>JAWWMP010000165.1:21190586-21245168 GCA_035047865.1 Dendrocincla tyrannina
AGAAAGCCTGAGAATATGTGAGAAAATCCCTTTAGTAACTTCAAACACCCCTTAATATGTGAGCAAGAAAACCTATATCTCTAAAACTCTAAAAATCTACAAAAATTCACCCCAAACCTTTAGGCATCACATGGGAGACCAGTTCTGTTTTATGTCCTCACACCCAGTTACCTCCTAGGTCAACAGCTCTGCAATGGCTCTGTCCACAGAGCATAGGGAGGACTTGCCTCTAGCTGAAAGCAGAGCAAAGCAGCAAAAGCAACATGAGCTGAATCTGAAATGGTAAGTATGCAAAGTCAGCTGAGAGTGTGTTTATACACAGTCCTCTTTGATTCATTTCCCCATTTCAAGAACTTCTTTAGCTATTTTCCTCTGATAACGACAGCGCCATCTGCTCTTACCATTCATCTGGTAACCCTACCTTTTGGGTATGGAAACATTCCTACTCACATAAAGCATTATCAAATCAATTATGTTCTGTTTATGGAAACACATTTGCTGGAGGGAAGATCACATGGTTACAAGGAAAGTGGTTTCAGATAGCAAACCACAAAATACTAGGAAAAAACTAAATTCTACATACAACTTCTCCACAGGACTGTCCTTAGTGGCTGCCTCTTTACTCAATCACGTTCCAGAAGAAATGCTCACAACCTCCCCAGAACCAGTCCCACATGAAACCAAATGCCCAGGTTTCCCAGCAATAGTGTGGCAGAAAAAAAACTGCACTGAGCTTCAGAATGTCAATCTCTGGTAGAATTTGCCACGCTCCAATTAAAAGATCATAATCTGTGAAGTCATCAGGCACATGCTGATAGGAATAAGGAAAAGTATATTGGTGCATGGATGAGGCCACTGACAACATTATCAGTTGTATTTATAGTAGTTCTACGGCCAACTTCTCAATGATAGCTCACTAACTTCATGTAAAGGACTAATTTGCCTAGGAAAGTCTCTATAGTCTTCATCATTGGAGGTCTTAAAAAAAATAAATTAGACATCTGCCAGAATTTATACAAGTACAGTTGATTATTCTGTGGACAGACATGATTCTGACATCCTTTCAAACCCCAACCTACACCAGGTTTTCTTTTGATCTACCTAATTTTTAGACTCAGAGTAGGTTGGTCTCTCCCTCCGTAAGTTCCATTTCACCAGAAATCATTCCCAAAATGAATATAACATCTAATAATATGAGACATCACTAAATAGGTAAGTAGAGAGAAATCCTAATAAGAGCACCCAGAAGTTTTGTGTATTTAAGGTTTGTGAATCACCCTACTCCCCCAAACTGAACATTTTTAATTGAGAGACAAAGCCAACACTGCTATTCTGGGTCAGTTCAGACAATTTCTCCAAAGGAGAAGCTGTAAAGTGGGGACTTAGGCTCACAGGAAGCTGACAAGCCAACAAAACGGTGACTGATCTTCTCTATAATTATTGATTAGTTCCTCAGGACTTGAAAAACAACACCTAGCCAGCTAAAAAAAATCAGCCCATAGACAGGGACTACAATTTCCTAGCAATGTTAGTGAGCAACCAGAATGTCAAGATCATCAGCAATACTTTGTCCAAAACTGTAGATATATAAAGGGGGGAATAAGAGGGCATGAAGCTAAAATATGATAACTGAATCTAAACAACAGCAGTGGGAACAAAGGCCTGCATTTTTAAAAGCTCAATTCTGATTCATGTGTCCAAATAAGTGTCAGATTATGAAGAGTAAACTACTATGCATGCAAGCCTTCTGAAACAAATATAGCTGTTAATGCCACTAACTGTGGAGGACTTTTTGAAGAGAACTCTGCTTGCTTATGCAAAAAGGGCACACAAAGGCTAAAACTCCCATCTTTGAGATCTCTTGATAACTGCCGTCAAGTCTAAAAGGCTCAAATGTATCATATGGTTTCAAGCTCAGAACAGCTGTTTTGAGCACACTTTAGTTAAATAGGAATATTAATCATCTAAACATCATTTTTTAATTATTTGCAATGATGTATATAAATGTCTGAACAGCATATTGCACAGTTTATGAATAATTCATGTATTGAAAATTACTTGCCATCACCTTCCTCCAAAGTATTACAGAAATTTAAGGAAAGTAGATATCTTTCTCTACCACAAACTAACAGGATGACCAATAGAAAGATATTTCCACAAACACAATATTCTCTCAAAAACATATGGAAAAGAGCTTTGCATTTGCAATACTGCTTTAACTATATTTTGATTTCTAGTTTCACGTGCTAGATACATGATACAAAGGACATAAGACATTGCCTCATTCTGTCAGGTAGATTCAATACTGAGAGTCACCTGGCCAAACGTGTTTTCTTTTCCTCACATATGGCCCAATTACCATTTAGGCTACTATGCAGCAATCCTTTTAACAATTGGCACAAATAGTCACCAGAGCCTGGGCTCAGTGCTTATCTGATTATATATTTGCCCAGAGCTGTCTGCATAATAAAGTAAAGTATACTCAGTATAGTACAGGAATCTTGTTTATTACACATCCCGTGCTTGGCTAGCTAAGAAACATTAGAAGACATATGCCAATTCTGTTATGCCCAATAAGCTCCCTCTGTTTCATTTTTCTTTGCAGAAGAGCTCTCCCTAACAACTTCCATGATGAAAGAGATCCCAGGTGAAAACTAAAGGACTATAAGATTCAGTAATGCAATCTGTGGATCATGTCACTTGTACTGTAAATACTGCACACATGTAACTCCAAAACTCAACTTACTTGGTTTTCCCAAGGTTCTAGGAACTTCTTACTCACCCAAGCACCTTCAGTAAGGTGATCCTGCTGCCTCATCTTGATTTCATGGCCACACCTGTACTGCCTTGCCTTACCAGAGATAAAAAGCTGTATATGATTAGACTCAATGATATTAGAGGTCTTTTTCAACCTTAATGATTCTACAACTCTTAACGATTCTATGGTAGAACTCCCATAGGGTATATGGTAATATGAAACCACATCTGAGAGCCTCAAACAAGACTTCAGCAAAAAAGAGGCATAACTCAAGGGTCATGTCTCTATCTGGTGCTTGTCATTACAAACCCAAACACTCAAAAACTATACCACATAAATGAAGAAACAGTTATTTACTTCCTCTCAACCAAGGGACATGCAGATAGCCTCTAATGCATTTAATTAGTCAATATCTGTAAGCACTTTGATGATAAAAAGCTATGCGGTATGCCAAGTATGACTATTGAGTAACCAGCAGCTCAAAAGCATGTTGCCAAAGTACAACAATAAGCTTGTCCTTTTAAACCTGTTCATAATAATTATGGCTGTTAACAACAGATATTGTTCAGCTGAATGAACATGGTGAGACTTCAGCAAACAGCTCTCATCAGTCTGACATTCTTACAAACATCCCTTGCTAAATGTCAAGTGAGATTTCCAGAGGGAAAGAAAAATGCCTTTCTTCTCAGAAAAGGACAAAGTTTACACAGATAAGAAAAGAAAGTGAGAAGTGGAAGCAAATAACTGTTTTCAAAAGAGCTCTAAAATTACTGCCAACTATACAAACTGTTAATAAGGGTCTGATTCTAAGGAGGAGAAAGAATCACTTGCAACGCAGTAAATTTCACCTTTTGGACACTGGTATTACTTTTTATAGCTAAAGAATAAATCAAGAAATCAGTGATTATTTTTTTTCTACTTCACACTTCTGTTCTAGTCCTTTGAAGTGTTACATGGAAGTAGCTTGCCATGCATTAAACTGTTTATTCATTCTTTAACATCCCAAGCAAAAAGATAAACACCTTTACTTACAGTACAGAGTACAGCATGACACATTTGATGACAAGTTCATTTTATTTGTACAATTTAAACATGCAGATGGATTTTTCTGAAGGAGCATTTCTAATATCTTGTTGATTTAAATACCCAATGTTGCACTGAATTTCAAGCCCACAGAATACCCTGTATGTCCAAGATGCTTATCCCTATGAAAACATAATGAATGAGTGAGCATTAGGTTAACAGCAAAGTGCTCTTAAAGTATTTTAAAGTATTATAAAGTATGTTACCCCAACACAAACACAACAAAACTACCAATATTGCAGTATTATGTTCTTCCTGGAAAGTGATGCTTTACTGACTTTTATCAAAAAGATGCTGAGATAAATATTTTTAAACAGTTCTAAAATGTTTTAAAGAGATAAATCTCAACTATGCCTACTATGAGCACTCATCTTCCCTAAGCATATATTAGAATTTGGATAATTTCCATCATGGAAATGTATCTTATTAACAGTAATAGATGTATTACAGTCCCCTACGCATATGGGTTTTATTTGTGCTATGGCCTTTCATACACATGTAAAATCCCAGCATCAGATGCCATTTAACAAGCTGCCACAAGGGATAATGTTTTCAGAAAAGCAAAGGCTAGGGTTCTCAAAGAAATCTTGATAATTGAAAGAAATCCAGAAGAAAAATAGTCCTATTTCCATAATGCTTTTCAGGATAGTCTTGAAAGACTATTCTTTCTCTAAGCTTCGAAAACTTCATGGATACTTCCATTTAACAGATGTAGTTGGGGGTTTTTTTGTTTGTTTGTTTTTTGTGTGTGTGGGGAAAAGAAAAAGAGACCATTTTGTATTTCCAGGTTGAATCTAAAATTTTTTATGCTTACTCAGAGTAAGTAGAATTGTGAGGGTTTTTCCTCCGCTGAGGGATTCATAAGTATTAATGACTTATGAAATTGCCGATCTGTAAATCAAGCCACTGAATTTCCTACTGCAAGACTAGTTCTACATGACAAGCAGGAATAAGATTTGTACTTCAAGAGTCAAGTGGATTAACACAAAAATGAAAAAAACAGTTATTTGAATTCAGTCACATACCCTGTTATACTGCAAGTGAGGTACGCTATAGATATGTGATTTCTAAACTGCTGAAGTCTGGACATGACTGGTTTTCTGATATTGGCATGGGTTTAATTTTTACAGTCATAATGTCCATTTGTTCCAGTTTCAAACTGAGATAATTAAACAAAACTTCAATATTTTGCAGCTGTGGAATTCACACAAGTTTTAGCTCTTGGCCACAGCACTCTGCTGAAGAGCTTTCATTTAGGATAAAACCGAAGATTTCAGATCTTCCAACTTATGACTTAAGTACCACCTTAAAAACATGACCCAGGTAAAAGTAATATTATATGCACCTACATCTACATAAAACATTAAACAAGAATTCTGAACATTTGGCATTTTTTTAGAGTGGGATTTCACTCTGATTCCTAAGCAAAAGTGTAACCCTATCTAGCATATTCCCTATTCTAGCATATAAACAGCCTGATAGTCTCTCTTTTTCAAGGGGACATATTCATTGTTCATTTGGAAACTCAAAAAGCACTTTGTAGATCAGAAGTACTGTCATTTACTTTCTGACACTCCACACTAACCAAGGTCAACCTGACAATTCTGACACTCCACACTAACCAAAGTCAAACTGGCAAAAGAACTCTGTGGTGAAAAAAGCAGTGCAGGGCAGGCAGGAAAGATAAAATATAAAGAGGACAGATATGGAGCATCTGTGTTCTTCCACCTAGGAAAGAAATGTGTTTTACAAAACTGTCATTGTTCCAAGGTACAAATAACCATTATTCATTACAATTACAGACTGTTTCAGTCTCCTTCACCAAACCAAGTACCCTAAACAGCAATCTCTGCATCCCTAACAGACAGGGGCAGAGATGGCTCACTGACAAGTGGCCACACAAACCCCAAATGGATCAGTGGGAGCGATCAAAATGAATACACCACAATCAGAAGTCTGCTGACACTTTGTCACTTTAACACCACCTCTTTTTTTGGCTGATCAGTGTCTGAAGTAATCTTAAGTAATTGTTCTTCTGCTCTATTCCTTCCTGACCCAGTAAACTGATTCAGCGAAGTTACTGTCATCAACATCTCTTCTGACACCCTAAACTTCAGCTAGCTTTTTATGTCAAAAGCAGGTAAAGAATCAGTTATATTTCTGTATTGGAGAAGTTACTGTAATGGGAAAAGTGATGGTAGATACTGGAAGAGGTAACAAGTGCATTTTACCTGATTTTTACTGAATGTACATGCTTGCCTGTAAACACATTAAGCCACCTAGGCTCCCATACAGGCAGCTAATGAAATAATGAGTTGCTAGCACCACCACCGCAATGTTTGCTTAGCGGCACGCTGTTTTAGCGAGCTAAGCCAGGCGGGGTCGCGGCTCTCAGCAGGACCCCAACCCTGGAGCCCCGCAGCCTCCGCACCCCCGTGTTCCCCTTCCTGTTGCATTTCGGCAAGAGAAACCAGCTGAAGCGCTGCTTCACGAGCCCTGCTGGTGACTCTGCGTTCCCAAGGCTGCACCATGATAAACTGAGTTTAGAAATGACACTCCTTTAAGAACTACTGTCTATTTGAAGATGTCCCTGCCCAACAGCAGGGGGTTGGAACTAGATGATCTTCAAGGTCCCCTTCTAACCCAAACGATTCTATGATTGATCCTGTGATTCAAGCAGTTGCAGGTCACCAAGAAAACAAACCAATTTTTAAACTGCCCGCAAGAAGTCCAAGAAAAAAAAAAACAAACAAACAAAAAAAAACACCACAAAACCCAAACAAAGCCCCCCAACCACAAAAAAACAAAACACAACAAAGAGAAAATATTAAAATATTTGAAGTATAGATAGGGCTCACTTAAACAGTCTTTTGATGCTGGGCTCCAGATACAGTCTTTCTAAAAGACTTGCAGAGGAAACACTGGTTCTATGGGAGAGGATGCAAAACATGTAACCAATATTTAGAGACAAAGCAGGGCAGGGAACACTGGTTCCAGCCCGAGTTGAAACTTGACCTTCTTTCCACAGACTAAAGTAAAAGCGAAAAGATAATCTGAAAAGCTTCTGATAGTTGTTCACCTCACAGGTACAATAAGTTTTAATGTTTTGGACAGAAAATCAGCTTCTGTTGTAGCAGAAGTGATTATGACAGAAGCACTTAAACCCTCTGAAGAAAAAGACGTGCATATGTGTGTATATATAGGCACACAATTTCTAGTTGTATACATCAGAACAGGAATGCATTTCTAAATAAATACTTGGCTACTCTCTGAATAAAGTCTGAAAAAGTTAGTGTCATGCGGCATTACGAGAACAATGAAGGCAGCAGAGACAAGAGGAGTATCTATATTTACAAAGATAAGGTTAAAACACAAAGTTAATTCAAGTTATTTCAAAAGTAGCCCAAAGTATTCTGATACAGACACAACTTCATCCTGACAGTGACAGCATATGATAACAAGGCTAAAATGTTACTAATTGTATTGTTTAAACCACATTTATATTTGTGCAGAGGATGGTAGGGACTGCCTTGAAGGACTCAGTGCTTCATCTTATTTAGATTTGGAATTTTTTTCATTATGTCTTTAAGCTTTCTAGAGGAAGAATATACATATATGTGCCCATACTAATGAATATATATGCGCTTTGTTTCAATTTTGCTTCTGTCACACCCAAGAACTAAAAACTTTAAACCCCACACAGTTTAATCACCTCTTGTCAATTTTTAAATTCTTAATCCATTAACTTCCTAAAACATAAGTCAAAGCCACTGTCTTTATGAACCCTTCTTCTCCATTTCACACACTCCTGATTAAAATGCTGTGATATTAGTTTTATCTAATATAGGTGAAGTCTCAAACATAAAAATAATTTTAACCGCAAGTTTAGGTAGCATTTTAAACAACTCTTCTGTACCACAACAGATGTGATAGGGCAAAATGTTACTGTTCTTCAACTCGAGATGAAATCCTAAATTAAAATATATTTGCTCTTGAAAGGAATACAAATTGAGACAGGTGTGGCTGGAAAACTGCTTTTTGATCATTTTCTACTTTTGGATCCTCCAATAAAGTTCAGTAGAAAATTGCCCCAAACATTAAATGCTATAGGATAGTTCAACAAGTGCAACAGAAATATGCTATATTAATGCTTTATTATATTCCATAAATTTCAGCATAGTCACCATGTAGCCCTATTACTTTTTGATGGAAGCCTATGATCATGATATTCATTAAATTCCATATGGATTATCTTTAGGAGGCAGCGGTTCCTCTAAATCTGTGACTACAGGTTCAGGCACCACGGCTTTACCCTCTTTCAAACTCTTGCTACAGCAGTTACTTTAACAAACACTGCAATTACATTCTTTGCTAGGATGACCTGACTGGACTTCTGTAGCGTCTCTAAGCTCCAATGCTGCTGCAAAGTCTGTTTTGCCAGTCAGTATACTCAGAAAGCAGTGTCTGTCCTCAGCTTTCCCTATGTAGCTACAAAGCACTTAAAGCAGCTCAACACCTGGATGGGTTTTGTAATGTCCATCTTTATTATCCAAACTGATCCCACAGCTCTACTTTTCTTGTTTCTACCCTTGAGGAAAACACAATCAACCTTGTAATTCCAGAGCAAGATCTGTAACATGACATTTTAGCATAAGTTGCTGTACTATGTACTATGGCTGGATCTTCACACCCACTGTGAACCAGGGGCTATGCAAAACAATGAGAAGGAAGTCACAGCCTTGAATACAGCAAGTCAGAACTTCATGATTGATTCAGTGACTCAACTCTTGCTTAATACTTCTCAAATCATTCTTGAACTATCTGGTGTGGAAGAGAATGAGTAAGAAGTTGCTTGTGTATTTCATCTCCATCCTTACCAGCGTAGGGCATGAAAGCAAGCAAAAAAGAAGAAATGAATTAACAATTGCAATGTTTAGAAACAAAAGCAAAACTAACTTTGCTAATAGTCTAGTTCCTCCTTACACCCTAAAATGACTCAAAAGCTGCCCATTATCCTAACATGGTGATCTCAGTTCTACTGTCCTCTCATCCAATATTAATACCAATTGCATCAGTTCCAGTCAGGGCTCCTTGCACATAGTTCAGATGTAGGCATCTTGAATGTGATCCATTTCCCCACCTGTCCTGCACTACTGCAGTGTAGTTTTAAGCATATTTATCCAACGAGCATAATGCAAAAGGCAGCAGCAAGGCAATACTAGTGTTCTGATCCTCACTGCTGTCTGTGGAGGAGCAGCTTAATAGAATAATTTTGGCATTAAAGGTCACGGGCAGCAAAACACCAAATATCTGAACCACAGCTTTGACCCTTAGAGCACTGCATTGATTGTGCATCCTATTTTGCTCCAGTTCTGCCAATTTAAATACTATGATCTCTAAAGGGAGGTATTGCTTTGTCTCACAAAATTACTGCATTTTAACAGCCATTCAACAACAAATTCAAAATTACTGCTTGCTGAGTGCCTGCAAGTAGGAATTGAAAGCCCAGGCAGGTAAAACTATTTCTTCATCTTATCTAACTCAGAACATCATGTGTATGAGATGCCATTAAAGAAATTTGTTACTGTAATACAGAGAAAGCAAGTTAATCAGAAATAGCACAAATGTCAGAAGAACAGAAGGTGGTGGTGGGGAAGCTTCTCATTTTTGTCCTGAGGGGTAGTAGCTATGCACTGTGGGAACAATTTACCACCTTAATGCAATAGCTCAATAACAGCTTTAGTAGTCTATACAGTATATAAATCTATGCACTCCTTACCCTACAGGAAAACTGGTCTTAGAGAAAGCAAAAGCGAGTACAAGAGATCACAAAGTGGCTGTGTATGGTTATAGTAGATCAAATATAAGACCGTGGTTCTGACTGCACCTACCTGAATTTTGTTAATGTCAACTGGCACAGAAAGAGCCTACTCCCTCCAAAAGGGCCAGAGCACTACCACAGATTTAAAGGCAGTGCTCATTCCCAGTGCTATTCAGGTTTACTATGTCTAATGAATAAGGGGAAAAGAGCATTGATTAGGTATATTCAACAGAAACTTCCCATCTGGAACAAAACCATGGACAAAAAAACATTAGTTTTATCTCATGTCACCCACATATCAGGTCCTTCTCAATAATAACCTAAAGTCATAAAAACAAAACAGACTAGAGAAATGAAAAAAACCCAATCAAACAAAAAAAACCCACAGCTCAAGCAGCAGACCTTAAGATGTGCTGTTAAAACCAAACCACCATAGTATTAAACTAGTAGTGTTGTTCAAAACATTTTTAGTGTAGGAGCATATTCATAATTTGTTTTAGAAAAGGAAACAACTAAACCATTTCTTTTCCTTTGTCATAAAAGGAAACAACTAAACCATTTCTTTTCCTTTGTCATATTAAAAATTCAAACAGACTATTACACTAACAAAGAACATTTTCCAGTCCTGTTACAAACAATGGTAAAAAGCCCATGTAAACCTTAAATTCTTAATGTTTCTAGCGTCTGTGTTATCCTACTAAAGGAACATGGAACATCAGGGCCTTTTGTAGAAGACGTGCTCTTCTTGCCCCAGTGACCTTTTCTCCACTGCTTCTTGCAGTGCTTATACCACTGGGCTTAAATAATTCAACAAGTCTAAGCCTGAAGTGATTGCAGAAATGCACCTAAATTTGAAAAGTACTATTTAGACAATAATTTGTAAACCAAGTGGAAGCCAAATGTTTATTCCATAAACTGACATCCTTATTGGAACTACCTACTCATTTCCATTGTCTGAGGGCCTGGACAAGATCATGAAAGCGTCCTTCTAGTACACCAAATAGAGTTTAATATGGAAAGGCAGACGATATATCAGCAAAATTCACAATTAAAAGGATTTAAGTGTAAAAAGCTCAGGCACATTTTCTGATAAAAAAAGGAGAGCGCTCATTGGACAAGAGATATTAAACCTGGACAAGACCTTAGGAAATAATTACTTTTGTTACATTTGGAAATGTGTGGTATTTTTCCAAATATTCATAGATTTGGAAAAATCATGAGTTGTCAAAACACACTCTCTCCTCCCTCAATAATTCACTTCTACCAGCAAAGTAAACATTTATGAATATCAAAGCAGTAGTTTTAGCCTTCTCTACTTCCTCTGCATCCTCAAGGTCATCACTTTATAGCATTTTGCTTCTCAAATTTTCCTTCCCATATCCAAGAGAGTAAAGAGAAGGGTGGTGTTGGGGAAGAATATTTCCTGGTGACACCACCATAAACTTTTCAAACTGGCTCATTCCTAGACAGAGAAAAAGATGTAGGTTTATGTAACAGATAAGAGGTGATTAAATAAGTTAGGCTTCTCCACTGCTAGACCTCAAAATCTTCCATTACATTCCAGATAGAAAAATCATTGAAATGTTCATGATTCACAGCAAACCTTTCATTTCAAATGGAAAACAACATTACATAAATACAAGTGTTTTGGAGACATTTTACTAAGCTTCTCCTATCTTTCTACTTTCTGTAAACATGTCTAGTAGAACATAGATATCCTATATGTTACATGAGACAAGTGTAGAACTCTATTCATCTAAATGAAAAAGAAAGATCTTGCATCTCCGCCTACTTCAGAAAAAGAATATAATAAGAAGAATTAAGGCAGATTAAGAGACTCTTTTAGGCAGCTTAAGACCCTTAAGCACACATTCCCAAGCCAAGTATTTATAATACAAGAAGTCTCCTAGTTACCTCTCTCAACTGTCACTGTTTTCAGTATTGCATAAAGCTGCTTAAACTATAAAGCTGATTGTCAAAGGAATCCCAGTCTGAAGGGATCTTTCGTGGCCTGGAAGGGTTGTGACTTCTGTAAAAGGAGGACATCAGGTTACTGCAGCAAGCCCTGACTATCAATGACAAAAGGAGGAAAGGCAAAGCTGAAGAGTCAAGCTATATTGTTTCTCCTTTACCACACAATAGTTGCAAGGCAGGATAGAGCCAAGGAGAACTAGGGCAATTCTTGCTCCCCTAAGCCTCTTTGCTCTCCTTCAGGTAACAGAAAAACAAAAGGTGCCTCTGAACAGTGCTGCCATACACAGTGCACTCTACTCCAAGTATCCACTGAAATTTCAGAGGCGAACACCCCATATGGATTAGGTATGACATGAAACCTGAAGAGGCTTAAAGAAGTATTTACTGCCTGACAGCCAGGTTATGTCAATCCATTAACTCAACCAAATTCCTCTGTATATTCCAGATCTGATAATATAAAGTCATTCGTGATTTTTTTTTAGTCACTGAAGATTGTCAAAGCTTACACATTTTTGGCTTCTATTTTTCACCAGAAGACATGGATGATGACATAAAAATTGCCAGAGTCAGATATTCTAACTCAGGTCTAACTCATGAACTCCAGAAATCATCCGTTTCCAGAAATGAAACTACTTACCCATTCAGTTATAGTATTTCATCCTTTGTGACAAAAATTTTCAATGTTTTGGTCATTTTATTTGAATCTTACCCTTGGATACTGAGGCTCTTGCATACCTACATATTAAATTACCTCTTCTGCATGTCTCAATTAGCTTCAGGTTTTCTGAATTCAGCTGATCTTAACCTTAACTATTGTTAATCTACCACTACCAGAACTCTCCCCAAAATCCTATCTAAACTCAATTTTAGCACGTATCTATAAGAACGTCTAACCATACAAAGCATCCTATTTTCCTAGGCGTGCACTCTCATCTACTTCATACACTCCTTTCACCCAAATGTGTTCCCAACTATGCCTCTCCTTTCATTTGTTTTCAGAACTAGATTGCATTTCCACTCAAGAGGAATGATTGCATAGCTCAATAGATAAAAACATGACTTTAATATTTACAACTCCATTGCAATATAATAGTTGAAGAGTCAGTGCTGAGGCAGTACCTCCCGGAAGTTATGTCATGACTTGATTTTTATTCTTAATATAAATTCCTTTACTTAACGCTCAAATTTCCTAGCCAAGTCCAAGGTTTAAGTTTTCAAAGCTTTTTTCAAGAGATCTACAAATCTTTTGTGGAGTTTTGATAATTCCTGATATTAGCCTTACTCTGTCTACTCTTTTTCAAAATAAAAATGCAGGCTTGAGACTTGACTAACTGTTATTTCTGAAGCATATGCTTGAGATGCTTAAAAAGAACATTCTACAACCCATTTTCCCCCCCATTCAAACTGCTAAAATACATTTTGGCTGCATGCAAAATTAAAATTTTCTTCCACATGCAGTCTGTATGATGCAAACACTACTTATATTCTTGCAAGAATATGAAACTACTTTTGTCTGTGGGGTAATCACTGCACTGTTTTCCTTCTTATTTGGAGTTCACCCAAATTTTCTGCTTTTCAGGAGGCAGCTACTCTTGCAGTTTTAGTAGGTAGATCATTTAGCTTCAAAGTGCATAATTTTTTTCCTGAAATAACTGAGGGTATAGTGAAGATTTATAAGTTTAAGTGAAATGCAGTTATTATTGTGAGTGGCTCCAGAGAAAACGAAAAATAGGTTGAAACAAACACAGCCTCAGTAGAAAGGCCTAATCTCAGAACATTCACTTTCTTTCTCCCTTCGACTAGAAGCCACTTGTGAAGCTTTCAGCAACACTTCACTGATGATCAGTAAGGGGGGAGGTGGAAGTCACACAGACAAGTGTCATTTCTAGGTATACCTAATAACACCAAAATGTCTTTGCCTTATTAGCTTAATAAGCTGGTGATCCACCACATACCTAGCATAGGTTGCTTTTCTTTCTCATATGCCAATTTATTCCTGGGACAGCAGAAAAGACAGTAAAGATTATAAACTGGTAGACAAATTCAAAAAAAGGAAGCCAAATGGCTTACTGGTAGACAAATTCAAAAAAAGGAAGCCAAATGGCTTGATAGCCCCATGTTGCACCAATAGCATTTTCTCCTACAACTAAACAAAAGTGGGGGGGGGCCTTTTTTGCTCCCACAGGGACTTACATGAAATTAAGTAAACATTTCCAAAAAATTAGTGTCCTCCCACCACTGTTTGTACCTTTAATTCATAGCAAATCAGCAATTTCAGAGAAGCTAAACAAAAAATGATATAACACTGTTCTTACTCTTGTAAACAGAACAAACAACAGGATGGGAACTTATTGTCTAATTACTAGTACATGCTGGACTTCATGAGCCCTTGACAAATTTAACCTACCAAAACAACATCTTAAATTACCAAGAGGTTAGAATGGGCCTCATGGAAAATTTCCCAGCCATGCATTGCAAGCTCAAAGATATGTCAAAAAAAGCAGCAGAGGCCCTTCACGTCTGCAATTATGAGCTTCATTTAAACATACTTTTGTTTTAAATGTTTGTTAGCCTTGGCAATGCACACAGTACCAAGGGAATATTTAACACTGACAGCCAGTTGAGTAAAAAAAACTTTGGTAATTTCTGTACAAAAAGTTTATTCAGTGCACACTGGGAAGAGACCTAGATTTCTTGCTACAATTCTGCCTCTGCCGTATATGTTCCGAGAAAGAAAGCCTCAAGGTTCTGAAGAAATCTCTGCCCACCACCCTCCTCCAGGATCAACAGTATTCTACCTTACATAACTATCTAAGTTTGGCAGCAAGAGCTCTTACATGGCAGCATCTTGCAGATTCTGGGAATACAGAAACAGTAAGTTTCCTCCTTACCAATATGAAATGGCTGTACAAAACTGAGCATACCACTGCATCATTCGAATCCTAACTTTGAGAACCACACTATCACTGTCTTAGCAACCTGAAAAGCAGCAGCCTTTAGAAGCAAATACCTGCATATGTACACCATGCTCTCAACAGTACTCTTCTGGGCCACTTCTGGCAGCCACAACGTCTAAAACTCAAAAGTACAGGAGCTTTTACCTCAATTTGATAAAGGTATAAGAAATTCTTACTACAAATAACAGGCAACACCACAATGGGTGTCTTCCTTAAACAATCTGAGTAACTGTCTTTTTGAAAAGTTAAGAAATTAGTCTCCCAAACAAACTTAATTTTCACACTTCCAACTAGGAATATTGAAAGCAGAGAATTAATTGGTTTTAAACTCAAAACTATTAAGCAGCATGTTATCTACTATGTTTGCTAGCCCAGGAACTGGAATTTTGGACTCCTACATTCCTAAACTTTATCCTTTCCTATGGAATCAAAAGAAGTGGGAAGGAAAGTAAAGAAAAGTGTAATTTACTGCAGTCCACTAACTTGTCAGTTGAAAGAATATATTTGCAACAGTTTGTTTTTTTTCCTCAAGTGGCAAAAAGTATGAAATTTCACTTACTGTTAAGAACCTTAACTCCACCTACATGAATTTCCAGTGATCATACTATTTGTTAAAGAAGTACACAATCATAAGTTTACTGAAACTATTAAGGAAACTATTCTTTTCTGCCTCCCTATTTCAAAGCCGGTCCCAGTGTCATCACATTAGAGTAAGATAATGCCATGGGGACCAGCACAATGAGTCAGCAATCAAAACGATGTGTTCTGCCATCCTGCAGAGCTTGTTCTTTCTGTTTAAGTTCTGAAATTGCTGGTCTATCTCCTCTCTCATCCTCCCCTTGCTTGCATGCCACTACACTGCTCCAAGATTGACTTACCAGTTGTCAGCCCAGCTTGTTTCAGGAGGAAGAAGGAATTCATGTGTAAAGTAACCTGGGTCATAGAAACACAGAAACATGTGCTGGTGAAGGTTAGTGCCTGGTTGGCTGACTTCAGCAACAAGGAAAGGAAGCTGTTCAATTAACTGGAACTAAGTGAAAAAGAAATTTCAGTTTTCTTTATCTCCTACTTATTCTTAAAACAACATTTAGACAGTTCAGCTCTTAAGAATCTCATTGTACCCATATTCCTACTGAGAAACTTTACCTACAGTACACTCCTAGACCTGTGCAGGCTTTCTCTTCATATTTCAGCAAGATACACAATGAGTAGGAGATTGAGCCCATACAAGCAGACAAACAGCACAGAGGAGAAAAGATCTTGCACATTAGGTGAGACTGAAGGCATATGGAGTGTCACACTGTGAAATGCAATTGAAATTGAAGGGCCACTAAGATGAAACACTTGACTTTTTTTAACAATTTAACTATTGGGTTTTTTCTTTAGTAAAAAAACAAAACCAAAAAAACCCAACCAAACACACAGGGTCCAACAGGCGCTAAAGCTTGCTCGCACATAAAACCCGCTGTCAAATCAGTACCCATTTCCATTCTTACCCTAAGAATAACAATGTTGTTAGACACCAAAAATCAATCCTGTGGTAACACTATATACAATGCCATGTATAACATGTACAAACAAAAGAAAAAATTGCAAATATGACAGTTTAATTAGGCAATCAGACGTCAAATCCAAGAAAAGTTTAAGCAAAATCTAGTAGACCAACAAAACCGGAGGAGCAAGAGGAGAGAAGCACAAGGTTTCCTCTTCAGTGAATCTGTTAAAATGCCAAATAACCACCATTTGCTTTGTTTGCAGTATATAAAGAGATAATACTACATGCAAAACTAGAGGCAGATGATTAATAACACTATAAAGAGAGAGGTGACATACTTTTCCAGCACATAGGTGACTGCCCTCCCACTTGGTTTAGGGCAATGCTACTAAGTTATATCCCACACATCAGAATACAGATATGTTTTTTTCTTCCCTAGAACATGACAGTTTAATCTTGAGGCAAAACATTTCTCCCCTGCTTTCATTTTGTCAACATGTCTGCTTTGATGGTCTCATTCCATACTTCACTTGTAAAATCATGAGTTGTCCTTTCTTCACACACACCCACTTTTTTTTTTTTTAGCCCTTGTTGCACACAGATTGTTCCCTGTAGTTAAAAGGGAGCACAGCTCATTGGCTGGTGAAATAGATTCCTGCGCTACATGCGATGGGGTCTTGGGGAAAGTACAATGAGGGAAAACTACGGCAAACTGCATCCCGCCCAGCAAGAGATTTCCTTGTCATAATCATAATACAGTAAATGTACATGCAACACAAAAACATCATCACTTCCAGAAAATGAGGGGAAACACACCTATAACCCGTTCTCCTTTCTTCCTTAATCTATCTTTAAAGCTATTATGCAAAACCAGTGGGAAATAGAAGGACTGACTGACAGGATGCAATAACAAAGTGATTTGATTACTCTGAAGCAGAGCCTTTTCATTAAGTTTTTAGCTTTACATCACAGGATCTATTACAAGAAGGGTCATTATACTTCTTTGTACCAAATGGATCATCATGTTTGATGTGTCCTTGTATTTATAAGTCTGACGTAATTCCCCTTTTCTTTACATACACTACATATGTATACATATATATAGAAGCCTCTCAGCATCTGGTTATTCAGAAGAACTATATTTTGATCCACATCTTTTTACACTAAATATCCAGCTATGCAATATTTCAAAGAGATACCATATTTTTCAGTATTAGTCATTCATATTCATATAATTGAGAAAGCGTGAGTACCTAGCAATTCCATTTGGAGAATGAAGCATCTTTGAAATGTATTTACAGATGGTTTTCTTACCTCCTTGGGAATGCTGAGTACTATCAGTGCAGCAATAAAAAAAAAAGCCACAAGAGCTCTGATTCTATTGTAATGCAATGGTATTTTATTTCTATTATTTAACGGAAAGATGGGAAAGGCTACAACAGTCATACTGTTCCTGCAGAGGCTGCATTGGTGGAAAGGGGTGCAGGGGGAGGGTAAGTGCCAGGTTTAAAACACTGAGTAGCACCAGAGCAATATGACTAAATTCTGGAGTGCCATGAACCATGCTGGATGAAGCATTTACTTTGGTCACCTAAGTGCTTAGTAGCACCTCCATCCCAAAAATCAATGGCCTGCAAGAACTCATTTGTAATTGGCACTTTGTTCCATATGAGTTACTGTTTGGTCCTATACATTTCATAAATGCTGTAGCCAGAAAAAAAAAAAAAGCAGCATTCAAGAGGATAATGAAAAGCAAACAGAAGAACTTCACATAAGTGATACACAAATCCTCAAATCTTTGTTCTGCTACCTTTTACTTTGGCCAACAGCAGCAGAAGCAGCTTTTTACTTACATATTCATCATTCCAGAGCTGACTGAGATGCTAAGAAAAAAAAAACTAGACAACATTTATGAAAATATGGAGGCTTCTGTTGAAGATATTCTATGAGCTATATTTCTTGCCCATTCTAGATACTCTCCAAATATTTTAGCTTGTTTAATAAAAAGATTTCTCTTCCTAGAAATTGCAATACCTTTGAAATTAAAGGAGCTTTATAGTGCTATTTAACTAACATTTTTCAGCAGCCCTATCGATCATTATTTTGCAAACATTTTTACTGTGGAAATGGCAGGGGGAGAAGGCAAGGTGGGGGGGCGGGGGGTGGCCAGGAGAGGGAAGAAAACAGAAAAGGAAGTGAAAAGGGGATACAAATTACAAGCAGACTTTACAAACACCACACTCCGTATATACCTAGTACTAATGTTTTCGCTTCCCCCCCCCACTTCAAGCAAACAAGCAGGAAACAAAAAAGGAAACAAGGGGTAGGCAACCCCCTGGACTTACCTTTTGTACAGTCTCTCTGTAAACTTCTCAGACAGAAATTTAAATTCCTCTAGCTGGATTTTATTCTTTTAGCTTTTTTTCTTTCTCGAGTCACACAGAAGCAAAACAATTAGTTTTCGGAGGTTCCATTTACTGCTCTTCCATCCTCAGCAAAATGCGTCCAGGAGACGATGCCAAAAGTAAGCCCAGAACTCAAAGGCAATTGAAAAAGAGCGTAGGGGGTTGCTGAAAGACCAGATTGTGAAATTTGGTAGCTTGAGCACAGAAATATCCTACTGTACAATATACCTGGCTTCTTGCTCACCAAAAAACTGTAGTGCAAACTGTCAGTAGTAGCCTCCAATAGCTGCTGTGTGTGCTGCAGATGGTATGTCTCACTGTTACCTTCCCAGATGGGTAGAGGATTCAGAGATCAGCAAAACCAGGGGGTCGCCTCCAAACCAGGTAGATTGCCAGCCACTCATTCGCTCAGTACAATTAATCAAGACAAGAACAGCTCAGTCACCGGAGGTATCTCCTTCCAGGGTGCACAGGATTATGGCAAGGTTATTAATCTTGCTTTGCTGCAACCCCCCCCCCACCCCCCTACATTCAGCAGCCTGCACCGAGATGATTGCCAGCTCTGTCTCTGTCCCTGTTCTACTGCATTTTGCTCAGCCCTCTGTTGCTGCAAGTGAAACACAGAGGAGGGAGGAATACTAATAAGGTGGTTAGCTACAGTTTCTTTAAGGCATTCTACATACTGTGTGTGCGGGTGTGTACGTGCATGTGTGTGTGCATTTTCCATGGGGCAATGTGGATTTCTTGGCAGCTGAAATAGGGCTTGTTTCTACATCAAAGTCTGAATTAATCTGGATTATCACTTAATGAATATCAGAGCCCGCAATTGTATTTTACTTAGGATAAGATGAGGGTACTAAATGGTCTAAGAGATTAGGACAGCAGTAGTGGTTAGGGGAAGGGGGGGGTGGAGAGAAGGAGTAGGGGTTGGTGGTATAGAAATCACACTATACCCAGAAGAGCATATTCAGTTAGAAAATTTGTTTCAAAGCAACTCATTTTAGCCATGGTTTAAAAGTCATTCTTATGTCGTGTACCAGTCGGGATTTTCAAATCAGCACTATATTATGCATCTCTAGATTAGACAGCAATATGCAGAGTCAAGTAAATATTTTTAGAAAAGAAAGGATTTCTGACAGGAAAAGAAAAATTTAGAATGTCAGTGGAGGCAGACATCCAGCAATGCATTTATGAAGGGGGTCAAAATTCCCTCCTTTACTGAGAATTACTCTGCTGATGCCTTTCACTTGTGAAATGAGTTTGAAGTTGTCAGTTCATCGACCAAAACTGATTTTCCATGTATTGTCTAAGTAGTGGACCTGCATTGGTGCATGAATCTGGGCATTCTGATGAAGCAAGTACAAGCCCTATCTGTAATTTACTCATGAAATATGAAAACAGTCATATTACCTTTGCTTTCCCACAGGTAATTCAGACCCTCTGCATCAGGTTCAGGATGCAAACACTGCTGTCTCACTTGTCATCCGTAGTTTCAACTTTCTGCAGCAGATGACACTTCAGACTCCTTTAGCAGACTGGAGACAGAGTCCTTCAAGAACCGGAAAGAAAAAAAAAAAAAAAACATTCCTCAGAAGCAGTTCCAGGATTACTATATAACTGTATATAGTTATAACTGTATGGGACTGTTAAGGGACCAGTTCGTAGGTCTGAGCAACCAAATACACTTGACACAGCTCCCAATAGAAAGAGCTACATGAAATGAGTTTGATGCTTTATATAACAAAATAGCTACCACCACAATTTCTAGCAAAAAAATTGCCATTTACAGGTGAAAATGCTTATGGAGTTTTAGATACTCCAGCCATAGGATAGCTATCAAGGAAGCCTGGATGCACTGACCATGGCAGTGTTACGACAGCACAAACAACTGCAGTGTAACAAAGAACTGTCCCTAAGGACTGTGGCCACAATATTTAATACTAACACTGAGTAAAAGTCTTCTACTGTCGAGAAAACCCCACAGTTTTAACAGCCAATGAACCTGCAAAACCACACAGGATGAGAAGGCTGTGGTATCTGGAAAAAGAAGTGTAGGGTACTGTAGAAAACTGTTTCAGAATATGGAAGACCTGCACTGTTTCACAAATCACACATAGTCACTTGGGCTTTTGTTCACTTTTTCAGCTTAAATTGCATTATAATTCAAATCTAAAGTGATTTATACAAGAGTCCACTGAACTAACCAGAGAAATTTTAAGGGGTAACTAGTTTTTCTTTGTTGCAATTATTGTTTCTCCACAAACCATCCTATTCCCCACACTGCATGACACCTTGCATTGCTGTCTTCTTGGCTTATGGAGCTTAAGCAGAATTCTTGTTTCATCCACAAACATAACCATACCTAGGAACATGAACAGACAATAGCTTGGACTGAATATCCAACTAACCAAAATTTTGTGTGTGTCAGTCACTGTCACAGGCAACCATCAGATCAAGGGAAGCAAATGGGGGTATTTCCCAAATACACTTTGCCAACCTTTAATTATCTACCGCAAGGAGTTGCGAAGTCAGAGACAGGAACACTGTGCACTTTAGTATGCTACTCACAGATTCATAGTCTTCTAGCATAAGCAGCCTGGACTCATTTCTTCCTGCTGAGAAACCTTGATGTATTTAACTGCCCTTCATATTGACTTTGCTCTATTCACTTGAACACTCGTCACTAACCTTTTCCACCTCATGCAATGAGCAAAATGCCACAGGAATGCCACAAACTTATAGCACTTCATTGATACTTTCTGCTTTGAGAACATATGATCCCAGAGTACTAATGAAGCTAATGGGATGTTCTACTTTCTAAGACTGTGGCATGAGAAATTTGGCTACTCTTAGAATATTAACATCATTAATGACATAACATTTATAGTTATAACTAGTCAGTTAAGGTTTCATAAGGAAGACCTCATGTCCAGACCAAAGTCTACTGTGGCTTTTTCTAGGTGCAGTCAATCTCTTGAGTATATAAAAAAAAGTTACTCCAAAGCTAATTAAATCTATTCATACATCTAATATTTACAATCCATGGGCCTGGAACAACAGCAAAACAATTAAACTGATTTGCATTTTAATTTTAATTTCCATGACACAAATACACATTAAAGAAGAGGAAAAAAAGATTAAATTTTCATACAAGAAGTAGTAATTGTTAATAGTATCTTCCAAATATTGCTCATCATAATCCCAAAGGTGCAGGCAAGGACCTCTGTCCTAACTCATCTGTCCTTACACCATTTTTAAAGCCATACTACCCGCTAATTTCTTTTACACTAATCAAAAGGAAATAAACATGCTTTGTGCTTTCAGGAGTTTGTTGCTTTTTGATTTTGTTTTTTCCCCCCAGGGGGCAGCACGTGCTGCATTTCGGACAAAACTCCTCACCACTCCCGCGACTACTACAGTCTTACAAGCATCTTTGTTCATGTTACCACATTATGCTTAAAACAAAGAAGTTTACAACATAGTATAAACCAGACAGGTATACTACACTGCACAACTTCCGCCTCTCACTCCCCCCACCCCCCAAAAAAAACCACCACCACCCCCTCCCCCAAAAAAAAACACCAAACACACACTCCAACCCTCACCTCATTCAGCTGAACTTCATGACCTGTCAGTTAATATCAATATCACACCTCTAAAATGTCTTAAATTCAGCACAAGTGAAGCACACGAGCTTATTTATAAGCAAAGCCCTCAGCAGATAAAATACTGACACAGCACACATACCCTACACAAAAATCCCTGAAGTCCATCAAATATTTTTGCAGTGTTTCACTTATTATGTCAACATTATTTGATTTAGTCAACCCCAAACTCACATGCTATTTGCAACCAGTCCCCTTGCTTCCTCTCAATTTTCAGTTCCTTTGTGAAGTAGTAGTCACATTTAAAACTACAATTTCCACACTGAGAAAGCTATTAGCAAGACCATAGCAGGCATGAAATATGACCTGAGAGGCTCCTATAGACAGGTTAAGGCTGTCACCCAGTACAACCTGGCACCTCTGGCTGATGAAGTTCAAGGAGTTACTACTGCCAGAGTGTGCACCACCTCAATAAACACACTGGTAAGCATTAGAAGCAAATACATACCTGTTTCTCAGCCATCACTTTCCTTGGGCCAGTCCTAACTTAAGGCCAGGTTCAATGGATGATAGAAATTTATACACTGGCCTCAAAACTGCAGGGATTGTGAAGCAGCACATGCAGCTTCTGCTGCCTCTGTTAGAGGGCAGTGGCAGCTGTTCCTCAGGAAGCCCAGCATCCACTGCCACTGTTTGACTTGAGACACGTTCAGAGCTGAACTGTACAATACTAAGGTTCTTTGAAAAGTGATCACAGTGTTCTTCCTCCCAGGAGCTGTGAAGCCTATTGTTAACCACAAAGATTTTCAAGACACAAACAGTGAAAGAAAGTGGAAAAGCAAACAAGAACGTATTATCTGAAACAAAAATGAATTGCTGGCTAACTTGTGATTTGCAAAGTTTATATTCAAGACTGGGGTAAACAGATTTCTCTTACTCTGAGCATTTTTTTCTAAGAAGTATAGGGTCAGGGTCTGTTGCAATAGATATATGAATAATAGTGACTCTTTCATCCTCAACCTCTCCTCCAGGGAAAAAGTACAACAGCATAACTGCAGCAAACAGATTCTTCATGTTCTTTATATCTTTAAACTCAATGACCAACACAGTTCCTCAGTTTGAGAAACACACGAGGTATTATATTGTGGAATTTGTTGCCCTAAAATAATGGTAGGCATTTCATAGCATGGTTGTCTGGTTATTTTTAACCAACTATTTTGGAAAATTGAGCAGTTTACACATTGTAAGTATTTTTAGTTCCAACAGAGACCTACCATCAGATTCCAACCTTCTGCCTAAAAAATTTATTCTGATTCAGGGCCTTAAGGCTGTGATTTTAAGTTAATCTGCAATGCTGAAATACAAATCAATCACCTTGATGTCCGGTATTCGGATGATATTACTTGAAAGCAGATTTTCCAACCCTTATGACTGGTTTAGGCAGAAAACCCAATTTGATCAAAAGTCAGAAGTAAAAAATAAGTCCATGTTTCCTTACCTTTTTTTTGCTTTGGAAAAGAGGAAAAGGTTTAAAGCCTTGTTTGAAAGCAAGGCTACTTTAGAAGTTCAACTCATCACTGTAATAATAATAAAAAAAAATAAAAAAACCAAACACCCAAAACTATTACCACAGACTCCAAACCATAAAATCCCACATAGGTGTTATGTTCCTATATATACACATCTGTTCCAGCACCACACTCCCCATCCCCTCTCCAAAGGAAATTATATGGTCAAGAGAGCAGAGAAAGTACTTTCATTTTTTTCTTTCAGCAGCCACTGCTGCAAACAGAACACTCCAATACACAGAATCTCATCTTGAGCTAATATGAGCATTCTTTTTACATTTGCTTGCATTTATCTATGACAGTTTTTATCTCTCTTCCTCTCTATAGAGAGATGGGTTGCAAGAATTAAAGGATGCGTTATGTCTTTGACCAAAAAGATTTAAACTAATAGTCTGGATTTTGTTATCTCATCATTGAGCATTTACTAAAAGCATCTGGATTGTTAGACTATACAGGTAACCTTAAATACTGCATTACTGTTTAAGAAACAAGTTGAAAGTTACTAAACTAAAACTAAACACCTTGTATTTATTTATCTGATACCTAAGAAACACTGATACCAGAATGATATGGGTATTACACTATTACATTTCAGTTCCATAGAAGATTACTCTTTTCTAAGCAGCAAAGAGGTTTTTATTTGATTTTAGTCAGGCATAAATCTTTTCATGACCTTTAGCTTAACATACATTCAGGTTACAAAAACAAAATTAGAACAGAAAGAAAAATTGGAAGCTGTGGAAGCCACATACATCTTGAACGAGCATTTCAATTCTCAAATGCTTTAATTCTCCAGGAGCTTTCTCTAACCTGTCCGTAGCCCTTGTGCCCATCAGCAGTTTATTATTTACAGAGTCAAGTTTTACTGACTGCAATTAAGAATGCTTGAGGTACGGTTTCATCAATATTCTTGCTCTCAACAGACTGCCATTTTCCCTCTAGCCCCACCTCCAGGTTTCCATTCAAGTCGCACTTGCCTGCACAGGAATTCAGCAAACTGGTTTGAACAATAACAGGATAGATATTGCTAAACAAGCCTAAATATCAGGATGAATGTAAAATTAGTTTTATTTCATCAAAAAGATATTCTTCATATGTTTATATGAACACTGTAGGCTGACTTTAGATGACTACCAAGATGAATGGGATTGCTCATAAAGCCTTTTTCTAGGTTTATGTTTTGCAGTATTTTGGAAAGTTGGTTTAGAATGCTTACGAAGTTGCAAGCTGACAAATCAGTCATTAAAATTTATTTATCTGCAGAAACAAATCAAGAAAAAATTTAAAAAACCCTAAAGAATTTCAGGATTCACAGGAATGACAAGAAGATCTGAGCCTTTGTGAGTTTTGCCTGTATTCAGAAACAGTCTGTGACAACAAGCCTGCTCCCTCACATATCAAAGTATTTCTAAAATGTGTTATTATAGTACTATCTAGTTCAACCCAAGCTAGGCCTGAAACAAGACATTTCACTTCACAATGGAGACAAAGGCTTATGAGCACTTAAGAGATTACAGCTACTGCAAAATTTGCAAAATAAAAACTACTTCCGCATCAAAACAGCAGCTAAAACTAATGGTATAGAAATTAATAAAGCCTTGTAGACAACTATACTTGTAAGACTTTAAGGGCCAAACATGACAAATGCATGTGTTGTCATGCATTCCATGACAAACAAAGATGGCACATTAACATGGAAAACAAAGAAAAAGTTACATGTTTAGGTTGATCAAGGAATTAGATCTATTATGTCCATCTCTCTGAGCCAAGTTAACCTCTGAGTTACTGCTCTCTAATTTACATTTATCAGCTTGCAGTCTCATTTTCAAGTTTGAACAATAGGGTCTCCATCACTTCCCATGTGAAACTGTTCCAGAGCCTGATAGATCTCAAAGTTAATGCTGTAAAAAGCCACTGCATTAGCACAGAGTTCTATTACCTCCAAAATGCGTATGCTGATAGAGGCTGTTACAGATTTAGATGACTCATTTTCCTATTAAACAATTTTCATCAGCCATTACAGCCATTTCCTCACGTGCAGTGAAACTTTATTGCACAAGATTTTCCTTTATTCTTCTTACTAACACCTACATATCACCATGGGCAACAGACAGCAAAAGATAGATTTTCATGAGCTAAATTTTAAGCTTACAGATGACAGATAAGAGCAGATCATTTTGGACTTAAAGTTAAGGCTGTTTGGTTTTGTTTTTTTTAATCTCCTCACTCAAACCAGTGCAGCACTTGCAAGTATATGCTTTAACAATAATAAATTTATTAACATCATGATACCTACAGATGCATCTTTCTTATTCATCTCAGCAAAAATAGCATTTAACTTCCCTTAAAGGCATAAGTCCTTTCATTTGTGGTTTTACATCTACCCATAAGCTTGTTCTTTCAGACTCCCTCTATAGTCACTGCTAGCAACAGTTCATGCCTCAGGGCACTATAATTTATTTCATTTTAGGCATCTTCATTTGGGAGTAGGAGACCAAACCCTCCAAGGACCAGAAGTGCTTAAATGAGCAGCTCTGACATAGATAACTTTCATGCAGGTGCTTTGGTTTGGTGTTAGCAGATTTCTAACAAGGATTAATCTGCAATCACATTACAGAAAGTATCCTGCCATATACATTGCAATGTAAATAGATAAGCTCCATCTAAAGACTGAAAAGTCCAATGACCTGTTGGTGCCAATTATAAGAAACAAATATTTCTCTGAAGTTCAAACCAAGAGAAAAGTGTTTTAATAGTTAACTACCTGTTCTTGTTAATGTTACCCCAATGGTCTTTGTCAGTCCTAGAGCAGAAACATGATGTCTTCTGCTTGATGATTTTTGTTCTATACCTACTTGGCCTGGATGATCCAGAGATAAAGGTTTCCTTGTACTGCAATCAATACACAGACTCAAATCCCATTTCTGCTTTGATCACCTGCGTGCCCTCGAGTCTGCTGCAATTACTGAAAGTACAGTTAAGAGAATCTGAAAAGGTCCATCGTATATGTTTTGGAGTTGTAATGAAAACTACCTCTACTAGCTTTCATTTGTGGTGAGCCTGTTCTTTCTGCCATTAGTTAGAGAAAGAATGAAAAGAGAGAAAGGGATGGGAAGAAAGAAGCTGGTAAGAAAAATTTCTACACAAATTCTTGGAAATAAGAATAATGACATCTCTGAATGAACACAGAATACACCAGAGAGTATTGACTGAAGTGGTAGCATAGGATAGAAAAATAAAGGGGCAAAATAAGGGGGATGGGGGTATCAGGAAGAGGTAAGGCAAACTTGAAAATTTGTGACTAAGGAAACAAAAACTACTCCAGGTTTCACATGAACATCAGACTGAAGGATTAAACAAGGACAAAGCACAAGTAAAAACTTCTGAAATTATAATACAAGAGAAGCATCTAAAGCAAGTCACACACATCCTAAGAGTCACTGGGATCCACTGATTGCCATTTGCTACCACTAACTGCTACAGGACTTTGGCTCAAGAACAAGTAAACACAAGCTACTCACGACTTAACTTCACCTGCAAATAATTTGTATGGGGAAAACAAACATTTGCTAAGTTTCTGGGACTAATTTAGGAGCAAGAAGAGAAAACTCACAGCAAGAAAGAACCCAGGTTCCCCACTGCCTGAATGTTTAACCCAGCCAGCATCCTTACACAGAAAGAGCACACATTTTCTCACCTGGTATTTCCACACAGTTATTTTTGTATATTATAGCAAATATAATAAAGTTTTGCACATTCTTTGAACATTGGATACGTACCTTCAGAAGAGGGCTCCAAACCATACACCCAAATCATCTAGGCTCCCCAAGTTTAGAAGTTTAGGACTCCCGAAGAAAAGAAAGAACTTTATACACCCATCTTTTTTTTATTTCCATACATCACTCCATAATCACTATTCCCCATTAGCTAGCTAAGGGCAAGCTAAACTCAACATCACAGATGCATTCCTGACTAGTCCTGCATTCAAACTCCTCAGGCACTTCTCAGTAGTTTTCCCTTACCCAGATTCAGGAGTCTTTCCCCCAAGCACATAACCTTACTAGCAGATCTGAAAAAGATGGAACTCCACAGAACAGGGAAAATAACAAACATTCTGGGTTACCTCATACCCCTTTTATCACCACAAGCTCCTAATGCTCCTCCCAGGCTGCACCTGAAAAGCTCCACCTACCCCACCCACCTGGGCACTGGTTGCCACACCTACTCCCAAACAGCTGTGCTCCACCAGCCTGGCACTGACCTCTCACAGCTGCTGGCAGTCAAGTTGTGCCAAAGAGCATGAAATTCAAAATCCTGGTCTTGTACTGTGGCTCTGATTTTTAATCTGAAATGTTCTGAACTTCTGTTCCATATGTAATATGGGGATCACATTACCTCCTTAGTAATGAGGAACAGAAGAAAAAAAAATGAAATATTAATATTCATTAAGCTCTCAGATGGTCTAAGGATAAACCCCATGGAAAAGCTTATCACTTAATAATTCTGTTCCCATGAAAGC
The DNA here is from genome assembly GCA_035047865.1 of Dendrocincla tyrannina. NCBI lineage: Eukaryota > Metazoa > Chordata > Aves > Passeriformes > Dendrocolaptidae > Dendrocincla > Dendrocincla tyrannina. Next base: position 21,218,772 of record JAWWMP010000165.1, read on the forward strand.
ACTTGAATCGCAACAAATAAGGCGCAAGGTCGGGCACAGCAAAACCACAAGTTTGACAGTATATAGAATAAGAACAAGTCACACAGTCACCAGCATGAAAACACACAGAGGTTATTTCTATGGCTCCAACTAAGCCACAAGGAAATTTGTAAAGGCCTGGGGCATTAGAGCTGCTACTCATCACTTGTGGCTTAATGGGAACGTTTTCTGTGCCTGCTGCTTCCACCCATAACGTGGAATGGCCTTAGGAAGTCATCAAAACTTTTATGTGCTTCAGATATGCATATGTTACTAAGTTCTAATGAGACATTCTTAGGACTTACTTGTATTTTTGTTTTTTTAGGAAATCAGTGTTTGAATGATCTTCTCACTGCTGACCATAAGGGATTTCCCAGTGAGACTTGCGTGTTTGTGCTGTCTGCACATGCAAACCTGCACTGGTTCCCTGTACTTGGCATATACTGCTGGAAGAAAACCAAACTGATAAGCTGCTATAAATTTTTCTTTTGGCCTCTAATACTCACTGATATAAAATTATATTTATCAGCTGTTTCTGTGAACCTACACATAGGTGTAGGTTCATTCCCACATAGCTGGAGCCACATAAGATTAAGCCTGTGACTACATTGGCTTGATTGTTACCCTGTAAATATAAGCACCTGAACTGAGGTGCTCAGAGCAAGAATCACAGAGGACTTAGACTTGGGGAGGTTTTACCACATTTTAATGAGTTACTGAGTGAAGCTGCAGAAATATTTTAACCCCTTGCAAGTGAAAGATAAGATACATCAACCCAAATATATTCTACTGAGAGTTATACTAAAAGAATTTATTTTGCATCCACTGTCATCTGCTAAGACACAATAAAACTGTGTATACCTGAGTCCTGTACCCCAGCTGCCTGTACACCACTGAAGGCAAATTGTCTTTGAAAAGATGTAGTCTTCTTTCAAGAGTTCTCTTTAGAAAAGGTTTCATAATCAAAATGTGATTGTACAAGTCAGTGCAATCTATAAAACCTTAGGACTGCTGGAGGGGTATTTATTCATTATCACATGTTGCAAAATGAAGAGAAAAATCTTTGCATAACTGTCAAAAAGTAGGATAACAACTGGGCGGTGGGTGAGAAACCCTATATACCCAGTTGATAAAATTCAAGTCCAGAAAGACTGTGTTTCTTATTAACAAGAGAAATATGCTTGTCATTTCACAGAAGAAAAATACTGGTTTTATATGTTTCACCTCAGGCTTTTAAAATAGCCATATCTGCAAGATGTTGTCCCACACATACTGGCCTTGATCCTGATCCTAGCATCTCCAAGCTCTTTATGAGTAATCAACAGGCTGAACACTAAATGAGAGTTAGGGTGACAGATTTTCCTTAGTATATAAAAAAGCAGCCCTCAAAAGAGAGAAAAGCTACTATTGTTCAACCAGGCACAATAATGACTATATCTTAACTAGAAAAAAAAAAGTCATATATTGACAGATGCAGTAAACTTGTTGGAATTGTACATGGTGCAGACTTTACTGCAAAGTTGACTAATAAAATTAGGTTCATCCCCACATCTACCTAAACTGACTACAGTAATGTGTATACTCTGTATCACTTTGGCTTCATTAAGATTTCAGGGTTTATGTTCAAATTTACTTCTGCGATGGACAATGCAGCCCAAGTAGCAGTTGTGAAAAAGAAATGAGGAAGGACTAAACAGAGCCAAATGTTCAGAGTAAACACTGCCACTTGAGCTGCAGCTATGACTTCCACCATTCTTGTTCTCAAAAAAACAAACAAAAAACCAAAACAAAACCAAAAAAAACCAACAAACCAACCAAAAAGAAAAACCATCAACAAAACTCCTGAGATTTCTAACAACTTATTATCTTACTGCCAGGACCTGTATCCACCCAAGAGGCTGAACCTCCCATTGCACACCTAATTGCATTTCCATGCGCTGATGCAAAGAGAATCTCACTATTAGCAAGTGACTGAAATTTTTTTTCTTCAGTATTCACATGTTGTGTGAAGAGCTCTCATACCAGCTCATAGCCACTGACCCTCCTATCTCAGGTATGACAGAGTAATCTTTTAGGATACTGCATTATCCCTTATTAATGTTTTTATATGCTGTTGTTTAGCTACCATATACCGCAAGGATTTAATTTCCTACTTTTCTGAAATTCTACCAGATGGTTGCAAAAAAAAAAAAAAAAAAAAACAACCCAAAACTAACCAAACAAACAACTTGCAAAGTTGTCAGTTCCTGTTAAAGTTTAGAAGAGCATATTGGGCATGAACAGGTTTTAGAAGGAGTTGCAGCAGTGTCTAGAGGAGGACATGAACTGCCTTTGGCCAGTCACATGGCTACAGTTCTGGTGTAAGCAACTTACTGACCTCCAAAACCTCAACGGTGGGTGGTCTGCACTGAGGCAGTGACATCCCCAAGGGACTGCAGCTGTGGAGACTGAAGGAAAGCAGATAGAAACAGTTCTGCACTAACTCTGGCCCCCTGTGCTACCCATCACCTCTCCAAACGAAGTGGGGAGGACTGGGTGCTACAGACAATGAAAAGTGAAGGAAGCTGAGCCTAGGAAGTGGGTGGAGACGTGTTTGAACCTGGGGAGGGCAGGGGACAAGTCTTTTCCTCAGGGTTGGTTTTATTGTGCACATTTTCCTTCTCTCTGAATACTAAACTCAGCAACTAGAAGTTTGGTTTAGGTGGGAAAAGATACAGCAAAAATTCTTTATGTTGATTCTGTTTTGCCCATGACAGAATCCGTAGCACTGTATGTACCTCACTATCACTTCATACTAACACATGTGCACCTTGCTGTTAGTTGGCCACTGGGATCATAGTTCACACTGTGTAGTATCAATTACATAAATCATATGGACAATATGTTCTTTGAAAAAGAAACACTAAGGCAGTTCTTTCTGAGAAAGCTCAGAATTTGCATTTTTTAAACTTGCATTTACTGGACTTTTACTGAATTTACTAAAATTAACCAGTTACTGGGATTTCTGAAATTAGTGAACACTACAATTCAATGCGTTCATTGAGTTCATCCAGGTTTAGTAGACAGAGCTGATTTCTCATCTGTCACTCATCATCACCATTAAATTCTGTTTGAGCACTTCATTGATTCCACATCTGGAATTTTTCATCCTAAGTAAATTTTAATATACAATCAGGTTCTGCTCCCCAATGAAACCATGAGAAAATAGCATGTAAGAGGGTAGGAAACCATGTTAGCTGTAGATTCACTTCAATAATATAATTCAAAGTCTCACAGCCCTCCTGTGGGTTTACTGTTTAGATCAAGCATGTTTTGACAGGCTTATACATTTAAACACCCCCAAAAAACCATGTCTCACTGTCTGGAGCCAGAAATAAGAGACAAAAAGAAAATTACAAAGAGATTAATTTTCAGTCTGGACTTGTGAAATATTATAATACAGTGTAGAAGGGATTTATATTACTGAGACAAAAACATTTAAATAGTCATGAAAACAGATCTTTATTGTACATTATCTCAAGAAAGTGTTTTGTTTTTCTACCTAGTCAAGAAGAATGTATAGGTACACTGTATAGAAATTACTTGGAAATACATAAAATATAGTGCTATCTGCATCTATTTTTTTACCTTTCTATTAATTTTTAATTATCTGGTCCTACATTACCATAAACATCTTGAAAATATTGACCTTATTTGTGTCCTGAGAAGAGAAAGATGTTGGTGACTCAAAGTGGCTAGAGAAGAACTGGGATCTGCTGAGCTTGAATAATTTCCTCTAAATTGCAGACTACTTTATAGGGCATTCAAAAAAAAAAAAAAGTTTTGGATTTTCTAAGGTCCAATTCCTTGCTTATGTACAAAACCATCCACACTGTAGATTCACACTGTTGCAGTACTATCAGCAGCATAGCATCTGTTTGCAGAGACAAAAGCCTACCTTATCAAAGGTTTTCAGGCACGTACCTTCTAATTAGTTGCCTAACTCTCAATGAAATTAATAGTATATAAACACCTGAAGAGTATAAGGTACTTTACCTACAGCTCACTCTCTAAAGAATCCAAGTACAAAGAACAGTCATTATAATTATCAGTCAAATGATGAATGCCCAGGTAAGAAACACAGGGTAAATGAAGTCCCTTAAGTACACTTTATGTTAGTGAAGAGAATGCACATATATTGCAGTAAAGTCTGGCCACATTTATGAAAACTTTCCTCTTTAATCTGTGATTGAAAGCAAACTGATTTAACCCTATAATAGCAACCAGTTATCGCTAGGCTCTCCTACACCTGCCAGCAATCCTGTCCCTATCTGCACTCATCAGAGGCAAAATACTAGATTAGAAGGATCCTTTAGTCTGACCAAGCACAGCTATTCTTGTGTTCTGTGGTTTTTTTCAGTATTTGACACTCCAATCTACATGAGCACTCCTATCCACTTGAGAGTCTATACATTAGAGTGAAAGGACATAGGGTCCAAATGACTGTCATCTAAGGCATGAGATTTCCAGAAGTTGACTGAAAGACTCCAAGGTACATTCACTTGTTTATTATTATTACAGCTAACACTGGACTGTCATGGCTAACTTTGATTAAGTTCCAAGTCATGATAAAAAAAGCATTCAGCCTTGCATTTTTTATCAATGTTTTCCATGAATCTCTATAACATCCACCTTTGCAGACACCAAATAGTACTTTTGTCTCTAGATTTCTCGCATGTCAAAAGCTTCTCATTTACAAATAGCAAGCTCTCTACAAAGCAGCAGGCTCAAGCTTGGCGAACTGTCATCCTTCAGGTTATCCTCCACTTTGTGACACTAAGTTTCTACCTTCATCAGGGAGCTTTCAATTCTTTGTTTACTTACTGGAGATGAAAGCCCTTACATTCCTCCCAACAACAGGTTTTCATCTTTTTTATGTTCACAATAGATTTCAGCTGTCTTTCCTCCAACCCTGCCAATTTCCCTAATTATCTGTCAGTGGTAGCAAAAGATCTCACATCAATCACTCTGTAGTATAACTTCATAGTCTCTGTCATAGTTTAGCATCACTGCATCAGTTATCTATGCTCCAGCTTACAACACTGACATGGGGAACCTCCTCTTACAGTCAAGTGCGTTACTAAATAACCATTTTTCTTCTCTTTCTAAGCAATTCCTGCATGTTATTTCCAGCTGTCCTCCTTGCTCTTCATAGTCCTCATGCTACACAATTGATTTCTACACCCCTCATACTCTTTGTATGAATTATCACGCACACAGTTTAAAAAATCTTGATAACTTCCAGACATGTTTCTCCATGTTTTCTCTTCAGTGTGGATTTCTACGTGCTGCACAAATTCAGTTGCATCCTGCGACAAGTATCACGGGCATGATTTTAAAAAGTTACAGTACCTTGATAAAAACTACAGGTGAATTTGAAATACCCTGCCACTCCCAGCCTGTTAATCTGATGCAATATTCAGATTTGCCTTTGATGTGCATACTGTGTGAATGATTAATGGAGAAGGTGTAAATAGTACCTGCAAATCCCTGGAATAACTCATGTACCTAAAGTTACTCATGGATGTAATGATTTGTTGAAAGAAGACCATATTTTATAGATTAGGACTGTTTCATAGAATGCCCTGAACGGCTCTGAACCACAGTATGTTAAACTGTATCAATATGCTATTGGTTTTTTTAAAAAAGCTGAAAAGAGAAGAAAATTGCTATAAATCAAATAAAATGTTACTGAAGGCCATTATTTTAAACTCATTTGACCACAGAATCAGATAATTCTGACAGGTTGCTGAGTAGAAAGCTTACTCTTTCAGACTGTCCTTAATATTTCAAAGATATTTCCAAGTAAATTGTTTTAAATTACCAAATGTACTTTCCCCAAGAGGAACAATGAGTTTTCTTCTTCAAGATGATAAATAAAAAATTATGAGTTTCATTTAGGGCAAGAGGTGACTTCTTTGCTATTTCTCTTATACTCTTGCACAGACAGAAGTCCAACAGATTGACTTTGCTCTGTCCTCCTGCACTTAGTACTCTCATTACTTTTACAATGTTAGAAGTATCTACAGATTTCTGCAGAGTACCTGTAAGTCTTGAAATGATTGCAATTGATGACTAGCAACATGTCTGAGGTACATGACATAAGACTGAAAATATTTTTCAGTTCTATTCACAGTATTATAAATTAAAAAAATGTATATCCTAAGTATCTAGTCTACTTTTAAGTTTTCCAAAACATATTTTACTCCACTGGGTTGCTAATAGAGTTAATTCTTTAAGCCTTGATTCAAAGCCCAGGGAAGTCTGCGGAAAGACTCCCATCAACTTTAGCATGTATTCAGTAGACACAATGCTTTTTTGAAAGTGCTTTGTGATCCTCTAGTTGACAGGCGATAGTTAAACAAAAAGTGCTTTAATTTATTTCTTTTCCCTTACTTTGTTATTGATGTTTCATGCTATATATCAAACAACAAACTCACATAACGAAGGGAAATAAATTAAAAAAAAAGGCAAGCATAAGACTAGAATCTATTGCTTTCTCCATATATGTCAGCATTAAATCACAGAAGAAATATAGCAATTATGTTAGCAAAGGACAGATCCTGTTTTTTTACCGCCAAACATCTTAATAGTTTGACAGCTTTGCATTGTCCATGAACTACTCTAATATTTACTTGGATATTAAGTAATTATTTTGGTAGGTCAGAATAATTTTTATTATATCATAATTAGAAAACATGAGGAAAATATTTGGGGAAAAGCATTCTGTGTTGTGTGGTAAGAAGTGGTCTGAGATGAATAATTCCTAAAACAATCATCCTCCTTGGGACTTTCATAATGCAACATTTGCAATGGTGAAAGTGACACATAGATAAATATAACTAGAAATAATTTATACATATGAGTTCTTTAAAACCATTATTTTCATAATATCATCAAATACAGTCTAGTGTCAGGGACCTCTGTCAGACAAAAGGCAAGGTCACGGGATGTTCATTTGAATGATATTGAGTTCAATCATCACCTGCAGACTTACACACACAGCATGGGGAGTAAACAGGAAGAATTAGAGATCTGTGTGTAATTGCAGGACCACAATCTCATTGCAATTACAGAGACGTTGTGGGATAGCTTGCATGACTGACATGCTGTTATGGATGGCTATGTACATTTTAGGAAACACAAGCCAGCAAGACAAAGTGGTGCAGCTGCTCTTTAGGTGAGAGAGAAACTGGGGTGTATTGAGCTCTGTTGAGGGGTGGATGAAGAAAGAGTTGAGAGCTTATGGGTAAGAATTTGGGGACAGGGTAACAGGGGTGACACTGCTTTTCCTCATCAGGAAGAGGAAGTGAAAGTTCTAGAGACAGCTGGAAGGAGACTCACAGTCACAAGCCCTGGTGCTCATGCAGGACTTCATTAGCCATCCTGATCTCTGCAAGAAAGACAACAGAGCCAAGCACACAATGTTCAGGAGGCTCCTGCAGAGCATTGATGACAATTTTTTGATAGATGTGGTAGAGGAGTCAGTGAGTAGAGGCATGCTAATGAACTTGTACTAACAAACAAGGTTGGAGATGTGAAGGAAGAAGGCATCCTTGGCTGTAGTTCCATAAGATGGCAGAGTTCAGGATTCTGCATGGAGGAAGCAAGGCAATAAGTAGGATTAAAAGCCTGAACTCCAGGAAAGCTAACTTTGGCCCCTTTAAGGACATACATGAAGGAATCCCATGGGTTAGAGCTCTAGAAATTAGCAGTGTCCAACAGAACTGCTCAGTATTCAAGCACCACTTACTCCAAGCGTAAGACCAGTGCATCTCCCTGAGTAAGAAATCAAGCAGGAGATCTGCATGTAGGAACAAGGAGCTTCTGAAAAGCTCAAAGAGAAGTAATATGCTTACACAATGCAGAAAAATTCATGTAAAATGCTTTCTACAGCAGAGCAGGCCTAAAAACTTACATTTTAGCTTGGTCTAAGCACTCAGGCATTAGCTCAGCTTAGATAATTTTACAGCAAGCACTGATTTCTCAGCTTTCACAGCTAAAGTGGCCATTGGTACCAAAGCAAGTGTCCTCAATTCTGACAGAGGGTTGTTGGAGCTGGATGGTATTCACAGGAATACACAACACTTTGTGATTCTTAATGCAGGAATAAGAGATAGTTCTTACTGTTTATTTTGTTGCCCCATATTATCCCTCACTCTCTAATATTTTGGGGCTTCTTGGTCATTTCCCTTTGCCTAGCCTAAAAACTTTATGACCTGTCATAGATGAGTGCTGAACAACCTCTTAGGCCTCATAGCTTTAAGGTGCCATGGCTAATCAGAATATTTCTGAGGATTCTATAGCTCCTATCATTGCCGGTTTCTGCCTTGCAATTGTACTGCACATGCATTTGGGTATTGCTTGAAGTAGAAATAGCTGCCCAGCTTCATGTCCATCCATGGACAGCCATGCCCATCTGTGTTTGGATTAGGATAGCAGTCTTTCCTTCTGGATACCATCCAGAGAGGGCCTTGACAGACTTCAGAGGCCTGTGCAAACCTCATGAAGTTCAACAAGGCCAAGTTGTTCCAGGGATGATTGGGAAGGATTCCGCGCTGAAACTATGACACCTTTTAGAATTCAAGCAAACAGCATTTATTCCAAAGAAGTAGCAAACAAAAGGGGAAAAAAACACCCAAACTAAGAAAAACGAACAGAACAAAACAAAACAAACCCCAAGACAATTCCCATGCACCCATATACCACTCACATGGTTGCTATATCTCTTACACAGTTACTCCACCTCTTACACTGTTACTATACATACCAACCCCAATGTACTAAAGACCCCCAGTATGACTGGCTGCTGCATCCTTGGTCTTCAGTAGGCTCAACACGCTTAGGGGGCGTCCCTGCAGGGAGCAACATTGTCTTCTGTGCCAGCACACACCTCTACCTAGAGCAGGAACTGTCTGGTTTTTATGCACTCGGTCTGTGATGTCTATCTGGGCATATGTGGCCAGCACGCTCCCAGACAGAGGTCTCCAGTCTGTCCCCCCATTATGTAACTGGAAATCCCCCTGCACCTGCGCAGTGTATATCAAGGGTCTCCCTTTTTTGGTGGGTGGCTGTTACTTCATCATCCTTCTCTTCTTTTTCTCCTTGGCTGGCTGTCAGCAAGTAGCCAGGCCACAAAACAGTTTCAGTGTACACAGGATGTTTCTCTTTCAGGCCAGAGTCCCAATTATCAGTTCTTGTTTTCCGTAACTTGGCAAGAAAAGAACCAACTCTTGGAGGCATCAAGGCCAGACAAGGACCAAAATAATATTGTCTCATCACTCCCAAATACACAAGTGCAAAGTCCTGCACCAGTGGCCCAAACACAGATACATCAAATAATCACAGAACATGCTGAGTTGGAAGCGACCCACAAGGATCATTGAGTCCAACTCCTTGCCCTGCACAGGATCATCCCCAAGACTCACATTGTGTGCCTGAGAATATCATCCAAATGCTTCTGAAACTCTGTCAGGCTTGGTGCTGTGATAGTTTCCCTGGGGAGCCTGTTCCAGTGCCCAACCACCCTCTGGGTGAAGAACCTGTTTCAAATATTTAACCTAAACCTCCTCTGACACAACTTCAGGCCATTCCTACCACTAGTCAGCACAGAGAAGAGATCAGTGCCTGCCCCTCCTCTTCCCCTCATGAGGAAATTGTAGACTGCAGTGAGATCTCCCCTCAGACTTCTCTTCTCCAGGCTGAACAGACAAAGTGACCTCAGCTGCTCCTCATATGACTTCCCCTCGAGGCCCATCACCATCTTTTTTGCCCTCCTTTGGACACTCTCTAACAGTTTAATATCTTTCTTGTATTGTGATGACCAAAACTGCACACAATATTCAGTGCAGTGCAGAGCAGAGCAGAGAGGGATCATCTCCCTTCACTGACTGTAGATGCTTTGCCTGATGGCCCCCAGGACATGGTTGGCCCTCCTGGCTGCCAGGGCACTGCTGACTTATATTCAACTTGCCACTGACCAGTATTCCCAGGTTCATTTCCACAGCACTGCTATCCAGCATCTCATTCCCCAGCCTGTCCATACATCCAAAGCTGCTTCATCCCAGGTGCAGAATCCAGTACTTCCCCTCATTGAATTGGCTGGTGATTGCCCAGCCCTCTAATCTGTTGAGGTCTCTGCAGGGTCTCCCTGCCTTCGAGGGAGTCAATAGCTCCTCCCAGTTTTGTGTTGTCTGCAAACTTGCTTAATATCCTTTCCAGTCCTGTGTCCAAGTAATTTATGAAGATGTTGAAGAGTACAGGGCCTAAGAATGAGCCCTGTGGAACCCCACTAGTGACAGGTCGCCAGTCCGATGTCACCCCATTCACTATTACTTTCCATGCTTGACCTGTGAGCCAATTGCTCACCCATCATATGATGTGTTTATACAGCTGTGTGCTGGACAGTTTGTCCAGAAGGAGAGACAGTATTAAAGCTTTACTGAAATCCAAAAAGATTACATCAACTGGCTTCCCTTGATCCACTAGGTGGGCTACCTTGTCATATAAAGAAATCAGATTGGATTTCAGATCAGATCAGATCAGACTTTCTTCTCACAGAGCCATGCTGACTGTGACCACTGCACTGTCTTTCAGGTGTTTTTCAACACTTCCCCATTTTGTCTCGGTTTAAAGACAATGTCTGCCAAGCAAGGCGGGAACCTTCCTGAAATAGAAAGAAGACTCCTCCCTTCTAATTACTATAAATTCAAAATTAAGTGGTGTTCAGCCAAAAAAAAAAAAAGGTAGAAAAAAGGAATAACAGTTCTTTACTAAAACTATATAGAACATATAGAACAAAGCAGAACAGACAACAACACAATAACAGAAACTGCCAGCCATCCAAGGCCCGCGTTCCCTTTTGGTGCAGTGACAATCACGGCTGGCAGGGGGCGCTGCTGGGCGCCGCAGCGTGCGGGGGGTGCGGCACACCAGTGGCGGCGAAGGAGGTGCGATACTGATCCGGGAGCGGGGCGTCCCTGGGCCATGCTGCCTGCCGCCGGCACCGCGGGAGGAAGGGGGTTCTGCCCCTCTACTCTCTCCGTCGGGAAGTTCCTGTGAAACTCACGCGGTTGGTGGCCAGTCTTAGTGCAGGCAGCTGTCAAGGTCTGAGTCAGCAGGGTGGGCAGCTGAGGCAGCAGCTGAGCAGAAGAGTCCTGGGATGGGAGGGTCACGGAACTGGCAGAAACAAATACAGGGAACCATACCCTTCTCCAAACGAGGGATGTGAAGCAAATCTAATTCAGAAGAGTCTTTTGTATTGTTTTAGGCTGACGCACGATTTTTAACTTTAAAGGAGGAGCTCCCCTCTGGACTTGTGGCGAAGACAGGAAAAAAGGCTACCTTGGTTTAGGTCCAAACTCCCTGCACTGTTCCCCCCACTGCCCTAGGACATAGGCAGAAGAAACAAAAGAATGCCATCTCTGCAGTGAAAGCTATTACTATTAGCCTTTCAATGGGAGAGCCATTAAGATCCAAGCTAAAAAACAATTGAACCTTGATGTTCATCTCTTCCTAGCAGAAGGGCTTGCTCCCCCACCCTCTGACTCTGTGTTGGTGCTAGCTCTTTGAGAATTGTGGATTGAAACCTATCAGATCCCATAGATTTGTAGGGATCCAGCTTGAGCAGCAGATCCTGCACAATTTCTGGGTCGACTGAGAGTTGAACATAGATCTCTAAGTCAAGAAGCCCTGAGGAGAAAGACTGTCATGGGGGATGATGGTTGATGTGAAGCTCAACATGAGTTGGCAATGTGCACTTGCAGCCCAGAAAGCCAACCACATCCTCAACTTCATCAAAAGAAATGTGGCCAGCACATCAAATGTGGTGATTCTGCCCTTCTCCTCTGCTCTTGTGAGACCCCATGTGGAGTGCTGCATCCAGTTCTGGGGACCCCAGAATAAGAACGATGGGGCCCAGCTGAAAAAAGCCCAGAGGAGGCCATGAAGATTATCAGAGGGCCAGAGCACCTCACTGTGAAAACAGACAGAGAGAATTGGGGTTGTTCAACCTGGAGAAGAGAAGATGCCAAGATGATCATAGAGCAGCCTTCCAGTACCTAAAGGGGGCTAAAAGAGAACTGGAGAGAGACTTTTTACAAGGGCATGTAGTGATAGAACAAGGTCAAATGGCTTTAAGCTGAAGGAGGGTAGACTCAGATTAGGTATTAGGAAGAAATTCTTTAGTGTGAGGGTGCTGAGACACTGGAACAGGTTGCCCAGAAAAGTGGTGGATGCTCATTCCTGGACCTGTTGAAGGCCAGCTGGATGGAACCTTGGGCAACATGGTCTAGAGAAAGGTTCCTTGCCCATGGCAGGGGGGTTGGAACTAGATGATCTTGATCTTCCAACCCAAACCATTCTTTGTCTATGATTCTGTAATTCTTTACTGACATACAGCTTTTGAACTGCTTTCAGACTTTTTTCTCTGTGTGACATTTTCACAGTTGGGAAATATTCTTTCATTTTATTTCAGGAGAAACTGCTACTATAGGTTTTATAAATACCAAAGTCCCATGTATTGTCTGTGGTGAATATTTCTTCTAAAAGCAGAATCTTTTGACATGACAGCTGCATCAAAAAAAAAAAAAAAAAAGGAAAGAAACTACATGAATTCTATTGCACACTGAGAAAAATATCATTACCACTTGATAGACAAAACTGTAAAAATTCAGATTTTGTGATCTTTTACCTTTGGAGAAAACATCTATTTAGCATTGTATGTTCCACTGTTGCAGTCCTGTTTATTTGCAGAGAACCTGACCATAGAAAGAAACAACAACAAGCTCCCTCTTTCAAAGCAAGAGCAGTCAGAAGTTCTCTTACTTTACCACTTGACCTTTTCTGGGCCAGTTAGCCATCTTTCTCTTACTCTCTCCATGGCTCCTTGCTGCATTTTCTATCCTTGATAGGGTTACAAACCTGGGCCTATTCCAAAAAAACTAGATGCTAAATGAGAAATTATGTTTCCACTGTTACTTAATTTTATCTACTGGAATTACTACTCACTAGATACAGTATATGACTTACCTTAAATAGATATTTCTGTTATTCTGTGTCTTCTGACATTAGATCATTGATCATCTCTGTCAGTGAGTTTCACAAGTTTACAATATGAGTGGGACATCCATGGAGCATTATTCACTGTCAAGACTCTGGATTAGAACTCTTGCTACAATTTTCAGGGGGAAAAAGAAAAAGAAAAAAAAAGGTTAAATTTTAATGTTTTATGTGACATTAAAATGTTTGCTTCTAGAGACAGGGAAGCTAAAGTACTTTGAAAATTCAAGAATAAGGTAGACATTAGTTTCAGCATAACCTCTACATAATAAAGTAATTGCAAATTTACTTTGCATGTAAATATTTCTCTTGTATTAAGTTATCATTTTTAACTATTAAAGAATATGAGTCCTGTAAAAAAAGATATACAAACCCAAGAATTATTATTGTAGTATTATTTTATATAATCTCCAGCTGAACAAGTGTTTCTGATGTCTACATCCTAATTCTTTAAAATGTCACAGAGGTGGTAAAAGGGACTCCTATTAAAACAACCTGGGAGTGTTCATTCTTGAATGTTATTAGGATTGATGAAACCATAAGATGTCTAGTTCATATCTTTTGGAAATACTTAAAACCATGTTAAGCAGCTACCATAACTTGTGTACCTTATTATTGCAAAGATATTATTTTGTTTGACCTCCTGTCTTGTTTTGTCAAGATAGACAATATGCCTGAGTGTTACAGAACAGCCACAAGATTGAGAAGGAGCTACCCCTGCAACTCAGTGCAAGAATTCTGGGCTCAGCACAAGGATCTGGGGCATGTGAGAGTTGTAGGAGCCTCATCTGATGTTCTTCTTCCTCAGTTAGGACAGCCCTTGGAACCAGTACTACCACCCACCTCAGAAGGCAAGAATAACCCAGGTTCTTGGTAATAGATCCCTTGGGGTAAATTAGAGTAAAACATCACTGAATAATCGGTTTGTATATATATATAATATAGGGTTTATTTTAGAACAATTTAGTTGCAATGGAAAGCAGACACGTAGCCATTTTGGTTATTATCTGTAATAATACAACTGATCGAATTGTGTTAGGGAGGACAATAAGCATGATCAAAAACACCATCCTGCCTTGCAGGATCCACCTCTTATGAGCCTCAAAGCCCAGCTTGTAGCCTGTCCCTCCTTGGGTGGTGCAAACCTGGCCTCAGCAAAGCACCTTGGCACCTCTACAATTGTTTTGAGTCATTAACCAATAACAATCTGGTTTCTCACAGTCAGCTAATTTGGCAAATAATTGTTGCTTAACCTCAGGACAGTAATATCTTCACTTTGTCTTAAGAAGGGATGAATACACTGTGCACTGTTCTCAGAATAAAACTGATGATGAAAGAAGCATATTGGAAGTCCTGCCTGCTGCCATGTTCTGGACTTGACCTTGCTGCTAACTTGTTTTGTTACAGTGGAAACATCACTAACGCTTTCCATTGAATTCAAGCATCAGAAGAGAAAGAGTTCTATACTACTTTCTATAGGTCATTGGAATAACAACATAGAAATACAACTGTTCTATCCTTGTTACCCACCACAGGCCTTTTTTTATTTCGTGTCACTAGTTTTCAGAGCAACTTCATAACACTCGGAATAAAGAAAAATTACAGCTAACACAAAACAAAATGCATGAGATGAGGGCTCAGAAAAGGAACAGAAAGGAATGTTTCCAGGGCAGTAGAGCTGACTAGTATCTGCTGCAAAAGACTTTTGTAGTGCCTGCAGTTCTGCCCATTCCCACCAGAGGGGAGACAGAAGCTGCACCGGTTCAATACATTTGCATATAAAATCTAGTGTGATGTGCTATGAAGGGGGAAGAAAGAGTTGGTTAGACTAAAAATTCAGGCCAGGGGCATAAAATTCCTGCATTTGCATTTTTACATATATAATTGGTCTTCGCTGAAAGGAAAATATTATAACTTTGGTCAAGTATGCACAGAACTGAGGAATAGGCATATATGTCTATGAATATGAAGTAAGCATTTTAAAGGTACTAGCAGAAATTGATTGCTTGTGAATACTGAACATTCATCTACTTCTACTGAGCTATGCACAAGTACTTCATCCATGTATGTATTTTTGCCTGACAGTATACTCCCACATTTTTCTTTTTTCCCTTTTAAAATTAAAATTGTCTTGCATAATATATATAAAGTCCTTAGTCTTAGATTGCAGTCTTTCTGTACCCCAAATGAATCATAATATCCATTGCTTTCATATTTTCTTCCTTTCAAATCCATTAGTCCTTCAATAGCCCTCCCTTACTTCCCAGGCCCAGTATACCTCGAGGAATTAATCACAGAATCACAGGATGTGTCATTTTGGAAGCAATTGCAGTGGGTCATCTGATCCAACCTCCCTGCTCAAGCAGAGTCATCCTAGAGCAAATGGTACAGGATTGCATCTGGATGGTTCTTGAATATCTCCAGTGAGGGAGACTCCACACCTTCTCTGGGCAATGTGTTCCAGTGCTCAGTCACCTGCACAGTAAAGAAGTTCTTCCTCATATTCAGGTGGAACTTCCTATGCATCTGTTTCTGCCCTTTGCCTCTTGTCCTGTTGCTTGGCACCACCAAGAAGAGTGTGGATCCATCTTCTTAGCACCCTCCCTTCAGATACTTGTAGACATTGATGGAGTCCCCTCTCAGCCATCTCCTCTCAAAACTGAATAGGCCCAACTCCCTCAGCCTGCCCTTGTAAGAGAGATGTTCCAGTCCCCTAATCATCTTTGTCACCCTCCATTGGACTCCAATCCAGGAGCTCCATGTCTTTCTTGTGCTGAGGAGCCCAGAACTAGACACAGCACTCCAGGTGAGGCCTCACCAGGGCTGAATAGAGGGACAGGGTCACTTCCCTTGACCTGCTGGCAGTGCTCTTCCTAATGCAGCCCCAAGATACCACTGGTCTTCTTGGCCACAGGGGCATGCTGCTGGCTCATGGACAGCTTGTTCCTCACCAGGTCCCAAGGTCTTTTCTGCAGAGCTGCTTTCCAGCAGGTTGGCCCCCAGCCTGTGCTGGTGTCTGGGGTTATTCTTCCCCAAGTGCAGGACCCTGCATTTGCCTTTGTTGAACTTCAGATGGTCCCTCTCTCCAACCTGTTGAGGTCCTTCTGAAGGAATGCACAGGACTGTGGGATATCAGCCACTCCTCCCAGCTTGGTGTCATCAGCAACATTCATTTCAAGTAGGCTGACCCTGCTTTCATCTCCTGTGTATTTCCTGCATGTGCTTGAGTAATGACAAGAGATCTTTGGTCATCCACACAACTATCCTGCCTCCTTTGGCCAATGTCTTGCTCATCAGGATGCATCATTCTTCAGCTTGAAGGAAGTGATGCTTGAATATCAGTCAGCTCTTTTGGACCCCTCTTCCCTGTACAACCTGTTCCCATGGAATTCTTCCAAGAAGATCCCTGAAGAGGCTAATATTAGCGCTTGTGAATTCCATGGTTGCAATCTTACTTGCTGCCCTGCTTCTTCTTCACTTGATACTGAATTCTGCAATCTCATGGTCACTGCAGCCAAGGCTGCCCACAACTTTCACATTTCTGAAAAGCCCTTCCCTGTTTGTTAGTATAAGGTCAAGCAGCACACCAGTCCTTGTGGGATTCTCCACTACCTGTGACAAGAAGTTGTCGCCAATGCTTTCCAGGAACCTCCTGGTCTGTTTATGCTTTGTGGTGTTGCTTCTTCAGCAGATGCCAGGATAGTTAAGGTCTCCCTGAAGAACAAGAGTCTGTGACCATGAAGTTGATTCTAGCTGCCTCTAGAAGGTCTCATCCACTTCCCCCTCCTGATCGGACAGCCTGTGGCAAAACCCACAACAGTGTCACTCTTACTCGGCTGTCCTTTTATCTTAACCCATAAGCTCTTTTAACCCATAAGGACTTTTTGTCCACCCCAGACAGAGCCTGATATGTTTCAAGTGTTGCCCTGCACAGAGGGCGAGTCCACCACTGTGCCTTCCTGGTCTCTCTTTCCTAAACCGTCTGTATCCTTCATGACAACACTCCAGTCATGTGAGGTATCCTATCACATTTCTGTAATCACAAGGAGATCAAAGTCACCCACTGCTATTGCTGCTTCTGGGTGATCCTATGTGGCTCAGGGTCTGGTGACTCAGTTACTTCACTTGAAACCTTACCCACCTCTCTTTGGCTAGGAGAACATTAAACCTGTTTGTTAATTTCAAGTCTTCAGGAGAAACAGGAGGATACATCCTTGTCTGGAGAGTGACCAGTTTCCAGTCTGCCTTTTATTGACTTCTGACATCTTGTGAGATGAGGTGCAGAGCCCACCTGCATCTCTGATGTAGAGGGAGGTTGAGACTCCTGTGTCTGTAAGATTTCTGAGAATATCCTATTTCTTTCTCATCCCCATGAATGCTACTCAACCTGCTTACTTCTTTGCATAACTCCTTGACCTGGTGACAACTCCTCAACAAGGACACACCTTCTGTGGAGAATATGACTCTTAACCTCAGCTTCCTGGACAACAGTAGGCATTCTACAACCAGCGGCTGCAGAGCTACATGAACTGTCATGTATGGGTGGAAGCCTCTGACACTGTTGGTGCAACAACTTCAACAGCTGTTGGGAAGTGAGCTCTGTCTCATATCACATCTGTTAACATTAGGAATTCAGGCTACTAAGACTGGGGAGAAGGGGCTTCCTCTTTCTCCTCAGCATTAACTGCTGCTCCTGTCAGCTCCTCTCTGGTTCTGCTACTTTGTTGGCTCTTCTACGCAGAGGAGCCTTTCCTCTGCCCTCCCTATGCAGCCTTCCTGGGAAATTACTGTGCAAACTGCCTTGCCACCTGTTTGCACACCCTGTTTGTTGAGCCATTTAAATATGCTGCAGCTGCCCCTGGCAATGCCTATCACCTTCACTATCAGCCTCTCTTAGACTGCTGCCAGTTCCAGGTGGGTTCTTGGTGGGTCTTTCAGCTGCTGTTTGGACCTCCCTGTCTCTAGGAACCCTCAGTCCAGCTCATTTTAGTCTTCAGCCCCCAGGACTTACGTAGCCACCACTGCTGTTGCTGCTGTCGCTGCTGTCACCACTGTTACCACTCGTCTTTTGCCAAGCATTGTTATTTATGTTTTAAATTCCCAAAGGATATTCTCAGAACATATAGGGACCTGAGCAAAAGCTTATGGAAGAATTATTCAGGGAAGTTCCCTGAACTATTTATCAATTTTGAATAGAAGAGGGAAAGTATGTCCCTGATTCCAGATCCATAGTAACTGTATTACTTTCATGTTCTATATAAATAAAGCACTCCTCCATTTTTAATTAATATTTTCAGTTTTTTCTTTTTGTTCAATCACAATTATATTCTGTGTTTTATCTGTGCTATTATTTAGCTCTGAGTATGAAATACTGTGGCAAAATTTCCACTGTTCCATTTCCACTCCCTGAACAAGTACAAAAGGTTATTCCAGACACAATACATGATGCAACATTTGTGTTTCAGCAACCATAGCCTACTAAGACTGTCTTTAGTAAGCCATGAACCATGTGCTTTTGCATAAGCTCTCCTAAACATACCTGGGTTAATGCATTAAAATCCTGACCTTTGAGAAGATTAAAAACATCATATTCACATTCAATTTGAAGACTTAATGTCAGATGACTGAAAATGTGCCATGATTTTTAATATTTCTTAGGTACTGAGATAGTCTGTATCATCAAAACTAAAGAAAATGTTTAATTTCTGATAACCAGGTAACACCCATCTGAACACATAAAGAAATTCCAGTTTCTGTATCTGGGCTCCTGGTAAACCTTGAATGCATACATGGACATCACACCTCACAAACTGAAAAGTAAGCCACTCTTAATATTTTCAGCAGAGTTCACTCCAGGGACCCTGGAAGGTCAATTGGCTCCCTAGAATTCTTTCTATTCTTCAAGCAACTTCAAGGCCTCATACTGACAAAAGGCAATTGTCACATATGATAACACCTATTATCTTCCCAACATCCATATGAGTATACTCACTTTTTACATGGTGAACTAAGTGTCTAAAACAGAATGAGAGGAAGAGAGAAAATCATATACTCTCTTCTCAGTTAAAGGAAATGAAAATATATGGGACAGAAACATTGTATTCTTAAAAATAGTGATCAACTAAACAGGCAACAGCTTTGTTTTCCTCATAGTCTAACAAAACCTAATCTAATTTTTTGATGGAGTCTGTTTCTTCAATTTCTAATTAGCACTTGCATCTGGGGGTTTAATCACAAGTTTCTTCCTTTCTTAGCCAAGTTGTTGAGTTAGAGCCCTGTGATACCAGTTCATATCAAGCTCAGCAGGTCTGATTCTACTTATGCTCCGCAAATCTGTTTCCTTCAGGACCATGCAATAGCAATGGCCAAATTATCCCTGCCCTAAGTAAAATATTTTTTGCTTTGAACAAAAGCAATTCTGGGGATAAAAGATAAAACTCATTACAAAAGACTGTCTAGACTGTGAAAAGTACCATCCTTTGGATACAAGCAGTCTGAAGTTCTTTAGACTTTCTCAGCAAAATTTGCCTTGGTCAGCATGTTTTTCAGAAAATATATAATATCTCACATCATTTCATAAGGCTTGTGTCTCTTCACCTTTCGACAGAGAGCTATTCTCAGACTTGGAAAGCAAAGGAGCAATGGCATTTTCACTGGAGCTTGGAGGCTACAATTGTGGCCGTTCTGACTTCTCATAGCCTCTCAAAATGAGAGGTAAATAAACAGTCATTGAATATACAATATGTACAGTAACTTCTTTCTCTGATGCAGTCACACAAAGCCAACAACACTGATAAAAATTGCTGCCTCTCAGTATTCTTAATGTTATTTCATATATCTCAGTTTCTGTCATACAGGGGCTGCCCCTAAGAGGAATGGAGATAATAACAGCATATGGAATTCTGTTAATGAGATATAAGATCTTATCCAGAGTACCTGATAAAAACACAAATACACAAAACCACAAGTATATGTGTATATTCTATTGCCTCTAGGCAGAGCCTTTGGTGTGCATCAGGTGGTTCCTTTAGCTTCAGATAATTTGGATCACTCAGTAGAACAGAGATCATAAGGAACAAAATGTGTTTTCTAGTAACATCTAAAGCAAGCAAGCAAACAAACAAACATAAAAGCTTCTTCTTTGTATGACCCGCTTGCATACAAATGGTAAGCTATTGTTTCACTGTCCTTTCTAAGTAACTCATTTTACCATATATTTCCATGGTATGAATATAGCAGGATAAGCCTAGCATCCCACAGTATCATGCTGGAAATCTCTCTAGGTTTGCATCCCTCTACACTTTCTCATATCCTTAAGTGCTAAGATATCTTATGCCAATCTGCTCACTGAACATTTGGCATATGAAGTCATCACAACCTTTTCCTGGATAACTTCTCTGTCATCAGACTAGTTTACTTGAAGAAAGAGTAATCTAAATCCTTACTTGCAACAGTATAGAGCAGGTCTGAATATACAATCTATTACAGATAAATGGAGAAAGGTAAGCCCCAGCAATTTAGTGAAAGTTATATTTTACCTTCCTAACTTCTGTTTCCACCATGAGGTTTATCAGGTATAGAGTTAATATGATCCCTTCAGCAGCTTTTGTCTCTGTCCTAGAAAATCTACACACTAGCAGTTCTGTTCACCTTCAAGTGGGCCTTAGAATAAACATCATAATCCAGAGATACACCCCCCCTCCTTAAGGCTGCACCTTTCCACCTCCCAGTACCTGTGACTTCACCACAGAAAGCCATGAAGGGTCTCCCTGGTGGTGTTGCAGATGTTGTACAGCCTGACAGCAGGAACATCACCAAGCAGCATTATATAAACACAAACATGATTGCTAAGGTAACTATTTCTTCATGTAATGCTGAAAGGTCTTGTGAGACTGGTGAGGTAGAGCACTGCATTTCTGCTAAAAAACTCCTTGTAAAAGGGTCCAAAAGGCAAGTTTGTCAAAATTTGTTTCTCCTCAGGTGCAGTGCTGCCATGCTAAAGGCAAACTAAAAGCTATGGTATGGATACACCTTACACGTGATACTCTGTAAATTGAATTTGGAAGGAATTAACTTCAACCCCTCATGTCTGAGCATACTCAGTATTATGAGACTTTTGTAAAACTTCAGTGCAACTAGAACTGAAGAAAGACAGGCAGAATCTGCCCCAGTGGATATACTGAACAGATCTGATGGAAATAATTACTGCACTTGGTCAAGGAGGTTTTAAAAATTGAAACAGCTTCCATTTTCATTGGCATCTGGCCTGCCTGGTTCCTGTTTGGAAGAGGTGATGAACTAATATGGATAAGATGCAGTTTCCTCCCTCTCAGTACTTAAGCCATGCATGTGGAATTGCACTAAAACTCATTATTTGTCACATAATCTTTAAAGAAACAGGTTATTTCATAGTCTTTAATTGTATGAAAGTTAAGATTTTGAAATGTATTTCTGTTTATTACAGTTATATTATTTAAACCCGTTAGGAAAAAAAAAAAAGCCACCCCATATTACACAAAATTACAGAAATAAAGGTACTTCTCCCAGAAGATCACTGCCCCTGGCTTTCAAGATCAAGGATGTCTTTCACCTTTTAAAACAGGGCAACACTATGCTGCATCAAGTTCAAAGACAATCTTATTAACCCAATATGGCTCTTTAGGGATCCAAAGTCCACCAGCATGGAGGACAACTGATATTCAACAAAAGCAAGTAATTTCTAATGTCTTTAAGGATTTTCAACTCAGGCCTAAGAAAAACAGTTTTAACTGAAACATAATGAGATGGACTGGCACAGTCTAGAATGTAAGCAATCTTTGCAATGGATCAGTGCTCCCTGTCTTTCAGCACATAATCTCTACTGTAAATGGGACCAGCTACCAGCCAAGAGCAATTAGTGGAACACAGTATGCAAATATTGGTAATACCTTTTACTTGATACAAAGTGTCTAGGAAATGTTACATTTTTCTCTAGCTAAACCCTACAAGCAAAACAAATGTTAGTATGCCAGTGTTCATACAACATTTCCAAATAGTATTAATTTAGAATTGTAATAAAACATATTATCCTTCTCAATAATCTTTACAGAAATAGGATTTTTTAAATGAAAGAGCATTAAATTTTGAAATGTGTTTTCTTTGGTGGAATTAAATAGAATGTTTTCATGCTTTAAAATAAGTGAACAAAAAAAATCTTAATTTTAGGACTACCAACTGTGATCATGCTAACAGCAATGGAAATGATGAAATAAGATACATAATTTTAATTCATGAGTCTACCTCTTGTTCTTCAATTTCCCTGTGCACTGTTAAGTGGGTAAACATTTTGCAGATGCTGCCATGCCATTTGTTTTACGGATAACCACCCGAAAGTGTCCTTTTATGACACATGTAGGTACAACAATGCTGGAAAAAGAACCCTTCAAAGTGATTTAATAAAATATGCAGCATAAGTAGTTACTGGGGAGAATTTGAGATTGTATTCTTGTGCATTTTTAGAATTGTTTATCATGTTTGTATACATTTAGAAAGACATAAAACTTAGACACTACAGTCCGTGAGAATACTCTATGTAAATATAGTGAAAGAATTCTGCTAGCAAATGCCTCTGTGAAATAAATTATTCAACTGTTTGGCAGACAGCTTGTCCTTTATCCAATGCTCCACTGGAAAGCAGAAGAAAATGCAACTGGAATAGCCTTGTAACATAACATATGTAAATCTTTTCTGAGCTATTTGGTGACAATTTAAATGCCCTCAAGCATGCAGGCTGATGGTCTTGGTAATTGTTTTCCCAGGCATTTGGGAATCTTCTAATCATTCCTTAAATTTTACATCAGTAACACCTGTACTCTTCCATCAGCTCACACTTCTGTGCTGCTTTTGGGACTGTGGGCAGAACTAGCTGCTGATATAACTCCAAATTTCACTGCAAAGAACATGTGCAGAGACAGCACTTGATGCAGTGGAGATGTATCTACGTGTGAACAATGAATATTAACAAGTCTCTTCCTACCGTGCAGATTTAGGTCAAGTTGCTTTGTACTGTTAAAGAAATGCCAGTATTTTTTAATGCCCTTATATATCCATTGAGTAAATCTGAATGGCACTTAAGGAATACACATTTGGATGAAATGAGCTATAGAAATTGAGCTAATGCAGTGAATCTAAGTACAAATTAATTCATTTTTCATGATACAGATATCTGAACAGGTCAGTATTTTCCTATATCGTATTCAGTCTCCTTCCACATATTGCTGCTGTTATAAGAGACAAGATAAATCCCAGAAACTTTATCAGTTAGCAAACTTTCTTTACTCTTCATGTGAGTGACAAAGAAAATAAAAATATTTGAGAATCAATTGTTCTTTTTTAAGATCTTATGAACAGTCTGCGGCCTTCCAGCTGTTTAATTTAAGTGTATGAGCATCAGCCAACTATGACCCTTTTGTTATTAACTAATCTGAAATAATTTTTAATCTATAGAAATTAACACCACTATACACTCACCCCTTTCTTCTTAGATTAGCCAGATTCATACAAGTATCTTTACCACTGTCAGACCCAGAATCACCTTAGATGGAATGTCCTCAGTGGGTCATTGACTTCAGCAAAGCTATCATCAGCTAAGAAAAACACAGATCTAACCTTCTATAAGGGAACCTTCTATTGGCTTTTGTCTGTGGCTTCTCTTCAAAATGCCGCAGTCCTCACACTTTGGATAAGTGGCTGTAGCAGATCAGCAAAGTTTATCTAGCCTGGCATCCTGCTATGAGAGATGGCTGCATCTGAGTACCTGCCTAGAGGTCACACAGTGGTGACACTGTGATATACTTTCCAAGCTCCAGGGGTTTGTGGCTTAGAGATTTCCTGAACCAAAAATGTTATCCCTGTAGTTAATAACACCCTCGTGGATCTATTTTCCAGTCTAATTTGTTTAATTGCTTTTTGACACTATGTAAATGTTTAAGTATCTACAGCGCCCTGTTGCAAGCAATGCTTCAGCTTAATTATGCATTGTGGGAACACAGAAAGTCGGATCTGCAAAGGGCAGACTTAGCTCCTAAGAGATTTCACAGTTAGCCTGGCCTTTGGAAAGGATTTAGGATGAATTTACTATAATAGGCTCTTAATGATTATAAATGGCATCTTGTATGTTATCTGGGGCTAGATATCTTCAAAGTTCCTGAAATGAGAGCTGTGGAACATAAATATGCTCCTGCATTGGATTTAGGTGCTTCCTTAACAGACAGTCCGGGTGAAGGGAAGAGCCACTATAAGCAGGGGATGCCTGGAGCTGAACAGAGAGAAAAGGATGGGAAACAGAATCTGAGCTGGCAGCGTTATGTGTGAAAACTGAAAGTGAGCTTGGCCTCAGATTGTGGAGTAGCATTAATCATCTGTGAGCTATGGTAAAAACTCCTAGCATGAAAATTGTAATGGAAAGAAACTTTATATTTGCTGATATTCATGAAATTTTGCCACTTTTTCCTCTCCCTTTTTTCTTTTTTTTTCCCCACTGAAAAAGACTATGCTAGGTAATGAGTCCCTGTCTCACAGAAGAACCAGAAATAATGATCTCATATAAATGGATTAATGTAATGTATTTAAAAATGAAAAGGATTAAGCTCTTGCTAAATTATTTAGATCTGCTTATGAATATACAAGCAAGTATAGACAGAGCTTCTCCTTTTATTTTATACTTGGAAATTGGTTGTCTTTTAAGGAAAAAAAAAATTAAAAAAAAAAAACTAAAAAAGCCCATATCAAATAAGGATGAAATTGAAATCCTTCCCCTTTATTTAACTGAGCTTTCATTTTGTAAACAAATGTGACACCTATTTTGCATTGGTGGCATTAAAAGCGTTGATTTCTGCATTCATCCCCAGCCATTTTTTCACTTGAGTTGCAGGAAATGAGATAGGAACCTGTCCTCAGATAAAAATCTGAGGAGATTCAAACTTTGATTCAAACACACTGTAAAGAGGAGTGGATTTTCACACAGACAAAGCTGTGAGCCACTAATATATCTATAAAAGCTAGTCACGCTGAGACAGTGACAGGTGCATATATTAACACATCCCAGGCTCATAGTTAAGGTCTGAATTTTAAGATTTTTGGGCTGTGTAATGCATAAATATATTACAAGAAAGATAGGAGGGCACTGACAGCCAAAATGATATTTGGAAAGGGCTTCTTTCTGACTCCATGCTTCAGCCACTCAAAGTCCTCAGATACTAACTCTAGTGATTGAAATATTCCTAATTTTAGGTCCTTAAAATGACAGTAGAAATATATGAGCTAAATATATGAGCTAAAGAATGTCAGCCATTTCATTTGAGTAGGAGAGTCAAAAGAAAATGAATGCAACTTAGCCATCATAAAAAGATTATTTCAATGATCTTCTGAGCAGTTTAAATTATGAAGCATAGGTTTTTGTGAAGGTGAAATACAGAGAAATAACCTTCACTGAATAAGCATTTATATATGTTCTAATTCAAATCCATACAACAGAAAACAAACCAAAAATTGTCTTACATTACACACACACAAAAAAGCAATACGGTACAACCTGACATTTTTCTAACAAGAATGCTCCATTTTAACCAGCATCTTGTATGTCGATTTATGACATTTTCTGTACCATGGATTGCAACATGTCTGGGCAACATTATTTTGGTACCAGATAAAGATCTCAAAGAATCTCCTACACTGGCATTCTTGTGTGTTATTTCAGAAAAATAACTTACACCTCACACTAGATCTGCCACAGAGGAAGAGAAATTCTGAGATAATATTTACTTTATACTCCAAGAGATGAGAAATATTGAGTTCCCTTGCTATAGTCAGTCAACCCTCTGTGCAGCCTATCTGAAAACAGCTGAGCTAGACAGATAACAGCTTCAACTTCATTCATTGACAATGCATGGAAAGCAAGTGGTCCAGAAGCAAGTGATCCAAATACTCAGTGTTCATTTCAACACATAAATTGTGTCAATTGTTTGATCAGACAGGACATGAGAATTAAAAATATTTTAATGTAGGGACTAAACATAAAATGCAGCTATCCTTGTTTAACAAATATTATGTAAACTTCAGCAGGTAGAGTTTTAGAAACCCTAAGAATTCTTGCAAGAAACTTTATAACATCTCAAAGCCTAAGAATTTCTCAGTTTTTCTAATCTCATTTCCCTTGTCAGTTACTTGTCGGAGAACACTGTTTCAAAGACTGCCAGAAAAAACAGGATGAACAGTTAATCAACATCAGAAAAATGGACAACT
>JAWWMP010000165.1:21245268-21300403 GCA_035047865.1 Dendrocincla tyrannina
CCAAACTCCTCCCCACTTCCCAAGCTCCTCCCAAACCCTATAAGAGTCCTATGCTCCCAAATAAACTTGTTCCAGCTCTCCTCCCTTTGGCTGTGGACCATGCCTTCTTCCCCCCCTGCGGTACGCGGCAGTTACTGGAACTGTAAGATTTCAAGTCTCAATGAAACTGTCAAAATCTGACCAGTTATTCTAGTCCAGCTTCATTGTGTGGTATTTCTGTTCTAAATCCTGCTCCTCACAAAACTTTATGTTGGGATATTTTGGCTTAGCATAGCATCATACTGTGAGTATGAGAGAAGAAGAAGCTTTAGCTTTAGTGAAGTGGAATAGATGCACCCCTCTATAACTGCTTCAGAAAAAGAAATCACTATGAGGATATAATGCAATCTCCTTGCAGGTCTCCAAGATCAAAATGAACAAAACCTTAAGCAATGTTAAACCTAGATTAATTCTGCTCTGAGCAATAGACTTGACTTGAGACCTCAGGAGATCACTTCCAACACAAAGGGAGGGGGGGAGGGGGAAGAAAAAAGAAAAAGAAAAAAAATATTCCCTTAGCTTTCTGTTTTAAAATACTACAAGTAATATATATAACAGTTGATTTAAACTCAGAATTGAATGTTTTCTTGTCAGTGGATGAAGAAAGTGTCAAGACTGGCTCTCTTGAAATCAATGCCATAAATTCCTATGTGTAGTCAGAGTTAGGATTTCGTTGTATCTGTGACTTTGATAAGCTCTCACCATGGAAGTCAAGCTGTTCATATCCAAATATTAAGCATCATTATGCATCAAAACAGTGCCAGAACTGAGCTAACAAGCTTTAAAGGAAATATGTTCTTCTCCATAACACTGACTTTGCAGCTATGGGGAACACAAGGAGATCTGTTTAGTCACCAAAACTTTAGATTGCTCAATTTGGAAATGTTTGTCCTATCCTGAGATTCAATTTATGAATCTAAAAAGTAACTGTTTTATGAAGCTTACAGAAGGAATTATCAGAGATGTTATACAACATCATAAAACTATCATCTTTACAGCATTTCTAGTCTTCACATTGTATATGGGAGTTTAAAGTGTTTTTACTTGATAAAGATGATGATAGAAAGAAAGAGAAGTATTGACCTTTTCCTAACTTCTCCTATTAGAGTCTACCATAGGCAAAAGTTTGAGGGGTTTTTTTTAGAAAACTAAATACTGGATTTCAGTCTGAAACTACAAAATAATGATCTGATTTTTGATGGCCACCTCTTTTAAAATAAAATACACTTAGATATTATCTAGACTGTATGTCAGCAAATTGTCATCCAGTTAGAAACTGACCTGCAAACTTTTCAAGCTGAAAACTAGGAATTTTTCTGCAATTATGTTTGTTATTGTCTTAGGATAATTTTCAGTTTGATTGCATTTGAAAATGCTTCAACTATATATTCAGTATTTTCAGTCCTCATGCTTTGCTATCACAAATGTTATGAAACCTGTATTTGAGGCCTGAATAATTGTATTTTGTTTAAAAGAAAACATAAATGAGATTTTCATAAGCTCATTTTAAAAGTAACAGTTTATGTACATTATGCTGGATGTCAGTCTGAGTCATTCAAGAAAGTGCAATTTGTATGAATTTTTGAACTGGGTACACTGAACAAGAGGTTGACCATCATTCACTACCAATCCAGTTTATAATTTTCATTGATTTTTTTATTATTGTTTACCTATATTTCAAAATTATCTGGCAAATATTATCTTCAATTACAAGAACATCAATAAGCAAATTATTTTCCAGCATGAAAAACTTGTTAAAACTTATTCAGATAAACATAGTCATTTCACTATCTCTTCAAATAACCATGGAAAGAAAGATGGCAAACACTCTTTATTTAGCTATTATATTTCTATCACTGAGCTGTTGCAAGGAAAATTATAAAAGAGGGCACAATACTATTCTGTTTGGACAATGCTGTTTCATGTAAAAAACTACTTTACAAGAATGTGCACATTCTGGAACATTATAAAACATTTTCTTTAAAATTTCAAAGTTATAATGCAAAATTGAATTCAGTGTTGTTTCATTCTATGATGACTTCTCAATATTTTTTTTTGTGCCATTGCTGTGTTATGTCTACACAACTGAAACAAAAAAGGGATTCTGAAGAAATTGTTTCTCAAATTCTGACAGCCTTGCACAAAGTACAGTAAATTAGGGTCTAACAGCTGATGGCAGTTTCTCAGAATCTGTAGTCCTGCACTTTTCCTGCCACTTTCACCTCCAGGTTAAACTAAGAAGAGACAAGACGATGACTCCAGGGTCTATTCCTGTTGAAAACTCATATTTAGTAAAAAAATACATTATTTGGTGGTGTTTAGGCCTCTTGCAATCCTTAGATGGCATGTTTGGTTCAGAACAGGAATTAATAATATGGCTTGCAATGTTCAGTGGCAGAATTTATTCCTTGTTTTCAAAAATAATACAGTTACAGACATAATTACTGGCATAGTTCAATTATTTTTTCAGTTTCTTACTTCTCTTCCTAAATTTACTCCCTTTCTTCTACCTTTTAGGTACCATGATAGTCCAAGCTCATTCTAAATCTAAAGCAAATGTCATGCCCTTTTTCTCCAGCCCATGGATTCAGTTATATGTCCTTTCCTGTTCCAGCAATGCTGCCTGTCTAATCATGAACAAGTTGTTTAACAGAGAGAGACTGGCACAACATGAACTCTGCAAAGAGAAAGCAGGAATGTTCCACCATGTGAGACACAGGAGGATGACACTGCCAGGCCAGCTTTTCCTGGAGCATGCTCCTCTGGAAACACCAGATAAGTGAAGGCTGGAGGTACTTTTGCTAATACACAAAAACATTTTAAGGGAGTTGAAATCTATAGTGAGAAGCTGTGACCTCCCCCCCCCTGCCCCCCCTTCCCCCCCAAAGAAAAACAAAAGCTTTATCCAAACTTTATCCCAGGTAAAATGGGAGATTAAAAATTTGTGCTTCATTTCAAATTCATATATTTCACTTTTGGTTTTACTCACTTTGAATACAATAATCCATGCAGAAATTATGATAGAAAGTTCCAAGTAACTTTTTTAAGAATTAACTTCAATGTATTGAATTAGCTAGAGCTTAAATTGCTTACAAAATTGAGTAGGGTACACTGAGACTTTATTTAGAGAAGTTTACTCTTCTTTTTTTCCCAGTTCCCTCAGTAGCTACCCAATTTTGGTTATTTGATATTAAGGCCAAAAAAATCTGAAAACAACTTGCTATGTTGCTTAATCACAGAGCATTTCTTCTACATGACAATCACTTAGAAGCAACGATAAATGATTTTTTCCTCATTTCCTATGGACTCATAACTGATATGGAGGAGATATTGAATGACAACAATGGAGAGAAAGAATAGGTTGAAAATATGTCTAATCAGGAGCATTTTTCATATCATTCTTTGTATTTGCTTAAGAAAATTGCCTTAAAAGCACAACTAAAGAAAGGACCATGCTTTTGTGGAATTTGTGTCGCATGATCATAACCTACATTGAAATTATTTACCATGTCTACTTTATTAAAAATGCTGCTATAATTTATCAACAAATTTACTTAACGGATCTTGAAAAGCATTTCTCAATATGATACTCATTCAAGGAGGAAGTTTCTCCTTGGCTCAATCATGTATTGACACTATGGATCATACTTCTGCTATTAGTATTTCTGTCATGAAGGAAAGCCTGAAATCAAGAATGAGAATTGCAAGCTGTACAAAAAGAAAAAAAAAAAAAGGCAGGAAATGCTAAATAATAATTGAAATGAGTAATTTGCTTGAATTACTGAGTTGGACCTTCTAAGGAGATTGTTGTAATGCAGACAAAAACTGAAGTTAGGTATTATCTGAAAAAAAACAAACAGCCAAGCCAACAAAGCCAGACAAAATACATAGAATGGGGACTCATCTTAAGAATCAGATAAATGTAAAAAGAGTCATAGCAGTCTAGCATCTCAAGATAAGTTTCTAGTATGCAGTTTTGTCAATTTGAATATTAAGATCCCGGGAGAAATTAAGAGGTTTCATCGGGCACGAGAAAAGTATGATTACATGTGATTGATGGAATGAAAACCAGAAAATTATATGTATTCAGTCTCACATATTTAGAGGACCTTAGGAAAGGATAAAAGGGTGGAAAGAAGAACCTCAGAAATTACATAAGGAAGAAATGTTTTACATTGACAAAGTTAAAAAGTTTGATCTGTTTATCTTATCAAACCCAGCTGAAGAAACTACTTGATAATAGTGTAGAAATACTTTTTGATTACTGACAGAATAAAAGCACCTTTTCATTCATCTTTTTTCATTCAGTCACTAATACATATGTTCATCTTCCACACTTGCAGCCATTTGTACAGCCTAGACAATCACCCCTGCTAATAATCTACCGGGAGGATATAAAAAATTCTGGAGCAATCAAGAAATGCTTTCAATTTGGATATTCCTTTACCACTAGACTGTTAATGCTGCTGTTCCTTGGCCTCTGAAAAAGAACTGAGACTGACAGTTTGAGGAAGACAGGGACAGTTTCAATGACAGCCTGGAAAGGGTGAAGAATTAATTACATGGGTAAACCTAATTTGTATTTCTATTTTTAAAATCTTCTATTAGAATGTCTTGGGAAATGTGTAATTAATAGCAGCACAGTGATCAGGATTTGAAATAACTTATAGCAAATGACTAAAAAGGCCAATTTCTCCTTGTAGGAAGCAGTCATTTTAGAACTACTGTAAACTATCCCATCTCAGTTTTAAATTTTAACTGCACAAGCCTAATAGGCTACATTCATGCTGATGCTAATAACTGTATAGTTACTCAGCAGTTCTAACGTGGAAACTTTTTTTGAGGCCTTCATTGGTGTTTCTTTGAGTTGCTGATACATAAATAAAAAACTATAAGAGAATTTATAGTCAGTCAAGATTTGTTAGACAAAAATACTTCACCATCATTTCTCTGGAACCTGCTTATAAATCTGATGCGTTTGTTTAGGAGATTTTGTTTAGATTTGATAAACACCTTCTATCTCATATTCAGTTTAAAACACAGTTTTGTGAAGTACATAGGCTAAATTATCTGTTGATTTGCTGTTTGTAATTTGCCTCTATACAAATTGGATACGATTTTGCCAGAGGTAGAACAGCTGTATTTTACATCTATTTTTCACTTGCTCTTTGCAAAAAAATTTAATTGTTCAATGTGTAAAGTAGTACAGAAACAAACTATATGTGGCCTGAGAATCCAAGTGGAATTAATTCGTGTAACTCACTGTTCCCTCCAGCACTGCCCCAAGAGGTTCTTCTGTGGTAAAAATTTGAATAGTGGAACTGTTTCAAAGAATGGAACTGTTGCGACATCTTAGTGTCTGGCTTGCCTGCACTTTCATTGCAGTAATTCTGCAATTCCTTCATTGCAGCAACATTTTTATTAATTTGCCTGGAACACAGAAACCATGTGAATGGATTGAATAAGTTTCCCATGTAACCAAAAGCTCTGACCCCATGGTGAAGTAGTGCCATGTTTCAGAGTAATCTTCAAGAGACCTTGGAAGAAGCAGTTACAAAATTTTTGCTCATTTATGTTGATTTATGTCCCAAAGAATAAAAAAAACTGTAGAGCTTGTCAGCAACTATTTATTCCAAACCTCTACTTCTGTAATTTTGGAACTTTTCATTTTTTCAGTATAGGAAGAAAAATGAACATCACACACAAGATCAGAGCAGTGGACTGTAGACTTTTAAAAACAAATGCAGAACATGCCTGTTGCATTCTGCTTTCATTCAGAACTCTGAAATCCACAAAATGTAAGCTTTCAATAAGATCTTTAGTATAAGACTGGGTACAGATGGGTAGTAATAAGAAAGTAGCTCCCAAGTTGGTAGTAAAATCACCCAAACATAATCTAGGCCATGATGTGATAAGCACCTTTTAAAGGTATTTTAAACAGGAGCTGGGTGAGACCCAGCAATGCCAGGCAGTGGTAGTTTATGACTGGAATGAGAGAACTTGCAAGAGAGAAATTAGTTTTCTTCACACACATAAACCAGAGCTTTACTTTTAAAGAATCAAAATATTTGGAAAAAAAAAAAAAAAAAAGGAAAAGTTCTCAAGCTATCTGCGATTTTTACTATACTCTTTCCATCACTTCATCCACCTAACAAGTGCAAACATGGCTGAAGCAAAAGGGTTATGTGGAGCACCAATTAGGAATTTCACTGTTTAAAGCAGCACCTAGTGAAAGAATTATGGCTGCTGGTCCTAAGCCAATGCATTCACTTCAGCAGCATTAGCAAAATTATAAAGGGGGGCTTATAATCTGAAATTGTGTCAGTGGTGATGAACCAAAAAAAATGAAGGAAAGTTTCCCTGATATCAAGAGGCACATTTCAGCTGCAATAATTAACTACTATTCTTTTATTAGAAAAATATGGGAACAGTAAAATAACAGCTATTCGATTCACTCTTAGCAAAACCTGAAGTGGGAATAAGCTCCATTTAAATTTAAGGGTGAATCAGCAATGAATAGGGAGGCATGAGACAATCCACAACAGCTTGATTTAGGTAAGTATCCCAAATTTTGCCTGAACGTCTCAGCAGCTTCATTAAGTTGGCATGGGGTTCTCATAACTGCAGAATTTCTCCCAAGAGGTATGCATTTTTCTTCTTTAGTATTCACAGCAGCCCTTCGGAGATAATTTTGGTAGGGCTCTTGTACAAGTTTTAAATACTATAAATACAATTCTTACTTCATACAGTGGGAAACGACAAGCAACCTTCTTGAGTCTGCATGATTTCTGCTGATGTCAAAATTGCAGCAGAACAGACTGAACAACTGTAAAGAAAATTTAATACACAATCAAAGGAATAAGCATCTGGCAATATGAGAATGTCCATTGTTGATCTAGAATCAAATCAGATACAGCTTTTAAAGTACTTCTGTTAAATATAGTTTTTTGATCATGTTTAACATCTAGTAAGCAGATGTTCTGTGAACTACTGCCATTTTATGAAGATTTATTTCTAAATATTTTATATTATTATACTATATTTTAATTTGTTTTTTAA
Source organism: Dendrocincla tyrannina (assembly GCA_035047865.1). Taxonomy (NCBI): domain Eukaryota; kingdom Metazoa; phylum Chordata; class Aves; order Passeriformes; family Dendrocolaptidae; genus Dendrocincla; species Dendrocincla tyrannina. Next base: position 21,252,367 of record JAWWMP010000165.1, read on the forward strand.
AAAACGTCCATCTAGGTGAATTTATTTTGCAATTAGATTCCGTTCAACATCATACTGCCAGCAACTACCTGCAAAGGAAGGGAATGTAAATTTATCACTCTAATCCCATGCTATAAAAACATAAACATAAGGGTAGCATCAAACCTGTTATATTAGGAAGACTATAAACAAAACCTCATCACAGCTACTGTGCAGCAGTCAAAAGACAATGAACAGATGGGCTTTCTATGGCCCCACAGAGGTTAGCACAGTCTGAAGCTGTTGTGGGGATTTGGGAAGGCTGGCTACTGGCAACACCTTACCACAAAATCTCATGTGGAAAGCATTCATACAGAGAAAAGAAATGTTGTTTTGCCCAAGACGACTTAAACTGGTGTATAATAACTGAGGTGGACATACTCAGAGCTGGCCTTTGTATGTAACTGGGCATCAAGGCTTGTTGTTGAAATGCAGTTTCTGTTAAAGATAAACTTCTGTTGTAATACCACCAGTTTGTCCATCCAGCTGTTACATATCTGATGGCCTTGAAATATAATTATCAGTCTCATCATAGTGTCCATAAACTTTGGAAAATGGAGAACTATCTGTGTAAAAAGGAGACTTCATCATTTGGATCCAATGTATAAAAATGGGCACAACTGTAATATTGAAAGTCTATTTTCTCTTTCTGGCATTGCCTGGAACTGGATGAGGCATGATGTTTTCTGGAAAGTCTTCAGCATTATTGCAAAATGGTGAATTTTGACATTTGACCCTGAGTCATTCTCCCACCTGCCTGAATGCTTTCAGTAGAAAGCTGCTGGAGACATTTTGATTTGAATGTGTTCATTAAGCATATTTTCAACTGGGATTGGTCCACAGCTGAGTCAGATTACTTCAATGATATGTGTTAAGCAATCATATGTGAAAGGGAAGAATCAATTCCATAAGACAATTCACTCCACCTGACAGTGATTCACCTGCAGGTAGCACAAATTTCAGGCCTTCAGAAGTTAAAACACAAATTCACTTCAGATGCCAGAAATTATATACATATATATATAAAATTATATGTAAAGTACATAAATATATATGTATAAATACGGGACCATCTCTTTCCTATTTAAGCCTTTCCATGATCTTAGAGACAGAAAACTCTGTCAGCTGATTATTCCCCAGTGAACAATAGTCTCTGGGTAATTTGGTTGCAGTGTAACAGTGGGTGATCAAATTTAGAAAAGGAAAACAAGCCATATTTTTAAATGAATTTGAGAAAGATCTTAAGTCTTCTGCCTTCAAAAGGTTACTGTCTGACACTTTCATACAGTGGTCAAGAATTTCTGATAGGTCATGACACTTTAATTAAGAGCATCTTGCCTTAGGCAGAATTGTGAAGCTCTGTTCTCTTTTGGCTTCTTACAGCTTCTCAGAAATTAAGGCTGGAAAGAGATCCAAAATGGCTGTGGTCCATTTTGTCTATTATCTGTTAGAAGATTCCTGCAAGCTATTCTTCACAGTTCTCATACATAGCCAATCTAAGTGATAACTTACATGATGGTAATGCTGTAAAATATTTGTTGGGATAAACCATTCACTATGTTTGAATAAACTGGGCATTTAAATCATTGTTTCCTTTAGGAAAGTAAAATCCCTACCTCAGAGCTGAAAAAGACCTCCTGATGACTTAAACCAGCAATAACCTCCATTTCCTTTAATCTTTGCTTCATTATACAGTTCTATCTGTAGGAGTTTCCTGGCCAGGAAACAGTCAAGCAAGCAAATATCAAGGCCTCAAACCTTGCATTACTCCTAATTGTTTATCTTTATTCCATAGAAGGGAAGTCCTTATCAGCTTCCAATATTTTTGTCATGGAATTTATAATTCCTAAGACTTTGAACTACACAGGGATGAATACGGTTCTATAGACAAAAAATGTTCATTTCCCAAACTAGAAATCTCACAGTTAATGGAAGAAGCTTTTTACAACCAAAATAAAAACAGGATGGAAATCCATTTATATCACACATGTTCCAATACCATGGCTTTGAGTAAGATGTATAGAAACGGAGAGTGGGGGGAGGGAAGGAGGAAAGACTGCAGTATTTCAGTGCTGCCTTCTCATTTATCTATATTATATTGAAATATTTAATCATATTTAAACAATTCTAATATTTTTAACATTTTGTAACAAAGTGTAAGGTTCACAGATATAATGCTAATTATTAAAAAATATATTTAACAAACTTTTAACATTGCAGATTTATAGGCAAAATAAAGATTCCAACCCAGAAAAAATATTCCCTAGAGACAGTAGGACCCATGAGAGGTGTAAGCACTGTGCTCAGAACTAGCAGTTTACAGATCTGAGTGAAGTCACAATAGAAGTCTGACATCAATACTAAATTAGTCACATCATGTATTCTGAGCATCTTTGAGATGTACATATAAATCATAATGTTAGGTCCTGCTGTACCCACCCATTGAAACCAAAACATTTGAACAGTTCACCCTATTAAAAGAAGGATGCATCCATTGTTTTATGCTTTTATTTCCAAGAATGTAAAAAACCACATTTTTAGTTTTTGGGTTTGTTTTTTTGGCTTTTTTTGCTAATAATGGAATTACACTCCTTTCAATATATGTAAAGGCAAAATGAATACTCAAACAGTACAAAGCTCTAAAGTCTTCATGCTAATGATCTGATGAGTTATAAATAGATAGAAACACATCTCTCTTTGAAACAACATTTAAAAAAAATTCCAGCTATAACATGTAAAAGATTTCAAATGAGTTTCAGGTCCTGGCTCTGAGTTCCACTGAAAATCTCATTAACTATATTTTCAATGAATTTGATCCATGAAGTCTGTCATAAATAGGCCCAGCAAAGTCATTTTCAGATGAAAGTGTTTCTCTTGATGTGATTAATTTATAAGATGGGTCTCTGTAAGTGCAAAGCTTTCAAGTTACCAGAATTTTCTACAGCACACAATCCTCTCCACGTTTCCAAAGATTTATTTATATAAAATTCTTTTTTTCCTTCTTCCTAGCTGGTTACATCTTCTTCCCTAAAAGCTCCTTAAAAGTCAAACTAAAAGTGTCAAAGTCCTGTCTTTTCAGTGAATCTTTTTTCTTTCTGATGTACTGTATTAAGCAGCACATTATGAACACTTCAAATTGTTTTGGAACACAGAAATAATTTTGTCATTGAGGAGTCAACACTGTTCTAGTTTTTAATGGAAATTTAAAAAGAGCCAAAATTCTTTACCTAAAGCCAGGATTTGTCCTGAAGAATTCAAGAGTATCTTTCTAATGTCTTTTCTAATGATTATTTATGTTAATTATATTGTAATCGCTTAATTTTCTTCTGGTTTCTATAATCATAACATGAAGAACTTAATTATAATATTTGGTATATGTAATCTAATCTTAATTACAATGTGTTTAAAATATGTTGATAGATACTTTGCATTTATAAAAGTTAGCAAATTTATCTCTATGGAAGACCTCCCCAGATCAGTACTTTCATCCTCTGTTCACCACTGAATCACATTTCTTCCTGAATTTCACCCTGCTCTATCCAATCCCATACTGTCTCACAGCAATGCCAAGCAGCATTTCTCAGCCCAGACACACTCCCTTTCCAGCGATCTGAATTTAAAGAAAAGCAGGACTCTGACTCAGTAAAACCAACATCAGGTAGAATTACAGAAAAGTCGTGATATTTACATTCTGTCTCTACCTTTCACTTTTAACGAGGAAATGCTCTAAGGGTAAAGCCTGTGACAAAGACTTTGTGGACACATACAAAGTAGGAGTTATTTTAACTTGTCTCTTGTATGACAGATGAGAAGATGTTACACCTTCCCATGGCAGGGCACTCACTGTTAATTGTCTAGTTTGTTAGGATGCAGCCAAAGGCTACATTTTTTTCTGAACAAACAATCTCCTCAAGCCTCTTCTCCACCAAGTCTTTCCATAACAAAGAAGATTCCATCACTCCTCCAGAGGGTTGGTGCTCTGCTACAACTCTACACTGAACACAGGGGACACCTTGCTTTGCTGTACAACTAACTTTGGTGCTTTTTCAGCAAAGACTTTAGAACCATTCTTCCTGCTCTGTTTCACATTGACATGCACTCTTCATGAAATAAAACATGTTTTATATGTGCAGAGAAACATCTTCCATCTCCCCAAAATACATGCTTGGTAAATGCATATGTCAGTAATCTCAGTGATGTGTGTACAAGTAGAAAAGGAATATCTGTTTTTGAGAGGAGGAAGTCTACGGAGGACTTGCATAGGTGCTCCCTATTCTTCTTGAGTATGGATGAGCCAGAATGGGAGAGAATACCTTTGAATTTTAATAAACACTGTCTCTTCTGCACTGTTATACCTTCTCTGAGGGGGATGAAAGCGACAGCTATGATCTACCATGGTTCTTTCCTCTGGTGCCTGGTCCAACAACATCTGCATATGCTTAACTGAGAAGCATGGGTGAGCAAAAGCACATCAGGAAATACGGTTTGTTGGAGTCAGAAAGAAGCCATATGGCACCCGCATCAATGGTCTTTACAGTCTGTAAGTCCATACAATACATATATTTGGTTAGCTGAACTCTTTCAAGCTGTTCCCCATGTCTGAGAAAAGAATGATGAGGAAAATTTCTTTTAGTGAGGTTGGGAAGGCCTGCATTATTTGAAGGAAGGAAAAAGAGCACCAAACCTTGAATAATAAGCTTGAAAACGAAGCACGGCAGAAAAACCTTCACTTTTTATGTCAATAATTCAAGGATGTTTATTGGGTTTTCTTTTTTTAATTTATGAAAAACTAGTAAACTGAACTTTTTATGTTTTTCAAAAATTTTGCATAACATACTCTATCCAGAGATCTCTAATCTGAAGATACAAACAACAGCTATCATAGTTGTCTGATCCACTCAGGTATAACTTATTCTGTGCTTAGTCTCCTCAAGTAAATTCAATTCCTTGACCTGGGCTGAAGCCTCCAGTTTTCCCTAGCAATTAGGGAGCTGTAAAAATTGAAGACTTTTCATTTTCAAGACTGGTTTTGCTCAGTGGTTAGTCATTATGAGTCAAGTTAGAAACCCTTTTAGAAAGAGAGCCAGCAGACCTTTCGCTGCTAGGCTGACTGTCCACTTGCAGAGAAGAAAGAATTATCTCATCTCCTTGTACTCCTCAGGTGGTAAGTTACCACTGAGAGGATGTGAAGAGATGAAACTCTCCTTTCCTGATCTTTGGCTTTTTTCAGGATACAGACTAAGTAGAAGGGGTGCAACAAAACTACCATAAATCATACATGAGTCTCTTCAAAAAAAGTCAAGTAGCACAATGTGAAGGGGATAAAAAGTGAGGGGATGGAGTTCTGATGATTCCTCAGAAGACTGGACTAGGTGGTGGCAAGCTTATAGCACAGCATGTACTGTTGCATTTTCACATTAAAAATAGAAGGAAGTCATTGTGGATATGTGAGGAAGGCCTGGTATTAGTGGCGTGTTTCTCTCCAAAACAATATCAGTTTAATTGTTAAACTTAGGTCTGAGAGTTTCTTTTTTCATCATCACTGCTTATGTTCACATAGCCAATCTTTAAATAAAACTTATTATTAACTTTAAAAAACTGAAGGGTTATTTAAGTCATTAAATTCTGTACAAAAGTTTAATCGATTTCTAAATAATAAATCAACTCTGGGTGCTCTTAATAATCTTGGCATAACACATTTCAATCCAGAATCACTGCACAGTATTTATCTTTAATGAATAATAAATGAGACATTGGTATTGACTGAACAAATGATTAAATATTCAATCAGTAAGAGAACATGGGAATAATTGTTAATTATTAATAAACTACAGATTTTGCTTGTCAAGTGCTATCATCTTTACATGAATGACTTCTTTTCTTAGCTGTCATCATAGGGCAGATGAATACAAGAGCTCATATTGGACACCATCTGTCTCTGAAAAAGAAGAGTTGTTTCACAAGATACTAGGGGTCTTACAATCTCTTTTTTTCATCAGGGTCTTCAGGTCTGAATTTCAGCTCTAGTACATATTAATTTTTATTAGAAAAAGACAGACAGTGGGAGCCGGGAAAACTGATGGTTGGTTGGCCAGCCTGACAGAAAGTTTGATCTGCTAGGTTTGTTCTAAAGCTTTTGCACTGGCTGATGTTCTTATGGTTCCCTAAAGAGTTTTCACAGTAAGATTTCATGAGAAGTTCTAAAATTTCCTGAAGCAAGGCTACTACCAAAAATGTCCCTGAACAAGGTTTTTTTCCTGTACTGGCTACCCTGAGGCCTATAAAGTCACCCATGAGCTACCTGAGGAGAGCAATGTGGTCTTTGTCTATATCTAAACCAATGATCTTTTGAAATAGCCCATCCTCCTGATCTTCTGAAGCCACACTGTGGCAACACCAAGTGCCACACTGGCACTAGTACAACCCCTTTCTTTTCTCCCAAAGATTTTTTTTCTTTAGACAAGGAAAAAAAGCAACAACAACAACAAAAAGCCTCTGCATGTTCTAGCCAGGACCAACAGCTCCAACTGTGAATAAGCAAAGGCCCAGCACTATGACCTGTGCCATAATAAACAGCTGTCCCTTGATTCACATGGCTCCCTAAAGGGTCATGGCAATCTCTACTAGCAGTAAAGATTTTGTACATGCCCATTCATAACTTGCTGTCATTTTCACTCAGTTATAACAACTAATGAATACTGTACATTTGTTCCTTTATATCATGCTACAGAGTGTCCCACAGTGGAACCTGAGAGTTGTATAAAAATCACCATCTGAAATGAGATTATTCTGACACGCCCAATCTATAACAACCTTTCTCACTCAGCTATAACTGATAAGAGTGATGTAACTGGTAATTGCCGGGTGTCCTGGAGAGTAGTCTTAAAGTATATTTCTGGTCAGAAAGCAAATCTGTACAAACCAGCTACTCCTTATCTATGTACCTATTCACTAGAGTACCTTTGAATTGTCTTCTGACTTTGTGATTGAACAAGTTTCCTTCTATTAGATTTGAAGGGCACAATCACTAAGCTAGAATTAACTGGGTCTTGTTTTACTGCATGAATTATTGAATTTTCTATCCTGTCTTAAACACAAAATCTTCACTAGAACTGGTGAAACCAGTTCCTTTTCCTTCTAGATTTTTTTTTTTTAAGAAAAAAACCCTTTAACATGAATATGTCAACTTAATTTGCACTTTCTTAAGAAAAAGTGAAAAAACCTTCATAAAGGAAATTGTTTAATTCTAATATTTTTGGAACAAGAGTTTTCTCTTTTTTTCTTTAATATTGAAGTGACCTTTAATTTTAAAGTTTATGTTAAGAGATATAAAAAGGAAAACTTTATAATGAAAAATGTCTTTCAAATTGATTTTTTTCCTGTACAGTCCTGTTTCTTACAATTAGTAATGGAAGACAGATTACCAAAAGAGAAAGTAGCTGTCATGTATTGCCAGCAGTCTATTCTAGGTATAATTACAGCCTGAAAGGTCTCACCCACCATTTCTTGAACCCCCAAAGCCTGAGAGCACTACAGAGCATGCAGAGAAAGCCAGTATTGTCACACGGATCACACATGGGAAAATTTGGTTCTGTTCCCAGACGTGTCATTGTCTCTGAGCCTGACTATAGGGAAGACAGATGATTTCCTACAGTTTCAGAAATCTAACAGAGAATTACTGATATTACTCTACTTTTAAGAAATATTTTTACTTTATACATATGTCAGATTTCTAGTAAGTCTACTGTGAATTCTATCAAATGAGATGCATTAAACTTCCCATGATTTTACCAAGTGTGATTTAGTTAAGCATCCACAATAAGCACTGTACCAAGAGGCATGACACTTATTCTTTGAGGATTTGTGCTGAAATGCTGAAATGAAATATGAGCTATGGGGCTCAACACATTTTGTAATTCACTTATAGTTATTCAGAATAGATAGAAAAGGAAGAAGGTCATCACATCTCAGAAACCCTAAGTATTGTTTGGGATTTTTATGTAGCAGAGTCTAAAAAGACTGGTAAAGCTCCACAGAAAGATGTATTAAAAAAGAACCTTCACCTCCATTTTTATTCCTCTTGGAGTTTTCATAAAACTCAGTCCATCGAACTTGTGCCAGAAAGCTGGATTCATGAAACTTGAGTCTCAGCTCATTTATAAGGATTTATTTTTCTATATTTGTGTAAATGTAGAACTGACAAGGGTGAAGAAGCCTTCTTTGAAGTGTCAGTCACAGATGTGGTCCAGTGAGCTTCCAAGATGATTCTTCCAACAGTTTCAGATGCATGGAACCAGTTCAAAAGTCAGGAGTTATTCCTTTATGAATGTAGAAAATGGCCACAAGAGCCACCTCTCCTTGCTTGTCTCTATTTACCTCTCCAAGTACAAAGTACTCTAAAGACATTGAGGAGGGCTGGATGGAAGGAAGTGTCATCCTGGTGACACAGTCCAAATCATTCAGCAAATCTGTTGTTTTCCTTAGTGAAGTGAATTTCTACAAGCCCTTTTACAGAGTTTTGTGCTAAGACAGAACTTAGTCAAACAAAATGGAACTTCCTTTATCTACTCAGGCCAAATAAAGCAGAGAAGTGTTTAGCATCTTCTGCACATCTGTACTGCATCTGCATGTCTAATACATATTAAAGACTTTCCTGTCATATCTACTGGAACTACGTAAGGCCTGAAGGCTAGACTCTGTTGTAGATGATGTTTTTGTAGCCAATCTCATAATGATTTATTAATTTTTCAGCAGCAATAACATACCAGGATTAATAGGGGAAGCCTAAGACAAAAAAAGAAAAAAAAAGCATTAATCAAGCAAAATTGAGGTAAATCATTGAATATGTCATAATGTTTCCTTTGACAAGCTCTTTTGAAAATGGGAATTAAGAAACAGAGGTCTAAAAATCTAATCATGTTTTGGCAACATTAATTTCTCATATTTAGAAGATACATTTCCAATAAACTGAGTATATCAGTCAATGACTCTGTTGTGAATATGGCTACACCTAACACTTAAAAAGCTAGAAAAAGACACTACTTCCATAAAGTTTATCACCACAGATTTTATCTTTGCACATACTGTGTTTCTGTATTTGAAAAATATAACCTGAGAAATACATTTCCATGGCCCAACTAAATGCTTGTAGTAGTCCTGTTCGCTGCTAATAGGGTCTGTAGTCTTAATCTATAGATTAATAGACTGTAGTCTTGGTTTGGCTAAGCTTTTGAGAAAAAAAAGTTGATTTTATTGTTATCTTACTCATGGTTTGCAGTTTCAGCTTGAAAAAAATAATTAACACAATATTTTAAGTTTAACACAATACTACCACAATATTTTAAGTTTGCTAACAAGCTCAATAGTTTGAGTGAAGAGTTACTTCTTCACACAATGTATTGGTTTCAGAAATTACATGTTGAATCCCAGAATATTCTGAATTGGAAGGGACCCATCGAGTCCAATTCTTAAGTGAATAGCCCATAAGGGGATCAAAACTTCATCCTTGGTGTTATTAGCACTGTGCTCTGACCAACTGATAACTTCTTTCTGGATTAGTTCTATTTATCAAATAAAATATTAGAAGGTGTTTTATCAGGTGATCCTGAGGCCAAAGAAAAATTTTTTACATAATTTAATTATTTTAGAGCTGCCTTGTTTAAAATAATAAAAAGGTAAGATGTCAAACTTTTCTACTCTTGAGAAAAGGAAAAAAAAACCAGAGCTGGAATACAAGAAGGGCAATTTCTAGGAAATTACGTAAATTGTAATAGGGTCATAAAGAAAGGACTGCTAAAAGATAAACATAAAACTGATGAAAGGTGAAATTTTTTAAACATGATACATCATTAACCTGTAGAACTTGCTGCCATAGGATATAATTGAGGTTAAGAGCTTAAATGGAATTAATAAAGAATTATACATTTACATGGATAATGAGAACTTAGACATGATAAAAATGTAGAATGTAAACCTTTGTACCTAAGGCCAGAAGTTAACTGCTAAAAGGTAGCAGCCTGAATGCTTCTAACAATTTTCTATGACAAATACATTCTGATTAAAACCTGGGTTTAGGGTTCTATCTACTGGTATCTACACTGATTTCCCTTTTTATTTGTCTGCACTTTTATTCTACTACTTGTGCCATTTGTTTGCAGGGAGTGGTAAACATTCAGTTATCCTAGTTTCTCCTAATATCCCCCTTGATATATAGAGAAAGAGAGTTCATTTTAATACATGCTTTCAAACCTAATTTGTGGCACTTTTGGAGTCCCTGCTGTATCATTATATTGATATCTATATCTAATGTACACTTGAGAAAGGAGGTGTGAGGAGCTGATAACAGCAGTGGGCGAGAATAACATGGCTAGACAGAAGATAGAACTAGAAAGCAACAAAAATCTCATAGAAATGTCATTTTTGGATAAGGGGAGTTAAAAGAGTGGGGGGGAAATTGAATGGATACTGGGGAAAAAGAAAATTTATGTGAAATTCTGGACTCATGGATGCCTCAAAGGATACCTTGGACTGGATGAAAGAAGATGGGAATAACTGCAGAGAAAAGTCTGAACAGGGAAAATATGATAAATTTTAAAAGCTCTTCATCCCTTCCAAATTTTTATGAAAGCATTAGGACAGGTACACAGACCAGATACTACCCTTGTTCTGCCAAGGGATATAGTTTGTGAGATGCATTCATTAACAGGCTTTGGGCTCTTGATACTGCTAAAATAAAGTAGCAAATCAATGCATTTGCTTGCCATGACAAAAATTGAGAACCTGCAAGACATAAAAAGATAAGAGGTGCTTTGTCAAGTCAGACCTTGATGGGTACAGAGAAGCAGATCCTAGAATATGTCTGTGCTGTGTGAATGAGACAGAATTTCACGACAGAATCCCATGTAGCGGTGGTTCTTGGAAGCCTGGCAGATGAAAATTTAGGTTAGTCTTCTTCAGAGACATGGCTACATTGTTGAAGTTCACGTTGCTAGTATGACTGCATAAGGTCGTCTAGCAAACTTACTTTGTAAATAATTGCGTAAATAAATGTATGTAAGACATTAATTTTAAAGACAGTTCAGTGAGATGACGATAAAGACCTCACTCTTGTGACCAGAAATACTACATCTCTATAAAGCAAAGGAGTTGAAATTAAAGGACTCAACACATTATGTGGAGAATCATGGACTGCAGCCTTGGTGAATCCGACACAACTCTGTCATGTCTTCTGGGCAAGGGTGTCACCAGAGGGAGTTACCTAGTGCCTGAAACATCTGTCTGTGAGACAACTTCATTACAAAGGCAAGACATCCTACGGAGGTTTAGAAACTGAGTATTGAAAAAATGTCTGCAATGCAGAATATTAGTATTTAAAGATGTTATCTACATTTATCACATTTGTCACTTGCCATTAATTTAAATTCCCTTTATGCATCTGTTCAGGAAATAATTAGGATTTTATGCTGCAGTAAATATGCTTGTTCATCCATTAGTGCAAAGCAGAAGATTAATTGCATTACAATGGGAATCAGGACTATGGTATTTGGAGCTACAGCAGCAACGGTGACAGCTGTGATGCCCACATACTTTGCTTTGGTAAGCTTCAAAACCAAGTATGGATGAGAAAATAATTAAACTCCTGACTAGGCAGGGTTATCCCATTCTTGTATGTGTAACCAAACAGACAACAGCCAGAATAATGACAGACACACTAAAGCTAACCAAATAATATTGTTTCAAAAGTTCTGTTAATCACTTATTCAGCTATTTTTATAAACACAACTTTATAAACAGAGATTCATGGTTTGTATGAATCATTACATTTTATAAAAAACTAACCTGAGCTCTCTTTAAATACCTGTAGTAAAATTCCAAAATATACTGAGATGCTGTAAGGCTATATTAATTTGGCAATAAAACTCTAGAAGGCTGAAAAAATTCTTAACTGTCACTACCTGAAAATGACACTGTAAAATTAGAGCCAAGACCAAAGGTAATGAGTTGGAGAAAAGAGATGTAGGCAGCAGAAAAACACTGTAAAACTTTCCCTGCCTCACTGAATATAGCTCAAGACAAAGGAACAGTGGAGTGATGGATCCCCACACCACTTTTCAGTCCTGAGGTGTTTATTAATGTTGTCGTTATTATGGAAACAAAAGAAACATGAGATTACTCCTGTCCCACGAAGTAAATATCAATAACTTATGCAAAAGTGTCCCCTAAATGAGGGTCTTTGTAATGTCATTTGTTTGTGGGGATCGACTAAACCCACTGGTAAATGCAGGGAAAATGTTTAATCCAAACAAACTAATCCTATGTGATTAGCCTAGGGGGTTTGTGCAATTAAAACGCCCATCTGTAACTGGATCATTCATATCATTCTAGTTCATTATATCAAAGCACTTACTGATGAGGTGAGTTTTGGCTTATTAAAAGCTAGGATTTTTAGGTATGTTTTGAGATATTCATAATGATTAAAAATCAAATATGAGTTGCCAAAATTCTTACAGGCTGGAAATCAGCTGTTAGACTCAAAGTACATTTAGTCTTTGGTGGCTGCTCAGTAATTGTGGCCCCACTGCCTTGACTAAAGATAGAGTATTTTCACTGCCATGATATTTGCTTGAATAATTCTTTTGCAGACAGAGCAAAATCCTCTTTATTTAAATTTGTGGGTTGATTCACTTTGTGGCATGCAGCTAGGGCTAAAAGCAAAGAAGGTACAGCCATATGCCTTGCTTATAAAGTGGATGAATGCTTAGGAATGGGTACAACTATCAATGAGAAGTACAAGTTATTGCACATCTCACATTTCTGTGGTTTGGATTTTCTTAAGAATCGTATCTGTTTGACACATTTGTCTATGCAACTAATCTAGTGCAATTATCAGAAAGTGAAAAATAAAATAAAATTATGAAATATATAAAAAGTGTGCTGAATTGACCTCATCCACTTGACTTTGGTGTGGTAAACGTATGTCTAAACAAGAAGAATTTACTTCATGTCAATAAAAGCCCCTAGATTTGTATGAAGCACCTGCACAACAGAATGTGAATAATGTGATTTTAATAAAGATGTTTCATGCCTAGAATAGAGCAAAACAGTTTACAAAAGAAATCACGAATATGAATTAATTTGCTATGAGGCCAAATAGGCTCGAAACTAATCTTGAGTCTCATGATGAAGATTGGTATTACAGATACCCTTTGAACTGATGGGTCTGCCCCAAAAAGACATCTGACCATTCCAGATTGTATACTAAGGCATTTTTTTATTCCTGTGCTGTAGCTGCTCATTCATTCTGTAAATTATTTTGCTGGAGCTCAACTTCAATAACTGTTATTAGAAAATTTTATTTTTTTTTCCCAGGGTGCGTTCAAGTGTTTAAATCCCTTTGATCAATCTCTGTATTATTATTCAGGATGCAAATATTGGCTGATCTTTCCTTATTTGATTATAAGTCATCTCTCTCCCCCTCTCCTGAGGAGTGAAATTAGGAACGTCTTTTTTTGCCTCTTATAACTATTTATGAGCATCACATATAGATTTCTGCAAGGCTTAAACAGAAGCAGTTGTTTGCACCCATATGTGGCACCTTCAACCCCAAATTTGTGTCATCATGTGTAATTTCTCATACTGTTGCTAAAGTAGCCATACAAACAGAAGGGTGAGGAGACAGATGATATCTACTTAAAACAGAGAGTTCTTTTGTATTGCAAATAGAGTTATCTAACAGATCAGCTGGCATGAAAATGCACCACAATTCCATGTGTTTTGTGGGATGATGCAGACTGGAGTAATGTTATTAGAAGCAAATATTACAGTTTCACACATGAAGTGAAGTACTCAACACTTTACCCCCCCATCACTCTCCCCGCAATGTTGCCAGAGTATAACTGTGAAATAAAAACGATTGCCCACAAATTGTGGATCAAGTGACTGAAAATACGGCACTTAATTCCAGTACATTAGGTTTGGCTGTAAACAGCTATTTCCAGGAGCAATCCAGAACTGTTATGTGTAATGCAGAAATGGATATGATGGCAAGTCCCAAAGTTGTGACCATATGGAGAGAGGCAGAAGAAGCAGCAGAAGAGAATGTTCCTTTTGCACTACATTATTCTGACACTTTTTCTCAGTATGAAGATTCATTATAACACAGACAAATCAGATTGGCATGATTAGTTATCTTTTTGATACTTGGGGCTTAAAATTACAAACCTTTTATTGATTTTTAAGGTTAGTAAAATACAATTTTATCATCTGAATTGAACCTCTTGTCGAACAGACCATAGAATTTCATTCAGTCCCTCTTGATTGCAGTGCAATAATTTGTGCCCTCATTGAAGAGGTGAAGAATGGACAGTTTTCCTAAGTAATGTTTTGCAATGGTTAATAACCCTCACAGCTAAAGATGCAGGCAGTATCTCCAATTTTAATTCTCAAAATTATAGGCATAATTCTTTGCTACCTATGTCTGCACTATACCGTGGACATTCTTCAATATCTAATATTTTTCTGTCAGTGAAGACGCTATACAATTATTTATCAACTCTCATTTTTCCCCTAATAAGATTAAAAAAAAAATGAACACTTTTACTCTCTATTTATTCCTTTCATTCCTCAACTGCTGTATTTCCCTCACTCTTTCTAACTCCCTTTCTTTTAAAAAGGTATGTTTAATATTACATTCATGAGTGATAAGCACAATAGTAAAATAATTTATTTTCCTCTATTAGTTGCTCTTTCTTACATACCCAAAGATTATGTTTCCATTTTATGTAATAACCTTACAGTAAGAAATTTCCAAGAGTTCAAAAAAATTTAAATTCCTGATTTTGGTCACTATTAGTATGAACAGTTTTAGATATTAAACATATTGTCACAACCTCCATCACATATTAAACTCTTTCAAGAGTGCATAAAAGGACCAAATATAATTTGAGAGAGAATATTGGCTAAAATGCCCTGATAATGCTTCTTCTAAACTGTGCTTTTTATGAGTAACCAGCAGGATATTTGGCACTGCCAAATGTAAACCATTTTTAGTGGTTTCTACTGCAGAAACTGAGGGGGGGCGGGGGGTGGGGAGGGGGGAGAGAGAGAGAGAGAGAGAGAGAGAGAGAAGGAAGATAAATGCATTGAATAACTCTAGTTTTACTGGAAAATATTCTTGTTTCACAAATCTACACATGATCCTGACAGGAATGTTCTCTCAAAAATTGCATTCTGAAAAGCTGACTGATAAAGTTGATTTGTTTTCTTCTATTCCATTATTACCACAGGGAATATTGGTCACTAATGGAAGAAAATCTGGTGTGTCTAGTATGTCCAGTATCACAGGTATGGCCGGTGATTGCCCTGGGAAAACAATTGTTCTAAGAATTGTTAGCATCCATACAATGAAATAAATACATACTGCTAAGAGATAAGGTTGTGGGCTTTATTTCAATATTTTGCTCATTTGTTTGAACAAAGTTATTAATAAATCTGTCTCAGAATAAACTTGTGGGACTTCACTGTATTGTGGAAGGGGGTCTGAGCTTGTTGAAAGCTTTATGAACAACCTAATAAACAGTAAGTGGTTGACAGATATGCACATAAATAGGGCAGAGGCCTTCTGACCTTCATTTTATTTTTGTATACTTTACATAGCTCTTTGTTTTTCTGTATTTTATGCTCTCTTGTTATTTTTCAGGGTTCTGCCCACCTTCATGATGTGAAGTTATTTCTCATCATGTGTGGGAAAGTCATCTGCCAAGCCAACTTCTACCTCTGAGCTACATGGAAAATGCCTCCAGTCTCCAGTCCCTCTTCTAGCTGTCTCTCTTGAATGAGTCATTCCTAGTTCCAGTGTAGTCTGAACTGACAAGAAGACATTATAATTTATCACTTGACTGATAAAATAAAAATGTAGCATCTAGTCTGCAAGTCTTTTGTTCTCTCTATCTTCATCATCTGGTGTAGTGGGACTACTTTTGCATTGTTGAACTCAAGATCAGATTTTGATGATCATTCTCCACATAGGGAGACATCTATTGTTGTTATATAAAGCCTTACTGATAGTGAAAGAATGTCAGGATCCACACAGCTCGTACACTTTAAATTATGCTCAAGTATGACATTTTGGTTAACATAATTGCAAAGAGTTACCATTTACCTGAGGTCTCAAAGTCCATAATTACAAATCCTACATTATAGTGCTGCTTTTACCTAATGCCTTATATATACTACAGCAGGAAAGTCTACCACTAAATACCACTGAAACAGTTTTGAAAAAGAATTCTGAGATAGATAAAAAGTCATGGTTTTTAACTGACTACTCATACAAATATTTGCAAACTCATATTGCAAATAATGTGTAATCCCTTTATCAAAGGCAGAAGTTCCCCCCTCTACATATTGATAGAAGAAGAGAGAAGAATGGGATTAGGGAATATTTATCTCCCGCTTCCATTGCCTTGTATTTTGACATGGCACTTCTGTACTAGTCAAGGCCAAGACAGTTTGCAATCTCATATGTAATTCTCTTGGATTGTAATGCTGCAGGAAATTTTACATTACTGATACTGGTTCCTGTAAAAGTTTAGTTGAGAATTTTCAGTTTCAAATATCAAAATTAATTATACTATAGTTAGGTGTCATTTTCCATGTTGTATTCAAAACCACTAGATGGTGGTATGCACTAGACCTGAGGAAAAGTACACAAAGGGACTGATTAATGTGGTCTTCCACTGACTGAATGGGAAATTTTTCATTCCTCAATTTCCTGTCTTCTTCTGGCTAACCTTTATCCTATCAGTTGTTTGTTTAGAAGGGTGATTGTGACAATTATAAATCTCAGTTGAAGTTTTTCACGGCGTATTGACTGAATTTACACCGCATTTTGAGATAAATCTGGAAAGCCAAGGTGATGAAAATTCAAAGACTCATAGATGCAATTAAAAGAATAAGAAATAATTATTTGCAGCTTGGCTTATGGTATCTACAAAAACTTTAAAAACTATAATTACATGTAAATGTTTTCTACATTTTTTATATTAAAAACTATCTATTAAGTACAGATGATCAAGTGAGATATCTTGTTTAATCACTAGTGTAGGACCAACATATTGAACAACATTTTAAGAATTCACGTTTACAACCTTCTTGCATAGCAAGTTTAGCTTGTATGTTTCTTCACACTAAGATTAAGACAGTCCAAGTTGGCTAATATAGCTATCTTTTGGGACATGGATTTTGGTCACCTCTCTTCCAGTCTGAATCGTAAGGGAGAGGCATAAAATTAAAATCTAGGATTCCTTTCCGCTATCACCCAGCTGAAGTTTAAGACATGTACACAGCAAATCAATGGTAGAATAAAAAATTTCAGGACCAATCCCCAGCAATCACTACTACATGGTGATGTTATGTTTCTTCAGTCCTTTTTTTTCTCTTCCTGCTGCCTATTTTAACTTGTTACATCTTTGTTTCTGTCAACCTCCATCTAGCTGACTTGGATCTGCTACTTGACTCTGCCAACACATGTAACATTTCTATACAGCTTAGTAAAAGACAAATTACAAGTCTGAGCTGCAGAGGAAAGCTGTATGCTACTACAGCAGTATAAGGAAGTACAAAGAACCATAGCATAATGCACTTTCAATTTCAGAGAGCCATAACACAAGATAAAATGATGACAAAAATAAGAGAAATAATAATTCCATTTTTAGAAAACACAATTATAGAAAATCAATGATACACTGAAGCCCATTTAGACAAATGTCTTGAAATAATAATCCTGTTAAATAATGTGTCATTTTTGCAACCTTTTTTAGTTATTAATTTCAATCTCAGATGAATTATTTCAAATTAGCAAGATACAAATCAATTGTTGTAAATGATATTTGAAAAATGAGGAGAAAATCTTAATGGGAAGAAAAAGCTTTTATATTAATATAATGATGACTAAAACTCTTAACTTATTCCACACTGCTTCTAGGGGAAAAAGCATGTTTGGCATTCAGTCACAAAACGTAACTTGGGTGTGACACATCTTCCAGAAAATGGAAGGTAGAAGAAAGCGCAACATAGGGAGAAAGAAAGCAGCTTTAGTGATGCTGTTGCAGCGTAAGTGGTGCACTTGCACCTTTGCTACCTGTATTTACTTTAATTCTGTGGGCTAGAGTTCTCTGCCCAGCCCTCCGTTTTCATGATGAGCACTGCCTGGCTGCATTATTGTATTTTGACAGCTATTGATTTGTGGGAAACTGATGCAGCATTGCAGCAACAAGGTAGCAAAATTCAATAAGCAATATCATAGCAGGAGAATATAATTTCATTTTGAATCAAAGATGACTTCACTAACTAAAATTGAAAACTTTTTACTTACATGCATACACCACTACACAAGTGTATCCAAATAGCCTGACCAGCAATCATGAAACCAAGAATACTCTATCCAAGTGATCTTTACAGCATTTCTTGGGATAAAACACTTGACAATGGATGCCATCTAGTAAAAGAATCTCTCCTGCCTTTTTCTTTCCCCCCTTCTGTTATTACTCCCTAATTAAGTACTCATTAGTCTCTCTATCCTGCCCACTACTGTGAGTCATGAGCATTCTTGCTCTGTTTTCCCCGGCTCCCTCCCCCCATCTGTTGGCATCCTCATGATCTGCTAATGTTGGTACCATCAACAACTGCTACTCTTGTTAGCTTCCCCCTGACACCGTTTCCTTCAGCTCCTCGCACACCCAGATTTTCCTGTTCTCCATTCATACTTATCCTAATGCTGTGGGGTCATCAGAACAGGCTGGGGAAGAGCCAGCTGCCAGGAGGCTGACAGAAAGGAGTGACAGAGAGCAGTAGTGTGTTAAGGCTGATGGAAAGTTCTTAACGGACATCAATCCATCCTAACCTTCACTGAGAATAACTGTTTTGCTTAGATGAATCAGAAAACTAGGACACAGTGAGGTGTATCGTGGCAGAGCTACTAGACTTGTTGCAGCCTCTTGCAATTTCAAGAGTGCAGATACAGTCTCAAAATACGAGTTGACTTAGCTCTGACCTAGCTCTTACTCACTCATAGGTAACAGTTATGGATATAGTTAACTACAGTGGAATGGTGTAAAAAAAAGCTTTTTTTTTTTTTTAATAAATGCATTTGTACATTTTCAGTGTATAATCCCATAACCCTCTGTAGTTCTCTATGAATGCATATTATAATGGTACAATAAGAAAACTTCACAGTTCTTTTCAATATTCCTTTATGGGAAAAAGTAGTTCGATTGTCAAAGAATAGTTGTATAAACCTTACATTGTTCCTCTGTAAGAAGCCTTATTCCACACAGAAATACATAAAACATTCACAGTTTTCTTATCTTATAAATCCCTACTGAATGTATAGTTGTTTCAAATGACAAAAATATGGGTTTAGGTTATGTTATCTACTTTGAAGTGTCAGAATATACCACGAGTAGCAAAAATGAATTTATTCTTCCTCTTCTCCAGCATCATACTTTACATCACATGACTAACACACTATACCATGAGGACCAAAGGATCAGTCAGGACACATCAACCAGCTCTATTTCCAGTAGCAGAATATTACACATGGTAGACTGGTAATCTCAGACTTTTGTCCAGCTAGATTGTTTCTCTTGTTCAAAATTAATAACACATATGTAATGACAGTTGAGGACACCATGATATTGTGTATTTAATACTAAAAGACAAGTAGTGTTGTTCAGTAGTCGAAATGGGGAGATTGGACTGAGGTTTAGCAGGATTTGTTACCTGAAAAATTTCTTCTGCACATATGAAATGAAGTAAAACAGATCTTTTAGTTTTTATTATGGGAAAAATGTGGGTAAAGTAGTGTATATATTTTGCATATCGACTATATGTGATTAGACTCAGATGACAAGCAGTTTCACACTCTATGTTTGTTTATATGAGCATACAAATATACAGGCTTAAGGGTAATTTTTTTCAACAGGGTGTGAACTAAGGGGGAAGGAGTGAAACTTTGAAGTAGGACTGGGGCAAATGTGGCTCTAATGAATTACAGCAGTTACATTTAAGAATTAGCTTGAATGGTTAATACATCAAGATTTCTAGGATGAGGATGCACTTCTCAAAGACCTGATTCTGTTGACCTACACAGAAAGCTAAAAATTCAGAAAGCCCAAAGCGTAGATTTAGAAGGCTTTTTCAAAACACTTTGTCACAATCTTTGCTTCCTCATCTCAACTAATGGCATGTAGGAATGGCATGAATTATTAAATAGGAACTTGGATTGCTAAGTAATTGTGTTGTGCTTTTTTCCTTTTTATCTTGTTTTGTGAATGTTTCCCTGGAGTCCTTATTTGGGGGCTGTATTTTTGAAAGACTTTTATGCTCAGTCAAGCTGTAGAATGCATTTTAAACATAAATCACTTTTGTTTGTATGTATCTGTGCCAGCTGTGTGGACAAAGATCTGTGTGTATCAAAACAAGTAGAGAAAAAGCATCATAAAATAGTAAGGCTTGTCCACTTAGTATTGTCTGACGTGTACTGATTAGCTTCTCAAAAGTGTTCACTGCCTGCCAAGGTCACAAGGGTAGGAGAGCAACTGCAATAGCAAAAGGGCAGCAGTTAAAAACAAGCCAGCAATTCAAGAACAATAGGAAGCAAAGAACCTGCTAGGAGTAGGATTAATATGAACTGCTGAAGTAAGCCAGGATGCTACCTGTGCAGTACAGAGTGGACAAAACAAGATTTTTTTGTAAGATCAAACTGGAAGAAATCTTGAAAACACTTGTAGAAATGAGAAATCAACAAACCAATCGCATCATCTTATAGAATTGCTTCCTATAGTTTTATAGCTGCTACTTTGTCCTGGCTGCTTTTGCATATCTGACCTAGGTCCACAACTGCCTTCCAGGATTATTCTACAATCTAAGAAAACTTCACGATTAGATTGTATTTTTTTTTATTAAATACCCCCTGGCTTTTTTTCTTCCCTATATTAGTTCACACTAACATTCCTGTGTTGATCTCTATGGATAGTCAGGGTTTAACTTTATCCAAATTATATACTTATCTTTGTTCTTTTGCAATGAAAAATGTTCAGACAGCAAATTGTTTCTGGTTTTATTAAGATACACACACCAAAAGATGCAATCTATCCTTGAGCATCTGTCAGAAATCAAACAACTTTGTAACACATACCAATACTAATGGTCCAGATTTCACGACGAAACCATTTTGTCTCCTTGAGTATGCACGTTCTTTTCTGCCTATTATTGTAGCTTTAAAAAGTAACACCTGCTTTTAATTTTGCCTTCAGTGCTCAGATAAAACACAGATTTTGTAACCACTGCATTTAATTTGTAGTCAGTGTGATACGGATGCATGGTTTGCAGAAAGTCATGAGGCAGACATTGGGAAAAATTAAACTTTCTTGATATTAGGACGTTCAGACCTCTTTGTTCTTTCTGGAATTTTTGCAAAAGTTACAGAACTTAGACATATAACCTAAATTGCAATCATTACTCCCAAACAAATGAGGTTCAGAGCAATTTAACAGTGATTTGGTTAAATGTGTTTTCAAATATCATCACAGTGTAAGAGAGACAAATGTAATAAAAATAACACAGTATATCATACAATAACCTCTGCCACCTACACCATAGCTCATCCAAAGCAATTACTCAGGTAATCTGGATATCAGGTTGACTGTATCTCTATTATTAATACTTATTCATATCTTACCTCTATGTGGCAAAAGACTGCTTATATCATTCATATTATTTTACTAATTTAGATGAAGAAAAAAATAGTTTGTTCCTCCTTCAGATACTTGTTTTTTTCTGATTTTATTTCTTAACATTTGTGGTAGTTTAGTTTTCTTTGTTTTGGTTTAGGACTTCCTTGGTAGCAAACTCATAACTAAGGAAGTATTCCACACCGTTCCTTCACGTAATCAGGTGTATATAAAGACAGGAGGAAGATTTCCTCCCTCCTTTTTTGCTCCTTTTGCTTTTGCTCTCTTCTCTCTCTCGTTTGTGTGCTTGGAGGACATCAGCAAACCATGCCGGTCTAGCTCTTATCTCTGTGAGATGAGGCCTCTCGGAGAAGCTGGTGTTCCAGCCATATGGGGGGGAAGTACCTGCTTTCTCTTAAGGGAAGCTTGGTGAGAATTGATTATATTAGTTACTTATTGAGCTTTTCCCTGAGTTTACGAGTGTGTGTATTTGTTTTTTGTTTTACCCATTTTGTCCCATTTCCCTTTCCCCTTTCCCCCTTTTCTGTTTTGAGGGTTGTCCTGGGATTTGTTCTGTAGATTTATAGTGTTTGATTGTATATAATTGTAATATATGTGAATATATATATATTCGTTTACTAAAATTGTCTTTTTGGTTACTTTTTTTTCCCTTCTCTCTTGGGAGGGGGGAATCCGTGTGGCTGGCAGTTGGGCTTGGCAGGGAGCCAACTCAAACCTCCACAACATTATACCTAGGCTCAGTCAGGCACCCTCTTGCTTTCAATCCAGATGATCCGTCTATGTTTTTTCTCTACTTGGGTATTCTCCCATTTTTCACAAAGGATCTACACTGCAACTCAGAGTTCAGCAGGGTTCATCTTACATTCTGCTCCTCAGGGAATGGAAAAGTTTAGGCAGTGGGATCTGTTTTTATGACTAACCCATTTCTCTTTATAGCTCACCTGCTCATCATCATTCTCAAATTCTGCTGATTTGAGATACAAAGGAGAAATTTCAGAAGCATTAAAGATCTATTTCTACCATTAAAAAAAAAAAAGAAAAATATGTAATCTCTGCTGCTTCTGTCTGTGATAAAGAATGGAAGGGTGAGAAACAACAGTTTCCTTAAGAGAACGATGAGAGAGACATGCAAATGAAAAGGGAAAAAAAATTAAAATAGAAAGAGAATCTTAGTTAACAATTTATGTAAAATCTCCAGTAATCAAATTCAGTGAAGACACCCAAGACACAGTTGCATGCAATTTTTCACTAAATAAAGATGAAATTCATTACATTCAGCTTCTTCAACATTTCCCTGTAATTTATTGTTACTTATTTTAATTACAGTATAAACCTTTTATAAAGATACTTAAAAAAGTAAGATCTAGCTGAGAACTACTCTAATTTTCCAGCAAATTAGACTTTATTTGGTCACAGTTTTTTGATTCCTGTTAAGACCAGTTATCTCATTGAAAAGAAAATTAAGAAAATAAAATTAGAAGGTGAGAGCCATTAGTTAGACAGGATTTTTTGATGACTGAAGCAGAGATAAAGGGGTAAGGAGATCTGGTTTTATGCTTGGCTGAGCTAAGTTTCCTGTGAGCCCTAGAAAATATAATTTAAAGAAGCTTTCTATTTCTTGGGCATTATGAGATTAAGTTCATCAGGGATTGCAATGCCTTTTGAGATCATATGATTTATAACTTTATAAAAGTGAAAAGTATAATTAGAACTTCCAATGATTTTTAGAGTGAAAATAAAGCATCTTTTCTCATACTAAGCCTTTTGAAGTTTTTTCAGTTTCCTATGAATTTGAAATTCTTAGCCTCAGGAGGCATTTGCAGGACTAGATACAACCTCATTGTACTTTAATGGGGATACCTCTTTTTTACATGGTTCATATTTACATAAGGTTGTATATGCTGACATTTCTCACCAGATAGCAGAGATTGCTTGAACTGAGGCTGCTCATTCAGTGATTCCATTTTATCTAGTAAAACACGAGAAAAATAACATTTGTTATAATTATGATAATACTTACATAGCTTGCTCTCAAGCAAACAGTAGATGTGATTCTCTTACTCCAAAATATCTAGCTCATACTTCTGCCTCAAAATAGAAGATAAGATTTTAAACACAAATTTGTATGGCATCCTTGTGGCTTCTGTAAATATACTGGCTTCTATGAAAAGAAAAATCACCTTGAACTACAAGTACACATCCAGTTAAGAGGCCATCTTGCTCAAAGCATTCCACCCTGTGAAATGCGATTCACTGAGTAATTATGCTGAGAAAAATTACTGGAAGGGCTTTGCTTAACCTTTTACTCATACCGTCAATTGCAGCCAAGTTCTCCAGTTTCTCTAATCCCTCAAGTTCTGCTTACATAATGCATTCATATGCTTGGGACATTGCCTCTGTGATCTGAACGTATGCCATCCCTGGTGTTTGCAAGAGTGCAAGTGTATTCTGGCTTCTAGTTCTAAACATTTTGTCAAGTTCATAAATGTTAATATTGCATGAACAATAGTAGGCTTGGATGCTGATGACTATTACCGAGCAAAGGCAGGTGGAGTAGGAAAAAGCCTTTATGCACATAGCATGTGATAAATAATAAATTGCAACAAAAAAAAATCATAAGAATACTTTGTGCAACTTTAATGCTTCTTCCACTTCTTTCTCCCAAATCAACAAGCCTGTATGCCCAAAACCCGTCAACTAAAGCTTTGCAATACCATCAAAGTTCACTCTGCACTCTCCAAGAAGTGAAGAATTATCCTTATTACAATAGTGTTTATAGCTGAAGAAAATCTCTGTTCTAATGTGTCATTCCCTAACTGGGTTTTCTCTTATGCTTATGTAAGAAGTTATAGGATACTGCAAAACATAATGGTGAGTAATAGTCTGTCAGAGAACTCTGTCTCAAAGACTGCCAAAACAACCAGGATGAACAGTTTATCAATGCCAGAAAACAGACATCTACCTCAAACCTCAGAAGTTTATGTTTTAAAAGGTTCTCTGTAGCATAGATAGTGACTTATTGTATTACACAGATAATTACTTCTCCTGTATTTCTGTGTTTTACCCCCATTGGTAGTGGCTACCCGGTAACCCGTCCCTATTGGTTATGTATTCCCTATTTTTCCATTGGCTGGCTTGTGATGTAACCCAGCGTCATCACATAAAGCTGACCACTCCCCCCTTTTCCCATAATTGCATTACCCCCTCCTCTCCGTCCCTCCCCCAAACCCTATATGAGTCCCATGCTCCCCGAATAAACCAGTTCCAGCTTTACCCCACCATCGGCTGTGGACCGTATCCTTCCTCCCCCCTGCGGCACGCGGCAATAGTCAAGTTCTGAAAGTTTCTACTTGTTTGAACATCAGAAGAAAATTTATTTACAAAAATAAAAAATGTTTATTTTTGCAAGGAAATTTTATACAGGAGATAGAGCTCTCTTTAAACATCATGTGCATTTGAACTACCCAAAGCCGGGACAACTGATGCTGTCCCAGTCTCAAATGTGTAGTTCTTCTCAATCACCAAATGATATATGAATTTATACACATGTTCCCTAAAAAATTATTTGGAATTCTCTGGAATCACAATATCTGAAAACTTCTTGGGTTCATATACATTTAAAAAAATAAATTAAAAAGTATGGTTTAGCAATTGTGGAGATTAAGAATGTCAGTGTTGACTTTAAGGATCCTTTGTGATGTTTGAATATAGAGTAGAGCACTTCCCACATGTAATTTCATCAGCTAATTGCTTCTGAGAGGAGGAACAGGTTAAAATATTGCTTTTGGTTCTTCATTTGAAGGTTTCACCTACAGCCAAATGGCCATTCAGAAACTGAGGGGGACAATAATAACCTGAGGAAAATACCGTTCCAGAAATAGCTGAACATCTATTTGCTTTGTGCTGCTGATCAGAATCATATGAAACATTGCTCTTAAGCGAAACTGCAGGAGAGTCAGACAGTGAGAGGAAGGCAGACACCAACACCTTGAGAAAGAGATGAGAAAAGTACTGCAGTAAATGTGCTGTGAGACTGTCAGGAGTCTGCAAACCAGCAATTTGCATCACTGTTAGATCACCAATAAATGCTGCTAAGTTATGTCCAGATGATACCCAAATGTCTATGAATGCTTCTGTTTTCCTTGCAAAGCCTAAAGGGAATATCAAACTCAGGAGCTCAGGTCTACCCACTGTCAAAGTAGTTCAGAGTGGTCTGTCCTTACACAGGAGCTCTACAAAGTTATAGCTGAACTGGGGTAACTCAGGGAGATGTTGAACAGTTTGTGACGAGCAAAACACTCAGTGGTGCAAGTCTGTGACAGTCTGCAATGTGTAGGAGAAAATAGTCATCTCATGTTTGCCTTTAACTTCAGGATTGTTCTTGGATTCTATGTGTAAGCTCCTCATGAAGCCTGGCAATAAATCTAGAACAGCTTCATTTTAAGACATTCTTTCTCTGGACGTACTGACCTTTTACAGAGTGAACCTGCACATTAATTTCATCATTATGATATAGTGAGGAGAGTCATAAGGGAAATCAGTGCCAGTCAGGAAAAAAATGCATTATTACTTAGCCTCAGTTCTATTCCTCTGTTGCTTCTTACCAATTTCTGAAATGTAAATCCAATTTAACTGGTTTTCCAGTTAGAGATATAAACTAGTACTTTATCCTTTAAGCTAAATGTTGTTTTTTCTCTTCAGACAACTCCAGACTAATAATATCTGTAAAGTGAATGTGTCCAGGCACCTAGAACTCAGTCTCAATCCTAGAGAGGGACAAATCATCAACTAGAGTAGTACAGCAAGCCTTTTTTTTTCCTATGATTGATTATCCACCTTTCTCAGAAATAATATTCTCATCATAACCCAGGTGCAGTCTGCCAGAAAACACATGCATTTTATAAATGGTCAGTCTTGAAAAAAAATAAAAAAGCAAAATTTAAAAAAAAAAATAAATCAGGGTAAGATGTAAGACTTTGTTCTCATCTCACACTGGAAATTTGGAATTCATGGAATTGCAATCTGTACTGAGAAAAGCAGTGCAGTCTCCTGATGCTACAAAAAGTAACACAGACTGATAATTTCATTGTAGGTATCTATGATTCATAACTTCTGGTTTTAATGGTGGGCAGCTGCAAAATTGCACATCACAATTTTAATCCCACTTCTGTCAGGAATACTAACAAATTAGGCCGTTCTGTCTACAAATTTAACTACAACTGTAAGGAGCAGATATATGAACACCACAAAATGGAAAAGAATAAAACAGGCTGAAGGATTTCGTGTCTCTTTAGCCCTTGCATTTCTTGTCTCTTTAGCGCTTGTATTTCTTCCATTTTGGATGCATTGTTAATGTGAGAATTCAGATCCTGATATTCTGTGAGAGATGGTCTTATGTTGAGGGTGTTCCTTGGTGAGCTGTTGGTGGACTAAGTGACCCCTGGAGGTCTCTTTTGACAAGTATTTCCCTGATCCTGTGATGTAATTCCTGTTTTGTCATTTTCAGGATATATTTTCTTATCAACATTACAAGTAAGCAGACATGGTTTACAATATATGAATTTAATGGGGCTAAATGACTAAAATTGTTACAAAAGGACGAACATAAAAATCTCAGGAATGTATTTTCTCTTCACTCCTTGAAATATTCCACTCATTTCTTTCTCTTCTGTTTAAAGTTGTTTAGGTTGGGAAGTCCTGAGCAAAAGGACTAAAAGAAACAGATCATCAGTGACAGTTAATCATCATCACATGACTGTCTGCCAGCAAAAAGACTGCTGGCAAGGGGTCGCTTGTAAGATGAAAATAAGAAACAGGAGAACTTCAGCTAAGATCCAGAATTTCATCAGTGGGTATCTTAAAACACCAGTTGAGGCTTAGTTGTATAAAAACTTCTCTAATTATTTTTAAAAGACTACATATAGCTGAAGTTTTTCCTAACAGCTTTTAAAAAGCTGGGTGTGCTTGTTTAAAGGTAAAGCGGCGGGAGAAATGAGCTTGACTCAAGAGACATTACAAGTCAGCGTTACAATTTACTAAAAAGATTACAATAAACACAGTGATGCAGCAAAAGATTGGTTTAAACCCACAAAAACAGATGTGTAACCCAGCACCTTGGGGCACAAACAAAATGGTGTTTTTCAGCCCTTATGCTGAGTGCCATGTGGTCACCCTGAGTACATAGTAAAAGGAAAGGAAAACCTGTTGGTGAGGATGATGGTTGCAGTCTGGTCGAGAGTGGCAGTCACAGTCCTGTTGAGGTTCTGGTACTCCTCTGGATCCAACAAGTGGTACCCAAAGTCCCAAACTTCCAAATTTATATATGCTCAGGTTCAGGTGGGAATACCCAATACCTCCCCCAGGGTGAGGAGTTTCACAGTGGGTAATTTAACTCTATGAGTCATGGGATACTTTTGGAATCTTTAATGGTCTAGGTCATTGCAACTTCCTGTTATGCCAGTCCCTAATGGCCCATTAGCAGACATGACCCCTCAGTCTGGGTGTGAAGGTGCTAATGCCTCCCCGGAGGGGAGTTATCACAGCTGAGTCATTGGTCTGAAGACAGGAACACTTCCCTATCTCACAGGGTCCTTTAACACCCAGCTTGTAGCCTGAGGGGTCAGGTGTGCCCTGGGCAGCTGCTGTTAATAATCCATTATTAAAAAGGGTTAATAATTATAAGGGTTAATAATCCATTATTAACAGTTCATGAGAAATGACATAGTGTAGAATACATAGTTTTGTTTACACACACACAGTGATAAACTGGTCCTAGCCACTGTAACTAGGACACTGAGGTCAAGTGAGTCTAAAAAAGAGTCTAAAAAGAGCAGGGCTGGTATAGTTGTCTATACCATTGAGCCCCCTGATCATGGACTCAGTCAGAGGCCAGTCTTGATGGATCAGTCAGCTGAGGGTGTGTTAGAGGATAAACCACCATCTAATCCTCTGCAGGGCATGCAAACAGGGATTGAGAGGGCTGATAGAAAGTGAGAAGCAGTTTACAGAGCAGTTTGGACAGAAGGTCGTGTAAGAAGGGCTGTGTACACTGAACGTAGACCAACGTGCTGTTGGTCTCTGCCAGGATGGTGGGCACTTGTGTCAGAGTTAAAAATAGTGTTTATACAGAGGAAGTCCCTGAGATATCTGAGGCTTCCACCTACACTGAAGTGGTAATGAAGGATATTTCAGTACAGATGGTAGGTTGCAATGAGTCTTCAGTCCCTTTTCCTGGAGAAAATGTCAGTACTTGCAAAAGATGTGTGCAGGCTAATGATCTGTTGCATGAAACAGTTTAAACGCTGCACAGCATTAGAGCAGCTGAGGACATAGATTGGTGGTTACAGAACTTTGCTTCTGTGGCAGGAACAACAGAATGAGGCACCTTTGACCCTGGTGATCCACAAAATCAGAACTATTCTTCAGTCCTCACCCAAAACCAAAACCAGGTCTGAAGCTTTTACAGGTACAGACAAGGTCTCACAAGCAAGGTCTGCAAGGACAAACAGTGTCAACAGCACATAGTGGATACTGCAAAAAGAAACAAGTGCTCATAATGGGTCACTCTCTGTTAAAGGGTACTGAGGTGTCCATCTACTGGTCTGACAGGGACTCAGAAGAGACGTGCTGCTTTTTGGGCACTAAGGCTTGAGATGTTGCTTAGAAGGTGCCACAAATTATCAAGAGTACAGACTGCTGTCAGGAGAGGTTTAGGTTGGGTATTAGGGAAACATTCTTCACCCAGGGGATGGTTGGGCCCTGTAACAGGCTTCCCAGAGAAGTGATCACAGCACCAAGCCTGGTAGAGTTCAAGAAGTGCTTGGACAATCCTCTTCAGGAATATGGTGTAATTCCTGGGGATGGTCCTGGGCAGGGCTAAGGGTTGGATCTGATGATTCCTTCCAATACAGCATATTCTGTGATTCTATTTTACCATCCACTGCTACTCTTTCTTTTGGGCATAAATGACACTAGAAGCCAGAACCTGGTCAGGATCAAGGAAGAGTACAAAGACCTGGAGGTATAAGTGAAAAATCCTGTGCCTAAGTAATTTTTTCTTCCATTTTATCAGTCAGAGGAAAGAGTGCAGCCAGAAACAAATATATAATGAAAATCAACTTCTGGCTTTGTGGCTTGTGCCATCTTGAGGGTTTTGTATTCTATGTTTCAATGAAAATTACTGGGATCAGAATATTCCCTTTTTCTTGCATAATAGAGTTCTTGAAGATCAGAGATGGGTGTGTTAGAATAGGTCTGCTTTTATAATAAGATGCTGTTTTAGCTCTTGTCATGTCTGGCCAAGATACATTGAGAACACCTTTAGTCCTCTCACAAAGCAATTTATTTTTTCACTCAAGAGTATCCTTCATTTTTTAGACTTAATGGTTCTGAGTTTAAAATCTGATAGTCACATTTATGAAGTTTAGCTGTCATGAGCATAGTCTATGTTAGCCCTCAGAATCATTACATGGTTCCTTGTATCATTGCATTTGTCCTATTAAATGGTGCCTGGAGAAAAGTAATCTCTGTAGTCTATTCTTGGTATGTATATCCATTTGAAGTTTCTTAGTGTTGTATTGTTATCACCAAGAGAAACATAAGAGAGCAGAATAAGATGAAACTTTCTACTCATTTTTTTTTTACTGAATGTATTTTCTCCCATTCTGGTTTTAGCATATTAATTCACAACATACTAAGGAAGTTAAAGGGGAAAAAAACTCCACAAAACCCTAATGCTGGAGAAGGAGCATACATAAGCAAAATTAGTGGCAATTTTTCTATTTATTTTGATACTTAATCATTGGTTTTGATCTGAGATTATTTGTTTTGTTCACTGGATGAAACCTGGAAATAAGCCTTATGGTGTTCTCTTTCTACTTAAATAAGAAAATTAACAGTTATAGTACCTGATTTCTAATACTAAAGTAATTATTAATGTATTTTAAATGTTCTTGAAAACATCAGGTGTAAGAAAAAAGTGGGTTTGAACATCCATACAGAGAATTCAGCAAATTTGCATATTTTTCTTGTTACTCTATAACTAATTCTGCATTTGAGTGTATGAATGTTACTGAAAGGCAGACATTCCATTATTTCATTAAATGAAAGGGAGAAGACTCCATACATAGCAACAATTTCAATATTTTGAACTTTAGACATTTTGTTTGAGACATTTTATGCCTAGTTTTACCATGATTCTAATATCCTGCAAACCCTAATACTTTAATTCTTCTTTTAGCTTCTTTCTTCTGTTTTCCTGTAAGCAAGGTTATGTGAACAGAAGTGCTGGAAAACATCTCCCATGTACCTCTTCTTGGGGAAGACTTATGCAAAATAAATGATTTTACATATGAATCTCTGGGTCAGATCTCTTTCCACCCTTGCAAAATAACCTATGCTATTTTCCAAGAAGATTTAGATTGCCCTTAGACAACAGCCTGTGGTCAGGATTTAGCAAGATGGAATCTCACAGTCACTTATTCTCAGAGATGCTAAAGTAAATGAAGATCAAGGTGAAGGTTAACTATGCTGTTTTTTAAAAAGAAAAACATTACGAAGGTTGCAGGGCAGTGGAGTTACCTATATATCTTTCCCTCCATTAGAATCAGTCTGTAACCTCCCTGAAGCAGCCAAATACAGAATTCTTGCTATAATGTGGTGCCATGTGCCATGAAAAGAAAGTACAAATTGAATTATACTTGCCCCGGTTTCAAAGAGTTTTTTGAATAGGCATTTATGCACTTACAAGGCTTTCTTCATAGTACAACCCAGAACACAGAAGTGGAAAGCAACTGAATTAACTACTAAGTTGTTTAATTTTACACAAGAACTTACAAGCAATAGCATTGTGGCCATATCTCTATTACTGCATGTTTTGTTATGATCTTGTTCTTACAGAATATATGTGACAGTCAGTTTGCAAATTTTGTTAACATAAATTTTTGTTAACATGTTAAAATTCCTCATTCAGGAATTTATTTGAATTTAAGATCTTTTGGTTTCAGCTTTGGTTTTCAGGTTTGGGGTTTTTTTCCCTATTATCTCTCACTTTTTGTGACATGTAGTGGTTTTGCAGGTTTCATTGATTTCTGCAGATATGTTTAAATACAAATGTACAAGTTTTTGAAAAGGCGGCTAGTTAAGAGGAGGAGTTTCCAAGTTAACCTTTCATATCTCTTTCCCAGCTCTGTTAGATAACTTACTGTGTGTGGTGCCTTGTGATCGGTCTTGAGAGGGGTTTTGAGAGCCCCGGTGTGAGTCACCAATGCCCAGGAAGTAGCACAGTGCACTGTGGTGTAGTGACTGCTACAGCTGTGCAGACCAGCAGTGAGAGAAGCAGTGGAAATTCTGTACATCTGTGTCACTTTGAGAGGAGGTCTATGCAAGTGTGCCGTGCATTAGGTGACTGGAAAGGTTTCCTTGTCTGTTTCGTGTTAAGGAAGTGGTGATGCTGTTCATAAAGGGTAAGATAAGGGTCCTGAGCGTATTCTTGGAAGAAATAGCTTAAGTTTTTTGTCTCTCTATCTCAAAGGGTTTAGCTTGACAAACATGACTGAATTTCTTTCTGTATGAAAAATATCCAGACTGAGCAAAAATCAAGGTAATAAAGATATTTTTTTAAAACTATGCAGCAAGGCTTGATTGTGAAACTTTTATTTGTACATATTTATGCATACATAAATATGCACACTTGTATACACATGAAAAAAGCTTAAAATAGCTCTAGGTTTATTGAATGAATTATGGGAGGTTAAGTCCTCTAATGACTTGATAATTTGCTATGCATCTCTACAGTAAGAAAGCTTTTTCAATACACTGAGAAGTCAAAGCAAGAGCTACAGGAGTCTTACAGAGAAGCACAGACTCCTGCACTGTTCAGAGCTCCATGTACGTTGTAGAAATTCACATTCTAATTTGGAAAAATAATTCTGTAACTTGGTTGGTAGCTGTGCAAAGACAAACTTCGGTTTTTCTTTTCTGTTTCTTTCCAAGCAGAGGTTTCAGCTGAGGTCAAGAAGATGCCAGATTAACACCAAGCTTCAGAGCTCTCTGAAAGTTTATTGTCCAGGATTGCAATTTCCCACTGAAGCTTGCTACACATTGGAATTTGTAGATGCTTATCCAACTTCCTAGCATCCATCAGCTTATATAACTGTTATGAATGTTTTGGATGTCTTAAAAGTGGCAGACCAATCTTTTGTGTAACCATATCTTGCAGAAAATTAATTATATAATTTGGTTTGTGGCAATTTTTTAATTGCAAATTAATTACCTCCATCTGGTCTGTAATTTTCTACTTAGCAGGTAATAACTTTTAAAGCATCTGTTGCTTCTGAAACAGATAAGACAGTATTGAGGATAGCAATTCTTATCCTTCAAAATTATCTGGTTAGACAGTGGTTATTTGGATTTTTTTTTGAGACTTAGCTTTTTTATATGAGATCTTTACTGTATTGAATTCTAAATTTCTTCATTTGTTCTAAGTGCTTCTGGCTCATGACATGCTGCTCTACTTGTTGTTCCTTAGTACAAAACATTTTTAAAGCTGGAAATATGTGATTATTACCTCTTTAATTTAAAATTGACTGACTGATAAACCTGTTTTATATATGAATTTCCTATCAATGAAGACTCTTTATTACTGTACCTGATGTTGAAGCACAGTTGAAGGGTCTCATTAATGAGTTGGTAGAACTTCTTAAGAAGAGGCAAATTTTTGTGGAAAGCATGTTTCTTCTTCGACTTTAGTAATGTATATGTCCTCAGAACTCTGATTCAAATTCAGATCTTCAGCAATCAAGTCTGTCAATTCTTTCCAAAATCACATCTTGTTTTTTTATGTTTATAGATGTATCTTGCTTTTAAATCTCTTTTGCAACTGTATTGAAAACTATGTTTTAGTAAAATGGTTGCTGTTGTTATACATGACTGTTGTGGTTTAGGAGTGGTATTTCCTACTTTAGTGTTCCCACTGATACTCCAAACCAAAAGACACTCGCTTGCTCCCTCTTCCCTTCTCCCTCTGAGTGGCCAGAGAGGAGAACTGGAGGCACAAGAGCTAAAGAGCATGGGTTGAGACAAGAACAATTTACTGCAAACAGCAATGAGATAAGAAAATGAACAGCAACAATACTAATGGGAGGGTACAAGAAAAGAAACAATTCACATAGAAACAACTTCTTCTCTCCCCCTGTCCCACCATCCCTACCCTCCTCACTACCCCCCACCCTACCCCAGCCAATTGTCAGTACTGGACTGCTCCCTCCTTCAGGCTATGCCAACCACGAGAGAGAGAGACCCCTTCTCCCCAGAAGAGACTCCCTTCCTCCTGCCCCTGGAAATTACATGAGGTGGTAAAATAACCTCTGGGTTATTTGGCTGTGCCCCCTCCTGGCTTCTGCAAAAATGAACCTGTCCTGGCTGGGACATACCAATGATAATGCATCCTTTTGACTGGAAATTCTGCAAACTGTTACAGCTCTGTATTTGTTGTAGGCAAATCTGGCCACTGATGTAGATTCATTTTATATGTTTAGATGCATATTTTTGCACAGATGTTTAGCAGTTCATTCCAAAGCACACTAAAACTTGAATTTATGGAGGCATACTTCCTACAAGTCTGGTGAATATCCCTATTTTCTGATGCTGTCACATGTCTTTCTTAACACTTATTTGACCATGTTCCACAAATTAGTTCATCCTAACAACTGTTCCTATTCACAAAGATGATTTTGGTTTTTGAGGTCTGTGACAATAAAGTCAACTGGTTTACCTGATGACTTCTCTCTTCCAAAGATGAACGAAGATGAAAGTGTTCTTTCTGTATTTTGAATATCAGTGGTTGACATTATCATGACCCTAATGAAATGTATCATAAAATTCCAGCTTTTTGACATACAACAACTGAGGGATTAATTTATGTCTGTGCTCACTGTGTGGTATTAAGAACCACTTATGAGAATCCATACTGATAATTTAGGTGTCAAATAACCAACTTTCCTATTTACACATGTACAAGACTTACTTAGTGATGTACACTGGTGCACTACAATAAAAGCTGCCACCAGGAAAATTCAGACCATTCCTCTGACAAATTCCTTTACAGGTGGCTTGATTTCTGCCTTTACTGTGGAGTTCTCTTCTGACACCTAATCAGAAATGTAGTCAGGAGCAAAACTGAATTTAATCTCAAATATTTGAACTGGATCCATAATACGGAGCAGGTTTTCGCCACAAGGAAGTCCTTAGTAGCCAGTGACCCTTGTGGTCATCTCACAAATCTAGGCAAAGGTGTTCTGGAACCAAATATTCACACTAGAGAAGCCTTTGTCTTAATTGGCATTACTTGGTTTCTCTAACATAATTCACCAGTAAGATTTAGGATTAAAATCACATTAAATTCCTTTCACATCTTGTGAAGTAGTTCCTATCTCCACAAGGCAAGGCATATTGGAAAAGCTTATGCATTAGTTTCTCACACTGTTTGCTTTGACCTTATTAATACTCGTGAAGTAGTTACAGTTCAGCACAGCCAGAATGTAGCCCATGTCAGATCTTCAGTTTAGCAGCATTTTAAAGCCAGTCTGGACACTTCCCTCTAATATGCACCACTGCTCTTTCCATCAAAAACCTTTATCTTCACTGAGAGTCCTAGAGCTGGATGCTGTCTGAATCCAATACTGCCACCTTAAGCATGAATATAGTTCTGCTTAGGTATGTGTGATTTTTTCCTTAGGCTGATTCTTGCAAAAATGATGCAAACTTTTACCAGTACTGAGAGCTGATGACAATCTGCTTTTCCTCATTTGGTGAAAACCCTGGAGCACAAAAACCAAGTTTCCCATCTCATATGTATTTAATCAACTGGTGGTTAAAATATGTCAGACTTTTGAGAAATCATGCTTTATGAAAGAAAAAAAGACTACATAAATGTCACAGAACAAATTATTTTCCTTAAGTAATACAATTTCTTTTCTCAACACTATCTAGGCAGAGCTGAGCAACTGATTTGCAGAAAAAAGCATGTGTGAAATCAGAATCCAAATAGAGAAATGAACATAAAAGTATAGGCAATGGATACAAAATTGTAAGACTGGGATTTTCCCCATTGGAAAAAAAATAAAAATCAATCAGTCAAATAAACAAACAAAAAGACCCCAAACCAAACTAAACCAAAACAAAACTCCAAACCCTCCAAAAATCCACACCTCACTTGAGACTGGCCAGGAAACATTAAATTAGGGATTTGAATGCAAAAAATTTCATCTAGGGACTTTCCTATCCAGGCAATTACTTTGACTAGATAGCATTCTTAGAGATCAAAACTGAGACTGCGTATCTTGCCAGACAACTGTAGGAGTCCATTAGTTTTAGTGAAAGTAAAATATGGACCAATTTTCACTCAGGTAATTCTAAAATTCTCTTTTCTATTTCTCTGCTGCCTAGGCAGGTAAAAGTGGATTCAATAAAGAGCATTTCCTACCCAAAAAGCATTTCATACCCAAATTATGGTAGAAGTGCCCGCAGAACACATTTAAGCAATGCTTTTGGACTAAATGTTTATAGACTTGCTAAAAAGTGAAGAGCTTCAAATAGTTCAGTAAGGACTTTTTCTCAGTTCAACCACTTGTAAGCAGAACAGGTTGAAAAACTAGTATTTGTGAATCATTTGCAGACAACAATATGAAACTGGAAAGAGCTTTATTTTTGCCAAGGCAAGACAAATGTTTAGTTCCTTTAGAAACATTCATAAATCAGCCTTTGTCAGGGGAAAACCAATAATCATAACTTCTATGGTAATGTAAATGTGGGAAATACCTGATATGAAAGGAAATTTGTATTTTGCCTCTCAAGAGAAAACTGACTAATGTGTGTGGGTTAAAAAAAAAGCAACACACACACTGGGTTTTTTTCTGGTGAATGCTGTTTATAAAGACAACGTGTCAGGCATTCAGTCATTCTGTTTTGTTGTTTTTTTTATATTTGCAAAGATGACTCTGTTTTTCACGTCTTCTTTGATAAATCACATTATCTTATGTTTGTAAGCCTTGCTCTTCCTTTCCCAACTGGCTGCTTTATTGACTTCTTTTATTTTTGTTGTATGATGTGTGAAAACAGGCATCAGCCTGTCCCCAGAAGCACAACCAGCTCTTGGGATTCGCTCAGATTTTATCACCCTTCAGGACAAAAATCATCCTTCCAGCTGCACTTTCAAACATGGGTTTTGGGTGCTGTTCTGTTGACTGAAAATATATAATTTGCTCTAAAAAATAGAGCATATTAGAGTGAATAAAGCAAGACTCCCTAAACAGCGACATTATTTTCTTTCTGTAGAAGCAAGAGGCCTGACTTTTCACTAGACTGAAATAGGGCAATAGCAGTGCAGCTCTTAGTTTCCACTGATGAACTCAACTACCAGGCAAGTTAGCAATAAACTTGACTGCTTTTCATTCCATTTAAATCTCCCCTTCCTGTCCCAGTTAATATTTTTACTGCCTTACCAATGTTCTTTTTCTTCACCTTCAGACCCTGAAAAGGTTTTAGTCTCTCCTTTAGAGAGTTTTCTTTGTTAACAGAGAGATAGCCTTAGACACTCTAGGATTTTGACTTCTTTTGAAGTACACTATCTTCAACTCCCTTTAATACCTCTAGCTGAATGACTGAGCAGTCTGTCATGTCTCATCTAATGATTGCCCACAGCCAACACTTGGTAACACCGTACTGTGCTCTTAAGGAAGAATTCAACAAGCAGGAACATCCTGCATTTCAAACTGTGATATTCAGAGGAGCTTGAGGCTCATCTATT
This sequence comes from Dendrocincla tyrannina, assembly GCA_035047865.1. Lineage (NCBI taxonomy): Eukaryota > Metazoa > Chordata > Aves > Passeriformes > Dendrocolaptidae > Dendrocincla > Dendrocincla tyrannina. Next base: position 21,289,939 of record JAWWMP010000165.1, read on the forward strand.
CATAACTGATTATTTTCTGGTGTATATCGGATGTCCAAAATGTCCTGAGGAACCTTGGAAGCTGCCAGGTTGGAAGGTGAGGTAGCTGGGTGATATGCTCACAGTGCAGTTCGGTATGCACCCTCTGAGATGAAGGCAAATAACTCCAATTATTACACAAAGAAGGCTGTAGTCATTGAGAATAAATATCCATTACAAGTGATGGCTAGAAACCTAAAACTTTAGAATCAATTCACTAGATCAGGATGTCGCTAAAGCACAATTGTATTTTAAATAGAACTAAGCACCACAGCTGGTGGATTTTCTGCTATAAACCAGTGCACAAAATGGTACAAACTCTAAGGCAGGTTGTAAGACTGCACTGCATAAATAATGAAAATGTTTATTGTGCAAGCTAAGGAGTTCAATAAAGTAACTGCAGCTCTTGTATCTCTTCTTAAAGGCCAAATGCTAACAGAACCTCAGGACATCTCAGAAGAGGTACATTGTGTTGTGCAAGTCTACTTAAAGCCCATGGCAAAGTTCATTCTCTGAGTTTATAAGAAAGATACAAACTGAGTGTCTGTTTCAAAACAGTACATCTCATTGAAGACAAAGGCACCTTCAAACAGTCTGAGATGCATATCCTTCCAAAGCATTTCCCGGGGTATAGAAATGCTTTGCTCCTGGAAAACTGGCTGAGGTGACAAAACTGTCTCATATGCCAGTTACCCCTCAGATTAGATGAGATGAACAGCAGAATGCTTCTGTACTTTGATTTTCTGCATGAAAAGGTCCTTTTTTCCCCCGGAATTTGGCAGAATACAAATGCTGACTGCCTGGCCCTCAAGGTATTTGGCCTTCTGATTAGCTCACAACAGTCACCATTCTGCCTCCTGTCCAGTTACAGCAAAGGCTCAAGAAGAATTAACTTCAGAGGTCAATTCAGATGGAATTGGAAAGGGGCATGAGGCACAGGATTAAGCAGTAGATATAAGGAGCAGCTTTTTGAACATCATGGACAAAGCTGAAAGAGATAGAGTGGAAGAACAGAGACCCAAAAAATTATCTTAGAAACTGTTTATTGGAAAGACTGGTGTCACTGGTATTTATATAATGGAAACAAACAGGTAAGGAGCTGATAGTAAGCTGAGATAAAAATGAAGATGATCTGACAAAACAGTGAAACTTAATCATCAAAAAAAAAAATTAATATACACACATTCTTCTTTCTGAGGTCTTCCACATAAGAAGCATACTAAATTTGCTTCACATCTGATGAAAATGCTCTTTGTTGTGAACAAAGGCATTTACACTCTCCTTAAAAAATGTGGAGAATATATATTGACTCCCCAGTACACAACAGAACATGCCATTAAAAAGAAGCACCGTTGTTTCCAAAGGTGGAAGTTTCTTCCATTTAGTGAGTTTATTGGGGGATGGGGAAGGAGAGAATGTTTCAAGAACTAAAAGAAACTGTAGGTTTCTTTAAAATCTGCTTTCATTCCTCCAACATTAAGACGGTGTACAAGTGAGTCACAAATAAAAAGCTGCTCTGAAAATTCCCAGACTTAAAGAAACCGACATTCAGTAAAGACAAAACAACTCAGTCGTCCCCTTTGATCACTCTAGCCAGCTGCCCTAGGCGAGTCTGGAGCTATATGAATCTGCCTGGAGACCTCAGCCAATACACCAGATGTCACTCTGAGACAGAAGAGAGAAGATAGACGGGGGAGGAAAGAAACTTTCAAGCTGAATTTTTGAGGCTGACATTCTACAGAGGAACATCGGAGGGTATAAAACTCATCATCGTTGCCTATAGGAACAAAAAGTGAAGGAAGGAGAAAGGGACAAAGCATTCACAGAGACAGCTGAGAGCCTCAAGAGAAAGACAATATCTGTAAATAGCCCCTTAATATTTGGTTTATGTCTAGGTCAGGAGAGCAACCATAAAATGTCACCTTGACTGCAGAGACTGCACCATCTGCAGTCGTCACAGAAGTTGTAAGGGAGTATTTGGACCCGTTCACAATAGCCTTGCTGTCTTTCTATACAAGATTTACTGTTCTTTTAACTCACATTTTTTTCCTCTTTCCTGCTTTCATTTAATTTCAGTGTCACTGAATTTATTCTCCACCAGCCACTTTCCTCCCTAATTAATTCCTCATATCCCACTGTCTTGTAGCTACAGCCAGACTCGTTTTAGTTGGGAAACAAAACCAGGTAATTATGAAAAACATGGCATTGCTTATGAAAAATAAATGAAAAAACACTCTAACATGCATGCCTGGGAGACAGATAGACTCAGAAGAACTGTCACTTTCCCATTCTCTTCCCATATCTCCTTCTTCAGAAAAAGTTTTCATAGCATATGTCATGATCTAAAAGCAAACTCAAACCCAATGGCTGAAACTGACATTTCAAAGAACTAACACTTGGACTGGAACAACTTTTACCATCTCTAATGTGTTTGATTCAAAGTTTAGGATAATCTATATCTAGAAACTGATGTCTAAGATTAAGTGTATTTACAGATGACAGCTGTATAGAGAACACTGTAGTCCCCTACGGTTTGTGATTGAGACGATGTGAATTATGCTATGTCTCGCCTCCCTAGCAAGACCAATCAGAAGGTCCAGAAACTGCTTTGGTAGGTGGAATAGAAAGGGACTAAAAGAGGCAAATCAGGACAAGGACTCTACAGTGAGAACAGTCTTCATGCAGGGAGGTTTACAATTCATCACTGCAAAAATCTCCTGCCAATGATGCTGTCATCACAGGTGTCATACTGGTCCTTGGAAGCCCCAGAACTGGAAGGAAACAAGACTCTACCTGTTTCTTTCCCTGATCTCTACAATAGAATATCCCCTTGATTCTTCTTGTATTTAGTCCTAAAAATCTGCAGCAAATCTGACTCTTAGAAGCTATTTTGTTGTTTTACACTCAAGAAACCAGGAGTTGTGAAATATGTCTATTGGTTTAAAAGTTCTTCAATCCTAAAAAGCCACTAAGTAGAATTCAACTTTTGATAAGTCCACTTAGATATGTAGAAAAATATTAGATCTTTTCTGGTCCCAAATTACATGTCTATTTATATTAATAAAAATTTTGTGGTTCCACCAGCATGGATTGGCCAAGCCAAAGCTTCTAATTTTAAGATATTTCACAGAAGATTTATTTTTCTATCTGGATAAAGCCTTTACCAGCAAAGAAGTCCCAGAAAACTTTTGTTAAGGGTATAAACTTGTGTTCCACTTTACTACTGTGCATGTCGGATTATTTGCTCTTCCTTGTCCTTGCATGTTATTTTAACCGGATAGCGGCAACAGCAGCAGCCACAGCAATGTCTTTCTGGAGAAGACTCTTGCTGACATATTATGTCATAGCAGTGAGTGAGCTATTAGGTTGACTCATTGTGAAATGCTGGTACTGCCTATGAGTATGTGTTACTTGCTAATTTTCCCACACGGGATTCCAGCAATGAACAAGAATTCGGATTTCCCTCTCTGATCCCCAAGCGCACTGTGTGGATGATGCAGTGTTTAAAAGGACCCTGATGGTACTAATTGCTAATCCCACTAGATTTTCTTATTAAAGTTGTTACAAAGGATTTTATGCTTATGCTTCATAATTAAAGACAGCACAGAAGAAATAATCTTTTATTTCCAGACCCTGTCTGGCTCTGTTCCATCCCCCAAATTGTCATTTTGGTTTAATGGCTTTAGAACTGTGTTTTCATACTAGTATAAAACAGTGTTGCATGGCTTACATTTTTTAAAAAGCAATGTGGCCTATGAAATTGTCCAATTTCTTCTTACAAAGGATTACTACAATAGCCTGATGTGACTGGCAATTCATATTGCTAGCCTTATTGCTAAATGGCTTGAGCTAAAATGAGTCTGTTCCTAGGATTTCTGTTCCTGTTCACTGGAGTCTGCAGGAAAGGATTTATAGAGGGCAGAAGGAGGGGAAGCAAAGCAGTGTAAACTCCTCACTTCTGAAATATTAGGAGTTTTCTTAAATAAAAATTCAATTTTAATTGTGCTGGTAGCCACTTTTTCCCCTCCTGTGACTCTGCCCTTAAGTTCCTTCTACTGCTCTCAGCTTTTTGCTCTTCTATAGCTTTTCACTTAGTGGTGCTTCATCAGTGAGCTATAACTGTTGAGCCTAAAATACAGGCAAGCTTCAACAGAACCTTTAATTTCTGATGTGGGAACCAAGGCTTGCTGTGTTCAACATGTGTCCAAACAGGTCACCTTATTTGAATACAGCTTTCAGATCACAGACATAGACTCTCAACAGTCCTGACTTAGGCTGAGTTCCTAAGTTATCAGCTCCTACCCACTGGAAAGGCATGTAAGTCTTGCAAGTATTGATGACTGATTGAAAAGTGAGAAAAAGTCAGAAATGTACTCATAACAGTTCCACCCTGAAGTCATTGAATCTTGTTAAAAGAGGCTTTCTGGGATTCACTGGGTCAATTTGAATTGAGAAGTGCTCTCTTTGGCTTCTTTATTATGCCATCCATCTTACAGCTACTGATGTGTAGTCACATCCTTTAATAGATACTTCCAGCAAGATTTCCCTGTTGTGAATACAGCTTTGCTTTTCCCCTGAAGAACCACAGTAGCTGTACCAGGCTGTACCATTTGTAGCATAATTTACCAGAGTGGTCTTCATGGAGGAAAATTCATTTCTGTACAGAGGAAAGCTGTCCTAGGCATGACCATAGAACGCACAGCATCGATAACTGGTCATTGTGGTGAGGGCACTGTGACTAGTCAAGTTCACACAATAGCTTTCAGATATTCCTTAATCCAAATTGTTCTTTACAGCCACTTCATATTTCTTAATTTTTTATTCTACTTAACTGCATTCTATTGTCAATTCCTACCACTCTGTCAGAAACCAGGAGTTCTTAGCAATGTAAATAAGTAGTGTGTCCTTTTTTTCCCATCCTTTCTCGGTAATCACTCCCTAAATGGTGGTTTTCCAGTGCCAGGTGACAAACCAGCTGAGCATTTTGGAGGAGCGAGATATACATGAGAGACTCTTTTAATGATACACTCCACCAAGAGAGCTCCATTTCATCACAATTGATGTATGAACTCATAAAAGAAAACTAACAGTCAGGTTAAAATTTTTGCTTGAATCTGCAGTTTTCTTCCCAAAAAGTATTTTTTAACTAGAGAGATAGAGAACTCCTCAGTATCTTACGCTGCCTCCTTTCTGCAGTTGCCAGGATTGTGTCCTAGACCATCTAAGAAATATTTGTTTTCTTGCTGAAAGAAATGAGATACTGAATTAATCTCTCACATTTATACACAATCTTCCCTCTTAATAGGAAGCCAAATTACACTAAAAAAAATATAGTGACTTCATTTTGGACTTGTGGGAGTCTGACAGTTCAGAAAATTAAACTTGCACCTCTCACTGTTGTTCTCAGAGAAAAATTCCCTATAGCAGCCAATGAAAAGGAGGGCTGGAGAGAGTGAGTGGGTGAAACATATAACTGCATTCACTAATGCGATGCAGCTATTTAATATGGCAGGCAGAAAACAGCATCTGTTTAATGTCTTACAACTACTCTGAACAGATGATTAGGATGGGAAGTGACTAAGTCTTGTGTATCTGGCCAAATGAATGTTTATGTAAAAAGAATTGAATTGTCCAACAGATTCCCAGATGAGAGGCTAACACTGTGTAGTTGCGTACAAAATCCTGTATTGTCTTTAAGTTTTTGTACAGCAAGTCTTGATGTCGCTTTTCATTACCAATTCTATCAAATCTAAGTGATGGTTTATATGCTGATGCTTGAGGGTCTGATTTCAATGAAAAATTGATCATTCCTAAAAATGAGAAATAGTGATGGCTGAGGCAATTGAAGGAATTTACTGAAAAGTCATCTGCATTACATAGATGTTGCCAGCTTGACTCATTGATATTTCAGCCATGATATGCATACAAAGATAACTAGGATACTGTTGCTTTAGAAGTTAAGGGCAGTATTTAATAAGCCATATATGTTGCGGGTAACTGCTAGTGTTTGCAATGATTAGCATAACATTAGGTGGCATAGTTTCTTTTGAACAGTTCCAGTTTTCTATAAAAGAAATGGCATGAGAAAAAGTTTGAGTCTTTTCTTGGGGAATTTTGTACAACTGGGATTGTCTCTTTGATGATTCAATGCCATTTTTAGTACAGAGCCAAGGTAGCACCAGTAACTAGACAAATACGTTGAGTCCAAAGTCTGAATTGAAATGACAGTTGCAAAAATTAAACTGTCTCCATCATTTATATAATTTCCCACTCAGTTTCTTGTCTTGTCTCTTTGTAATATTAACAGCGGACAAATGAAGGAGTTCTAAACCTCTTTGGAGTCTTAAATTTACCAAGATTTCACATTTTGTCTACCTGGTTCTTTGCAAGGTCTGCTTCATTTATTGATCATGTGTTCACATACATACACTGCATATATTGTTATATATATAATGCCTTCTTTTGAAAGATATTCTTGACACTAAGAAATACATCATTTCAAGTTGATAATTAAGATTTAGAATGGTATTGAGCACTAAAAATAGGAAGAATGCACAAAATACACAATTACAGATAAATGGCCTTAAAGTTTTGATCATGGATCATTCCCTTTCTATATTAATGCAATTCATATTTGCAGTTAGAATTAACAGAATGAAAATTTTCATACGTATTACCTGTAAGATGTGACATCAGATCAGGAACATGAAAAGATTATTTTTACCTGCTTCTTCTTCTGGTCTAGAGGCAGCTCCCAGCTCAGGAAACAGGGCTGGGAACCATGTCTCAATAGACAGTTCATACTGTTGTACTGTGCATTGTTTCATAAATATTCTGAAACAAATGTTCTTCTGGTCTTTCTCTAAGACAGGATCCTGGTCTATCCCAGCATGGTAGTCTATACCCTTCTGAAGGGTTTGACATTAGTTAGTGCAGAGACTGAAATAGCTGGAACCAATAGTTTGTTTAACAATACCTACATTATCAAAGAGAATGTAAAAGCAAAAACGAAAGAAATTGGTTTTCTATAGAGGACACTATAACATGCAATTTACAACACTATTTGTTAATAAAACATAGCCTGAAATTATATGTGGAAAATACTTACTAAATAATTCTATTTGTTATTCCACTAATACAGTGTTTTTCTCCAAAGTGTTTCCTCATTGAAATAATCTTATAAGATTCATCTGCCTTCCACAAAAAATGTATTTCTGAACATTTTTTTCTGCTTTGCTGTTTCTTTAAAGCCTTAAGGGATGAGGCTTCTTCTTCCCTTCACAGTCAAAAATGTTTCCCTTTCAGGAAAATTCTGCAGCTATTCAGCATAGATTTTTCTTTTCTCAGTCTAATATCTGCACTTATGGACCTAGACATTTATAACTCATTTTCTTTGGTGTTCTTTATACTACTGAAATACTTGCAGACTGATGCCTCATCACATATTCCAATTTAGATGGGAGTTTATATATACTGAGTAGCCATCTTCCTTTCCTGTTGGGACTGAAATTTCAACATATCAAAATTTCTCTCTTTCTGTAAGAGTGAAGTATGACTGCAGTTCAAAGACTTAAAAAGGAAAAAAGATCTTCTCTATTCATTTCATTTTCAAGGTCTTAGAATCATAATTAGCTAAAAGTTAAAGTGTTTCAACAGAGATACATGACAGAAGAACACTTCAAGACTCAGAAGGGAACAGAGAACAAAAAAGGAAAAACATCTGGGACATTTTCACAGAGAAGAGAGGTTCACCAGCAAGAAAAGATATTTTGCTTGGCATTACTGTTTTAAGCTTAGGTTTATAGAAAATATTTGTCATTTGTAGTATATTAGGTAATTCACATCAGTGACTTTATATATACATGCACATCATATGCAAACACATGCATACCTGACGGTAGCTAATATAGGAGACTTGAGAAGCACAGAGTCATTTATATCACATCCAAATTGTCATTGCTGATCTAGCCACAAAGTGAGCTCTTGAAACAAGTCTGGTTGATATAGACTGGCTTGTTCTCACAGTGACAGTGGAGTGCCCATGTCTATATAGACTTATACTTAGTCCTGGAGACTCTGGCCCTATAGGGACTTCTGATGGCCCTGAAGAAAAATGATTACCATCTGTGTGTCCCCATTACCAATTATAGAATCATAGAATTAACCAGGTTGGAAATGACCTCTGAGATCATCAAGTCCAACATTTGATCCAACCATCATGCTTACTAGACCACAACACTAAGTGCCACATCCAGTCACACCTTAAAACTTCCAGGGATAATGAATCAACCACATCCCTGGGTAACCTATTTCAATTCCTGATTACTCTTTCCATAAAAAAATTTCTTCCTAATACCTAACCAGAACCTCTCCTGGCACAGCTTAAGCCCGTGCCCTCTTGTCCTATTGCTAGCCACTTGGGAGAAGAGACCAACCACCACCTGGCTACACCATCCTTTTAGTAGAGAGCGATAAGGTCTCCCCTGAGCCTCCTCTTGTCCAGACTGAACAACCCCAGTTCCCTCAGCCTCTCCTCATAGGACTTGTTCTCCAATCCCTTCACCAGCCTCATTGCCCTTCTCTGGACTCACTCCAGCACCTCAACATCCTTCCGGAACTGAGGGGCCCAGAACTGAATACAATACTCAAGGTGTGGCCTCACCAGTACCAAGTACAGGGGAAGGATCATTTCCCTCATCCTGATGGCCACACTATTCCTGATACAAGCCAGGATGTCACTGGCCTTCTTGGCCACCATGACACACTGCTGGCTCATGGTCAGCTTCCTATCAGTCAGAACTCCCAGGTCCCTTTCTGCCTGGCTACTCTCCAGCCACTCTGTTCCCAGCCTGTAGGGCTGCATGGCATTATTGTGGCCAAAGTGCAGGACCCGGCACTTGGCCTTGTTGAACCTCATCTGGTTGAAATCAGCCCATTTGTCCAGTCTATCCCGGTCCCTCTGCAGAGCCCTTCTGCCTTCCAGCAGGTCAAAACTCCCCCTCAACTTGTTGTCATCTGCAAACTTGCTTATGGTGGACTCAATCCCCTCATCTAAATCATCAATAGAAATATTAAACAGAACTGGCCCCCATGCTGAGCCCCGGAGGACACCTCTAGCGACCGGCCACCAACTGGATGCAGCAGCGTTCGTCAGCACTCTCTGGGCCCAGCCAACCAGGCAGTTCCTAACCCAGTGGAGAATGTACCTGTCCAAGCCATGGGCTGCCAGCTTTTCCAGGAGTATGTTAAGGGAGATGGTGTCAAAGGCTTTGTTGAAGCCCAGATAGACTACATCCACAACCCCTCATCCACCAGGTGGGTCACCTGATCATAAAAGGAGATCAGGTTGGTCAGGCAGGACCTGCTCCTCCTAAACCCATGCTGGCTGGGTCTGATCCCTTGTCCATCCTGTAGGTGCTGTGTGATTGAACCCAGGATGATCTGCCCCATAACCTTGCCAGGCACTGAGGTCAGGCTGACAGGCCTGTTGCTTCCCAGGTCCTCCTTCCAGTCCTTTTTGTGTATGAGCATGACGTTTGCCAACTTCCAATCATCTGGGACCTCCCCAGTGAGCCAGGCCTGTTGGTAAATGATGGAAAGCACCTTGGCAAGCTCTTCCACCAGCTCCCTCATCACCCTAGGATGGATCCCATCTGGCCCCATAGACTTGTGAGGATCCAAGTGGCTCAGCAGGTCTCTAACTGTTTCCTCCTGGATCACAGGGCAGCTATTCAGCTCCCAGTCCCTGTGTACCACTATTGGAGGCCAGTTGTCCTGAGGACAATCTGTCTTACTGTTGAAAACTGAGGCAAAGAACCTGTTGAGTACTTCAACTTTTTCCTCATCTTTGGTAACTATATTCCGTGCCATGCGCTACAAGGAATGAAGATTTTCCTTGCCCCCTCTTTTGCCATTGATGTATTTGTAGAAAGACTTTTTGTTATGCGTAACAGAAGTGGCCAGATTAACTTCAAATTGTGCCTTAGTGTCTCTCATTTTCTTTCTACTTGACCTAACTATATTCCTAAACTCTTCATGAGTAGTCTGCCTTTTTTTCCATAGTTGGTAAGCTCTCTTTTTTTTCCTAATTTCCTTAAAAATGACCCTGTTCAGCCAGGCTGGTCGTCTACCCCACTGGCTCGCCTTTCAGCACACTGGTACAGCCTGCTCCTGCACGGTCAAGACTTCCTTCTTGAAGCATGTCCATCCCTCCTGGACCCTTTTGTTTTCAAGGGCTGTTTCCCAAGGTACACTGATCTGTGGGAATAGACTCACAATATCAAGAGTGGAACAGATCCTGTAAGAGACGGGCCACTGGAGAAGATGAAAAAATCAATCAAAGTGTTTTGTAAACCTGAGTTTTTTACTGTATTGTAACATGAGGTTCTTTGCTGAGTTCCCCTTTTCCTTCTCCCCTGGAAAGAAACCTCTTACCTCCCTAATTAGT
>JAWWMP010000165.1:21300503-21326369 GCA_035047865.1 Dendrocincla tyrannina
TTACTGGGACCTTGGAGGACCGGGTGGCCCTGCCACGTGGCCACGAGGAGGGGATGGGAGAGGGGGAGCGAACCCCACCAGCCATGGCACTGATCCAGTCTTCTGAATAGGCCAAAATTTGCCCTCCGGAAGTCCAGGGGAGAAGTCTTATTGATGGCACTCCTTACATCCCTGAGTATTGAAATCATTTCATGGTCACTGTGCCTCAGATGGTCTCTGACCACCACATCTCCTACAGGCCCATCTCTGTTTGTGAACAGCAGGATTAGTGGGCCCCACCCTGGTGCATTCATGTACCAGCTGAAACATGAAATTATCCCCCATACACTCTAGGAATCTCCTTGACTGTCTCATCTCTGCAATACTGAGCTCCCAGCAGACATCCAGCAGATTAAAGTCACCCACAAGAACAAGGGCTGAAGATTTTGAGACATCTGCCAGTTGCTTGTAGAATGACTCATCACCCTCATCATCCTGGTTGGGTGGTCAGTAACAGATTCCCACCAGGATGTCAGCTTTGTTAGCCTTCCCTCTGATTTTGGTCCACAGGTACTCAACTTTGTCATTACTGGCCTCAAGTACTACAGAGTCAAGAGACTCTCTGACATACTCTCCTACCTTACCTATCCCTACTGAAGAGCATGTAGCTATCCGTGGCAGCACTCCAGTCATGTGAGTCATGCCACGACATTTCTGTGATGGTGACTACATCACAGCTTTCCTGCTGCATGATGGCTTCCAGCTCCTCTTGCTTGTTACCCATACTGCATGCATTATTGTATATGCACTTCAGTTGGCCTGTTGGTCTCACCTCTAACTCTGGCTCCCCATGCTGAAACTCATCAATGGTGAATCAATGGTTTCAACCCCTTCTGCCTTCAAACCTAGTCTAAAGCCTTTCTGATCAGCCCTGCCAACTTATGGGCTAGAATTCTTTTGCCCTTGCTAGATAGTTGAAGTCCATCTGACTCTAGCAGGCTTGGTACAAGAGAATTTGCCCCATGATCAAAAAAAAACAAAATTCCAGTGGTGGTACCAATCCTTTAACCACCTATTGATAAGATGGGTTTTCCTACGTGTATGTTCATTCATCCAGTTCCACAGGAACTGAGGCGAACACCACCTCTGCTCCTGTCCCATTAACTAATTGACAAGTATCAGAATTAAAGAGAAAACTTAGTTACAGCCATCAAAATGGTAATTTTAAAGCATGTTGACTCTGTGTGTAATGTGTAAGTGGTGTGGAATGACACTGGAAGACCATCCTTCGTAGAGGTAGATTAAGTCAATACAGTCTATGCTTACACAATGTCTGGACTCAAGTCTAGAGAAAACAGTCCTCTGAGTTGTACAACCTCTTCTTGAGCAGGAGCTAGGCTGGCTTTCTCCAGAAGGAACCTGGGAGGTGACGTGTATGTGCACAAGAGACAATATGGGCAACAGGGCTCTGGACTGAGAAGAGAGGATAAACACACTGGCAGCACAAATGTGCTTCCTGATTTACACTGGGCTTATCACTGTACCATCTGTGCTAAATATTAATTCTGAAGAAAACTAAAGACCAACAGTCTATTGCCTATATCCAGCTTGCAGCCTCATTCATTTAGCCTCATGGTTCACAAGCAGACAGACCATTGTACAGGTATACTAAAATAAGCCTGATATGTTTTCCATTTTTCTACCACTCCAAAGAATTTTTATTAAAACAAACAAACAAACAAACAATTCACTTCACTTTGGGTAATATTTTCAAATAAATGCAATAATCATGCAGAAATATCTTTGAAACAAATGCTTTGGCACCATGATGGCCAGCTTGTATCCCAACAGTGATATGCTCATGTTTCTTGGGATACAGAGCTTCACTACTAACCTGGTGTCTGAATGGATTTGTCATGAGACACTGAAGAAGAATCATTAATGCTCAGCACAGCAAAAATAAAACAGTTTGTGGTTACAAAACAAAAACCTTTTTCTAACGAACTGGAATCCTGAACACTTCCATAGTAGCCAAAGCAGTCCCTGGGAGAAATAAGTATCTTCTGAAAAGCCAGGTTATATGGCCACTTATCTGGACTGAACTCGGAAACACTTCAGCTGAGCAGCCTGAGGATACTTTTCCATCTTTTTCAACTACCTTAAGGCTTCTTTCAATAAACAATTGGTTTCAATTTTATCAGCACAGAGTTGTTTTGGTTAGCAATGAAATCCACCTAGGGATTTTTAAATTATTCACATAAGGATTTTGAAGTTCACAAGACTAACTGTCTCTCTGTCAAAGGAAAACAGAATCCTGAAGTTATAAATTATATTTTTACAGTGTCAGATGGGGTCTTTAGTACTACCAGAATAAGTAATTGTTACAAACCAGCTGGAAATCACTTATCTCTGCAGTTTACTGCTGGTAAAACATCAAACAATCTGTTAAAATATATGCCTTTCAACTACAACGTAAACACCAGATATGTTTATGTATTCCATAAACATATTCTTTTCCTTACTTTTGCTTTCTTTAATCAGTTGTACTAATTATAAAAAATAATTCATTAGATGGAAGGTTCCAAACTTTATCAGTATTTAGAGAGGCGATGATTACAGTTAAATAAGGTTGATAGCAATAGCAGTGAGTAATACTTCTGAAGTGAGAAATTCACAAAGGACAATCCTAGAGCCAAGTATAGCTCTGCTGAAACCCTTTATGCTAAATAAGGCCATGCAGTGTCTTACTTTATATTTCAACTACAATTAAACCTTGTGCATTTCTGCAAAGAATCTTCTGACTAAAATAACCACACCAGGTATTAGGAGACTTTGATTTCCTTTCTCTTACTAATGCTCCATTAACCTCCAACATCTGTCTTCTCTGTGCACAGTCAGCAACTCCACTAATATCTCCGTTCTCTTCTCTTCTAGTTGGAGCAGACATTTTTAATAAAGCTGTTATGCTTTCTCTAGCTTGGTCTCCCTCCTCTACAACACCATCCTGGTACATGCCATGCCACAGGGGATCAATATTGCTGCCTAGGAATTGATTTAGTTTTGTTTCAGTGCTTCAGACACTGAAGCAGTTCACTGCAGGACCATTAGAAACTTTCTGTGTGAACTTTCTATGCCTCCAGCACTACATGTGAAAAGCTTTGGTGTAGTCTGAGGCCATGGTCATGGCTATTTGGCTTAATTTGTCACTAAGTGGTAGTAGAAGCTAGAAACTTAGGAGTCTCAAAAGAGCTCTCATAAGGTGCATATATTTTTCCTGATGATTCCTAGACTCCTGACAAAGCTATACAAAAGTATTACCTCATCTGCTACCTAAATAGTTTTTCTTTCAAGTTCACAGTACCACAGTGCCCTGCAAGAGAAACTGAAGAACATAAAGCAGTATGTGTGCTGGCAAATCACAGAACTCTGTGTCAGAAAAAAGAGACCTGACCATGCTATTTTGCATGCTGTAGTGTTGCTGTCTCTAGATCTGTACACTGTGTTGATGGTTTTAGTTGCCTCTACAACCATATTGATTCATGATTGCACTAGTAATACAAGAATTTATTTCTATTTATGAAATTAACCAACATCCATTTCACACTTGTGACAGTTGCATCTTCCTCAGTTCAGAGGCAGCCCTTTCCTCAGGGACAGAAATGCAAACCTCTTTGAAGAAGAACGTCATAATTTCTGGTAAAATTTAGCTTCATGTTCTTGCCTCATGAACTGCCACAGAAAACATTAATATTCCTTAAAGCCTATGAGAAGTTAGGACTGACTTTTAACATCTCATCTAGATCACCAAGGGGAACACAGTCCTTAAAAGACTTTCCTACAACTCCATTCTTTCCTCAATGTCTTATACAGACATCTTCAGTTAGTTTTTTTGATGGTTGTCTGTTAGCTATAAACTAGATTTCTGCAACTGTTGACCATAGGTGTATCCAATTGCCTGTGCTCTCTGGATGATTCAGAGAGAAGATGAGATGCCAGTGTAGGACTTTCTAAAGAGGCAGTGAAAGATTAATGTATCAGATGAAAATTCTTTGTTGTCAGCATTTCTCTGAACTAAAGGATTAAATGTATGCTGAATTCTGAATAGAAAACATGTCTACACAGTGCTGTGATTAATGGCAGAGCAGTGCTATGTGCAGCAGTCCATTTTTAAATAACCCTAGGCAGTCCTGAGTTCAAATCTGAGATCCAGACTGTGTGATCCTCTGAGATCTATATGCAAACCAGACCTTCATTCTTTAAAAGTCTGTCCTTTTTATAAGAGACTGAAAAAATACATGTGTAGTCTTGTAGGTAAAGCACAGTACTCTGAGTCCAGACACCTGGAATTTATTTCTGTTCCATCTACAAAATTCTTGTATTACTTAAGGTAAATAATTTCTGTGTTCTAGTTTCTTAATGGTTAAAATAAGAAGATTAGAGTGATATTTAATAAATATCTTCTGAGATTACTGTATTAATACACATGCTGTATGCAGTTATAAGAGGCAGCAATGACTGTTATTGGATTCAGTCACACTCAGGTGCACACCAAGACAAGGTGTTGACCAGCCTGCCTGCACCCAGTTGTTTGGCAAGGCAGGTCAGACATGCTTGCAGTGTTGCTGGAGACATCACTTCAGGGAGGGCTGTTGCCTGGAAATGCTCACGTCTGCGCTACTGTGTGAGATCAACACACCAATCCTGTTTAGGGCAAACCATGGAACAGCCTTAATTGCTACCTTGATAATCCACCTAAAGCTGGCTGCCTAACACTAAAATAAGGACCAGTTCCAATATACCTTGTAGTTTTAATATAACCTCAGCATTAAATCAACAGGTTCCCAAACTGAAGATACATTGACCTGGGACATTTTTCAAGCAAAATACAGAAAGGGGAACAGCATCAGTATATGTGAAGCTTGGCAATTAGTCAGTAAGTGTTTAACAGCTGATGAACCAGTCCACAGGTAGCCACTGGCATGAACAGAGGATGATCAGGAATTTTGATGTATCTTCAATACTTGATACGGTACTCCCACTTCTAAATTCAACTGTCTCTGAACTTGTTCCTTCTAAAACCCTGGAAGTATTTCTCTGGCAAGAAGTTTCTGTTAGTCAAAACCGTCTTGGGGAGATGCTCTCTTGACAGATGGGAGACTGATTCTGCTCTGACTGATACTGCTGAGATTCCTACCAGGTCTGCACTGCACATAGCCAGTGGACAGCATTGGACCATGCTTTCCACAATAGTTGATCACTACAGACTATCCTCATACCTTCTGCGCTGAAAGAGCAAGAGGAAAAAAGCTTCCAGCTGTGCATTTCACACTGGAAAACAGTAAGACTATGAGGAGTTTCTAAATTAATTTTGTGACACTTTCCAAATTAGTAAAAATTATTCTAAATTCTGTTCTACATATTCTTCATAGTTCACTATTTGCTTAACATTCAGTCACCATCTTTTTAGGTGCAAGTGAAGTGCATAGTAAAGCACACTTGATACAAAGAGCTCATTATTGAAAACTGCTGGCCACTGACCAAATAAAAGAAATAAAGCTCACCCCACAAGTTGAATCAATTTTCTCTTTCGTTGCCTTGCGTTGTCTCCCCACAATTCTAACTAGCTGTTCTGAGACCAGGTGTCCATGTCTTGCCACACACATTCCTGAAACATAGATAAACATAGATCCATAAGCAGCACTAGTTTACACATGGCTTGTAGATCAACAGGTAGATTGAATAGCTAGTAGCCATAACCAAAGATGAGGTTGAAAAGACACTTTGTCCCTTAGTCTTAAACTGTGACTTAGATGATGGGAGTGCAAGAGACATCAAGCACCTTCCCCGTGTACATATCTGTGGGCTTCTTGTCCATCCTGTCCATCTTGAGCACAGGGCTGTTCTCGCTATTCCCTCCCCACACCTGAAGCAACGACCACCACAGATCCCCTCATGGGCATGTGAGTGTCAGCTGAGCTCTGCCAGGAAATCCTTTCACATGCAGCTAAAAACTATGATAATATCCGCAGTCTGCCTTTGGGCACTGAGAGAGCAGTCAAGGATCTAAGTTTCACAGCCTTGTCAAAAAAACCTACAGGGATGGTCTTGGTGTTATAGTGGACCACCACCACCTTGTTTAGGATTCATTAAGGATTTTCCATGGTAGGAAAAGTTCACACAGAAAAGTACTGTTTGGTTTTGCTTTCCAGGAAGAGCTGTGAAAATAATTGATTTTTGAGTTCAGCAACTAAACTTAAAAAACCCCACAACTTTTGATCTGAACCAAACGTGGCATGCTTGCTTTCTCTTATTTTCACTTAGACAGCTTCTGCCCTCCCTGCTGTTAGGAATTCCAGTCAATTTAAAATAAAAATATTTTATCTTTACTGTTGGCAAAACAACCAAAATCTAAACACTTCCAATTTCATTACTATATCTTCCATTAACATTATTTAGTAATCAGATCAAGTTACATGGGGAACTCATTTTGACATTGCAAATAGTCTGGGGATGCTAAGTCCAGAAAGTTTGCTATTTAAAAAAAAAAAAAAAAAAAAAAAGAGAGAGAGAAAAAAAAGATGAAATAAACTCCCAAATCACTTAGCTCTTTCTAGAGTAGAATCTGTGAAATGCCTCTGCCATATAGAGGAGGAAAAGAAAGAAGCTGTGAATAAGTCTCAGGGATGAGCCTACATGTCTATCCTGTGTGCCCTTATCAAAATGCTGATTGTATGCTCCAGATATGTATCCTCTTCCTTCACAAGAATGCAAGTTCTGAAGACACAGAATACATCTGAATCATCAGGGGATACATGTGATGGGAAAAGGGGGAATAAACCTCCTTTTTAAAGTTTTCTCAATAGCATTTTTAAATCTGAATAGTCAGAAGGAAATCTTACACTACTTTGAATAAAGTTTCCCCCAGCAACCTGCTTGTTTTCAAGGAACTCAGCAAAGCAAAAACAGTAATGAAAATTAGCTCCATCAGTTTGATATATCATGGTTCCTTTTGCTTGTTCAGAATGAAGAAATGGAAAAGGCACTAAGAGGAAAGTTCTGCTTCCCCTCCTCAATTCTTGGAAGGGGTTCTGCTCTTCCATCTGTAACCGCTGTTTTTTTCTGCTTGTTATTTATGGAGAATATGTGGACATGAGGCTCTTATCAGAGATGTTTGGGGAATGGAGTTGAGCAAGTGTCACTGTAGTTGCTGACAGACTGTCGTGTGAAATGCAGATCAGAGGCAGTGGTGAGATACAATCTAGCACCATGACTGAACACCAGGGGTCTAACTCTGCCTTTGTCTTAAATTATCCTATTACAATGATTTGAACCTATGACTGTATAACACCACTAACACTTTCATAAGTACTACAGCCTTTCTCAGTCAAAAGATACTGATAGTCTGATGACATATTTCTTAATGAAAGAAAATCATTGAGCCCTTCAGTATTTGTGTAAAGAAAAAAGTCACATTTTCTCAATCGATTTTTTACTGTGAAAAATTGCATTTTCATTCTATGACAAATTCTATTATGCCCTTTGGGAAAAATACACATCTTCTATCCTTTTCTCCAATATTGCCCTTGGTGTAAATTTTTATTTTGGAAAGCTGGAATCATAGTCCTGGCAAAACCATGTGCTGAATGCTTCAGAATCTTTTCTCCCTGAGAAAGAACAGCTTTCCAGAACATGAAAATTACCCTGTTGATAAGTGTCCTTTACTGCAAAATATCATTTTATTGCTAAGTTACTGTGTAACTCATTAATTACTCTGTGCCCATTAAAAAACATAAAAATGTTTCTGGTAATGAAACTCTTCTTCATGTCCTGAAGACAGCTGTGATAACCAAGTAACACTAAAATGACAGGTGAAGTAACAGAATTCAGAAATAATTTTTTTTTTTTTTTTAAGGTTCTTAGAAATCAAGTGAGTGACTGGATTCTGGGAAGTTATAGATATCTCCTAGGAAGAACTCCTTCTTCAAATAAACAGCTATTATTCTTCAGAATAAACAGCTGAATTGATTATTGAATGTACATGTATTAGGAGAGCAACACAGAAAACATCCATTGCCCAAACCAGAAACAGTCTATAGCACACAGCATGGAAAAAACACTGTCCTTCAAACATGGTGATCCAACCTAATGCAATCACAGAAATTAGAGAATGAGTCTGTAATTCAGCTATACATGCATCCAGAGGCAAATCACATCAATCACATGCCTGCTCCTTCATTGCTCAGTGTATGACTGACTACTGTTGTTTATGAGAGTTGTAGGAATTACTAGCAATCATTTAAAAAAAACCACTAAAATTTTCCAGGAACACTGCCATTATCATTCTTCAGATCAAAGAACACAGGTAAACAACATTTACAAGAGGATTTTAAAGACATTTCAAAAATTAAGGGATGGAAAACACATGTAAAAATTAACAGAAATAACAGGAGAGATCTGTTCCTTTTTTTGCTGTTCATCTTATCTTATCTCAGAGCTTCACCGCATTTACAGGGGATGTGAACTTTGTCATGTAACTTTCTAGGAGCACTCTAATATTATGATTCCTCTGCTGCTTGTAAAATATGGATATTTTGATTTTCTGTTTTCAAATATATATAAATAACTTAACAAAAGAAATTCTTCCTGGAAAACCTAAATTGAATTCGATTCAGTACAGTTGATAAAATATTTCACTTTCATTCTGTTTTAAAACTACTAGACTTAAGAAGTGGACTTGATGGTCCTTGGAAGTCCCTTTCAATTCAGAGTATGCTGTGATTCTGCGGATTACCCAAACCCAAACCCTAAGTTTTTAAAGTGTTGCTTTTGAGTATTTATTAAAAGAAAAAATATTGTAATAATATAGATTTTCCCTAAGAGTTTTCCACTTGAAAGAGCTCTTTGTGGTTAAATTGTATTTGGATAAATAAATTATTCTTTTTCCTTTCCCCAATCTTCAGTTCATAAAAAACTATCTTATTAGAATAAGGTCAGATTAAACTTGCAGAGGATGCTGCTCTGGTCTCTAGACAGTTTAGTCTATAGGTCTTTCCACAGTCCTGTTAGGTGTAGCTGCAAGCATGTCTTGTAGTGATGCAAACATTGGGAGGGAGATACAGGCACTTCAGCTGCTCAAAGCATGAGAAGAAAGACTTCTCATGCAGGAGTACACTTCTTCTCAAAGTGTACTCCTGCATTACTTTTTTTAGAAAGAGAGGAAAAAGAGATAATAGAAAAATTTGTTTAATTATTTCACATTTAATATAAAAATACTGTCATTTAACTTTTGATTGCCTGTTCAGACAAGTTCCTCTTTCCCAACTCTCACCCATTCACAGCAGATCAACTATTGGCCTTGGTCCACACGAGGCCCCTCTAAAGTCAGTGTCAAGATCTCTGCTGAGTGCAGTGCATTTTCTTACAAATCCCTGTAAGATGCAGGTTTGTTAGAATCTTTGAAGTCTGACATTCTTTGCAAGACAAAATATGAATGTCTTTATGAGAACTTCCCTTATTTCTAGAATGAGAGACTGATAACACATGTTTCCAAAGATGACTGCTGGTAAGGTATCCAAGAACAGGAATAAAGTCAGGGAAGGTTTTGTTTTCATTCCTTTTATTTATTCTTGAAGGACAGAAAGAAATCCTGCAGCCTTTGAAAAGATCAGGGCAGAGTGATGGATCAGGATTGAGATAATACTTCCTGAATATGAAAAAAAATGTTTGAATTGTTATCTGAAGGATGTATTGTAAATGCTCAAAATTAAGCACTTTTTTGAAGAATGATCTTAAAAGTTTATCTTCATCTTTCTTTCTTCTCATAATCTGTTGTCTATTTTTCATGCTTTGACTGAATCCCAAGGGCTTACTATACATATTCATCTCATAGGAAATCTCATTATTTTTCAATGCTAGGCACCTCATCCCATTGTTGTGCCAGCAACACAGGCCATTTCTGTAAGATTCTCTATAGTATGCTAACTCCTACTGCTGTATGTGCATGAATCATTCAAATAGGAGAATATAGTAGTTCCTCCTGTGACTCATTTATTTACAGAAGTCAAAGTTTTGTATACCAGCAATACAGCATATTATGTGCCTGGGAAAAAAAATCCTGCAGAAGTGAATTACGAAAACCATACAAACCATGGAAGTTTCTGTTCAGAACTTTGAACTGGGAACTCTCTCTGATCTACTCAATTTATTCCAAGACTGAAATGCTTTCAAATGAAAAAAAAAAAAAAAAAAGGCAACCAAAAACCTGTAAATGGAGCTCCAATCACCCTAAGTGATAGCAGAGAATCATTAATGACAAATAATGTATTTTTATAGTAGATTTAGAGAATTCTTGAACATACACAATACTTTTTAGTCTCCTTTATCTCTCATATAACTGCCAACTCTTGTTGATGAGATTGCATGCTTTGCTATTCCTTCCCTAGTGCAGTACTTTGAATTAAACAGCTTGAAGCTTTTTCTACTCTATATGTTGCCTGGATCCTGAATGGAGCAGCAGCAGAGCTGTGACTACCAGCCAAACACTAAAAAGGCACTTAGCTGGATACTGGAGTTTCTCATCTACTCAGTAAACTGGCCACATATGTCAATATCGTATTACCACAAATAAACTAAAGTGAGGATCCTTAGGATCTTCGCAGAATAACTAACCAGACAGGCAGCAATGAATGAGCTCCAGTGAGCCCTGGAGCTGTGCACTGACAGTACTGTGCAATAGAGCTAGCAGACTGTGTGTTAAGGTAGCACACTATGACCTGATGTAACACAAGAAAACTGAGAAAGTTGCAGTAAAATGCACTCCAACCACAAAACAGAGTTTAATAAGATGAAATGAGCTGTAGGACTGTTAAAGAGTAAAATTCAATAAGGTGTTCACAGTACAGAGTGGTAGTTTACCATTGTGAATCCATGTAAACAGCAAATACTAATGTGAGTGAGCTGTATGTACCAAAAAAAATAAAAAAGAAAAAGAGAGAAAGAGAAAAGAAAAAGGGAGCATCTGTTGGCATAATATCTGTCATAATTTGCTGATCTGTGTAACATTCTGTAGATGGCAGTGCGGGTAAACCATCTCTGAATTGGTAATATTGCAGTGCTTTTCTTCTGTGCATATGTAAGAGAGCAACAGCTAAGGTAGCACAGGCAGACTTCATCAGAAAGAAAACTCAGGGCATTTTTGGAAACAGAAATCAACTTAATATTCATATGGCAAAGATCTCCTGGGACATATCTGCTTTTTAAACTGCAGCTAGGTAAGATCCCAGTTCTTACTTCCCATTTTACGTATCATGACAAATGTAATTTTGAGTAGTCTGAGGTACAGCTAAAATTAATACTTGTGCTTCTATAATGGAGTACAGTGCTGCAAAATACCTGTTAGGAATAACTGTAGAATGACTTCCTACTGTTTGATCAAATTCAAGGCAAACCTCTGGAGCTAAAAGTCTCTTTACATTTCTCATCTTTGGAATTTTCAGCCCCAGTTTGTGGCAGGAAATCGGGTTCTCTCTTAGCTGCTGATCTGTGATTTCCAGACACATTCATGGGATTAATAGACTTAGAGGGTCAACCTAGCCCTGACCAATTCTAGTAGAAAACAATCAAGACTTTTAGATTTCTTTTCAGAACTATTCTCAGATCTTAAAGTCTTTTCTCACACCACTCTCATTGCTATACTAGGATTAAAAATGACATGACAAAATTAAGAAGCCTAATGCACACCATACATACAGACAGACATCAGGAGAACGAAGTGAATGCTTTAAAGCCCATTTTAAAGTACCTGTATGTCTCAGCAAACCTAGTTGTCAAATGTCTTGAGACACTTAGCCCTATTATCAAAATGCATATTTGAGACAGAGAACTAAGGCTCTTTGTTAATATCTTTCATCTGCCAAATAAGGATCCTCATATATTTGGGGAGCAAACCTTTAAAGATTATGAATATGTCAGATGTATTTGAAGTCCAGACTAGGAGCCAGGACCCTTCAGTAGCTCAGCTGTGAGGCAGCAAGAATGGAATTTCTAGGCCCTCATCTTAGGTCAGTTCCCATGGGATAGGGCTCAGCACTGTCCTGAACCTCCCTGCAGCTCTGCTGTGGAGCCTCACCCAAACCAGCAGCAGGAAGGGAGCAGCTCTGGGCCCTCACCAAAAGGTGAATATGGTCAGGGCCCTGTCCCTCAGGTACATTTCCGGAAAAAGTCAATCCTCTATAATGTGGCCCTTATTTTAAATAAATGCTAACATGATGTTGATTTATCAATGAGAGCAATAATTCTGATTCACCAAGCCAGAATTGATGGAACACAAACAATGTAAAACATCTTCTTTCGAGGTATAAACACAGACTATTAAAACCTTTTAAATAAGAACCCATTCATAATATGCAGTATGTATGCCTGAAATGAACTTATCCATAATATTTAGTGATGATTGATTTCTGTGCAGAGGCAGGAGACAATTCATCACTCTTTATATCCCCGTATGTAGCGTCTCCATCCTATTCATGCCAAATTGTCATGCAGAATAAAAATTAGACCTTTTGGTTCTTAAAAGAAGACAGAAATACTTTTCATTGCTTTAAATATGCTGTATTCTTTACAAATTCTTTGTTAAAATGGGCAAGTTTATGTGTTTAAAATGAAAAGTTAAGCTGAGGATCTTGAGCTCTAGCGAGTGAAATAGCTTCAGAATTAGTATATCCTACCCTATGTAATTCAGATGGATGTTTTTGAAAAAGAGTTTTAAGCTGAGGCGTGAGGCTTATACTCTTACCTCATCTTGTGAAAAACATTAAGGTGACAGCACAATCCAGGCTTCAGCCTTCCATTTAGATTTAAAGTTGTCATATTCATCATATTCATCAACCCAATGCACCTTGTGCATTGATCTCTCACTGACATTCATCCAAGGCTATTATACATTTCACAAAACTCAATCCAGATCCACCAACACTTTACGTAGTATTTGCTTTTACTACACAAAATCCTCATCCAAAGTAGACTTCAGTTATACAGATTTTTTGGAAGGTCAGAATTGCTGCTTCTGAGGGGAATGGACAGAGCTTTCCCCTGTATTGGTACTGTCTTTGTATTTAGCTGCTATGTTTCTCCTGTTCACTGAGTGAAAACTCACCCATATCACAGGCATTTTCTTAATTATTGATGCTATTGTTTTTTTATGATAATATTCATCTAATTAAAAATACACAGAAAAAAGAAGTGCAGAGAAGAAAAGGATTAAAATCTTGTCTCAAGTTATTTATTAATCTTTGCCTTTAACATCCAGGAACAAAGGTTTTCAAGTATCTTTAAGTATAACTCACAGAACACAGACCTACTCAATAGGATGTCATAAAATAAAGAAACATGGATCTATATATGTGGCAACCCTTACCTGCTCTGCATTCATTATATGAAATATTTATCAGAAAGTCTATTCCTTCTCCGATATGATTTACCCATAATTCACCTACATGTTCTTCTTCCTTCAGTAAACTTCCTAGCCCTCTGATGCATATTTTTTTGTTTATCTTTAAAAATAATTCTCTGATTTATCCAGATATTTGATTGGTTACTGGATACCTAGTTGCTCCCCCTTTCATATCTCCCTGACCACAGTGAGTTTTGCATAGGGAAAGTACCAGAGTGGAGACTTGCTGGAGGGAGGTCCTGCTGACACCTTTGATTGGTTTTGTGATGAAGTGGTGTCCTCTTCTCTCATTTCAGGTCATGCCAGACTGGTCAGAGGCATATTTGTACTCTCACTGATTCAATTTCAGTTAAGGTTACCTCACATAGTTAATGACAGACAAAATTCAAGGTAGGCTTGCTCTTCAGCAGACACCTCTTCAGAGGTAAGCTGTGTGATGGTATGAATTCCTAACACTGGGAGAAGGCTTAGGTCAAACAGGTTTGTGATGCCTCTATTCATTTAAAAATAGGTAAAAGTTAGAAATACAATTAATTTTGCAAGATTGTGGTCAGGACATAACTCAGCAAGAAAACATTGAAATATTTTAGTAAATTATTTTTGTTATTCCTTCTGACCATCAAGATGTGTATCTCTGTGCTTGGCAGACTGTTTGCGTTTGCTTGGCTGTAACTGACACTCTGCTTGCAGCCCCTGGATCTGGCTTCTGGAAAATATTTTTTAAAAAAATAACCCAGGGCTTTTTTCTATATTCAGGTAAGATTTTAGTCTTGGTGTTTTTCATTTTCTAGTAGCCACCTGCTCATATTACTTCTTGTTGAAATTGCTGGGTCAATCATAAACACAAAGAACAGGTTGCTGGCTTTTTTTTTTTTTAAAAAGACAAAAACTTTATAATATTTTTATATATTGCCAGTGGAATATGATTTGCACAGACCTCCTCTTCATTTTCTGTACAGAAAGGAATTTTAATGACACCTGCTAAGGCTCTATGTCAGAGTTAATCAATACTAAATATACAAATATAAAATAGAAGCAGGCCCTAAAATTTTCAGTTATTGTTACATGACTGTGCAAAGTGAACAGAAGCTGAAAATTAATGTCTAAATACTCTTATTTTTAGGAACTGTAGATCATGTCCCATGAGTTCGCCAGATTCCCACTGAAAATATAAAAGAATGTTAGTTTTGTCGTGATAAATAGCAACTTTGGAAAGCAATATTATGGAGGCTTTTAAAAGAAAAATAACTGAATTTATCTGAACAAGACTTGCTGTCATCTAGTGGCATTCCCTTTACATTCATGCATTTGTGCCAAATGCCTTGAAATTTTGATTGACTTTGAGAAGGACAGAAGTGGTGATGTAGTCTTACTGTCTCTTATTTGGTTTACCTGCATTTTACGGTGGTATTTTTAGCATAATTACTGACAGATCAGTCGTAATTAATTATGCTCACTAAGAATGCACATATTTTAAAAACAGATTTTTTTTCCCCTCACAGTAAAGATTTTACTGGCTTTTGAAGCATGGCAATGATATAATATATAAAAATAAACCTTCAGTAGCAAGTTGCAAATATACCTAACTGAAGTTTATTTCTAGCTATTTACACTAAAAACTTTGTGTTAGTTTAGGTGTCTTTCATTGTTTACATTTGAAGAAAGCAAGTTTAGACTGTGGGATTTTTGTTTAATATGATAGAAAGTGTCTGGAAAATTACATACTAAATTTTGATTACTGTAGTAAAAATTTGAATTCTACTTATTGATTGATTTACAGGCAAAGCATAGCAGAGATGCATCTTTATATCAATCATCTGCATGCTCTGTTATCATAAGTTTTTTCATTTAATGTGTCAATAATTTCCCTAGCTAGGTTGAAATCCATTCTAAACTGAGTTCTGTTAACAAAGTTTCTCTTCTTTCTTTTATTCTTTGTACATAGTTCTTTCATACCAACAAAGACCATATGATTGATTTTGATAAACCACTAGATCTAGAGCATACATAGAGGGTAGCCTTGTGATAAAATCAATAGATTTATTCAGCAGAGCTTCAGATTTTTAATTGGAATGCAGAGTCTCTATAAACTTGTAAACAAGCAAAAAATGAGTACATCAGACTTTCATACAAATTGAAAATTGGTTCTAAACCAATTGGTTCTCATTTGTCTTGTAGAGTCATGTATATTTTTTTTGAAAGTCAGTCTGACAATCCATTTAAGTACTACTAGTGGCCACAAAAGTCAAGGCTTAGGACCAGCTTGACCTCACTTTCATACATCAAAGAGGCAATAGATAGCTAATGTTCAAACACTCCAGCAAATGACTGAATGACTTGCCCTTCTGTGGTTAAGCTAGGATAAACTCCACGGTACTTTCACATAGTAAAAAAACTTTTTCTTCCAAGATTGTATCAGTTAAGACATACCAAACAATTTAATTTCTCACTCATTTTGGTATTGTACAAGACATATTCCATATAGCCATTTCCTCATGCTCAGTCTTCTGTTATCTTTTAGTCCAGAATGATAGCAAGTTATTTACATCAGCTAGAACAAATATACGTATTATGCATATACAATATACAAATTACCCCTGAAAGGTTGGCCCTTCCTGAGTTAGTCTTACTTGCAATTTATATCATGTTCTGGTTTTGTTTCACAAAAAACATCTTCCATCAAACTGACAAGTCCTTCTCTTTAACTTGCTTCCATAATAAATATCCCACCTCTTAAATCTGTTTTCATTAACAAAGACATGGGCGAGAGGGAAAAGGTTTCTATGTGGGCAGAAGACACTTTCATTTTCTGTAGCTATTATTGAATGTTTTTATTTGTGTTTTTGCATCACTTCAGCATAATGCATCTTATTATGACCGACAGGTCTGTAATGGGATTTTTTACTATTGTCATCAGGTTTCAGAAAAATAAGACAAGTTCTACTAGTTTTGACCTGTAAGCATTTGTCAATGTTGGACCTACAAATTATTGTATATCTTTCAGCTAGCAGTTTGTTGCCAGCCATAAGTAACAATGGTAATCACACTCTTGTAACTGATCCATTTTGGATTGTTGACTTTGCTGAAAATATTTTATCTCTTTAGATCTTTAGTGAAATTCTTACTTATCTGGCTGGAGACCAGAGACACAATTTCCACTTGCATAAAGGAATAGGGTGTAAGGCTTGTTTTAATTAATTCCAGACTTTGCTTTCTTTTTAATTCCATGAAGGTGACCTTCCTTCTACCTTTTCAAGTTGTCAAGCAAAAAACAATGTACTAAGTATCATACAATGGTATTTTAAAATTTTATATCAAAATAATAGAGCTAACAAAACACTGAAAAAACAAGGCCTTTTGCTTTAAACAGTGTAATTAGAAGTTAATTGCCTGACAAATAATAAGTGATATAGCATAACAGTACATGAAATAGGAACGCACAATATCCAATTATTAGGAAACTGTTAGCTGAATTAGATAATAATCATCATCAAATAAGCCAACAGGTGATCAATCAAGTGCTTCATTTAAAAATGCAGCTCTGCAATGAATAAAACAGTGTTCTATATTGCTCCATTTTCAGCGATTAAAAAGAAAAGCCCACACCAAACAAACAAAACAAACCCAACAAGACAAAACAAAACAAAAATAGAAAAAAAAAAAAAAGGAAAACCAAAACAATGCACAGAGGTTAATTTCAGACACTATCTCAAAAGAATACTTTTTTGCAGACTGGAGAGAAAAAGGCAGTTGACATACACTGAACTGAAGGGTGCCATGGTAAATGCACAAGCAACAGTCTGTATTACTATACAGAACATTTCAAGTGAGTAGATATGAAATCATCTGGGAAAGAGCTGAATATACAATGTATTTCCAAAAAGATGAAAATATCAGAAGTCTTGCATTTTTGTCAAAAGTGACAAGAAAAAACCCCAAACCAACTCCCAGAGAAAGACAAAGCACACACAGTTAATACTATTTTATTTAGTTTCTTCCATCAGATGACAGACAGACAGACAACCTTAGCTAGTTGGCAGTTGCACAAATGAGGCTAATTGTTCTTACTCTCTGAAAATATCACATGGCATGAGCCATGTGATATCACTCATGAATTTGCATGATAGTTAACTACAGCGGTGTCTATACCATGATGAACATGATGCTATTGTATATGCCTTACAGAGCTAAAACCCTTCAATTTGGTTTTGGATAAGATTTTGCCAGCAAAAGAAGAATGCAGAATCAATTTGATCAACTTTGCATGCAAAAGAAACAGGATTTCTTAGCAATGATTATTTGGTCGAGGTTTTATAAGTCAGGCTACTCTAGTGCTCTGAAAAGAAGCTAATCCCTACCTGTCATCAAGCTTAGAGGCCGCCCAGACCCTACTAGAGAGCCAGTGCTAACAGTGGGAGGAGTAGAACTGAAATTCGCCATCCCTTTTGTACCCCTATGAAGATATAATCACTGTTGGTATCAGGCTGCATGTTCATTTTCAAGCACTAATGACTTCTGAAACAAAGCTAAAATTTTGCATACAGCTGATATTTGTACTTTTGTTTGAGAGGAAGTAAAATCTTTACAAAGAAATGTTGGCTCACCTCAAAATTCACAAAGTGATTGCTAAGATGGGTAAATTTGTCCCAGAGGGTAAGGTTTTGAAAATAAGTTCAATTTTTTTAGGTGTATATTCATTTGTTCATATTCAGTGATCCCATATGGGAGAAAAATTAGAAGAAACCTGCCTTTGTTATGTGAATTACATGAAAAAAAACCAAAACAAAACAAAAAGAGAGAAAGCCTAGATTCTGAAGACCATGAGAGTTTTAAGAACAAGTTTAAGCATTTTTATAATTTGATTCTTCCTTTACTTACATTCAAACAATGTTGATCCCACAATCATTCCAGTTTCATCTAATAACAAAATGCTGAAATACCTCTGTTGCCTACTCCTTGTAGCTTCTTCCTTTCTTGACTGTGCCTGTCACTGTATTTGAGTTTCTATAATGTTTGGTAGAGCTGAGTGTTAACACTCTGAGGAAACCATATGTCATTAACATATATATTTTTACTAAAGGCAACTACCTGTTCTACAAAATGGCATCAATAATGTAAACCATTTGTTCCGAGAAAAAAAAAAAAGCCATCCTGACTGGTCATGCTGTATTTTGAAATCATTTATTTCAAATACTTTGATAACGTATTACGTTATATGAATGGTGCAAAGGGCCTGAAATGTTTTGGTCAGGAGAACTGACTTTTTTTCTTTTTTTATTTTTGAAATGTATAGATTTAACTTTCACATGTTGAAGTATGACTCCAAAAGGGACATGGAAAATCTGCTGAATTTTAGCCCCTCACACTTTTTGTCCCAAAAGTGCTGAAATTAAGGTATGTTACTTTAACACTTGTTTTTCCATCTGACTGGTTAGTTTTTCAAACGTTTGTACACATTTCTGCTGGTAGAAGCCCCAGGCTTCTCTGACCCTGTGCATAACAAAGGGCACAGAGACCTATGGAATGGACTCTGGGAAACAGAGCAGAAGCTGTCAAAACAAGAGGAAGAGCCAAGACTTCGGTTTGCTTAGTCTGTGAGGGTTTAAAAGCCCAGGGATTCTTTTATTCGAGGATCCTCCTCAGAGGCACCAGCTCGAGCTGTGTCTGTATTACTTCACTGTGAATAAATTGCTTCAAGTAATGAGATGTCTGAGACTCTGCTATAGGAAACCCAGAGTCCAGCTGGTGAAGAAACCCTGTCTGACTGTGTGAGAGTGGGGCGCGCAGGGAGTCAAGTGAGGCATCTGTTCTGTCATTGGACCCCACCGACTGCCACGCAGCTTCAGCCCCAGCAGTGAAAGTCTCTGATGGTGGGAGTATGACTGCGAGAGTGCTCCTGAATGGTCAGACAGGGAAGTTTCCTTAACAGATTCTATGATGTAGGACCAAAATGTCTGCTTAATTTTATTCTTAGTGTGGTTCTCATCACATGTCCAAGGTAAGCATATTGTACTGGTTTTGACTGGGATAGAGTTAACTTTCTTCTCAGGGGCTACATTTTGGATTTGTGCTGAACACAGGGTTGATAATATAGAGATGTTTTTGTTAATGCTGAACAGGGCTTACACAGAGCCAAGGCCTTTTCTGCTTTTTGTACTGGCAAGGAGGCTGGGGGTTCATGAGAGACTGGGAGGAGGCACAGCCACAACAGCTGACCCCAACTGACCAAATATCCTGTTCCATACCATATGACATCATTCTCAGTATATAAAACTGGGGGAGAAGAAGGAAGGAGACATTTGGAGTGATTGCATTTGTCTTCCCAGGTAACCTTTATGTATGACAGAACCATGGAGATGGGGCCCTGCTCTCCTGGAGATGGATGAACACCTGCCTGCCCATGTAAAGCAGTAAATTAATTCCTTGTTTTGCTTTGCTTGTGTGTGTGGCTTTTTCTTTCCCTATTAAACTGCCTTTGTCTCAACTCATGAGTTCTCTAACTTTTACCCTTTTGATTCTCTCCCAGATCCTACTGGTGGGGAGTGAGCAAGTGTCTGTGTGGTGCTTCATTGCCAGCTGAGATTAAGCCACGATATAGCTTATACATACTTATATAGCTTATACAAACTAATACAGTTTTGATCTTATGAAACTGCCTGCCCTATTCCAAAGCAGGATATTATTTTGAATTGAGGAATGATGCCCACTCCTCCAGAAGCCACACAACATTTTCTCTCAGTGATTTTACTTTCACCATTGTCTCCCTTGTAGTACTTAAACCGAAATAAATTTGATCTGTTTGAAAGCACAGGTGGAAATCATGGCAATCTACCAATGTAGATTAGAGTAAAATGTAATAAAAGGGAGCTCGGAGTGGTATCTGTCATTCATTGAGGCACTGAACATTAAAATACCCGTTAAGTTCACGCTCTGCATCGTAACTGCAGGTGTCCTTCACTGGTAAATCTTCATCTTCCTTCCTTTCTCAGTTAACATGCTTCTCTTTCTCCTTCCTTACCAAGTTGTTCAGGAAGACAGGGGAAGTAAAATTTTAACTGTGTTCATTCAAGGTACACAAAACCGAATCAGAAGACTTAGAAAGTGTTTTAAGCTAAAATCTATTGTCCTGTATATTTTTCATAGAAGCCACTTTACCATTTCTAGTAAATGGAAGTTTCTACTTCCCCTTATTTAATCTGAGACATCTTGAAGTGAATTTTTTGGTACCTGCCTGAGTTCTCTTACATTTGCCAATGTTTCGACCTTGAATAAACAGCCACACAATCTCCATATAGGTTTTCTTTAACCATTTATTTCTAGATCTGTTAAGAATCATGAATAAATTAATAAACACTCATAAAATCTTTTTGTTGGAGCACTGTACAATTACATATCTGCTGTCTTCAGCAGCTAGTGAAAGCATTAACGTTCTTCTAAGATGAAAATAAACTGATAAAACATCCTAATTCTACACAAATACGTAACAGCTCTGAAAAACTTCCCTAGCATTGGCTTATTTACTTAATATAGACATTATTCACACTTTAATAAGATGGCAATTATTTTCATGCAGAAGCAGGTTGCTACATAACAATTACATACAAACAATCTTACTTGCAAAAAAAATACATTATTATTTCTGTCAACTCCTCTGCAGAACAAGGTTAGTAATTACGTGTTATCTATAGTGATCCACAGAACATAAAAATTAAGGACTTTTTATTCTGGTATTTATTTTGAAAAATTACATTAAATTGCAAAGGTTGCAGAATACTTTTGCCCTGAAACAGAATCTGGAATCTGTTTTTCCTAAGTACAGCTTACTGTTTCACTTTAATACAGAATGGGAAGAATCAAAGCATCACGAAGATTTTTTTTGTTGTCTTTTTTATTTACAAAAACCCTTGACTCTTGTTCTTGAGGTAAATTGACACTTTTAGCTTGCTTCATGTTGCAATTATGTCAGCACTTCTATCATAACAAATGCTTACCAATATACTGGAAACAACTCTCCAAGTTTTAGCAAACCAGCTGGCAGCTGCAGCATGTACCATGACTGGTAACCAGGTACCTGCATTTCTCTGAGCCAGATGCAAGCGACAATAAAAAGGTGGGGTGGGTGGCCACCAGAGAGGGAGACAGAAAACTTGTTTTGGTATCTGTGCTGGAGTTCTGCTGTGAAATTCTTCCGGGGCACTTAGCAGAAAGGGGCTGGCTTTTTCAGTTCCCAGACGGAGTGTGTGCATATGTGCATGCACATACCAACAGTGAAACAGTAAAGTGCAAAAAGGGAACTTGACTGACATTTCTCTCAGGAAAGCTAACATGTGGCACTTGTGCTATAATAGCTGTTGGCTATGACAGCAAGCTTTGAGAACTCTAGGGTGTCACTTACAAGGTGTCATTACTAGAATAATTGTAATCATTGGCACACATAACAAAGTCTTCAGAAAAGCAGAAAAATCTGAGTTCTTTGCTGAAGGCAAATCTAAAAGATGATGATAAGGCTTGGGCTTCTGTGGGGAAATTTGATGAATATGGCTACAATGCATTGTAGGTTTTTTTAAAGAGAGGGGATGGTTTCTAACATTGTTTTTTATTTAACTCTTCATTATTTTATAAACTCTTCATTAATAAATGGCAAAATGGTTAACAACGGATAAGATGTACTATTGCATTTTTACCCTTTCTGTTTTACAAACAGGCAGCTGCAACAAAGGGATTAAAAGTAAAATTCTCAAAGATGCCTAGCAGGTATATTTACAGCATGAGCTGAGCGTCAAGCAGTGGTTCTATTTTGGTGCCACATGCTGGATTGGGAACTCTAACTAGTAACATAGGCCCCAAGAACACCTGGCTAGGATACAGAGCTAATCAACATGGAGTTATACTGCTTTGAGGCTGCAGGGCAGTTTCTCTGTTCAGTTTCACAACATGATCTCATGTTGTGGCTCGTTTCATGTTCTCTGTCCCGCAAATAATTTAGGTGACTATAGTACTGCATTTTGTTATGTGGACATATTTTAAGATACATCTTTTGAGACTAAGTTTATCAACAACAGGAAAAAATAAGTCAGGAATCTCTGTGCAAGAGGAAGTGATGCTTCAGTTCTCTACAAAATTTTGTGACTTTGGTGTTTTTTACAGTACCCCTTTAAATGTCTAAATGTTATTTGAAATGCACTGAATTTTAGGCTTAAGTACTTAAGGAACTTTAAATTATTTAACACTTATCAAAAACTCTTACCCAGATGAGAAAAGAAATCACATAATGTTTTTCCCTCACAAAAGGGAAAGGAAAATCTTTAATATTCAGAAATAATGATAGCACTTTGTTGACCAAACAAAGTCAACATGCAAACGTGTATACTTATGTACAGCTCCCTCAGTATACACTCACAAATTCAGGAACATGACTAAGTAACATTAGAAAAACCGCAGTACTAAGCATGTAATCATAATGTGCACATTCTGTCTGTGATGCATCTTATTGGAGGTTTCACTTTACTACACCTGACAGCCTATATCCATCTAGGTACGCACATTTGCAGCAATCCTGTTTTTCTTGGAGCTTCCAAATGTGTGAAAAAAGATGTTTGACAAGCCTTGTGCAAAAAAGAATAGGAGGGAGCATGTGCTGTCTTGTAAATAATTCATGGTTTTTATTCCTTCTGTTCTTCAGCTGATTTGGAGCTGTTTGGAGAATTTTCTCTCTTATTTAAAATGTACAAATGCCTTGCAAATTATCTCAGATATTGCAGTATTTGGATTCATGCCAAAAGATCATGGACTAAAGTTCGTCTACTTGCTGATTCAATAATCTTGGCATATAGATGATAGGAAATCAAGTATTACACATCACACATTACACATTACATGTTGCACCTTTTGGCATCTTGATTTACTCACGGGTGTCAGCTAATGGGCTGAAATATTTAATTCCATAGAGCACAGACTCTGTGATGTGGTGGATAAAGCTAGAAGCAGTTAATTACTGTAGAAGATCTCATTGAGAGCTCACAATCACCAATTTTTCATAGGAAGAGCTCAAGGGATCCACCACATTGCTTCTTGCACTTACTTCTCAACACATAAAGCCATCAGTCCCTATCAAGTACTAAAAGCCAAGGAAAGAGCAAAATGTTTCATAAAAGACAGTATGCCGCTGTGTGGATTTTGTTTTTAGCATTCCACACATGACAGGCTTTGACTGCTGAAAAGCTAAAGACATAATTTTGCATAGAAAGCTACATTAATACTTCAGAGAAGTAGTCACCAGAGAAGCAAAATAGGTATGTGCATTTTTATCACCAATAACTTAAAAACTTACTGTCAATTGATTGTAGATACAAAATTGATTTATCTTAATGGAAATACTTTAGAACAAATAAAATCTCTCAAGCTTACCACATGCTATGAAACATGCACATTACAGGATGAGATGCAGCAGTGGCACTTTCTGGCACTTTTGATTGCTTTTCAGGACTGTTTGGACAGTGCTACAGAACAGGTAGGATGCAAGTAGCTCTCCTGTTTGCTGTGAGTGTAGCAGCAGTAGCAGACATCTATACTTTTTAGTTGTAGCTAACATCCTTTAGCACTGAAAAGTACAGCGTTAAGCTCGGAAACCCAGGAAAATACCCTAAGAACTATCTGTCAGAATTCTAATTGCATATGAGAATGCATTCAACGTATTTACATGAATGCTTAAAACAGACCAATGGATGGAACATCAGACTAGTTTTGAAACAGAGATGTTTAGATTACAAAGGTTGCTTGGAGGCCATGGGATCTCCAGTTAGCTCAGAAAACCAAAGAAGCTAATATAGATTTCCTAGACCTTCTTAAACCCAAACACTATCTGGTGTCCTCAACCCTTGCTTTTCTTGCCATCATCAGCTTGTTAATCAAGTTAGATGTTACAGCTCCTTGTAAGGACTACCTGCTGTACAAATTGTTTTTCTGCTTACTATGAAGTGTTGTGCGGGGCAACTGGATGTGCCACCAAACATCATGTTGAGGAACCTCAACCTCAGTGGAAAGTGTCATTTGTGAAGGAAACTGCATTTGCATAAAGTACATGGAATAGTAGATTTAGAGGCGGAAAATGATGACATAACTTAGTGTTGAAAATTTGGAACACTACATTTGGTGTACCAGGCTTTTAATATCTTAGAGGAACAACATAAAACTGAATTTTTTTAAACTTATCCAGGAATGCTTTGGTTTTATGCTAATGTGGATCAAGCTTCTCACCCTAAATATTCACCCAACAAATAAGTAAATGCAGAATTATAGAAGTTGTGGTAGAACAAAAGCGTTATCACCCAGTAGCAGTTAGGTTGTGTTTCAGTTACTAACTACTTACTTTTTTTGATGGTAACTTCCTATTTAGAGTAGAAATTTGCAGAGATAAATTATACTAATGCAGTCCCAAGATGTTTAATGGCTTATTTAAGTGTATACATAGTTTAGGATTTTAGAAGGAGCAAGGGATAAATAGTGTCATTTTATCTCCTGCCAAAATCTCTTCTGTTCCAAAAAAACAATCAACAATGCCATATATGAAACTCTCAGGACCTCAAACACAGATGCCTTAGGGTTTTCATGAATTTGTAGATTTTTATACTTCTAGATAGTTTCTCACATATAGAGTAGCTTGCAACCTCTAACCCTGTGCTAGCTGTCTTAAGGGTCAGATAATAGCTGGAACACCATGCAAGGGAAACATGTACCAGAGCTAAGACAACTAGATACCATGTTAGTCAAAACAAGAAAGCAAAGCCCAGCAACCTTGGAGAAGGTCCAATAAGGGAAAGGGGTCTTAAGACGTCTAACTCAATTCTAGGAGAGGCGTGCCATGAGGCGGAACCAAGGGAAATTCTGGGTATGGACATATCTTAGATTGGATATAACCTTTAGATATGATAATTGAGTAGGGTTATAAAATTAGTATGCCGCCACATAGACGAGGCCTTTTCTGCTTTCTCCAGCTCCTATTGTATTATTGACATTTCTCTCGCACACACACACACACACACACACACACTCTCTCTGCTGCCCAGCATAGTGTGGTGCCCTGTGTTCCCAACACCCGAAAGAGGGGTGGGGAAAGAGCTCAGAAGAGCCCTGCTTGCAAAGGGGGGTTTCCCTCTCTTGATCTCCTGAGGTGAGGGAAGATGTTTCTCCTTCCTTGTTCTCCCGGACCGGACCTCGGGAATCTCAAGTCCTGCTTGAAGGAAGACAAGACCGGTAATGGGAACTGGGTACCAGCAAGAGCTGCTGGGGTAGCTGAGCTGCAGGGAAGCAGCTGTAAAAGGGAGTTTCTCCCTTGTTTATAGTGGGTTGGGAGGTGAGCTAACTTGGGCCCAGATGTTGCAAGAGTCATGTTCCCAGCCTGTGGGTGAAAGGGTCTTTCACCTGGGAGGGGCAGGTTG
>JAWWMP010000165.1:21326469-21342938 GCA_035047865.1 Dendrocincla tyrannina
TTTTATACTCCTTTATATTCTGTACCCCAAAACCCTATAAGTAAAAGAACTCTTCTCTACTTTACCCACATAAAGTTTTCTTGGAAAGTTTTTTCCCCTTTCTTTAAGGCAACACATCTTGGCTTATATCATCAATAATGTGGCCAGCAGGCCCAGGACACTGATCATCTCCCTCTATTCGGCACTGGTGAGGTCACACCTCGAATATTGTGTCCAGTTTTAGGCCACTCATGACAAGAAGGACATCGAGGTGCTGGAGCAATGAGCTGGTGAAGGTTCTAGAACACAAATCTTAAGAAGAGTGGCTAAGGGAGCTGAGAAAAGGAGTCTCAGTAGAGAAATTATCACTAAATACAAACACCTGAAAGGAGGTTGTAGTGAGGTGGAAGAAAATTGTTCTTTTCTCCCAAGTAACAGGAGGAGAGGAAATGCCCTCAAGTTGTGCTGGACAGATTGAGATTGGATGTTAGGAAAAAATGCTTCACTGAAATGGTTATTGAGCATTGGGATAGGCTGCTCAGGGAGGTGGTTGAGTCCCTATCCCTGGAGGTATTTCAAAGTTGTGTAGATGTGGCACCTGAGGACATGGTTTAATGGTGGATGTGGTAATGCTGCGTTAATGGTTGGACTTGATCTTGAGGTCTTTTTCAACCTGAAAATTTCTATGATTTGCCAGATTATTTTTTTTAAAGAAAAACATGAGAGTAATGCAAATTTAACAATAAAAAAGTGAAACAATAAAATTTGAAGAGATATCTATGAATCAGTGAAAAGAATGAAAAAGCATTGTATATTGTAATCGGGAAGAACAGGAGTGAAGCTGTCCGCTTTTACTTACCGGCAGTAAACAAACTAACCCAAGGCTCATAGGGGCAGGTAAGGAAGAGCCTTCCCTTCCCAAAATAAGAAACTCTCAGGCCATGGAATTGAATAAAAACACTACTGAGAAAGTAAATAAATTTTCAAGAATTCAACAGATCTCCAACAGGAGGCAATACTTAATTGGGCAAAGGATGCCTCTGCATCTGAGGTCTGCAAGTGGTTACTATGTTCAGCTTACTGTCAGTTAGCACTATCTGTGCTGGCCCCAGGGTGTGTGAAGGCACTGCAAACTGAGAAGCAGAGCTACGCTTGGCATAGTGAAAAGACAGGTCTTCAACAGAGGGGGAAAAAATAATAAGAGGGAGAAAAACCCAAAGTATAAATATTAATAGTACAACATTGGCTCTGAGTTTTCTGTGTACCATGCAAGAATTTCACTACTAAGCTTGGATCTGAAGTGTAGTTGCTGACCAAGTCTTCATGAGACAGGAGCTCGAAAAATTTTGCTTCCATTGGGAAAACAAACAAGATGCTTGTCCGACTTGAATACCATGGTCAGCATGGCATCAGCCATGGTGCTGTTATTTTACTACAGCAGAAACACCACAAGATATATAGGTCATTATGAATCACAATGGTAAGTCTAAACCCTGATCCCTTCACAACACATAATCCAACACTGTATATTTTGGTTTTATGTATTTGATTATTGAGGAAAATAATACATATTTGCTTAAGAACAGGTCAGCAACGTCCTGACGGTGCAAGAATGCAGCCACACTGCTTGGGACCACACAGCACCCATCATCCATGCACATCTTGGGGCACTTACACAGGGTCACTAAGAACAAAGAGTTGAACTGAGATACCTTATTTTAGCGTATTTTGTCTTTTGAAGTCACATCCAAGGGAGCACTATTCCAACTAATTAATCTTCCACTCCCTTAACTTTGGTGACAATAGGCCTGGCTATCTTGTTACCTGTGTTTTAGCCCTCAGAACCACTTAAAGGTGGATTTCACAGCTCTATAGTACATCACAAGAAATGCTTCCATGCCCTCATGGGGCTCTGAATGACGGTGATAAAAGCTGTGTTAGAACATACACAGAGATGCCTAAGGTAGCTCTCCCTGCTGTAACAAAAGGAGAGTGAAAAGGAAATAAACTAACAACTACAACAGTTTACTCCCTTTCAAGTTTAGCAGCTTCAGGACACCTTAATTGTTGCCTTTAGATTTCCCCAGATGCTGACATGCCATTCCAATAACGTGCCTCATCTTTTAATGATAATGTCATATGACACAATGTAAACTCTAATTATCCAGTTTTCATCTTGCTCAAAACCTTGAGGTTGAGTATAAAAAGACAAGCTTTTTTTGTCCCTTGATGACTGCATTTCTCTCTGTAGCAGATTGCAGTCCGTTATACCACAGGCAGCACTGTTTCAGGACTCAAATACCTTTCCTGGAGTACCAGTGTGAAAGGCTTGTGGCAGTGAAAGTAATTTCTCTTTCAGATATTAAAAACTGCACTGTTTTCTGGCTCCTCTTGGACTGAATGTCATTGATTTTGCTCAGTTCCTGTCTCTGTTCTTTGTACATGAACATGTTTTAATGATATGCCAAAAAAATTCCCAGCAGGGTATGCAACTGTGCCTCCTTATGGAGCCTTCAATAAACTTTTGATCTGTAAAGAAACTCCAAGATAAATGTAGAAAGAGAAGACAGTAAGGGTAAAATTTAGGCTCTACAAGATAAATACACAATAAAGCTGTCTATCTCTGGTATCCACTAGGCATCTTATCAACTCAGCTGGCTTCTATCCTTGCTAATCTTTTACTCTGAAATGCTCTGAAATTTCTCAAACCTAAATATTAAAAAAAAAATAAAAAAATAATAAAAAAATCCAGCTTTTTCTGTCCTTGACATTTCTGGAGCTAGATG
Organism: Dendrocincla tyrannina; assembly: GCA_035047865.1. Lineage (NCBI taxonomy): Eukaryota > Metazoa > Chordata > Aves > Passeriformes > Dendrocolaptidae > Dendrocincla > Dendrocincla tyrannina. The sequence goes on from JAWWMP010000165.1 coordinate 21,329,235, forward strand.
CTCTAGCACTCCAGATCTATTCACTCATGCACTGTGGAAGAGGAAAGAACAAAGGACAGTTATTTGTACTCACTATTATAACATTCAGTTTTACTGTGCATATTAGGACTCTTTCAAGATGCCAATGTTCTGGATCAGAGTCTGTTGAGCAGGGAGTCACAAGCTTTTGTATTGAAACCTAGGCTCAGGTCCTCTTTCATGGGAACATAGAAGAAAATTTCTTCAAGGTATGCATAAATCCTACTAGCATACTACTGTTAAATCAGCAATTAAATCTGACAACACAGTGACAGTAACTGTATTGTCAAGGGAGTCCTTTTAATGAAAGAAAGATGCTATATGCACAGCCTGAATTTTATTGAAGTGGCATGTTATTTCTTAATGACAACCTGACATAAGACCATAATATCCAAAATGACTGATACACATTTGTTGACTTCTTGTAAAGCCAATAGAAATGGTTGCGTACCCACATAAGTCCTTCATTGATGTAAATATAACATAGGTTATAATGGAAAGAAATTTTTATGTGCCTACAATAGCTGCACACTTTAATCCATTCAGAGGAACTAACTTTGCATGTATGGAACTTCCCAGCTATTTCATACCGTGCTAATGCATATTCATTCCTGTGACCATGGAAGCCCTCGGGCTGGGATGATAGTTATACTCTTCGGTACAGAGCAACACTGGAATTAGAGCTGTGAAAAGGTGCTAAAAGCACGTATTTGCACATCTTAACTTACCATACTTCCAAGTTCTCCCCATTCTGTAGTGAAATGGGATCAACTTTTAGTGTAAGAAAAGTTCTTCTGTGGTTTAACTTCCAAAAGCAAGATAGTGAAGATGATTGTAACTGAGAGGCTGATCTATCCGTTTGTGAACCATACTGTGTTTAAACACACTTGGTAACTTTCTTTTTGTTATGTTTGCATAGATATGACAGAATTTACAAAATCAATTTATACACCATTTGTCCTGCAATGTGGTCCTTACACTTTGCTTTGACTGACAGCTAAAAAAAAAAAAAAAGTACATCACTGTGGAACAAAAGAAAAAGAAAATCTTTTCATGAAATGAATGAATAACATGACCTAGTTTCAAAGAGTATAAAAATGGGGAGATTAACATTCTCCCACCTTCCTGAGGTGTTCTCAGGCTTTATAAATCAAGAATGTGCTAAGGAAATGTCAAATATTATGTGGGATGCTGCAATCTAGATAAAGCCACCCAGTTAGTTATGTATATATATCTGCAGACTCTTGTTTCTTTATCTAAAAGTTTCTGAGATTTCTGTATCTGAAGCCAAGATTTTCTTTTTAAGTAAATGCAAAGTTTTGTTACTTTAAAACGTAGCTTTTTTAAAAAAAAAATAAAAAAAACACCACCACCAAGAAAAACAAAACAAACTTCTGATACTGACATATGTGAGGTAAAAAAAGTATAAAGACAATACATTTCAGTTCTCCCAGAAAGTAAAGTCACCAAGGTCAATGGGGGCAGAGGGAATAAAAACAAACAAACAAACAATCAAACCACAAAACAAAACAAAAAAACCCCACAAAACTACATTAACAGAAAAGATAAGCTCTAAACCACTTATTTGAAGAAATTTGACACTGGAGTGTAATGTCATTGAAAATACCTTCATCATGACCTTGAAGAGTCAATATTTGTAATATTTAGAGATGTTGACTGCTCAGCTAAGTACATCCAGAGGCTAATGCCCATAATGGGTTCATACAAAATGTCTATCTAAAAACTAAGTTCATTTTAGCTATAGAAAATCCTGAAAGACCAAACACAATTATTAGTTTTTAAAACAATCCTTTTAATGGCTTGAAATAAACTTAATAGTAATAGAAAGTAACTTGAGGAAAAAAGACTTACCCTGAGCTAATTACTTTTGTTACCATTAAATTTTCTAAGGAAATATTGACAGGTTTGAGCAGTCTTAACATACCTGTCAAATCGATTTTTTACTTACATGTGCTTTTTCCTTGAGAAATTTTAGGGCTCACTTGGAAGCCCTGGTTTCCTACTGAAATATACTGGTAGAATCTCTGTAGTCAATAGTTTCTTTTCCAGGAAATTGATTACCTGCATCAAGCCTCCTGAATACCTCATAGGCCAAAGGTCTTGGAAAATCCATTTAACTATCATGCATTATTTTAATTTCCCAATCTACTGACCAGCATAGTAGCATTAATTTGCCTCTGCAGTCTTCTGTTGACTTGATTCACACCTGTCTTGTAATCCCTGAAAAAAGAGCCTTTTTTATGAAGATAAGGCATCATCAATTTTCTAAAGAGTAGAGTTAAATTATTCTGAGATCTGCTTCTTTGTTTTCTGTTTTCACTTAGACAAGTATTTTTAATGCTCTCAGAATATACCTATAGTAATCTCTTTAGGACACCTTAATTCAGAGAACTTTATGACAGTGTCCAAGTGGCTAAATCAAAACCAAAAACTTGCAGCTGTGCTTTAGCATTATAGAAATGCAAACAAAACCCAAATCCTACAAAGGACAAAGGTCCTTAGACTGTTTAGGTTATTTTCCTTTCCCTCCCACTTAAACTTCCAAGCCTTGCAAAGTCAGCTAGGAATACCTCTAGAAGAAAAGGAAGAAAGGAGAAAAGCTTTGTTACCTCCCTCTTGGCCTGAAGAATCATCCTGGAATGATTTGGGTTGAAAGGGACTTGAAGATCATCTAGTTACCACTCCCCTGCCATGTGTAGGGACAGCTTCCACTAGAATTTGATCATTTTTAAATTATAAATAATAAAAGCTCCCAAATTCTTGACGTAATTCCTGCTAGTGGCTCTAATGCTTCTTTCACCTGTTACTGTTAGTTACTGTTATCAATCTCAAACAGTGTGGCATCTCAAACAGTGATTCTAATAGTTCCACTTTATAGCATCCTTTTAAAGACTAAAAGGGTAACAGCACAGGCATTTTATGAAGACTTATTAGCCAACCTACAACAGATAACAGCAGTAGAACAATTAGCTACATTCATCAAGATCACTAGAACAAGGAACAGCATGTCAGACACATTTGTATCCACTTCAGAAGAGAATATAAATCTCAATATGCAAGCTTAGAAGACTTATTAGACTTTCATAACAGGACAGGTGTCTTATTTTCATTTCATTCTACACTGTGATGAGTTGCTGGCACTCAGTTATTTCTGTCAGTTGTGGAATCTAGCCAGGTTTTTTGCTGTCAGGTGTCTCCTGACCTAGTGATAGAAAAAGGATTCACTAGATACAATAGTGTTCTATTAAGGAGTAAAAAATGCAAGTACCCTGAAGATAAACAATTGCAAACAGGACCTGAAAGAGCTGGGATCAACCAAGAAAGTCTGCTATTCATGATCCTTGTGAGTCTGCAGAGTTTCTGACAAACACAGCGATAAAACACCAGCATCAGTATTTCCAAGCTACAGCTCATCCTGTAGGATTAAAAAAATTGGTCACTTCTGCATTACACCCAATTAAAGGTAGACTAATGAATGAGAATACACATAGTAGTAATGGCAATTTTGTAAGGGCACGTGCACTTACTGATGCTCCCTGAGGTAAGGGAGTATCACGCAATCTATTTTGAAGTCCCTGTTCATCAAAGATTTGCTGTAAGACTGAGGAAAATATTAAACTTCAGTTGCCTGTCTGCAAAATGAGGACATTGAAGACTAGGGAGAAATGAGAAATCCCAGTATTTTAGTTGTGGTCGGGTAAGTAAGAATCTCCTATGGACATCCAGAAGAAATTTTAGAATGATAGGCCTAAGTTACTTTTCCTCAAATATGTCAGTTTTATCACAGTTCTTAAATGTCCTGCAACAAATACTAAATTTGTCTTTGAAGTAAACTCACTTATTAATAGGTCTGTAGCGCTTACCGACAGACTAATAATACACTTCCCTTGCCGACTCTGAGTAACAGTTTCAATGAAAATCCTATTAAACTCATGACATCTTCCATCATATTTGCCTCTGAAACAGCTGTGTAGCAAGTATTAAAATTATGAAGATGAAACTGGCTATTTCAACGTAGCTCATCACCTTAGTAATCTCACTGGTAAAACCATTTTTATAAGAAGGACTATTTTTGAAACTTAGTAATTGGAAAGCTGCACCAAGGCATTGTTTTTAGGAGGGTTTATTTTATAAGGTGTCTGAGCAACCTTAAAGTAGGATGCTCAACTATTCCAGTGATTTTAGTATGATTTGTAGCAATACATGTAAACATCTTGAAGTTTCATCTCAATAAGGTTTTTTTAAAAATATCAGATACTCAAAACTAGCAATTTAAGCAGCAATTACTTGCCACTGACTTGCACAAATCACTTGCGAAACCAGTGTCTGAAATGAGAAAACAGCTCGAAGATCACTGATCTCATGACATTCTAGTGATATTTTATAAAACAGAGTAAATACTGCAAAACTACGCAAGTAAATGAAGAGCACAGGTATCTTCCTTATCAAAAGGGATGAATAGCTGCACAAGAAATATCAATCTGAAATAAACGAAACACATGGAGACATTAATATGTGCCATTTACTTAATTAGTAGGTTAGAACAGCTATCTGCTCTTCTAACAGAAAAGAGCAAAATGAACCTGCACAACTCTCTTGGAAAATGCAAAGCAGAATAACTTTCTTATTTAAAAGAATATAAAAATTCAGCGCAAAGAAGACAAAGACAAAAAAAATAAGAAATTCACCCTCAACAAAATATTCAAATAAACTATAGGACGAATACTGTACATATGTAATAATTTGAGAATACAAACACTTTCTCCAGATAATCAGCTAGGAAGTACTTGTTAATATTGCAGTGGATGACATCCCTTTCTTTAAACATTTTTAAGATGACTTTTGATATTTTAAATGACAAAGACCTCTATTAAAAGAAAAGTATTTTGCTTACCCAAATCTTCAGGTAATTGTACTGAGATGTAATTTAATTCTCTGAAAAATTATCTTTTATATCAGTATCTTTCCTTTTGATTTTGTCATACTGGAAACAGCATACTGCTTGGGAAAGTACTGCTCTACATATGTACTTAAAAGCTCCAATTCCAGTGTAGCTCATTGACTTCATTTAAGTATGGAACTTGCCTGCTGGTGTAAGGCACACCAATTTTAAGACTTTGGCCTTGTGTTTTCCGCCTACAGTACCACATCAAGAGAGGTGCTTACTCACTTGCTTAAACCTCTCACGTACACATCCTGTTTTTAGTCTTTGCTTTTCACAGTCTTGAAGTCAAGTAAGAACTCCAGTGCTTCAATTTACATTTCTGTAGGGAATGTTAATATCCTTTAACCTTTTTTTTTCTTATTTGGATATCTTTTCAACTGTAAACATTTACTACAATACAAATTACTCTCCTTACCCACAGTAGATCCTATTTGCGCTTGTAGTAAAACAACAAAATCAGGACTGTTATCTCCCTGGAGAGTGTAGTCCAAATGCTCAACTTTCAGTGAGATGTCTATAGTCATCTGTTTGATGTAAGCTCTTGAACTTCATCCAAGAATTACAGCAGACAGGTTGAGGAGAGCAGTCCTGGAATCATGGAGCAAACTCTCTATTGAATGGCATGATTTACTTACACACACATAGGTGTCCCTGTCTGTAGGATTAGAGATCTCTGAGACAGCACTTGGGAAGAATCTGTCAGGAAAAGCTTTAAAAAAAAAAAAAAGCAATAATTAAAAAAAATCAAAACCCAAGGTAAAAATTGGCTTTAGACTGACTCATGCAATTTTTCAAATCTTAAGCAAGACTGAAACACTGAATAGATCTAATGGAACTGAAAACAAATAGGTACAATCGCGTTCCTTCTTTTAGGATGAGGGAGAAGTTCCTGCGTAGTTCCAGAGGAAATAAGAGAATATAATGATGCCTTAGTGGAAAAAGTCCCCCAAAAGTATTATAACAGCAGGGATGGTTGTGGGAATCAATTGACTTAATCTGACTTTAATTAATTCTATAATGAGCATATGATTTCACCCTCCTGCAGTACAAAACATATTAATTATGAGTACAAGAACAAAACCAGTAAAATTAAAACAAAATTAGAACCATAATTTCTTTTCCTTCAAGTGCTAAATGGAGAAGGAAAAATAAGGCAGTAGCTCACAGCTTTGTAGCTGGTGCCTGATTAAAAAGGAACCATACAAAAATCCTGACATAATTAGTTAAGCATACAGCACATTAGTTTTTCTATTTTAGGCCTTAGCTTTGTTGTTTTGTTTTGAGGTTTTTGTTCATTTTTTATTTTGTTTTGTTTTTTGTTTGATTGGGGTTTTTTTTTTTGGGGGGGGGGCAGGCGCACAGATTTCATTATCTCAAAACATCTTACACTTCAGCCATCGCAGAAAATGTCATTCTTTCTTCAAGGCAAACAAAGTAATGAGATGTAAAGGGCCTGTATACATATAGAGACATTGAAGACCAGATATCACAGGATTAAGATATTTTACAAGTGTTTATTAGTTTGCTACAGTTTAAAGAGACAGAAAATATACTTGCCTAATCAAATAAGTCTTAAGATCTAGAGAAAAGAGCCTTGAAGCACCTTATTCTCACTGAATTTCTAAAGCCCAGAGTGTTAAAGAAGATGAAATATATGCACTTTTTCAGATAACTGGTATGACCAGTTACATCACTCTCTTGAATTAGGATAACATCTGTCCAGATGTTATAGTACACTTCCTACTTCCCCCATCCATTGTCTATGGCAAACAAAACACTATTTTGCTTTGCCTCTTCCCCTTTAGGCATAAACAGGGATGCCTAACTTCTAGACAAGGTAGTAAGTGTGGATTCTGTTGGAAAGGATCACTGATTCTCATGTGCAGCTCTGTGAATAATTTCCTATAGATTGTATATATAAATGCATTGTATTATTACTAACTAATAAATGTCACCTGAAATATCACCAAGGAAACGGAAAACTTTTCTTGCACAAAGTCATTTGCCAGCCTGCACAATATTGTGACAAAGCGCTGGACACCTATGTAGTAACTCAAATCTCTGCAGTAACTACAACAGAAGTTTACCTTTCCCAAACCCATGGCAATGCATGTAACACCTGTCATATCATAGCTCTTTTTTTGTCAGCATAATTCTCCTTCTTCACAACTCCCCACAAGTGAAGAGACTGTCCTAATTTTCAGTGAAACAGATTTATAATAGGCAGCACCACGCTTCAGTTCAGAAAAAAAGTAGCAGAATACTTACAGACTTGCCAGTTTGTCCTAACTTGCTATTTATTCTAGCAATAGTGCTGACAAATACTAAAAACACTGACATAAGTTAAATCAAGTTATATAAACACTCATGACAAGTTTTCATTTCCTGAAAGTGACAAATCTCTTTGGAACTTCCACTTTGACTTTATGGAAAGGAAGGGAATACCCCCTTTCCTCACAGTTATGTTGCTTTGGTTTTGACCTAGGGAAATTATACTGTGATGAAGTACAGATGATGTGACAGCACTTTGCCTCTTTTGTATCAGTAGAGAGGAAAGAATAGAATGTATGCATGAAAACAAAAACAGATCTAGCCAGAAAAGCACTGAAATCAGGAGGTGAGACAAATAGATTAATGCACCTGCAAGACTTGTCTTGCTATTGTCCCAAGATTTGATTCTGTTTGTTGGGTTGTGGTAAGGGAGGAGATGAGAGCTATGCTTGGTTTTTCAGAACATTCACCACACAATAGGAGACACTGCTGTCACCTAGTGTGGGATATATTGAATCCAAATGACATAGCTGACAAAAAGAGTTATGTAGCTCCATGAGCTTATGTACTTTATTACTTACATTAGCTCCTGTGAAGAGAAAAAGGGATCTCAGTGGGCAGTAAATCTTCACTGAGGCTCCTCATGACATTGTCTCCTTGTATTAGGGAACGTGAAGGTGACATGTGGTACCTGCCTAACATGAGTATGGCCAGCACGAGAAGTTTCGGATGCTCTGCTGTCTGACACTTCTCATAACAGACAGCCAAAATCCAAATATGGACTGAAGGGAATGAAATTGCCAGTCCAATGAAGGGACTGAAGGGAATGAATTGCCATTGGTTTAGAGACAAATTTCACCTCTCATTATCCTCTGGCTGTAGAAAGTTTTCAGGGCAAGATTTTAAATTTTTTGTAGATGCATACTAAAACAAGGGGTTTGTACTGAAAAAACATCAAAACATAAACCTTGTAGTCTTTCTCTTTGACGAAACAATCTGTAAAGGTTGCTGACAAAACCTTACAATCTAGCTCTATTCAATTTGTTGTACAGTTGCAGACCTAACAGCTGCCAACTCACAGCACTACCTCCCACCAATTACCTTGCTGTCAACCAGTGAGAAAGTGTAAATTAGGGTAGTGTATCTGCAATGGGGACATCAGGAAGACATCAACTGCCAATATGTTGAGTGTTGTGGCTAGATTGGGCAAGTTAAAAGGAATAAAATCCTGCTTGGTTTTAGCCTGCTGAGTCAGAATTAATAGTCTGCACTTAGATGGTTTTGACATTTTCTGATTTCCTTTGGTATTCCTGCAGTCTGATGGCATCAATTCCGGCTGTCTGCAAAATTTATGCAAATCGAAAAAACCTACAAGAGTTAAGTACAAAAAACACATTTCACCATTAGTAAGTTCTGACCATTATTTCTCGCTGACCAGTGCCTCTAATGGCACAGAAGATACTTTGCCTCTGTATCCACATCTGACAGACCATCATAGTTCTATTCGTGGTCTCTAGTGTCTTGGCTTATAGCGTGCTCAGAATGACTCAAACGGAATAACTGTGGTATTACTAAAACTCCTTAAAACAGCTACCACGGTCAGCATCTTCCTGTTATCCTGTGAGTTTGTGGGGGAATAAGACCTTCTCATCCTTGCTTAAGAAAAGACCTCAAGACATGTCTTGTTTCTTGTGATGCATGCTTTTACTGGTAAGACCTAGAAAAGCAGGAAATTAAGAGGGCTAAAACTGTAAAGCCCTGTTCTGTCATGCGAGATGGGATTGATTTAAAATGATTGGCCTCTTGCATATCCCTCTTACCAATTTTGTTATTTCCACTTTAGGGTTGTTTGACTACTGTGTTACTAATGGCATTAGCTCTGCTGCTGGATCATGCTGCCATGCATGTCATAGACTTTCATACACATATGGCATTACAAGCATGACAATTTGACATCTGCTCAGTTTAAAGCATATTTACAAGAGATTACACAAGCCAGGAGAGTTTATCCATCTTTCTTTCAGAGATTAGCTTTGGTAGGCAAAGCCAAGAATAAATGTATCCTATGAATAGGGAAAGACTGTCATTTGTTTCAGCAAGTCAACATAAGAGCTGTTTCGTGACAGCACTGTCTGCTTAAGCTATGGCTGTATAAGGCTGCTGAAAACAAACCAGCTGGCTAATATCTATTTGCAATGTGGAGTTCTCATCTAGAACATACAGTATTGAAGGAGAAGCTTTGTATTTCAATGCTTTACATAACTAAATTTTGGCATGGTAGTAGGACTAAGATGAACAATACACAGTTATTGCATTGTTCCGTTCATACTCGATTAGTTGAGCTCTCTCCAAGAGACAGTAACACACACCATGTCATTCCACCTCTCACCATAGCTTGGAGGACTTAGTAATTTTGAGGAAAATCCTTACCATAGAGTACACAGAGCTAAGATTTCTTTCTGCCTGATCTGAGGTTTGAGATATTACAGAGCCTATTCAAGGCATGCTTTCAGCAGACTCACCCAGCCTTTGCTTTGTAAAGTTACTGCATGTATATTTTATGCATATATATATAAAAATATATAGTGGTGAATAATTCAAAGAGCAGGATACACTTAGTACAAGGGAGACATGATGTGCTCATTTGATCTGCTTTGGTAAAGTTATTTTCCATCACAAAATTTGCAGAAATTATGTTCACTTAAATATTTAATACTATGCAGAGACATCAGCATGTATTTTTCTGTGAAAAATACTTAATTATATCAGTTTTAAGTGATGACATGAAAGCTAAAATTATTTAAATTATGTGTAATATGTGTAAGGAAGTTTTTGCAAAACTTAATGCTTTTTCAGCATCCTGTGAATACTATGTACTCTGCACTTTCAAGTGCAAGTCCAGTTATAAAACTCAGCCCATAAAAATAATATTATGAAACTCTTTCCCCAATGACTCTGTGTGCAGTTTGGTTGAATTTAGAAGTCAGAAGATGTGCCAGACATGCCCATATACAGAGATACTATAACTAACAGTGCTTCAAATTCTATATAATTACTTGGCTTTATTTTTTCTATCATCCCTTCCCCCTATAGGAAAGTAGCAGCAAACCAGAACTCTGTTTTGTTGATAACTCATAGAGCAGGAGGTGAAACAGCTGAGTCCCTAACCTGGAATTAATATTCAGTGGTTTTGATATCAGTATTTGACACATTAATTATTAGCTGTATTCAATAATCTGATGAAACTTTCAAGCACAATTAAAGACAGAGGGCTTGTAAGGTGTGTGCATATGTGTGAATTTTTTTCTGCTCTTGTTTCCAGTTGGCTAACGTGAGTCAACTCTGACCCAGAAGCCATATACAGCCATATTGTCAGACAACTGCATTTCCTCTGATGCATTCTTATAGGGTACCTAAAGTTTGTAAACAAGATATTTGCTCACACACTCTACTACAACGGCTCATGGATTAGAGTTAGGTTACAGTCATGCACTTTGATGTTTGGACAGAACAAACTGATGCAAATGTCAATGTAAATTTGCATGAATCACAGGACCAAATTAAAAGAATCATTATATTGCTTTCATATGACTGCATAACCTAGAAAATAGAGTTTTAGTAAGTGTTTGCTACATCATTCACATATCTTCTGGTTGTGTGATAAGGCGTTTTTCTGGGATGCTATCAAGTTTTAGTGTAAAAAAAAAAAAAAAGGAGAGTATTTCCTAAGTTACTTCCCTAATAAAACTGTAACACCATAACAAGTGTAACTAAAACCCTGGAGCCTTAGGGTCTTTATTATTGTACTGGTCAGATTAAAAGCAATTCTATCAGAAGTAGGTTTCTTATAGATGTTTACATCCTGTGTTTAACTCACCATTCAACCCTTTGCATGTGTTTACCAGCAGAAGATCATTATCAACAGAGGCTGAAGATAAACAATCTCTACAGCAATCAAAAGAATAATCTCTTCCCTATGTCTAAGAGTTAACAAAAGTTACAAGTGTGTTTGAGAGAAGTTATACCAGCATTCTGCTTGATCAGATTCTCCACCATCATTATGATCATGTAAATACTAGATCCATATTGCACCTGGTATTTGACAGAATTTGACAAGCAACCCTGAGTGTTCATGTGATCCCTGGCATCTACAAGTCTCCCACTCTACCTTTTATGTCTTAATCTGTGCTGCCTAAGCACAAATCTTTCCTTTCTTCCCTGCTATTGCAAACCCAGTAAAAGTGTATAATCATACTTTCACAGTATTATCTTTTTCTGAGGTCATTAGAGGTATCAGAACATACAAAATTTTTGAATACAGTGTAGCTGAACAAAATGGCTACAGGCTTGCTACAGCAGTCTAGTACACTTATTAACAGCCTCTAGCACATGGGGTGTACTGGCATTCTAGTGTCTCCAGCCCTGTATACTCACTAACAGCACCCTTGAAAATTACCACGTACTTAGAAATAATCTAGAAACTTAACTAAACATTGAAAGTGTTCTTAAAGGGCACAGCACTTTTCCTAAACATAGGAAAAAATTGTTCCAAAAATTAGTGTCTATTGTTATCTGATTTTAGAAGGCACAGAGACAAAATCTTTACAGTTTTCCACAACCAAAAACATCCTATGATTAGGAAGTTACTTGATACAGTCTAGATCTTTATCCTTAGTATGTGCTACTGCTAGAAAAACCTCATTAAACCACTATAGATAATTCTTCATTTACTTTGGTGTACAAAGTGTTTGTACATAGCTTATCTTTTAACCCCTCCATTTGTTATAGCATCCTTTTATCTTTCTTCCTCAATCTCTACCATTCCACATTTTCTATACAACACCAACAGAACAGGCCACAATTTAAAAGGAATTCCATTGATGCAATTGACACGAGGTTCAGGTGCATGGTCTTCCTCAGCAAATATCAAAGAACTGCTCTTTTCTGTCACTGTAATCCATTTTCCAGCCAAGACTCCCAAAATGATTGCTCCTTACTAAAGAACACGTAAAAAAGGACATCAAGAAAATAAGTTATTTATGGGATGATTCTTCTTTGCCTCATAATTAAATCCACCAGGCTCCAATACTTCATTGAAATTAATGTTAGAAAAAAAAAAGTTAGACCTTTATGCTTGGCTTAAAAAATAATAAAAAAAAATCAGTATCTTGCTTTGTTTTTCAAGAAGTGCAGACAATACACTTTTGTAAATTGACAGTCACTGTCAAATACCATTCTCCTGAGGCAAGATCAAAACAATACAGCTAGATATATGTACCTAAGCTGCAAATGGAGTTTGTGTATCTAGGCACTGTATAGATAGAGAAAGCAATCACTAAGTAACAAAATATCATATTAAAGCTTGGGAGGAGGTTTATCCCTTCCTCTCCAGTGGGGGGAAAAAAATAAAAAGTATTGTCACTGAAACATTAAAGTACCAAGTGTTGTTGGAACACATTTCTTGCTCTGAGAGGAGCACTTTAAAATCAACATCACTGAAATGTTTGGTTAAGCAAGTCAAAATATCTGTCAATGACCACAGCTGCCTAAAGCCATGGTTCTGCCCTGCATCCCTCAGCCCCTCCACTGCCCTGGACCCTGTGCAGCCACCCTTTAGGCAGTGACCCAGGTCTGGTCCTGGCCCCACTGGGCCATCACCCACACCCACTCTGGTCCCCTCTGGGAGCAGCAGCACAGCCCCAGGTGAGGTGACAGTGCCCTGGACCCAGTTCAGATGGGGCCACAGGGCTGATAGCAACACTGCCCACGGCCCTGATGCCTTCCACTGTTTGTTCCTGCCCCAGTCAGTGCTCCTGTCCAGCAGGTAATCACATTCAAACAGCCTCAGAACCGTAGGCAGAACCACATCAGTAACTTTCATTACCACATTCCACTCCAATAAATAGCTGTTATTAATTAGCAAACCAAAAAATATCCCTACTGTGTTGTACAAGAATAAACACCTGGGTAATATTCTTCTCTTCATGATACTGCCTTTTTATAATAGTGCTAGATATTTTTATTTTATTTCTGCCTCCAAGGATCTATAATTCAGCCATCTCTGGTGGGAGAGGCTGGAAATAATCCTGCAAAGAGCAGAATGATTCCAAAACAAGTGAAAACCAAATCAGGCCAAAAGTAGTTGGAGAGGACCCCACTAGCTCTTGGCCAAACAGAAGGAAAAAAAAAAAAGAGGGGGGGGGAGGGAGTGGGATAAGAAAGGGTTCAAAACCCAGATCTTTATTTTCCTTCTATAATCTGACTGAACTGGCACATGCTTCAGCCTTTCATCATATTGTGTGGTCTGAGAACATTAAATATCTTCTTATTCGTGTTAGAAAAATCACTTTTATTAAATTTAGAAATAACGGTAAAAGTCTGTGAAACAAAAGGAATATAACAAAAAGAAAATTTGGTTACAACACGTGTTGGGTGTCCAGGTCACACAG
>JAWWMP010000165.1:21343038-21427732 GCA_035047865.1 Dendrocincla tyrannina
AAAATAAACCTGCCTCATATAAACACTGGTCATTCAGTGTCACTTCACTCTCATTCACCCCAAGGGATCTACTAACAAGAACCTTAGTTACCCTGCTTCAGAGGTGGGTCATAACACAAGTTAAACATCTGGGCAGTTAACAGGCATTGCATCTCACGCTGCTGTGAGTAGACTGCTATCATGACCTTTGTTTGATCTGGACAGGCAATTGGGGTACAGTAATACTACATAGTAATGTAGGTGCCATGTGGCAGCAAGTTGGTGCAGATATTCCTGAGCCCCCATAGAGATTAATGCCTACCTGATAGTGATTCACAATCACCTCTTTTCTCTGCACAGCATCCTGCCTATATGGATCACTGGGAGCAGGCAAATAATAGCAAGTAAAACAATATAACTGACTTTGCTTTCACCTGTTTGCACTTTTGGTAATATTAAATAAGACAACTTAAATCTTCTTTTCCTTGCCACACCTGCTCTTTTGTGCCCTGTATGCAGGGATATGATTTCTTTTCTGTTTCTATTAGCCCTTAAGAAAGATTTTTTTTTAACCGAAGACCACAAGCTGAGCTATTGTTACTTAGAGTCAATCAATACTGGAATATAACCCTCAGAGAAATGTAATTTTGAAGTGAAGTTAGGGACAAGACTATACAGCCCTACAAATACCCTGTTGTCATTTCCCTTCCTACAGAGCTGTGCAGCTGCACTGGTGAATCCTAGAATCATTAAGGTTGGAAAAGACCTCCAAGATCATTGAGTCCAACCTTTGACTAAACCACAGCACATAGCCAGGAGCTTGGGCCTACTTGAAATCGTGGAGTGATGAGCTGTTAAACGAGCGCTGGAAAGGACCCTACCAAGTTCTCCTCACAAGACACACGTTAGAAAAATTGCTTTTATTAAATTTAGAAAAAAAATCAAAAGTCTGTGAAACAAAAGGAATATAACAAAAAGAAAATTTGGTTACAACACGTGTTGGGTGTCCAGGTCACACAGGATCTCCAGGAGCACACCTTCCGATTCAAAAACACTGCTTTTAAACCTTCTCAAGGTCCAACCCCATTTTACAACGGGGGGGGGCACGTTTCTTCTTCTCGGATTGGCTCTTCTGTGCCCCACCCCATGCCAGGGGCGGAGTTTCAGGCAATATGTCAGCCTCTGTCTGGCCACGTGGTGAACCACGTGGCCTGAAGTTGCGTCAGCTATATTCTTAATTAATATGTAATTTCCCTTTTCCCAAATGCTTAATCCCTGGCATACATTCCAAAACTGGACTGGATGCCTTCCAACTTCTATGAAATGCCTACGGGTTAGTAAGAATGAGAAACAAAAATAAACTTTAGGTTAGTAACTCTCGTTCAGTTTATTTGCTTGTAATAAAAATGGTTTTTCTACTTCTCATATTCCTACTTTTAATATTATAGGTGAAGAAAACCATGTGTATGAGGAAAAAAGTTACTGAACAAAGTTAATTAACAGCTCTTCTACTATTAAAGCTATCTGTGTAAATTAAAATTTTGGTAAAAATTTATTTGTTATGACTTCTGTTGCCTGTGGCTATATGATACATTACTCAGAGTTGCTAGTGCTAGTGTGTAATAACAGAAAGACTCTTCTAGCAACCACACAGGACACAGTCAACTACCCTCTCAGTAAACTCATAGGAGAAAATATGTCCATTATTTATGCCTCATAAAACTGCACAGAATTTAAATTTTAGAAATGTGGTAATTATGTTTGGTAAATCCTGGTTGGTAGGTCAACCCTTCCACAATTTTACAATACATGTGCTGTACAACAGTTTGCATCTCCATAGCCCAAGCCATGTTAGCAGCTAGAAAACTGGTCAAAGATCTACACTCCTTTCCAGGCCATTAATGAGGTCTCTGTCCTCATTGCATAATGTTGCTGAAAACATAATTGTATGTGTAGCAATTTCAAGAGCCTCAAATTGTGCAGACTGATGGGAAAGATTCCAGTCAGTTGGAATAACAAATGTAGTGAGACTGAAAGATGCTGCATCAGACCCTCACAACATAACAAGGTCAATTTTCATATTTCATTTTTCATTTATTCAGGTGAAGCAAATGTTTTCCTGTGGGAACTGTGTCGTTAAGTAAGGTACTTTCAGCAAAAATTTTTAAAGTACCAGATGGAGAAGGACCAGACGGTAGCAGTCACTCAACAGTATCACAGAATTAAGACATATCTTGTTCTAAACCACCCTTCCAGCATTTTTATTCTTAAAATTACTCAGGTGACTTTGCAGGAAATGAGAAGATGGAAAACCATTCCATAACTGAGACTTCCATCCTTGTAAGAGAAAAATCAGGCATCAAACATGAATACGTCAACTGACAGAGATAGGAAGTAGTAGATTATTTTTTTTTCCTAGGCTCCATCACCCAATTTGAAATCTGTGCAGAGGAGAGAAACTCTTGAGAGTATGGGTAAAAATAGAGGAGAAACAAATCATTTTTAAAAACCTATTTACCACCAGCAGCAAAACCTTCAACACACACAGGTATCTTGGCCATGGAAGAATTCAGAGCTAGAGTACATTTCTTTCTAGTGAGAGGTAACCAAGAAGGATAATTAAACCTCAGAGGCATTTTTTTGTCTTGTGCAATTTTTCTTTGAGTAGAAAACAGGCTTTGAGGCTGCCCCAAGACACTCTTAGGTTTGCTATAGTCACAAATGCGGACAACAAGTGAAGGCACAGCATTGATTTGCTCCTCTGTTTCATGAGAGAAGACACCTTAATATTCAGTGGGGACAAAGCACTGCAAAAAAAAGAAACAAAAAATAAACACCTTCCATTTCTGTATTTAATGGAATAAGAGAGAATATTTTCAAGAAATGCAGGGTTTTATTTTAAATCATCAGCTGAAGTAGCCTGTCTTGCCTGTGAACGAGTGTATTTGCATGAATAACAGCTGCTTGCTAGCTTTCAAGTGGAGAGAAAAACAGAAAAAAATTAAATGATGTGTAAATCATTTTTTAAATGCTATAAAGGCTTGGTTCTGAAATCAGCAGCAGTACAACAGAAGTATTTACTTGTATAGAGGTAATTTCCATGCATTTGGGATGATCACCACACCTCACAGTTTACAAGGCCTTTCAAGGCCTTGTCACACTAAAGTGACTTTCCAAGTCACAGTAAAGTGACTTTCACATACTTAAGCCCCACATTGTAAAGCCTTTCTTGTTACACCAACTTCCTTCTATACCCAAGAATTATCTAACCAGTTATGGAGGCACATGCACTTCTTTCCTGGAGGGAAACATGTAACCACACAATGTTTTACCTTGGCAGGTGCCTTTTACAACTGATATAAAACACTGGCCCCGTTTCGACCAGTGCAGTGTTGCAGCATTGTGGCCTTTGGGGACTGGGATTTCATACTCTGATTCACTCCAAGTACACAACAGTCTTTCCAGCTACAGAGTTTCTGTGGTTGCTTTATGATAAGGCAGTCAGGGATCATGTCTCAACCACATCTCAAACTTTCATTAGAAGGGGACCAGAAATATGCCACCTACTCTCCTCTTTTATTGTGACCAGGATTCTATGAAAGGAATTCCAGGGCCAGAGACTGCACAGATGAGCAGGAGGTAGAGGCTACACACCACAAAGCCTTGTACAGGATGTCCTTGTACACAAGATAATTGCAGGCCTTAGTAACTTTACAGTGCCTTGAATCTGGTTGTATTTTTGAGAACACCTTTGGACATAAATCTTGTCCTTTCTTCCTCTAACTAGTGTTTGATCATTTCTGGAAATGGTGATAAATAATACTAGTTTTGAAGGCAAGTGGCAGATTTTAAAAGCTCTGTCTCTGCAATACAAAAAGGGATGTTTATAGAAAATATTTTTGATTTTCAAAGATGTCAAGCAAACCAAAACCCATCTTTAGAAAAAAACATATGGACTCAGTAATTCAGGAAAGCAGGCTTTATATTATTTGAATAATAAATCCTAAATTTTGAAGTGCTGTTCCTAGCTATCTTCAGGGCTTTAGTATAATTATACACAGAAGAGAATCTGTGGGACAGTATTCTCCATTTATGATTCTCTTGTAACCTTTAAGCTATCTTTTTTGCTTTTGTTACAGTCAAATGAATGCAGTAATTAATGTTAATTTTTGTTTTGTTGCATGTTTCATTTATTAACTATTTTTTAGTTAGTTTTCTCCAGGAAACAGTATACCAACTTTTGGAAGTACAGAGATAGCCCAGGGGTTCTTTCAGCTGTGCACTGCCCCAGCATCAAAAGGATATTATCATGGAAAAAAGTTGCCAGGAGGCAAATACTATTTATGAACCTTCTGGTTCTATAGTCCTGTAATGATAAGAAATGTCACTGTGGCATATTGTGCTGAATAACAAACATTCCTTACCTACCCACTTTAAAAGTGTAGGGAGCTGAGGTTCCTGGTTTTCATTAGAAAGGAAAGAGATATTTTGCCTTTTCTTGTTGAAAACATATTGAAAACCTTGTTAATTATGTCTGTGATGGAGCAAAGAGTGAAAAGTTCTGAGAATATCTACATTATGCACATGAATACAGTTTGACTATTTTAATTAAAAAAGTTCTAAATATAACTCACTTTAATTTCAGAGACTAAAAAATTGTAATTAGTTAACACAACTGTATGACATCATTCTTTAAAGTGTTTGTGTAAAAATGCAAAAATCCCTATAGGATACTTGGTGTGTTTACTTGGAACTTTCTATGATGAACTTTAATGATGAACACCACAATGATGTTCTGCATCCAAATACATACACCCACTGGAAAACTTTTGGGCATTTTCAGGATTGTATTGCCTATATAAAGATTGCAACAATATAAGGTAGGGAGGTAATGAATTCCTTGAGTTATCTTGATAAAACTCTTGCTTCTTCTATTATGTATTTTTTTCTTTTTTCTTTTTTTTTTCCAGTTTAGCTTGCATTTCTTTGAGAGAACCCTTAGCTGAACTAAACTGAAGTGCCTGTACAAAGGATAAAACTAGCTATGAATGACCCTCTGATACTACAGTGGAGTCATGATTCTGAATACATACAATGTGAAATTACACCATAGTTAAGAGTTGCTGACATCATCACACCATTCACCAGATAACACATGCAAGACTTGCATCTGCAATAGAAGCCCCATGCTATCATCTCATAAGTCTTTTATCATTTTGCTACTTCCTGTAATTCTTCATTGGTATGAATTGTGACTGGACATTTTTCCCTTATCTGTGTTTCTGTACAGAGCTATCATCTGCTTAATAACTCTAGTGCTCCTCTCCCTTCCCATAAAACAGCTGGCGGATTTGAAGATAGTAATGGATTGCTGAAGGACCCAATCTGGAGGATGGAGAAGGAGGCATTTCTAAGCTGCCTCACACTAGGGTTGGATGGAGCTCCTCACAAGTATTTCTGGGTCCAGCAGACAAAAATCAGTCAAAGCATTGTTTAATTCCTTAGTTTCAATTATGCCAGTTTTACATTTCATATATACAAACTCTGGGTTCAGTTACAGAATACTGAGTTGGTAGAGACCCAGAAGGGTCATCTTAAGTGAATGGCTCATATGGGGATTGAACCTGATACCTTGGCATTATTAGCACCATGTTCTAACCCAATGAGCTAATCTCTGTTGCTGTCAATATCAATTTTTTTTCTATTTTTTTTCTCATTTTCCTTTTTGCATTTGTCCAAAGACAGCATCATAGAGCAAGAATTCCTTATTAAAACTGACATACAAATTCCTTTTTCTGCAAACAAATAAAAATTCAACAGGGTGCATGTATACACTGACTCACACTTAAAACAAAGATATGTTCATTGCTCTTTGCAATATGGTGGCTTTTTCTGCTCAGAGATTACAAAAGCATTTGTACAAGCAGTACCTCTCCACAGTCAATGCAATCTTCTGGTTCTGTACATCATTATATGCACAACTTTGAAATTAACATTACTTCAGTTTAATTACACAAATGTATGCAGAAGTGAGCTCAAGAGGAGAAGGTACATGAATATATGAATCTATTAGAAAACATGAATGAAAATTTGTGGGAAAATTGTATGCATTATTGTTTCAGCTCTGCTCAGCACATAAGTTAATTCTTGAATACTTCTAATCACTGTTTTGTGAAAAGAATTATTTTTCTTACTGAAATAATACTGTAATACTCCGACCCCAGAGCTATGGGCTCACAGTCTCTGCTAAGAGTTTTACTTTAATATTTATATATATAGGGGGTTTTAATACCTTAAGAAAGCATCCGGAGAATAAATGATGGACTTGTTCCCAGGGAGTTTCTTTATTAACTTAGGAGAGAAGATAGGGGAACTTGGCAAAGATTCAAAAAGGGCACTACACAGGCTAAACAAAATGTTCCACCACAAAACTAACTCAGCACATACTAACCAACAACACCCAAGTCAATATTCAATCAATTCGTCACACTTAAGTCCAATCCAACGCCCCCTGCTCCAAGTCACCCAAAGCATCAAGAAAGCAGTAAAGAAAAAGAAGCAGAGGGAGCAAGAAGAGAGAGAAGAGGAAGAGAGAGTTACTACCAAGAATTTGTGGAACGCCAGCTCTCCCACATGCAGGTGGCAGAACTGTGACATGTAGCACCCCAAAACCTCTGGTTTTATCTCTTCTGGTCTCTATAGCCAAAACCCCAGGTAGGGCCTCTGACCCCCCTGGCCACTCTGGGGTTCCAGGCCAGGGTGAGGGGCCTGAGTGTTCTCACTGTCCCTGCCCATCCAAGCTGGGTCATGGGCTCCAGGAGCTGTGCGGTGTTATAGTTTCCCTGGGCTGTTTGTGACTGTCAGCTGTTCCAGGGCTTCCCCGCGTGGGCTCCAGGGGCTGCCAGGATGGATACGCTGTCACCCCATCTCCATGAGATTAGATCCATCCCTTCCCCCTCCACACACACACCCCCACACCCCCACACCCCCACAAGGTGGTTCTGACTCAATAACTGATCCAGTGTGTAACAAATACTCTGCTTGATATCAGTCCTAATTTACATTTTTTAACATTTATTTAGGTAATAAATACAGGGAAAACTAGAAAGAGTTTTAAGAACAACTGTGATTTGGAGGGGACAGGAAAGGTGATTTTTCTGAAGAAAACTTCCTATAACAGCAGGGCTAAATGTTGAGTTCTATTGCTGCTTAATGTTAGGCATCCCTAGTTAAACAGAGAAAACATTATTAAAGTGGTCAGCTGAAAGTACTTGTAAATGAAGTGGTAAGAAGCCTTTCAGCTGGTTGTTTTGCTCAGTGTCTTCCTGGATATATTAGAATGCTAAGGTTAACGTGTTAGAAGCATCTGAGAAGAGGGAATATAACTTTAAATTTTTTCCCCTTAAAACTACTATAATTCATGGAACTAAACTGAGCTACAATCACTTGAGAAAATCATCATAACTG
The DNA here is from genome assembly GCA_035047865.1 of Dendrocincla tyrannina. Taxonomy (NCBI): domain Eukaryota; kingdom Metazoa; phylum Chordata; class Aves; order Passeriformes; family Dendrocolaptidae; genus Dendrocincla; species Dendrocincla tyrannina. The sequence goes on from JAWWMP010000165.1 coordinate 21,350,485, forward strand.
TGTAAGGAAGTGTAAAGAACCACCACAGACAGGTGGTTCATCATTTGAGTGCCTAGCATAAAGGAAAATAACTCTGAAACTTTTGTAAATGGATGGGAAACATAATAAAACTAAGAATAGAAGTAAAGTACAGAAAACTAAGAACTTTGCACAGACAAAAAATTACCAAGTAAGAAGTATTCCTAAGGGAAAACATCGATTCCAGAGTTTTTCAGTCCAAAAGCAAATGTACAGTGTTTGATTCCTGAATGGATGAGAGGATGATCTCAAAAGGTTCCTTCCAAACTAAACAATTCTTTGATTCTGCAGCTTTAACCCTTCTCTGTGGACATGAATTTCACTTTGCAGATTCAGTAGGACACACCATTGTATCACAGAGAATGAGCTACATTAGAATCATTTAGCCACATGGAGAATTAAACACTGACATACATCTGTATCTAACTGCTCATGCATGAAAAAGACTCTAAATAGCCACCAGAGAATTAAAATGGGAACTTAGGTGCATCGTAAGCAATGCTTAAATTTATTACAGAAATAAAAGTCACAGTAGTTCATTTTATTTTCCCTCATTTCTAGGGATAAATATACAGATGAAGTATAGGAAGTTGCTGACTTAGGTTTATTGCCCGTATTTGTAAATAGTCAAACTACATTTTGGTATGCATTTGAGATATCCAAACACTGAGTGCACCAACAGGGTCTAATTGCCCTGAGTAGCCTGTACACACCTTCTTTTTCAGTCTTCTTGGGCAATTTTTCTCCTCTCCCGTCACAACCATTGGGTTCTGTCCTGCTAAAGTGCACCTTGAACCAGGCTTCTATGAAAACAGCTAAGCTGTGAGAAAAAATTGAGAGAAGCTCCACTCTGAACCTCCGTCACCCTACAACATTTGGGTCCAGAGATGGCACCTGAGCTCATGTCCTGGCCCCTGGTCCTTGACTGAGCTACTCCATAGGTATGCCATGCCTGGCCATGTACCTTGCCAGTCTTCACCTTTCTTTGTTGACTTGACTCCATGGCTTGACTGTGGACTCCCATGGGATGGAGCCCTTGTCAGAGTTCTGTTCTGCCTTGCAGTCAGCTCACCTTCCCTCATAGGCTCCATTGCTGCTCATTTGGTAGTTCTGTGCTAAGAGCAGAAAAGGCAAAATAATCTAGAGTCTAGACACTTGTCTGTTAAAAAGGTGCATTTCCATAACAGTTAAGGTTTGTTGGAGTTAATAATGGTGTCCAAGGTCAGGTGTTTCAATTAGAAAATTTTTGACCAGCTATTTCAAAACAAAGGAAATTTCTTACTCCATTCCTCTTCTACACTATAACCTGTATTCTTTCTACCTAAAGAGATGGTGTTTTTATATTTTTGTAGTTTTAGTCAGGGACTAAAATATCTCATCATAGAATCATAGAATCGTAAAATATTTGGGGTTGGAAGGTACCTTTAAAAGTCTACCCTGCCTGCAAGGAACAGGGACATCTTCAACTAAATAAGATTGCTCAGAGCCCCGTCCAACCTCACCTGGAATGTTCCCAAGGGTGGGGAATCCACCACCTCTCTGAACAACTTGTTCCTGTGTTTCACCACCCTCACTGTAAAAAACTTCTTATCTTACATTTAAACTAAATCCCTCTTTTAGTTTAGATCCATTACTACTTGTCCTATTCCAGCAGGCCCCACTGAAAAGTGTTTCTGCATTTTTCCTAAAGGCCCCCTTTAAGTGCTGAAGGACTGCAATAGTCTCCCCAGAGCCTTCTCTTCTCCAGGCTGAACAACTTCAACTCTCTCAGTATGCCTTCATAAGAGAGGAGTTCCATCCCTCTGATCATCTTCATGCTCCTCCTCTGGACCTACTCCAGGTCCTTCTTATGCTGGGAATCCCAAAGCTGGATGCAGTACTTCAGGTAGGGTTCTCACCAAAGCAGAGTAGAGATATATAGAATCACCTCCCTTGACCTGCTGGCCACACTCTGATGCAGCCCAGGACACAATTGACTTTCTGGTTGCAAGTCACATTGCCACGTCATGTCCAGACTCTCATCCACCGGGACCCCCAAATCCTTCTCGGCAAGGCTGCTCTCAATTTATTCATCCCCCAGCCTGTACGGATACGGGAGTTGCCCTGCCCCAGGTGCAGCATCTTGCTCTTGGTTTTGTTAAACTTTATGAGATCCCCACAGCCCCGCTTCCTTAGCTAGTTCAGGTTGATGTGGATGGTATTTTGTCTCTCAGCTGTTCCAACTGCATCACTCCACTTGGTGTCATCTTATTCATGGAAAGTAAGGGCTTCCATATCCATAGAGTCAAAAAGGAATCATATAAGTGAAATATATATGTGTCATCATCACAGCCATTAAAGAACTATGTGGAAGGTTCATAAATTCATCTGCTTTTTTTCGAAACCTGAAGACATTCCTTCTAAGTTTGAACGACTATTTTAATTATGTATTACTCCGAGAGGTTTTATTATTTCCTATGTATTTTAACTGTATGGTTGTGAGGTAATTAGAAGGTTTTGTTGAACAGCAACATAAAAATTAAATGAATTCTTATTAAATTGTTACCTTTAGTGCTATCTACTGAAAGCTTCATGGGCTCTTTACATGAATCTCTCTGTAGGTTTCTAATTGAAAACGAATCACAGTGTTGTCTACTGAGATAAAAGATGCCTGTAAACTTCCACCATTTCGCAGCAGATATTATTGTGGTCATCATATTCATATGAATAAACAACCAGCTTTAGAAAATAGCAATGCTTTGTTGTATCATATCTTTGTTGTATCATATCTAAACTTGAGCAGTCCTCAAGTTTAATTATGCTAAGGGTTTTGGGGTTTTTTGCTGTAAAATAAGTCACAAACAGGATATAGGCATACGGTAGGCAGAATGAGGAACTGAGTTTAATGATCATCATCCCTATGTAGTTTAAAAGCATCAACTCACACCACTCAAACTAAACTTTAAAATCAAGGGAATGAGTAAGCTCTCTTTCTTTTGGCAAATAATAAGTTTTCTTTCATAATGGTTAAGTACTCATATATTTAATTGACTGAACTTCTCAGAGTCAAAACATTAATATGATAATAAACCACAAAGATCATAATAAAATTGCAAGAATTGAGAGTATAGAAATTATTTTGACTCAGAAGGGTCTGTTCTTAATGGGATTTAAAATTGATTTTAATTTTCCCTAGTGATAGGAGCTCACTGAACAAAGCATCCTGTCACTGATAAGTTTCCACCGGGGAAATAAAACAGTTCATACTCACTTTTCATACATAATACATAGGAATGATGGCTAAAGTTGATATGCAATATATGACAAATTCAGAAAAGTTTACTCTTCATCTGCATCCTTTTCAACATTAACAGTAATTGTAGTATTGATTTTCCTTTTGTGTTGCTTTTTTTGTTGTGGGATGCATGTGGGGGGCTGGTGGTTTTGTGTTTGTATTGCTAAACAGAAGGCTTTCAATAGGATGGTTAGGGAACTGATTTGTACTGAATATATCCAGATTCAAGTCCATTCTGCACCTGGCTCACAGTGGCCCTAGATAAAAATCTTTGTATTGACTGTAGAGGAATAGGAGTCTTGGCTTCCTGCTGTATATGACAATGTCCTAGCTAGTAGACAACATATATATCTCCCTATTTTTGACAATATAAAACTAAGACTTTGGTTCTGAAAAGATGCATTAGCATAATCCTGCTTTTGCAAATGTTCTCAAAAGCTTTCTTTTTGGTTCTGCTGTGGAACAAAGAAAATAAAATTGAAGACATTGACAAAATGGAATTGTCAGCTTTGGTTGGCAGATGTATATTTCATCTCCTTGTGCCCATCATTAGTAGTCCTTTGTAGGAGCAGATAATGAGCCACTATTCATATGGCACTTTGGAAAGTGTGTAAATATTATCTTTTATGGGAATAAAATGAGTTTCTTAGTCCAGTTCAAAATGAACACACTATTGTAATGAAAAAAGCCTTCAGTAGTGGGGACATAATGACTGTAAGTCTGGAGAAAATTTATCATTATGAAAAAATGCACCCACTTTTCCCAATAATTGTCTTTCATTAAAGCAATCTTTGGCTGTTTTACCTTTGTGGATCTCCCTATGTTTCACACTTTCACAAATCTTGTTCCACCAAGACAGCCCTGTAATGAGAGTGAAGTGTTTTTATTATTGTTTTTGTTAATCATGCTTCCTGCATCCTGCAAAGAGCTTCTTATTCTAAACTGTGCCAGAATTATTGAGGAATGAATCAATACTTGTTACCAATCATGATCACAGCTGTTAATCACAGTTGTAATTACCAATTGATTAATTAGCACAGTCCTGTTTAAAAGTCAGGAGTCATTAAATTTCCAGTGCATGTAACTTTAAATTCAGCCCAATATCCCCAAAGCTCTACAATTACATTTCAACCTACCTTAATTTATTACACATTGCTTTTTATTAATAACTTTTATTTATTATTGCATTTTCCAGTAACTCAAACTGAATTCTTGCTCTATATATAGTTTCTCATTGTATACCTACTGTAAATATAATAATTCATTACAACTCCTAATAATAAATGATGATAAGGTCAATGAAAACCCAACCTGCACATGTTTAGGGACCTTGCTTTGAATTATCCTTTCATTGTGATAAATGCCTTAGCAAAGAACAACATTTGGGTGTAGTCCAGAGGGTAATACACTAAATTATTTACTTTCTTCTGCTACTGAATGCAATTTATATTAGCAAAAAAGCATTTCATTGTATTAACTTAGGTACTGGCATATTTTTACCGGACAGTGTATATCATTAAACTCCTAATTCATTGATTTTTTTTTCCACAGTTCTGAGAAGAATCTGAATCTGTTGCTTGATGTTTTAACAGAGTGAAAGGAGCTAAGGTGCCATATTTCCTTTATTTTTTATTATTACTTAGAAAATTTATAATATTTCCTGGTAAAATCACCAGTCTGATTCTTCTCTCAATACTCCATTAAATAATTTTGATTAAAACTCAAAGGTCAATCCTTGGTTTAAAACACATACTATTCTTCATTTGAGACAATACAAACCTCTGGTGGCTAAAGAATACTAAACATAATCTACTTCATTTGTCTCATAACTTGAGTTTATATTTGGATTTTGCATTACAATTGTATTTGGAAAGATGTGCTCATCCCACTGCTTTTCTGCCAATGACATCTCTACTCCTCAGCCAGTTTTTCTTTCTCTTATTTCCTGTACCTGTGCTACTCTTGCCTTTATAATCACCAGCATTTTTCTGTTATCAGGTGCAATTAGTGACTTTTTACCTGATTACCATATTCCTTTAAGATTTAGACATAAGGAACTGCTATACCATCGTTCATAACCATCTTTTTCTGAAAGAATGCAGTATTTGGAGATACCATCACCAGTTGCACATCTCAAGCAAAGCATAAGGATCAGCTCCTATGACTTCAGTGTCAGAAAAGAATACTGGGGAAAATTAGTCCAATGTTTAAAATAATGCCACAATCCTGCCCAGCGATGAAGTGAAAACAGTACTCTGCATATACATGAATCTGCCTTACCTAATCACCCTGAGAAATCAAAAAGGGCTCAGCTAATAGGTAAATACTATATATTTCTCGTATGTTAAATACTATTTCACCATCTAATGAAAACAAATATGAAATAAATTTGCTTTATACATATTAGTAATAGTTAAGTATTTTAGCTAGAGCAAAACACATATATTTTAGGTTGACTTAAAGATATTTAACTGTAGCTAGACTTTATCTTTCTATACACATCTGCTCATATAAAGATATATGTGCTGACTGACACACTGCACCGCTATGCCAGAGCTAGTGATTTTTTTGGTTCTAGATGTAGTTACATTGTCAAACAGCATGTTTTTCTCTTACCTTTGTTGCCGTAAGGAAGGGGAAAAAAACTTTCCAAGAAAACTTTATGTGGGTAAAGTAGAGAAGAGTTCTTTTACTTATAGGGTTTTGGGGTACAGGAGTATAAAAAAGTATATAAAGTATAAAAAGAGTATCAAAGTATAAAACAGTATAAAAGAGTACAACATGTGTTGACAATAACGAATAGAAAAGACCAGTGCTAGGTTGAACTCACAGCCTCAGGAATACCATGTGAGCTCTTCTCCAAGCACCACCACTTCAAAACATGCAGAGTAAATTAATCCGATAGGCATCCCTTTCATTTCATTTCCGGATGGGCACATACCCAGCCAACCCCTGAGCCACTCTGCCATGCCTTACTGAAGCAAACAAGGGACAACAACCTGCCCCTCCCAGGTGAAAGGCCCTTTCACCCACAGGCTGGGAACACTGACTCTTGCAACATCTGGGCCCAAGTCAGCTCACCTGCCAACCCACTATAAACAAGGGAGAAACTCCCTTTTACAGCTGCTTCCCTGCAGCTCAGCTACCCCAGCAGCTCATGCTGCTACCCAGTTCCCATTACCGGTCTCATCTTCCTTCTAGCAGGACTTGAGGTTCTTGAGGTCCGGTCCGGGAGAACAAGGGAGGGGAAACATCTCCCCCCACCTTAGAAGAGCAAGGGAGGGAAAACCCTCTTTGCAAGCAGAGCTCTTCTGAGCTCTTTCCCCTCTCCCCCCCATTTTCGGGGGAAAACACAGGGCACCACACCAGTCTGAGCAGCAGAGAGAGAGAGTGTGAGTGTGTGTGTGGTGTGTGCGTGTGTGTGTGTGTGTGTGTGAGAGAAATGTCAACAAGGTGTAGGAGCTTGGAAAAAACAACTAGATAAAGCACAGTAGCAAAAATAGAATGTGTTGAAAACATAATGGCTGGATCACTTGGATTTCTTGGTAGTGTTAAGCATTATATCCATATTAAAAGCAAAGAGCCTCAGCATGGTTAGTGGTGTCTTACAAAAAGTACCCAAAGAATTAGAGGCTATTAGCCAGGGGCTGAACAGGTCTGCAATATCTCTATGAGGTCTGGAGCTGGGCTATGTTTACTCTTCTCACTGGATCTCTTTTGGTGCTACTGATGTCCGTCCTAAGTGCTGTCATTGCAGCTTGCAACTTGCTAAGCCATGCAAATTTCAATGCTCCTGGGAGCAGAATAGTAAAGGTTATGCATTGTTAAACGCATTCCTAATTCAACTCCCATTTTCCTCACTACAATTTTATAGTGGATGCCCATTCAGCCTCACAGGGACAAATAAAAGGGGGTGTTTTCAAGCAATATCCATCTAAAGGATGAAGTGTCATGGTTTCTTGGCAAGTGACTACTTTGATGGCAGAGCAGTTTGACTTGCAACAGTTATAAACCAGCTATTTCTGACCCTAGAGCGTAGCAGAGTTAATTACGGTAGTAAGCAGTTTGGAGCAACTAATTTATATTGTGATGCCTTAGTTGGCACAAGAAAGAAGAGATTTGTCAAAATATACTAAGATGGCTCCTCCAAACTCTACTTTATTTTGTAACTCAGTAGTAAAAATCTTGTTTGTTATGACAGAGACAAAATATAATCAAAGGAAGGTGCATGTTCCTTGTCCTTAAGGCCATATTTTCAGTTCCAAATCATTAGCTGACAGGCCAAACATGTTGTGCAGTCTTTCACTAAAAGAAAACTTTTGTGTTTTTTCTGTTTTCACAAGAACTATAAGTTATAGAATGACAGCCTTTTGGCTAGGCTAGAGTAAACTTTCCAGGCTAACTTTCTAATAAATAAAACACCCTGTCTTCCCCCTGCTGCTTGCTTCATCTCTTGTCATCAGTCAGTACAAGTACTAGTGACTTAAGATAGCTTTTTTTCATCATTCTTTAGTTGGCAACCCCCTTGAATTGTTAAATAGGAAGGGAATTTCAATGACAAGAATACACAATTAACATGTCTATACTTTACAATGGATTATTAGAGAAAATTTAATCTTGAAGGACAGGTCAGAACTACAAATACTAGGTACTAGTAAAATTTTCAGCAACTCATTTTTTCTGGGCCTGCTTCTACTTCGCAGTCCCCATAGGAGCTGTTACCCACAAATTGAGAAAAGTAACCTGAGCTGTACTGAGACATTATCAGTCTGGATCTGTGTAGTGTTTAATAGGACTTTGTCTGGAGGCTTCCAGTCTGCATCTTCAACTGAAGTCCTTGGAGTCTCTATGGATCATTATTTATTGTCTCTGTCTTCATTTCAGTACCCATCTGACAGATGAGCAAAGAAAAAATGTATTCAGGACAGTGAACTAAACATTTGTTTCTGTCAGGTCACACCTATAAGACTAGATAACTGAAAATGTGAGATGGAAAAAAATTAGCTGGTTCCTATTTACTTTGCTATTTCCATTCTCTTTTTGTTTTCTATATGCTAACTCTCCTTCTTCCGTCTCTTCTGTGACACAAGTCTAGAGCCACTGTTCTACTTTACCTCACCTTCTCCTCACAGTACTATGCTGTGTATGATACTGGTTCTAAGAAGCAGGGGGACGCTTTCTGTATCTAGAGACCTCAAGAAGCCGTGCGATTTTTGCCAGTGAATAAAGCACGATAAATTTCAGTTTATGAACCAAACTTCTCTATTGGTCTTTTTTGATATCTGCCTAGTGGAGTAAGTCACAGGAGAGAGAAATAACCTTTCTAATTTTCTTGCTTCGTAGCTATTTTGTTTCAGAACAGTGGCATATCAATAAAAAGTACAGATATTTTATCACTGACATTTAGCAAAGCATGGCACTATATGCTTTGCTAGTGTGTAAGACTCAATTTTGACCCAGTTCATCAGTTTCGTTTATAAAAATAAGATGAACAATATCACATACTTCATGCAGGAGAACAGAGGATACCGATTCCAAATTCTTGACACCAGTTAGCAAAACAAAAATGTCATTATTAATAGACAAAAATTAGGGTACAGATTTTGCCTCTGTTTGAGAACACACAGTCTAAGCAATGTACGTACAGATTTAACATAAGTTCAATCATCTTCCTTTTACATCAATGCCAAATGATTAATTGGATCTGTGAAAATGAGGCAAAAGGTCATCCCTCTTGCAGCTGAGCTGTCAAAGTCACTAACTAATTTGATAAATATGGGCTTTGATGACTTCCTGAGGCTGTCTTCAGCCCATTAGATATTCTTATGCATATTTAAAAATTTAATTTAACTTCACATATATTTATTTTTAGTCTTGTCCATTCCTACAAACAGAAGGATGTAAACAAAATGAGAAAGAAATACTTTAGAACTGAAGTCTCATAAATTTATATCAGAGAAGATTTCTCATCCCAGATTTTTAAATAAGAGAAGCTGAGAAGGATTTGTATGCAACAATCTGTGACTTTAGAATATGTGATTTGACTGCCTGTCCTGGTTTTGGCTGGGATAGAGTTAATTTTCTTTTGAGTAGCTGGTACAGTGCTGTATTTTGGATTCAATATGAGAATAATGTTAACAACATTAATTGTTGTGAGTAGTGCTTATTCTAAGTCAAGGTCTTGTCCATTGCTAAGGCTCTGACAATAAGCGTGAGCACAGGAAGCTGGGAGGAAGCATGGCCAGGACAGCTGACCTGAACTGGGCAAAGGGATTTTCCATTCCATAGAATGTCATGCCCAGTATGTACACTGGGAGAGTTGCCTGAAAGGTGCTGATTGCTACTCAGGGACAGTCAGTGAATGGTGACCAACTGTATTGTGCATCACTTTTTTCTCTGAGGTATTATTCCTCTCTTTCTCTCCTTTTAATTAAAATGATTATAATTGTAATTTTAGTATTTTACTTTGTTTCAATTATTAAATTGTTCTCATCTCAATGCACAAGACTTCATTTTTTCCAATTCTTCTCCCCACTGGGAAAGAGTGAGGAGGGGACTGAACAGGCTGCGTTGTACTTAGTTGCTGGTTGGGATGAAACAACAACACGGTCCAAAGGTGAGAAGAGGAAATCTTTTTAGGGCTATGGCAGTTTCCCAGGCCTACAGAACTAAAAGATGGTTATCTACTGGTTAGATATGGAATAAATGCTGGAACACATAGTTAATATAATTATGCTCTACAATATCTATGCTGTCAGAGTTATGACATCTGTAAGGATCTGCCTAGCATTCACACTATTGTATTCACACAGGAATAAAAATACTGCTGCTTCATTCTTGGAAATTATTTCCAGTAAAACACTGATCTTTAGAAGCAGAATAATCAGACATAAGCAATCAGTGTACTGCAAGCAGAACTTCTTAGAGACTGACTGAAGAAATAAAAACCACTCCTGTAAAACCTCCTCAAGGATTAAATCATGACCAGGTAAGCAAACAAATACATAATTATGTCATTATTTACCCTTAGCAAGTTCTATAAGACTCTCTGGGGCAAGATGAAAAGACTCAGTGCATGTCCTTCTTCTCAGTCTGACGGTAAAAACTGTTTCCAAGCCATAGGCATAGAAAACTGAGCATTATGTGAGCCTTGGTATACTATCATACTATCCTCCAGAAGGATCCCCAATAACATGGCTCTATTCAACTGCTTTCTGACAGAAGACACTTGAGCAGAGAGGACATATAGTCTGTATGGGGTTTAATTTTCAGAAAGCAAAAAAAAAAAAAAAAAAAAAATTCTGGTGGACTTACTATAATCGTCTTACCAAGTGACTCTAAAACTGTGTAATTTGTATGTACAAAATAAGACTTTTTTCTTGCCTGTGGGGGAATAAAATTGGAATTATTTGTACAAGGTGCACTTGTGTCTTAGCACTTTCTGCTCTCTTATCTGTGCACATGCTGCGACACCAAAGCATGGCCAATTAATAATGTCTCTGGAAGGGGGAGAGTGGACTTTTTCAACTTAGTGAAATGGAGTCTTTTCTGTAAAAAATTGGCAAGTACAGCTCTCCTAAGAGAAAGCCATCTGGAACCTAAAGGCTTGTAGTTACTATCAAAGCAGGCTGTTGCAAATTTCTAAGGGATATGGCATTATTAATTGAGACTGAAGAAGCCAATGACCTATGCACTTCTATGTATGACATAGCTGCCAAGACCTTTCTTATAAATTTTCATATATTATTAGTGAAATTCCCCATAGTAGAACTCTATCTGCCATAGAGGTTCTACTTACTATGAAAAAAAATAGGAGGAAAAGTAGAATTCAGGAAACATATCTATTCCTAAAAAGTTTTCCTTTATAATGCAAAACCACTGGAAAGCTAGTTTCTGCAACAGATGCAATCAAAACTTATTATAATCAAGAAAAATCTGAACTCTACCAAACACTAACAAACTCTTGTGAGGAATCAATACCTTCCAATGAAAACAAAGTATTGACAACATATCTCTGTATCAGTGCAGATTATGGGTCCAATATTTCATACCCACTAGTTGAGACAAGAGTTTCCTATGCCTCTATGCAGCTGTACTGACAAGACAAGTATGACCTCACTGTATTAATTTACACAGTTTTGGTCCAAGTAACAGCTTCTATTTCCTGTTGTCTTGGTTTTGTCTTCTGTTAGTGCTGGCCACCAGAACTGAGGAAGCCTAAATAAGTGAATATGTTATACCTGATAAAATAAATTGGAGTAAGGGAAGGAATGAGAGTCTCTCATGCTTCACTGTCTTTCTGCAGTACAGTTGACTTGCAGAGTGTAGGGAACTAAGGTTCCTGGAAAGGAAACTGCAACTTCCCCCACCTGTGTTTTCTAAGATAAGCTGGTGTTGAAAAGTAATTTGTGACCTTTGTGGTTCATAGGTTCTCCTGTAACAGATCCACAAAATTTCTTGGGTAATGCTGTCCCTACAGGTCAGTACCATCTAGTTCTTAGAGCAGCCTATGCCATTCAGTTCAGCTGCATTTTGTATTCTCTGGGTACTCCAGGGAAACATATTAGGATGACAGTCTACCAATGTGCCATTGAAAAATTACACTTGCAAGAAAGGAGGGACTTGTTTTCAGTCATGGAGCTTGAACTGATCCTTTTCTCATGCCAAATGAAAATAAAGACAGTAACAATTTATTGAAAAAGAAAAAGAATAGGCAGTATATTACAAGATTTTATCAGGGTATGAACACCAGAAAAGGATAAAAAGCCATGTTTAACCTTCTTCAAATTGAGATATACAGTGGGCCTTCCTCTTTCTCTGAATCCAGTTGACAAGCTATAGCTGAAATATCTTGAAAAGCCTGCCCTCATGAAATAAGTGTTAGCTGTAGAGCTGCATGGCAGCTCATGAACTTTCACTCTTGTTTGATATCTGTTGGTTCGGTCTATCAGAATCAGAAGTGATGATGACTGACTCTCAATGTGGTTATGATACAACATGTGACATATTACTTCATCAGAGACTTACAAGAAATCTTCCTCTGCCTTCCCAACAAGTGTTATAAGACCCACTAGAAAAGCCCATCATAATTGCAGTGTGCTTATCATGTGAACCTGTTTTCTTAAGCTTTACTGATAAGTGCTGCCCAAGTCACTTTCTGACAAATCGCCTTTCTGTACAAAGAAAGCAGCAATCTCTGATAAGAGGCAAACTATTAATGCTTATTTTGTTATTCACTGTCACATCATTAATAACAATAAAAATTCCTTAGACATCATTCGTCTTCAGTAACTAATATTTACTCCCATGGGAGAGAGCCTGGTGACAATAACACAATGTGTACTTTTTAAGGTCCCCCCTCAAAATACATCTCAGACATGAGATGACAGTATATAAGTTAAGAAAAGAGGAAGAGATGATAGTACAGAAAACCTTAAGGAAAGTGCTCATCCAATTTTCCAAAGTAACCACTCATTCTTTCTTGTCTATCATAAAAATCCTCAAGTCAAGTGAACTGCTCAACACACAGAGATGCCAGAAGTTTTTCTCTTGTAGTGTCATCCTAATATGTCAGTTTTCTCACCTATCAAACAGATACAATAAGATGCCAGATGTACTGTGGTCAGTAGGATGGGTGAGCTCTCTGTCTGAATGGTAGTGAGTTAGTTGTTCCACAGCACTGTTTCATCCTGTTTGAAAGAAATGACAAGGCAAACTCTGCCTGAAAGAAATGACAAGCCCATAAGGATAAACAAGTCACCTAGGGCATATTCTGTGCCATATATTTCTGTGTCATATATTTTGTATCTGTGTACACATATACTCAGCAGTTAGGTGCTCTGCTGCCTAAAGAAGGTGAAAGTACATGGTCCTTTTTACATACAGGGCTCCCTACAATTCCACATTAGTAAAAGAAAAGGATATTGCTGCATGATAAAGTAGCAGCAGTCATTGCTCAAATTATTTATAAGTCATTCATTCATATTTATATATAGGGCTGTCAGGCTTTTTCCTCTTACATAGAAAGAAAACAAAACCTAGACTTGGTGCTTCCTCTTCCAAAGAACTGTGCAAATATTAACTAAAAACAGGTGGAAAATACAGATGGAAGGAAAAGGCCATACAAGAATTAAGATTTAATGTTGCTTTAAGTATAGCTTGTTCCTAAGAAAGTATAAGAAGATTACAAAGAAAGAAATCTACACCAAGACCCTCAATATGCTATCATTTCATCTCCTACAAGGTGAGTGTAAATGTATATGAGAAATACTATTGTTCTGATCTGGTGGCATTATGCTCTCCCTTTGCATTGGTATAAAGTAGCATGGTATTAGACAATACAGAATCTGGGTTATTAAAGACAGCATTCTGAGATATATGGTGAGTGGAAACATTATTTTTGAGAGAGAAAACTGAGCTGAATACCCTTCTAGTGCCTAACACCCAGAAGATAGGATAAATCCACAACAGAAAAGGTATTTTGTACCTTGTTACTCAGTTGTTTTCAAACACAAGCTGTAGCAGAACTTGTAAGCAACTGTTTTCTTTTTTTAAAAAAAAGGTCCAAGATTCCTGAAAGAACCATGGTAAATTAAGCACCACAAGTCAAGTCTCCTTCTCCAAAGGCATCTCAGAGAAGCAGAGAAGAATGCAGGCAGCCACAGTTGGCAGAGAGCCCTCTCTCATGTTTTGGGGTTTTTTTAACTTTTTCTGTGAGATTACTTCTGGCACTATGTTGGCCCTGATGGAGTCATTGTCATAACTCCATGTGTTCAATTTCTCTATGATTTTTTTTAATTTTGGACAAAAGACAAAATGGAATCAGTCTCTGAAGCATCTGGAGCATCACCTCATCAATACAACTATTTCAATTACATGCTATAACTAATGTTCACGCTCTTGAATTCTGAAAATCTGGATCTAGCTTCAAGTCCAGCTGGCTGCTAAGGCCATCATCTGTTAAAAAAAAACAAAATGTCTGGGGACAGAATCTTGGCTGTCAGAGCTACTTTCTCTGTTGCGTGCATAGCAGTACTGTGAAAAATTTACAGCTTAGCATAACTTCTCAGTCCCTCAGACTCTCAGGGTACACCAGGGAAGCTGTTGAGTTTGGTAATATTGTAGAATTGACAAAGACAAATCTCTCATTCATTTCTGGTTTTGGCAAATAGCTTAGAACATGATTCTCCAACCCTATGAATCATGCCTTCAATCATATGCCTTTCAAATATACATCCGCCTGACTGAAAGAGGAAAGGGAATCTCTGGAGACAGGCTGGCCAACTTGGTGAGACAGGTTTTAAACTCAAGGACTCAGGGTGTGGGGTCCAAAGTAGCAATGGTTACAACATCAAATCCAACTGGGGAACAAGTGAGGTCAAACAGAGCAGCAACAAACGTTTCTTGCCTGCCTTCCAAGATGAGATTCAGAAGGCAAACAACCTCAAGAGTATGTATGTCTGTGGTGGTGACTCTTGCACCCTTGCTGGGAAACCTGCACACTTGATTACCTCTCTGAAATGCACACAGCATGGGTAGTAAATAGAAAGAATTAGAGATTCATGTGTGGTCACAGTGCCATGATCTCATTGCAGTTACAGGGACATGGTGGGATATGGTGGGACGTGACTGGAATGCTGTCATGGGTGGCTATGTACTTTTTAGGAAAGACAAGGCAGTGATGTGAGGTGATGGAGTTGCTCTTTATGTGAGAGAGCAATTGGATGTATCAACCTCTGTTAAGGGGTGGCTGAAGAAAAAATTGAGAATTTATGGGTAAGAATTCAGGGACAGGCTAATATGGGTGACACTGCTGTGGGTGTTTGCTACAGGCCACCCCGCTAGCAAGAGAACGTGGAAGTTCTAAAGACAGTTGGAAGGAGCCTCAAAGTCACAGTCCCTGGTTCTCATGAGGAATTTCATGAGGTATACTGAGTAAGTTTGCCAATGAATATAAATTGGGACAAGATGTTGACTACCTCAAAGGCAAAGAGATGCTGAAGAGAGACCTTGACAAATTAGAGAGCTGGGCAATCAAGAACCATATAAAATTTATCAAAGACAAATGCCAGATTCTGCACCTGGAATGGGACAAACCTGGATGTATCTACAGCCTGGGGAATGGGAAGCTGGAGAGCAGTGCTGTGAAAAGGGACTTGGGGCTCCTGGCTGATGGCAAATTGAATATGAGTCAGCAGCATCCGGGCAGCCAAAAGGGTCAGCTGTGTCCTGGGATACATCAGGCAAAGCATCACTGGCTGGTCAATGCAGGTGATTGTCCTGCTTTGCTCTGTGCTGGTGCAGCCTCACCTTGAATATTATGTGAAGTTTTGGTCACATGAGGAGAGGCTGAGCTCACTTGGCTTGGTCAGCCTGGAGGAGACTGAAGGGAGATCCCATAGCAGTCTACAGCCTCCTAACAGGAGGAAGCAGAAGGGCAAGCACTGATCTCTTTTCTTTGGTGACAAGTGACAGGACCCAAGGGAATGGCACAAGGTTGTGTTAGGGGAGGTTTAGGCTGGGTATTAAGGAAAGGTTCTTCACGCAGAGGGTGGCTGGGAAGAGGCTTCTCAGGGTCACAGCATCAAGACTGCCAGAGTTCAAGAAATGTTTGGACAATACTCAGCCACGTGGTGTGATTCTTGGGGCTGTCATGTGCAGGGCCAGAAGCTGGATTTTGATGATTCCTTGTGGGTCCTTTCTAACTCAGCATATTCTATGATTCTGCCATGAGTATTTTTTTAAAGCTTAAAGATTTCATTTTTTTTTAGTTTTTGAAAGTCAAATAAAACAGTGCAGAGGATCCCACAAAACTGAGAAGTCAGAACTGTTATTTTCAGAAATTTATCTAGAGATGCATGTTCTCTGTTCAAAAGAAAACTGTCACTGTTTAATACAACTGTTTAAATAGCCTGTCCTAAATGGAACAGTAGAGTAGAAGAATCAGCAAACTTAGAGTTACACAAAGGCTCAGCGAGGCAAATGGCTGGAGCATACTTTTTTGTCAAACAAGGAAAGGTAGAACCATTCTACCATGTTCTGACTGTTCAGATATGTGCTACAAGGCCCCTTGCAAATTACTATTTCCATGTTCATATCATCTCTTATTATCTCTGCTCAGTCACTGTGAGGCAGCCTAATCTATTCCTCACCATACAGACCATTTTATTCTCACCACTAAATAGCATTTCCCTTTTGGATTCTGATATCCCAGCAATAGGCTCATTTGTTTAAAGACAGTTTTGAGACACCTTACTAAAAAATTACATTTTGCAGCCAGGGAATTTAAACACTTTTCCAGTCCGGAAGTTTAACCCATCGATTGTGTGTATGTGCTTGTGTATGCAGGTAAGTGTTTTTTAATGGTATAAATGACAATTACAAATTATTATACAGAATGTCTGATGAGTTGTCATAATAATGACTTTAAAATTCATTTTACTGATGAACAACTAGTAAAAATCCTTTTATGAGCCCTAAGTTGCAAAGCACTTATAGAGCTGCTTAACATCAAGCAGTATGTATTCAGGCAGACTGATCCAGAATTAACCTCGTTTCACATTAGTATTAGATAGTGGCTAGTTAGTGGTGGTTACCACATTTTTCCCTCATATGAGGCTATAAAATAATATGAGGACACCTGGAAAATTGTCTGTAAAATAAAAAGTCTAACTATCTGTTGTAGTAAGAAGGTGAATGAGGACAGAGACTGTCTTATTTCTTATTACCATACCTATCATACACTGGGGCTTATTGAGAACATTTTTGTGCTTGCAAGTGTTAGTTAATTTGTCCTTGTGCATTCTCTCTCATTGGCATGCAACTTTGCACCTCATTTTCAAACATATCTGCATCCCATTTGGGTGCTCCTAAATCAACATATGGTAAACTGCATGGATACACAGTTGTAAACGTATAAATAAGCTTGTAAGGAGATCATATATAAATGATGACTTCTTCAGGTCACAACAGATATTTGTTATAAATATAGGCAATGTATTCCATAACAACCATGATGTCATGGAAAATGTAGGCTTCCACAAGATAACACTTCCAGCAAAATTTGCAGACTGATCACTATTTGGAAAAACAAACCATAATGTTTGTTTTGGGGGTGATCTAACTTTAGACTGTTTATTGGCCTAAGTAGTCACAGTGCCCTTGGGAAATCCCTCTGTTTCTGATCCCATTTCCATACCTCGCTGAAGAAGGACTTCCAGTTAGATTAACATAGCTTATTGTCACGGGAAAAGGGATATATTAATATTAAATTCAATAATATCAATTCAAAATATAAATTAGAAGAAATTGAGGTATTTCAGTATTTCAGCTTGATTTTTGATTAAAACAAATGTGAAAATATCGAAATTTGCCATGGGGGAGATATAATTTTAAATTTTATTTCTTATCTGTCCTTAGCTGACTTAAACATGAACTGAAGGGAACACTTGGAAACATGATTTAAAATTAAGTTCTGTGCTGGCCACAAAATGAGTACCTTCTCTAACACTGGGCATGATCGACCTATATCTCATAAGTCATATGAGTTATATGATGTTACAGAAGGTCAACTAAGTCTACTTACCTGGCCCTTCACCTGCTCTTGAATACCATTTTTCTTGAGATGGCCTTCTGGCAAAAGACTTCAGGCTAGTTAAATTATTCTGATGGTGACAGTCTGCTCCTGGCTGCCTTTTCTGTCATTCTGAGCTTCATTGTTCATGTGCACACATTTTCAAGTGCTCTGATCTGTCTCTGGGAAAAAATGGTGGCCAAGAACAGACCACTTATCACTGTCAGAACCATGAGCAGCTTCTCTGCCTGACTTCCAAATTGCCTGTGGGCCTGTTTGCTGGAAGTGCAAACTATCCCTGTTGGAGGAAGACATCAGTTATCCTTTTTCCAGGGACAGTTAGATGGCTATTTGTGTTCCAGCCTTAGGTATAAAACATTCTTAAGCCTAACCTGAATGAAGGTTGTAATGAGGTGAAGGTCAGTCTCTTCTCACAGATAGTGATAGGAAATGGCCTCAAGTTGTGCCGGGGGATGTTTAAATTAGACATTGGGAAAAAATTCTTCACTCAAAGGGCAGTCAGGCATGGGTACAGGCTACCCAGGCCAGTGGTTGACAGACCATCACTGGAGGTGTTCAAAAAACATGTAGTGTGACACTTGAGGGGACAGTTTAGTGGTGGACTTGGCAGTGTTAGGTTGATGGTTGAGCTCAATGATCTTTTCCAACCTAAATGATTCTATGAGTCTAATATTTTGGTCAAACCTAGTCATTAAGAGATTTACATCAAAAAATTTACTGCACATATTGCAGAGGAGACTTTGTGCAGCTAAAGCAAGTAGTATAACATGGGAATGCTAAGGCTTCATCAGTGGAGATATACAGTATTTTTCAGCAAATATGTATGCTGAAAACCTAAAGGAAAACTTTTATGAGCTTCCAATTCTGTCCATTTATACAAGGAATTAAAAGGACAATTAATTGCATTACAAACACAGTGTTGGTAAAATGTGTGTGTCCTGCATATATCACCTTGCTGTTGGATGCATCCCTGAATCCAGGAGTGCAAACATTTTTAAGCAAGAAGTCAGCTAATGTAGAAAAGTGATGTCTGATTCTAAATGACTCTAGACATGAGAATATTTCTTGCATATTACAGCAGTGGTTTTCCAATGAAATACACCTTTTCCCTTTTCTTTTGCATGATGTCTTCCTCATTATGTTATGTCTTGCTCATGTCTTGCTTGTTATTAAAGGTATGGTAAGTTCACCAGAATCTAAATAATTGATTTCAAACTGTTATTTAGTCTTCCCAGCCAGATCTTACATAGAAAACTAGGTTGTTAACAACTGGTATGGTCCTTCAATCACATTGTCCATAAATGATTTTATAATAATAATCAAGCAAACAGAAGCTCCTTCTTGTTTTTATGATTAAAATTTCTTTGAAGAGTAGCAGATCACCTGCCCGAGGGTGTATTGTATTTGTTTTGACTTCTTTTTGAGTAGAGTGTGAAAGAACTAATGTGTTCTCTGAAGAAACAAGACTCTGAGCAAGTATTCTACTTGTGTACGGAAGCTGATTTGCAAAACACAACGATCCGCCTAAAATTCCTCCAGTTTGAAATTACTCTTAAAATATCTATCGTCAAAGAAAGTGAAGAATTCTTGGTTTTAAACTATTTTTCAATCCTTCATTTGTTTTCCAGCTTTACATGATATTGTGCTAGTAATAGCTCCCAGATGTGAAAATACTCTTCTTCCTCTGAAAGAACTTCTGACATTTTATGCCTCATTTGTACAGTCAAACACAAAAGAGAAACTGAGTTGATAATAAAAATAAACAATGACAACATTCAAGTGGATGTTTATAGGGCAACAGGGTTACCAGTTCTCAAAGATGAAGGGAGCAAGTACCTGCCATTGCACAGGTTAGATTGATCAGACTCAGATGTGACCAGTCTTATTTTCTGAGGCTTTAGTATGCAACCCACAGGCACACTGGCCTTGACCTTTATTAACAAATGGAATCATATTGTGGTAAAACATGATGTGGAATTATATAATAAAATAGCAAGTTGCTGTTTCAAAAACAGGGAAAGGGAAGCCTGATGGGATACAGATGAAATTGCGCATCAGTTTAAGGGGTGAACTGCTGAATTGGTTGTATGAAGAAAAAAAAGAAGATCTACTTTCTTTTTGTCACAAAATTATCTTCCTGTGAGACACATGGAGTTATTTTTGAAAGCCACAAAGTGTGATAGACACTTTTTGGAGTGCTGTGGTATATAAGTTCATTGGAATACATGTTCTTATGAGCTGATTTGGGCTTTTTCAGAGCAATGAAATGTCATAAGATGCGGCATTGTGACAGGCATCTCATTTTTATTTGGCATGTGCTGTATCATGAATCGCAGTATTCATATTGGTTTCCTCAGGGTAGAACATGAGAGTTTCAGACACTGATTTACGCTCTTACCTGAAAGCATTGCAACAACAATTTCATGTCAGCTTGAGTCCCAAGAGGGCTGGAGGTTCAGAAAACCACAGAAACCCCAATCAAAATGCTGCAGAAAGAAATAACAAAGAAATAACAAAGAGTTGTAGATGGCAAGCAACACTTCTTCCTGCCAAGGCCTAAAAAGATAGAGTCACGGACTTTTATGCTACTCAAAACACATCTTTCATTCTAGTAACAAAAATCCAGGCAATCAAAGGAAAAGTTATCAGTATAAAAATCACTCCATGACACACTTTTTAGAAATAAACTGCTGAATTTCCTTTGGCAAATGCAATGTTTAGAAATAGTTTGAAACAGCTGGTACAAATGTAAATCAATAATTTTGCCTAGGTCACAGTAAATGTTTGTTGCATGCGTACATAAAGTAAAGAACAGAGACAAACTTTATAACATAGCAGAACAAATTATCTGCCTTATAGATTCATGAATATTTGAATTGAGAATTTGTGACTGAGGAAGCCATCAGAAATCTCAATCTCTTGTTATTTCCTCCAGTAACTGTAGAGTTTTGATGCTTATCTCCACAAGCAAGTAAATCTGTTAAGAATTTTATCTTTATGTGTAAAGTATATATATTTAGTGGACAAAAGACATGAGGCAGAGTTTGGATTTTATCTTTAGACAGAACTGTGAGACAAGATCTACAAATGTGGAGTGTTCTTGTATCTGAAGTGCCATTGAGTTGCTCTTATATGCCATGAATACTTTAACCTGCTTACCTGTTCCCAAAACAAAAGTGAAAGGAACAGAGACAAAGAAAGACAGTGGAATGGAAAGTGATCTAGTGTATGGGGCACTTATCTGAATGAACTATGAGTGCTCTGAAGTAAATAATTGTTTATTAGTTTCCATGGCAAATTGAGAGTTGTAGTCTTAGGCACAATGATTTATAATATATTCTGAATAAAAAATGTACTGGATTTTCTGTATTTTTGTCGACAGAGAAAAATAATTGGCAGTTTTTCTGCATAGAACAATCTGATTCTGAGTTAGAAGTTAATTTTGAGGATAAGTGAGGTGCTAGGCTTGTATATTCTTAAATGAAAACGAGAAGAGGTGGACTACAGAAATACATAAATAAACGGTCTTATAGAGTCCATTTTCCTAAAACAGCTATTTAGAAAATATAAAAGAAAATAAGATTAGTCTGATATTTCTCTGTTATCACTGAACTTATGAGGATTAAATTATTACTTTAGTTGAACATAAGATACTTCTGCATCTTAACCTCGTCCTCTTACTTTTAATATGTTTTTTTCAAAGTATTAACATGGAGGTAATTGCCTGTCACTGCTGAGTAGAGTTACATACATAAACAAAAAACAGGTTCCCCTTTTGACAGGAAAGTAACATTAGTATGACTGGACAATTTAACTGTTATGTTTTAGGCTTAGAAGATAACACCCTGCTGAAACATTTATATTTCTCTAGACACTTGGACAGAGAGAAAGAGAGGTTATAACTGGTTTGCAAAGGTAAGTTTTTCTTTTGCAGTCTGCAGCCTGGAGATTTCAATTGTTGCAATCAAATAACCAAAACCAACACTGAATATTAGATTCTGCAACAAAAAAAAGCTTCCAAAACCAACCAGTTCCCCAGACTGCCTTACAGTAGCCCAAACAAGGTTGCAATTTTTCAGTTTTTGTGTACGTCACTGAACTTTTTAGGGAAATATTAAACATATTCCTTTTCAACAAACTAAAATTTCATATGGCAGAGCTAAAGGCATTTTAGTACAGACACCCTGAATAAATCCTAACTGTGGCACTAACCTAAAGCTGTCTGAATGGGCTGACAATAGTTACCTATGTCACACAGCTCTTGCTTTCACCAGTAGAACAGATTTTTCTAGGGATGGATTAGAAATGGAAAGAGACTAATCTGTCATAAGTAGACCCTTTCTGTTCTAGTGTGTATTCAGCCCATGGAAAGACACTCAGTCCTCACTATCCCCTTTATCAGTCTTCCTTTTCCATGGTTTGGGAACAGCATCTTTGTGGTTTTGGATTTATACAATCCAAATAATTCAAGGAAGCACAGTAACTTTCTCTTAGTGGAAAGGGAACTTCAGCACAATCTGCTGACGGGCCTACCTGCACAAGCCACCTGTGACAGACAACTGTCAGCCTCTTTCACAATACCCTTTTCATTTCAAAATAAAATCTTCTAAAAAATTCATATTAGTAGATGATATCAGTGCTGAGGCACTGTATAGAAACTGCCAGAGCAAAATATAGTACTTGTTTATTTATAACTAAATAACATTAATTGATTTGTAGAGCAGATTCATACTAGACACAATTAAATTTGAATAGCAAAAATGAGCCTTAGTTTACTTATATTGACAGCAGTCAGGTTTTGCTAATAAAAATTCCTTGATTTCCCCCAATTTGAAATATATCTCAGAAACTTTACTCTGGCTTTCATTTTAATTTTTCCTTTTCTTCTTTTTTTTTTTTCTCTTTTTTTTAAAAAAAGGTATTTAGTGGAAACTTGCAGCTTGCTCTCAAGACTGTTGGTCAATCTTCCTCTATTTGCACACTTCATTTGCATCCATGCGGTCACATGTTAAAAATAAACAGAAAAAAATAATCAGTATTTTGCTTTAAAGCAGAGCTGCAAGAAGAATTCATTGCCCATTATTCTACCTATAATATCTCTAGCTGTGGTTTTGGTTTTTTGGGTTTTTTTCAAGAGAGAATAAACAAAAGATATTGCCACATATTTCAAACTGTAAGCTTTTAAAAAGCATCGTTATCTTTTTTTTTTTTCTATCCAGTTACAGAAGCAGAACAGCCCACAAGTGCTGTGTAGGGTATTTTGTAGCCTCATTTATTCAGAAATTAATCTCACCTGGCAAAGTAAAAACTATTTGCTATTCCCAGCAGTGATGACCTAAAAAGTGAGCATTAAACAGTATTTGTTAGACACTTCATAATGTAATCAGGCCTCTTTATTGATGCTTGCTGCTGAGAAGGGCATAAAGGTTCTCCCAGAGAAAGTAGTGGAAACTTGGTTTCAGCAAATCACTTAAGCAGGTGCTTATTTAAATATGTGTTTCAATCTAAGCAGGTGCTTATATTACATCAAAGTAAACTAGTCTCAAAAATGTACTTCAGTGCTCTGTTCAAGCTGGGCCAGCACCTCGATTAAAACCTAAATTTGCAAACACTTACATTTCTGGCCTTTCTCTAAAGGTCTTTGAGAATTTCAGAGCCCCAAGTGTTATGCATTTGCAGGGGATGAGAACATTTCCTTTCTCCATCTGAAATCTTGTTGGCTGATTAAGAAAATAGTTTAGCATTAAAAGTCTTACCTCTCTTGTATTAAAAAATGCTAGGACAAAATGAACTTTTATTCCTCTGGCAAGGTGAATAACTATGCTTGTAAGGAAGACCAATTGTGTAGAAAGGTAGCACACACAGAGGCACTTGCATTTTGACCACTGAGTCACAGCTGAACCTGAAAACAGACTCCTCACTTCTTGGAATCTGTAAAGGCCCCGCAGCCTTTTCATAAGAGTCTGAGTCACATACCCTGCCCAGATGTCACATGTCAGTAGCCACATTTGCCCTAATAAAATAGCCCATTTCTTCAGTAATTTTAATCTAGAAAAATAGCTTGTTTATACAGTTTCCTAACCTCTGTGCTGGCTCAGAGTTACCACATTTCTATGACAAATGAACAACATCTGTTTACCAAATTCCCAGTTCTAAATGTTGCAGATAAATTGATGGGATTTATCCCTGATTGGTAGGGGTAGAATTAACACTGGTAGAAAGTATAACCAATTTGTATAGTAAGCCATGCCTCTGCTACAAGGAGTTTTGTATATTTTGTGTATTTACATGTGAGCAACTGAGTAAAAGAAAATGACATTCATGAAAAAAATGCAAAGAGGGAGGAACAAAAAGAAATGTTATTACAAAGTACAATTCTTTGAATATTTTTGTGCCATTAAAGAAACACTTGGGGGTTTTGCACACTTGGTTTTATTCCTGATGTCTCAATGATTTTTTCTGTTTAAGTAATTTGACTTCCAAAAATCAATGTGTGCTTCTAAATAAAGACTACAGGGTCATCAGACTCTTAGGTTTTTAGAAAGCCATAGTCTTTCTGTCTCAGACCTCCTTCATCAAGGATTTGCATATATCCAGAAAGATCATATTTCTAATTTTTGAAGTATTTGGGGATTTTTGGAGATGAAAGGCACCATTCAAATGTTAGCTATTACCATTGCAAGAGGCAATCTTTACTATCGTAGACGGGTAAGTGCTATAATTAGTGCCAGACAGTGTTGCTACTGTTATTCATCCATATTACTGACAGTTCTGAAGTTGTCTTGGGGGAAAAAAGCAGAAATTATTTGAGAACTTATTCCTGATTCTGATCCCAAATTAATTGAATGCATAATCCCTTAGAGGCATATATTTTTTTTACCTGAAATATTACAGAAGTTACTGTTGGCATGAATGCCAATATATTGGTCTTTATATGCCATGGGACACTGAATATGATATTGTACAATTTTATACTTTTACTTTCCTTTGAACTTACCAGTTCAAGCTGTTACTAACTGATTCACAGCTGTGTTTCTGATCTGCTGGGCAAAGTGTGGTTGATTTATGGAGCAGTCATTATTACTGCAGCATAATTGAATGTCTTGAAAATATTTAAGATCATTTCACAAACTCAATTCAGTTTTTCATCTCTCTTTTTTGAAACACTGGTGTATATGGCTTTTATACTTGTATATTAACTTGACATTGCAGTGGTTTTTTTCCTGCAATTTACAATATACCGTTTATTTTAATACAAGAAATGCTCACCACGCTCAAGGAAAATTTCACTTCACTAAAAAACTGAAAAAACGTCAGTATTACATAGGCAATCAGTAACAGAACTGCAGTAAAAGTAGCATAACTGGCAGCTTAAGGATTTGCCATGTTTGTAGAGAGCATTCAACACATTCAGAAAATATATTATGTAAAAAAAGGTAACAGGCTCTTATATTTATTTATTTTTGTTAATACATAAGAATAAAATCCAGTTGATGCCTTCTTATCTCTTGGTCCTATAGCAGTAATAGCAATTAAAATTTTTCAGCAGCAGCTCAGCACCAGATATTTATGATCTGTAAGAAATGTCTATCATAGAATTATAGAACGGTTTGGGTTAGAGGGGACCTTAAAGATCATCTAATTTCAACTCCCACTGCTGTGGGTATGGACACCTTTCACTAGACCAGGTTGCTCAGAGTTCCATCCAACCTGACCATAAACACTTGCACGGATGAGGATTCCACGGTTTCTCTGGGCAACCCATTCCAGTGCCTCATCACCCCTGCACTGAAGAATTTCTTCCTAATATCTAATTTAAACCTGCCCTCTTTGTGCCTGAAGCCATTCCCTCATGTCCTGCATGTTCTTGTAAAAAGTCTCTCTCCATCCTTTAATGTCCACCTTTTATTTCTATATTTTAAGACTTAACTAGCTTCCTGATACATGGAATTGCAAGGGATGTAGGTATATGAGCCAAAGGACTTGTGAGGAAATTGTTTATATTTCCTGAGGGTTTCCATACGGACATTTCTGAGCAACATATGAATCAGTATTTGGCATAGCATGCACTGTACTGTAATGACAGCATAGATCCAAGCCAAAGGAAAATATCAAATGAATCTTTCCTATGACATATACGATTATTTCCTGTTGAACTCTTGGCAAATCGTTTAAACTTCTTTGATATTTGTCATACGTTATTTTAAGATAAAATTTATTTCAGTGTTGTGAAAACTGAAAATACAAACCCGTGTGTGACTTGTTTCAGTGAAGTTTAAAAAACGTATTCTTTACTGTTAATATTTTCAACATACCACGTATGCCAAATCAGACGCTTGGTATTGATGGAATGAATATGGATAATATTTACAAAAGCTGTGGAAGTTCTGTAAGTCCATCTTAATCTACTGAGCTGTTTTTGCAACATGAAGGACTGTTGCTTTCAAACTATTATTTTGTCTACTTTGGCTTTCACTATGCCAGATGATACAGCTTCTCTGTTTTCTCATGAGAGGTATTTTCCCATGTAAAGAAATCTTTACTGGTAAGCACTTAGACCATATATCCATACAGAACACCCAAGCTAATCATCACTCTAACAGCTCTGTGACTAAAACAGAGACTTGCCATTTCTGGTTTAAAAGTACTAATGGAAATTTACCTATAATTTTTAAACTTCTGTCATAGATAAGACATTCCTGGCTCTCTGAACTTTTAGGGTGATTGCTTGTTTTTGTACTTCTGCAGAACCCTAGGACAATTTACTTATAACTCTGTATTCAGGTTATGACTTAATATCCAAATATCATATCTGTTTTTCCAAATAATTTTCTTCAATGTGACTCAGATGATATACACATACTGAAGATAGGGGTCTTTCAGCACTAAAGACTTCTGGATAGATATGTTCCTGCCATGGTAGATGATACATATGTATGTACAGACCAAAACACATCAGAAATCCATCCATATTTCATTTTTACTGTACAATAATTTTTAAAAGGCTCTTCTATCACACCTTACAATTTCAGGTTCCTCCTTCTGAGGCTTTTCTCTCCAATTGAAGCCACATTATTGCATACCTTTTATACATATGTTGTATTTATGTATGTCTCAGGAATTTCTAAATTTCAGTTAAGTATGCAGTGAAAATAGCAAATTTGTAGCACATGCATTTCCCAGATTGATTCTAAATTAAATTTCTGTCCCTTTTCCTGGGCTTTTCAGGTGTCTTAATATCCTTTGAGAGGTTTTGAAACTTCACAAATTCATCAGTAGCAGCGAATTTCATTAATAATGTTACCCTTTTGGTTCAAATTATTAATAAAGATACTTAATAAGATCCTGCACTATCCTGTTCTTAATAACATTAATATATTTAATACTTGGAAACTACTCTGCTTTTTATGACATACTATATCTTTGCTATTAGACTGCTGCATTTCTGTTGTGCAGCAAGCAATCGAATTTGGTACTGCGTATTTGGATTTGTGCTAACACCCCTATACACTAACCTCACTAATATGCCTTATGTTTATTTATGTCATAAATCAAGCTGCCATTGCATCCTTACTTTTTGCAACAGATATTCATATGCTATTGCTTCTGTATTATGAGTGGAGATTAATTTTGAGTTGATTTTTCTGCTGATTTGGCAAAATTATATTTTTTGCAAGGTGCTGTAAACATTTGCCTTCATGATGTATCCATTATATCCATTAAATCACTTTGCTATGAGGTGTATCTCATTTTTAACTCAATTTCATTACATGCACTGTTCTCTGTAAACCTGTTACACTTTAAAGTATCCAGTAAGTTCTGTAGCAGCCAGTATAACACCCATATCGACAGCCAAAGATGCTTTCCTTTGCATTTAATGTTGCATCTTCAGTTTACAGCAGAGCTCTGTGTGATGCTCAGAACATTTAAATATGCTTGATTTCCATTATTAGCATGAGAATAAACTGAAGCTCAAAGTGACTGAGAGCAGCCCTGCAGAAAGAGATGAGGGTGATGGTTGATGAAAAACACAACATGAGGTGGCTGTGTGCACTCACAGCGCAGCCGGCCAGCCCCACCCTGGGCTGCATCCGAAGGAGTGTGGCCAAGATGTCGAGGGAGAGGATTCTCCCCCTCTACTCAGCTCTTGTGAGACATCACCTGGACTACTGTACACAGTTCTGGTGTCCCCAACATAAAGACATGAAACTCTTGGAGCATGTCCAGAGAAGAACCACACAGTTGATAAAGGGACCTCTCCTACAAAGACAGGCTGAAAAAGCTGGAGCTGTTCAGCCCAGAAAAAAAGAATGTTGCGTAGAGATCTCATAGCAACCTTCCAGTATCTGAAGGAGGGCTACAGGGAAGCCGGAGAGGGACTCTTCATCAGTAACTGTAGAGATAGGACAAGGAGTAATGGATACAAATTGAAATATGGGAAATTTAAAATAGATATCAGGAAGAAATTTTTTATTGTGAGAGTGGTGAGGCACTGGAACATGTTGCCCAGGGAGGTTGTGGGTGCTCCAACCCTGTTGATGTTCAAAGCCAGGTTAGATAATGCCTTGAGCAACCTGGTCCAGTGGGAGATGGCCCTGCCACTGACAGGGGAGATTGGAATTAGGTGATCTTTAAGGTCCATTCAAACCCTTTAACATTCTATGATACTGGGTTATTTGCCAAGACAACTGTAGTGAGCTAGTAGTAAATCTGTTAAAATAACTGAGAAATCCTCCCAGACACAGACTGTATCTTCTGATCGTAAAATCACTTAGATGCTTAATGTGTACAGCTGTTAACTTCATCCAACCAAACATCTTGTCTGTATATGACACATTTAAGCTTGTTATAATAATATACTCTAATCATCCATTATGATTAGGGTTTTTCCATTTTACAAGCATTTTTTTCTGCAGTTATTATAATCACTTGCTCAGTGACAAAAAGTTCTCAGTTCTTACCTGTGGAGGCTATGATTTTCCAGAAAGTACAACAGTAGTTGACATGCTCTGCCTAGCCATGTGATTTGTGCTGTAGCAAAAAGAAAGAAAGGCCAAAGGAACACATTTACTTTTGTCATTCTGTGTAGCTGATTTAAGCCACTTCTTGAAATAAGTTTATTCTCTCTCTCTTTATTAGTGATATTGAGCACTAGCTATACATGTGGTAGTGCTTGCATGAAGCAGCAAAGTTCACAGGATTCCTTCTACTCTTGAGTTGCTGGACTCATCATCTCATCCAAAAAGGCTCAGAAACAGGTAAAAATAGTGATTCTGAGTCACAGAGACGTTGAGGAAATGTTTCCAAAAGTGGCTAGCAAACCATGACTTTGCATGCAGTGCAATGACTCTACCTCTCTACCAAGAGCTCTGCCAGCTCACCCAACATGGGGGTCAGGATCAATGATTGTCTACTGTTAGGGTCTGGTCTGCAATTCTCTGCCATTTTAGGTATCGGCAATTGATTTCTGTCTTGCCAGAACTACAGAGTCAAATCAGCTATTCAGTCGAAGGGTTTCATTCTGCTGGCTATTTACTTGCAGAGTGCTGAGACATTTGGAGCTGACTGTGAGAATACATCTCTCCTTTAATGTTCCAAAGAGTATAACTGTCACACAGTGCAAATTCAGAATACCCATGTAGACTGCTAGACTACCTTGGCACGAGTATAGGACAGGTTTACTTGTCCATGCTACAGAACAGAGTTAAACATTTTATTGCTATTTTGTTAGCAACAAAATGTGAAAACCTGTAATGAAGACAAAGTGAAAATGTGTTTAAGAAGCACCATTAAACTCATACTTATTACATCTGGCTCAAAATCTATCAATAACTATCTATCAAATATAATGCTATTTAGTGTTATATGATTACAGAGTTGCATATTAGTTTTACGAAGGAACTAGACGACATTTTTCTTAATGAGTGTGAAATACCTGAAACATCTCTGCTTATCAGAGATTTTAAAAAATAACAACTCTTAAAGAATCAATACACTACACTTTAGAAACCTTCAGTTCACATGCAACAAAACCCATATGGAAGTATTTATTAGGCATAAGATTGATTGTATATTCCCTTGCCTTATTATAGCATTAATGTTAAAAGTGATCAGTTTAACTTCTACTTACTGAATATGCATTAAGCTGTTCTATGTGGCAAATACAGAAATCAGTGTAACAACTGGCTGATTCAGTAGAAATTTCATCTTCAAACTTGAACAAAATCAGAATAACTAAAAAAAGTTGTCTTATAGACCAGGACACTGCACCTGTGAAAAAAGAGGCCTTAGATATTTCTGTGTTCCAATAGGAAAGATTTTCTTCCTTAATACTCCTTGGCAACCAATACAAAACTCAGTTAATTTTCCATCATTTCCTCACCACAAAAATTGAAATTAAGTACCTTTTCTTCATAATCCTGAATCTTGACCTTTAGAAAATAAAAACAAGAAACAACTTTCAAACTCAAAATCTGTCTGATTTCAAAATATGCTAAACCTGTTTCTAAAGCAACTCAAAACAGATAAAAAATCAAAACATGTCACATAACACTTTAAAGATTGTTTGAAAGGGCAGCCATTCCTCCCTCTGCATGGGAACCACTAACTGTCAAAGTTTTTGTTCTTTTCAAGATCAAGGATTTGCTTTCTCTGAGATTTTCAATTATTTTTGTGACATGATTGCACAGTGAATCTCCCAGTTTTTTCTTCTAGGGTTGTTTTGTTAATGTGTGCTGCAAGTTCCATTTCATGGCTGACTGGGATAAGTGAACACCAGCCTTCTGAGAGGCTTTAGGAACATCCCACAAACTGAGTGGCAGATGGGGAAACAGCTTTTGGCAGCACTGGCTTTCTAATTACTGCAAGAAGAACCCAGCATCATGCCTCCACCCCAAGCAGCTGTACTTTAATTTGCAATGGAAAAAATCCAATCAGATCTGTCCTTTCCCTCTCTTCACTTAATCCTTTCTTGTTTTATTTTTTAATGTGATCATGTTATTTATTTGGTTTAATATTTTAAACTAAGTCTGTTGTGTTTTTTTTTCTCAGGACTCAATGCCAAGAATTTTCCCATGATGGGATTACTTAGAGATTAGCCACTGCCAAGAACTTTCCTTAAGTATGATAGGACTATTTAGGGAACAAACTGTTGTCGTGTTCCATCATCATGAACTGGGATTCCAGGGGCAGACCAAACTGTCCAAGCTGTGAAGTCACAAGTGTTCCAGGGAAGACTTAAAGTGAGGGCAACAAGTAAGAAACAGATATTTCAGGTTAGTCAGAATGTAAAAGTATCTACTGCCTAAGCAGAAAGTACCTGATTCCCTGATAATACATTCTCTGATGTATTATTTCAGATGTAAGTTCAGATGTAATGTACATATAAAAGGAATCAGAAGGCTTGCTGATGGTATCTTTCCCCAGTTCTAACAACCACCCTAGTTCCCACGATCTTAATTTGATTTCTTTTAGAGATATCATGCAATCAGACAACAGTTATGCTGACAGTGTCCCACACATCCCAGAATAATACCTGCAAACAAAAAAAAAAAATTAGTCTTACCATTTTTGTATTAACCACTAACTACCTTCTTATCTTGGTTCTGGCCAGGACACAGTTAATTTTTGCAATAGACAGGAGGAGGCATGACCAGGACACAGAGGTTGTTCTACACCACCTTACATCATTGCCAGTGGTGGAGGGAAGGGAGTTCTTTCTAGTTGAGTGTGCATGGCAGAGGGAGCAGCCAGGTGGCCTAAGTTCTGAGCCAGAGGGAGAGCTGGGGGTAATGTGATGAAGGGAGCGGTCTGGTATTGTCTGTTGTTGTGTATACACAATTTTTTTTTCCCCCCAAAGAATCATGGAACTGCAACACTTCTAAGATAGTACAGAAAGCAGATAGAAAACCCCTACTACTCAGTATAAATCTACTGGATTCCATTCTTTCTTAGCCCTTTCATCAAACTGATTTCTATTAAAATAGAATATTTCATCAAAACCAGCTTATCTATATCATTTTTTGACTTAGAAGGAAAGCAACAACTTTCAGTGTTTAAGATATTAATTTACATAGGGCTTGAATAGCTTCTGTTAATGCAATACTCAAGTAGTTCTGAAATAAAGTTCACCCATTCTGACCTACCTATTAAATAGACTTATCCAAGCACTAATTAGAAGATAGTATTTCATATTAATTGTCTAATAAGCCATTTATATTAACAGAACAAACCACTTCTTTGGGCTTATATCTTAAAATCAAAGGGATTTTTTTTTTTAATTTTAGACTAGAGATAGAGATTTTATTTAAACTTGTCATTAGTTTTAGACCAATTCATCCACTGTTATTGACACATTTACAAAATGGAAACTGATAAAGCCAGAACACAATTAGCATCTAGAACAAAGCTGAAATGTGAAGTCCTGAAGTACAGACTCAAGCATAGGCTAAAAGCAGATTTAAAGTGCCCAAATAAATCTTGCACCAAGTCACATCTCATGGGCTAATTTCAAGCCAATACAAACAATAAGAGTGCTTAATTTTCACCACCATCCCTAAACATCTTATAGGTTCTTCTCTACATGAGATAAATGGGTAACAGAATTGGCTGAGAGGCAGATTTATATTTTTTTTTTCAGGAGATAAATGTGTTTACTAATAGAGACAATCATAAAAATCACAAGGAAATATATTTTAAGTAACTGGAAATTAAGACAACTCATATTCTGTCATAAACAGAATTTTACTGTATCAGAAACAATTAGAAAATTATTTTGCCTAAAATAATCCCATTTCATAAAGCATTTGATTCCTGTAAATAACATTGCCTCTGTTGTTAAAACATTACTAAAAATAACGTATTTGTAAATCTAAGAAGACAGTATAAAAAACTACTGTTATATACTGTACCATTGCACCCTTTCAGCTATGAGAAATAAGGACTAATACTGCATTATACTTTATTTTAAACCTTTGCTTGATGAACTCTCAAACCGTGTCAAAATACATGCCATGGGAATGGTCTGCCTGCATGAGGCAGGAATTTTTCTGTTTCCTGCTCAGACTTCATATTTTACTTTATTTGAAGTGAAATATATGTAGTATACAGAGAGTGAAAAAAGTTAAATATTAAAGAAAATAAACAGGGTGGTTTAGCTTTGGCTCTTATATGGTCTAGACATAAAAATTTACAGAGCCCGAATCTAAGATTCATGAATGATGGAGTAATATTTTCCTGAGAGCATACAAAACATCCTGTTCCATTCTCATGACATTGACCACTCATCACTGGCGAGGAAAAGGCAAAAGTATATTGGTGTATATCTGTTTTATATAGGAATATAAAATATACAACTTACATCAATTCTGCCCAATCTTTCATGAGGTATTATTCCACCACTCATTCAGGGTATGTCATGTTAGATGCAGCACATAGTGTACCTAAGGTGTTCTAACTGTATAATGGGTGAAAAGCGCATTTACAGACACAATACCAGTCATGAGTCTGACTTGGAGACGAATCTTATACTGTCCTCTTAGAAAGCTAAAATTAACCAGCATTATACAGGATCAGGTACAACAATGCCTCTAGGAACACACAACATAATAAATGGCAGCATCTGAGGTACCTGAATTTCATATTTGACAAGCATTGATTTACACAGAACTGTGAATCACATAGGTTTCCAACTGGCAATTACTGACTGTTACCTTTCCCTACATGCCAGAGATATCTATCATGAAGCCTGATAAGACAGTAGGAAGCCTAAGGAAAATAGTGATGTTGAATTCACAAATGATACTATGGACCACAGATAGTTATACTAAAAAACTCAGAACAGAGGAATAGTCTAAACCAAGTATTATGCACACTACAGTAATTCTAATTTTGCACAGCAGTAACCATGGTTTAAGCTCAAGGGGAAGACTCACTGACCTCTAAAACAGCATGTTTGTGTGAGTGTGATTGGACTTGCCTCAAGACCAGGGTGTGATCTCTGTATGAAGTCACCAAGTCAAAGGGCAATTGAAACTGTCACACAGCAAGCCATAATATCATAAATATGAAATGCTATGTGAAATTTCAAAGTTACAAGTCATTTGACACCTTAAGAAAAACAAAAACCAGCCAAACAAAAAAGGTAAACCTGAGTACTGGTTGAGATCATTAATCATATCCACATCACTGGAAAGACATTTTCAGATAAACCTAAGATTACTCTTTCTTGCAGGCAGTGAGGAAATTATCATAGCCACAATGCAACAAAAGATCCTAAATTAGAAAAAAACTAGCTGAAACAAGTTTTGAAGCATCATCTGTATAAGTATCAATTAAAATATTCATTCTTTTCCCAGACCCCTTTGACTGGCACATAGGAATATGCACACTCTAAAACATCTGTGATAATACTGATGCATAAAAAAGGAGAATTTTAAAAGGAGGACATGCAGCAGAGTATGGCATTTTCAATAGACAGAAGTCTCAAAAAATTCTGGATTTCGACAGTTGAAAAAACAAATAATTGTACTGTTTGGAGGTTTCTCTTCCCTAAATTTTGTTTCCAGTGTTATCAACTAGAACATAACTCATTGCTTTACTGTGATTACTCCTTTTCAGTAATTAGGTCCGTCATTATGAGTGATCTCAGATAAATCAGACAGGTATAAAATGTAGGGGTTTATAAGTTTCAATGTATCTATCTTTTGGTGCGCAAGTCAGCTTAGATTTAGAATACCTTGACAGAAATATGGTATGGATAGATTCTGGAGTTCCATGAATGCCATAGAATTGTATTGGCGATAAAACACAAATGGCCGTCAATTGCCTGTGTCACAGCACAGAGATGTGGACAGACATTGCATATACGTAAGGAGGAAGAGAGAAAAAACCAATACGTTTTTTATTCTGACAAGAGACTAAGGCCCTCCTGTCCTTTCCTAAGAATGATGAACATTGATAGAAACAGACAGGGAGTACAGAATAATTTTTTTTAAGTGCATACACAGGAAAAAGGAAGAGTTACAACGAATAAGGGAAATTTGATAATTCAACATAAAAATACAACATAAGATGCCTTCCGGGGGATGCTCGCAAAAGCATGAAAATGTTATTTATTCAGTAATGTGTTCCTGGTGACTTCAAAGTTTCCATCGGCCTCTTAGTAGGCCACATTAAGTCTTAGATGACCAAAGGTACTGGAATGGGGTCTTTCCTTAAATTCTCTTACATCATTAATCTACTTCAAAAGTTTTATATATATATATATATATAAAAGAAGTATTTCACAGCCTGAGAAGAAAAATGCATTTTTTTTTCCTCTGAGCATTTTTCCATCATTCATTACCCTGCTCCTTTTCCATTTTATGAGAGATACTAATTTGTGAATAAATGCTTTGTAATCTATTTCTTGATTCAAATCTCTACTTTGTAATGTTGCTCTAGTTAGGAAACATTTGTGGCAAGGAAAGAATAGCTGAGAATAACTTTAGATTAACTATAAGCCAACACCATAAAAATATATCACACTCAAGTCAAACTGTAGTAAATCTTTATGAAATCTAGCAAAAACTTTGAAGTTATTACCTGTTAGAAGAGGAAAGTATTTGGGATATTAAATGTATATTTAGAAGTGTCTATAATACCAAATAATTTGAATTGCATACTATATATTAATAGTCAGAATAAGAAAAAAGAAAAAACTCTAAAATCAGCCTTACAGAAATATTCTTGACTAAGCACAGCAGCCTTAACTTCAAAATTAACTCAGCTAATATTTCCTATATAATCTTAAATGCAATATTTGTAAATTTATGCACCCATCTATCAGCTTTAATTATCAAATCTCAGACTGTTTTATAGGAATTTGATCTATACCTTGAGCCAACCTTGATGAGTAAGACCCATAGAGAATTCTCCTTTCCATCTCTTTTTTCAGAGCATGAAACTGATGATTTTATTACAAATTGTGCAGTAATTAAGGACTTCATGGAAAGCCAAACAAATACCACTGCCATCTTTACAAAATCATTCCTATGAATGAGTTCTTTGGCTTCAGAATTTGTAGATCCTTTATGTACATGCTGGTGCAAAGTTTTTCTCTAAGATTATAGGTATCTATATACATAAGTGCACAATACATGTATGAAAGCTGTATCTTATTAATCGACTTTTAAAAAGAAGATTAGCCTTTAAAATAGTAATATGTGTACCTCTGGCTTCAATATTATTGAGAAATTATCTTTGTTTCATCTGGTACTGGAAAATATGGGAGCTTTAGTGTACAAATCTATCACTAGGTGTCAAAAATATTTTACTGTTGAAACACACCTTGTTGTGATTAGGCTAAAAAAAACAACCAGTAGTAGTGTAACACCTTGTCCTGCTCAATCTCTATGAATATGATTATTTGGCATTTTCAGGATGCTATAACTTCAAGTATTTGCTAAAGGAAAGGATAAGTGGTTTTGACAAGAAATGTTTGACCAATATATGCTGAAGCAACTCAGTCTTATTTTGCACAAGTACACAAAGGTCCTCGGTGAATATTATTTATAGACAAGCAGGAATAAAATAATCTCTTGAAAAGGGAGTTCTTTATTATTGTCCAAGATTTGTAAATGACAATTTGTTTTAGTGACATCCTAGTGGCTGCTTTGGTGAAGTTTCCCTAGAGGCTGATGTAACATGAGGTTGCTTAATGAATGTAATTTTTTTTTCCTTTTTATCAAGTAAGAAAATCAATTCCTCCATCTGTAAATTGCAGCACATCTGTGCTGCAGCTGTTTATTACATCACAATATGTATTGAAATTTAGTGTCAAATATGATGACAGAAGTAGTTTCAAGTGAAATTAGAGATGAAGAAACCCTACTTAGAACTAGCTTTCAACTTTCCTCATGCATACTGGTCTGTACTGTTCATGAAAATGCAGCAAAAGCATTTTTATGATCACAGGGATTGAGCCTCCTGCTGTTCATCTGGTGGTGTTGTTACTGACCACTTGTCATTTATATAGTTGATGTTCACTGAGAAAGCAGATCACTATATTTACCAGAATAACCTCCTGTCAGCTCTTGACTACATTCCATTCATCAGGTTTATACAACTTTTTCTAATTTGAATACAGTCAAATAGACCCATGTAAAATGCTAAGGAGATTGTTTAATGATTGATCAAAAGCTTATACTCTTCGAAAATTAACTCACTTATAATGAAGCAGACTGTGCAATTTGAAACACAAGAATTACCAAATGTAGTTTTGATTAATTTGGGAAGGTAATAGGAACCATATCAGTTCTTTATTGTGCTATCCTCTTGCTGTTTTCTTTGTCTCTGATGAATTCCTACAACAATACTTACTCCTACAGTATTTACTTTTAGGTATGACTAAAAACTCTGTCCAAAGTCAGAAAAGATCTGTTTAGAATTAAAAAATATTAGACTGTGGGAAAGAAAGGCTAGATATAACATACTAATATTAGATATAATATACTAATCATAAGTCCACAGTGCTCTAAGATTTACCTATCTCAATATGAATGGTTCAATAGGTGAAACCTTTCTTTGTTGTTGTTGTCTTTAAACACAAAATGTGATCGAGATCATGACTGATATTAACCACATTTGATGCCTACATGATACCTTTTTCACAGGCATTTACCTTTAGGGGTGACAGTAGTGGAAAGAAGTTTTCATTTGTCTTTGTAACAGTCATTAAGCTGACATTGTTTCTGCTTCCTATTTGTTGCTGCTATATCACTGCAAATAATAAATATTAAACCTGGTCTCTTTTCTTAGAGGAGTAAGTTGCTAAGAAGTCAGAAACCTTTTGCTATTTAGCTTTTAACACTATACAAATGCATCAAATTTAAGAGGAAAAAACAATACAGGATTTCAGCACTTCTTAGGCCACAAAGACCGGCTATCAAAGACAGTGCATTGCAATATATCATTCTTGAGCATAAGCACTTATAAATAGCATTGTTGGAGATGATATGATTCATATTACAATATTAATACTAGTTGACATTCCAGTTTGAATGATTAATTTTATTATAATGGAAAGATACAAATGGAAACCCTCTGGGTTTCAGGGTTTTTCAGTTGTTTGCCATTGTTTTTGATTTCAGTGTACTTAGAGCTATTTTATTTTAGAAGAAGAAATAGATGCAAGATATCTCACAAGAGGGTTTTTATCACACTGTGTTTCCAGTTCAATTCCCAATCCAGATAGCTGAGTCATGAATACACCTCCAATGGAACAACAAAAACCAGGACTTTATAGTTGTTACCAAGCAAAACATGGAAGACTGCACAAGAACAAGGAAAAATGAGAGGTATGGCTTCTGCTAACTAATCTGACAGTAGAATCACAAAGCAGAAAACAATGTTCACAGATCCCCTAATTCGTTCACTGTTGGAATAATAAGTGTGCTTATGTCATTATTCCTAAGTGCTCTTCTAACCTGTTCTTGATACCATTTGATGAGGAAGACTCAATAATTTCTCCAGACCATTTATTGCAGGTATTGTTTTCCTCAGAGTCACAAAAACAAAATCCTCTACCTTGAAATACTGGCTACATTTTAAGAGCAGATTATTCTTTTCTCTACAACATTGCCTGATCACAATATCTTCACTCTTTTTTTCTTCTAGAGTACCTTAAGACCTGTTCTTTACATGAAAACTTATTTTCTAGGTCTTTGCTTATTTTTTATTACAATCTCCTTGACATGAATACAGGTGTATCTGTGTACATTGATTAACTTTTTCTTTCTCACAGTCCCTAATTGATGCAAATCATTTGTATTGTACTCCCTTTCCCAATTTGCCTATAGCTCTCCCTAGGAAGAGCTTAAAAGTTCATTAAGCAACCTATGATAGTACCATTTATGATATAAGGAAAGACTAGTAAATCTAGAAAAGCCCTCCAAAGAATTCCAATCAATATGTTATTCTATTTTAAAAGTTTATGCTGATAACTACTATCTTAATATTGCATATAAGAAATGAAAATATGTTTCAGACAAAATCAATATTTAGAGGCTTTAATTGGACTAAATATACTACTAAAAGGTAATTGTTTTGTAAAATGAAGATTAGGAGATAAGAAAGGTGAACAAGATAGTAGAAAAAAATTGACTGACACAAAACGTACAGAGGAAAATAGAATTGTGTGACAACAAACCCGGAACTAGTTCTGTAACCGGGTTTGACAAGTGCCTTCACCTTCCTCTAAATCTTTGCTAAAAGTCAACTTGATCAGACCCCCAAATTTGCTAAATCAGTATTTTCTAATTACAACAAGATGATGAGGCTTTCAGATGCTATTTTGCTTGGATGTTAATTTTTGCTTGGCCCCAAATAGACATGGGATAAAGATAAATCATTACATGCAGAGAAATTCCTTACCTTTTCTAAAAAAGGGTTTCTGATTTCAAATAATTCTCTGACTCATTATATTATATTGCCTTGGTTTAAGACAAATATTGGGGCAGGAACTCCAATAAAATAAATTCCTTCCCCTTTAATAGCCACCAATACAGAGAGACAAAAAAGCGAGGAGGCACAAGTGAAAAGACACTAGTTTACTGACAAGGAAAGAACAACAACCACAAAGATACAAAGGACATTATTCAGCCCTAGTATCTCCTAATATTAAAGTAGCACTTATTTTGCATTGGACTTTTTCACAAAAAATATTATAGCTGTGTATTTCAAGCATCTTCAACAAACAGAAAAGGAAAACACTTTTGGACTCTTTGTGTAGAAGGGTTATTTTTAACTGCTCTGATCTAAAATTTGTAGAATTATATTAGTATGTAAAATTCATTAAATTAAGACATGATCTACTGTCATAACATGAAGCAGATACTATATAGACATAACTATCTACTACAGTTAGTGATGTGTTCAACATTTCTCCGAGGCATTGTAAAGAAAGTCACAGGTTATCTTCTCTCCTTCAACTAAATTGAAGAGAAATTCCTGTCTATTTATTTGCCACCCATGCTCCACCAATTTGCATATTTAAATCCCTAATTTTCTGAATATTTATATCCCATACCTACAACTACATTGGTAGCAAACTCTAGAATTATACAGGACTATATAAAAATATTGATACATAGAGGAAATGGTTTCAGATGAGGTGCTCAGATCTTCTTCTACCTCTGTATGCTTTTTGCAATTACTTTTAAAGTTCCCCCTCAATGACTAACTATTAAATCAAGAACTTTACTTCTGATTTGGGGTGGATGTCATTGCAAGTAAAGAAAATTATCACTGTTCACTTCCCTGAAACTTCTGGGTAAACAGTTATGCATGTCACAACTTGGTTTGTGAATATGAAAATCTTGAAATAAAAGATGTATTACTTACAGAAGCTGAGGAAAGGAAACTTTGTGAACTGCAATGTAAAAGTTGTTTTAACATTCAACTGCATGACTAGAGTATTTAAACCAAAGTTGCTCCAAATAGTAAAGTAAGAAATAAGATTTTGAGTCTGTTTCTATAAAATGATGAGTGTTCACAAGTAAATGGTTTATTTTATCTACATCATTATTTTCTTAACTGTGAGATGTGCAACATCTGTGCTGTTTTGCAAAGAATTTCCAAAGTTGTGTTCTTTGGAAGTTATCTTACCAGATAGCTAGTAGGTGATTCAAGCATATGCTAATGCAATTCCTGTGGGTTTGAGAGATTCTTCAGATTTAGCCTGGTGCCTTACTAGAGTTGTTTAGGATTCTAATTACCCACTAATAAAGGGGCTTAAATTTTATGACACTGTTAATTTTAGATATTTCTTTTCTTTGGAAATAGACATACTTTTGCCCATATCCTTATGCATGAATACTCAAGGATATGAAAATCTAGAGAGGGGGGACCTGGCTTCAACACTTGGTACAAGCTAAGTGTGACTGAAACACTGTCTCTGGATGAGAAGAGAAAGGACTACATAGAAACAGACTATTTCCATCTGGCCTGAACTATGCATATGACTTTGGAGGGAAAAAAACTTCCAACCAACCCATCAAGAAACCACTAGAAAAACAAGCAAACAAAAAACAAACCAAAAAAATCTCAAATATAAAAGAACCCTGGGAATGGATTTTGGGACAAAATGCTGACTGACATTTTGGTGCGGTAATCCAAGGGAACTACCCATGACTTTCTGATTCCTCTTCTGCTAAATAACACTTGAATCCAAGTACCCAGCTGTGAACTATTCTCTGAATTTGAAAGGCCAAGAACATCCCAGGATAACTGTCTCAGTCTAAGATTAGTTAAAGACTCCTTCATAACAGAGATTCACTGGACTTCATTATAAGCACTCATTAAAGCATGAACAGTAGTTCTGCTATGCAAAGTATACTGAGAAGAAACAAATAGGAAAACGCATGAGGTGAAGGATCACTCTGGGAGACTACAAACATAGGAGAAATGAAAGGAGAGGAAAGGCTCAATATTAGGAATACTTTGCTATCAGATAGCATGCAGTCTGCTGGGGTCAGATAAATGTGTCGACCTAGACTGACAATAGAGACATGGATAGTCAGAACTTGGACTGATGGATGAAGATAATCTAATGCAGTTTAAAAAATCTTTTCTGTCCAAGCTAGAATCTTTCATCAGTGCCCATCTTCATTTACTTAAGTGAGACACCAGTGACAGGGGCATTACTGGATGCAATTGAATACAGCTGTACAGCTCACCTTTGATCTAAATAAATGGAAGGAAACTGCAAGTTACAGGGTCTTTTTGTATCAAAGGTAACATATGTAATCAAGGACTGTTTTTTGGGGTTTTTTTTGTAAGCTAGTTGATTAAATTTCAGTACAGATACATATCCGCCCAACAAAATTGTGTCAGAAACTGTTCAATTTACTTGCTACAACACTCATGTAGAATATTTAATGTTCATGATCAACAATTATAAATAAATTTCCACTGAAAAAAATTTTTGCAGTGGCCTAATGACGGAATTTAAATGGTAAATTGGTTTCTACTGAAAAGACATAATTTTATGTTTGAAATACCTGCTTGGTATTTTACTTTATTCGGCTGAAACACACATATTTAACACTATGGGAACACATAGTCAGCTGAATTATATCTGACAAACCACTCTGGTTCTACGGATAGCTCAATATGAAAGAAGTTGATGAGTTGCAGTGTACTTTGGCAGCAATGGTGGCATACAAAATCCATTGGCACTGTTTCCGTGAAATGGCCTTTCTGTGTTTTCATCAGAGACCACATTCTCAACACTCACAGCATTGTGATGCTGATAGCTGTTTTCTCTTCTTTTTCTCTCTGACACAAACAAACTGGTATGTCACAGATGCCTGAAATTAGATGAAGGGATTACAAAATGAAGAAGAGGAAAATCAGAAGAATATGCATATACTTTAATTATATGCATTAATAGCTGAACTACTATAGAGAGAAAAAATCGCTACCCAAGACCTTATTATAGAATAAATCAAACCTCAGCACATTTCTTACATGATATCACTAATGTCCATGGCATGAGTGAAGTAAGGCCACTGATTGCAACGGTTGGTGGGGTGCACTCCCCCTCTCCCGTCCTCCCCCCCAGGTCCCCGTGGTCAAACATGCAGTCTCCTGAGGTCCCAGTAAGGAGATGCACACACACAGAGGACAGGAAGCAGAAAGAGGGATTTATTCACCTGGTCAGGTCATTTATATGTTTCCCAGCAGGGAGGGTTCAAAGGGGAGGGATACAAAAGGACCAATCAAGAAAGGTTTCACACACCCTGGGTGGGATTTACATACTAATTAGGAAGGTAAGGGGTTGCTTTCCAGGGGCGTGGGAAAAAGCAACTTTCAGTTTACAACACAGTAATAAAACTCAGGTTTACTTTGATTGATTTCTGCATCTTTAGAGGCTTCCTGTTACAACTGATGTTTTTATACTTTGCTTTGTTTTATCAGAAATACTTTAGTAATGAACATTTTAATTGCAATACTTATGAAAAGCAGAGGTTCCTACACAGATATTAAAATGTACACTTAAAGAAAGAGATAACAAAATGCTAACAAATGCCAAAAGATTAACTGAAGCAAGTACCCATGTAGCCTATCAAAAATAAATCACACAATTTCTTAAATAGACATTTTAAATGGAATACAAAACACTGGAGTAGATGTCATAAAACCTTATGTTTACAATGAATCTTGGAGAATGGAAAGTATTGATTTGTGAACTGACTTCTTTCATATTACCAAAGCATTTCAGTATTTCTGCTATAGTGACGTACTGCGAGTAGTATAACAGTTCTACTTAGTTTGCCATTAGGATTCGGACCTAACCTCTCAATTATATCATAGCAGCCATTCACAAAGTCACAAAGTCTGTAAGCTATTTGCACAAGCTCTGGAGGGCAATGAAATAAAGGACAATTTTTTTCAATGGTAAGTCTTTGCTTTTTAAATTCCCAGGTAGCTAGCAAAGCGACTAGTTTTAAAATCAGTAATCAAATGCAACATCATTCTACATGTTACTTTTATTCTGAAAAAATCCATTGATTTGATTTTTCAAGTCATAATATTTTTAGGAAGGAAGTTCTAACAGAGCAGAACATTTGACTAGATAATTTTGTATATGATTTTTCCACATGCTGAATATTCATTCAGATCTGGTATGTCTTCTTAAAAACATTATTGTAAAATCAAAGATGACAGAGGATAATAAAAATAACTGGTAGAAAAGAGCTACCATACACGGAATGACTAAATAAAACCTTTCCATTTGGAAAAGAGACAACTGAAACAGGTATGTCCTAAGCATCTACAAATCATAAAAAGAAGGCAGAAAATTAAAGCAGCAGTGCAGGAACTAGAGGGCTATCAGGGAAGTTATCAGGAAACAGTACTACTGTCAAGAAAGAAAAGTACTTTCTCGTGTGATACATATTAATCTGTGGGACTCACTGCCTAGGTTCCTAGGTTCCAGAAATCTGTGTGAGCTGAAGATGGGATCAGAGGAATTTACTGAGGATGGACTCAGTAGGTATTAAACATAGTGCAGATTCAACTTCTGCTAAAATGCCTCGGAACATTTCCATAAAAATTAAGTGCTGTAAACTGTCCAGATAAACAAGGGTAATGATCTTTCCACATAGGTCCTGATATAACACACATTCAAAGTATTTCCATAAC
Source organism: Dendrocincla tyrannina (assembly GCA_035047865.1). Classification (NCBI taxonomy): domain Eukaryota; kingdom Metazoa; phylum Chordata; class Aves; order Passeriformes; family Dendrocolaptidae; genus Dendrocincla; species Dendrocincla tyrannina. The sequence goes on from JAWWMP010000165.1 coordinate 21,394,554, forward strand.
TAAAGAGTCAGCCTAACCAGTATGGTATTTCTTTGGTTCCCTGGCATTTGAAGTGAGAGGACTGTTTGTTTTGTCATGTGAAGCTTATTGCTTGGTAGTACAGATTTATTCTACAGAGTATCTGGAAATTTAGCAACCTCATAATCTCTTCATGTTTTTCAAGTTTATACTTTTTTTTTCTAGTGGTCATATAAATAGAACCTTAATAAGTCCAGCTCTATTTCAGTCTATGATTTTGTTGAGTATTTCTTAGAAGGAAATCAAATAACACCTATAAATACACTTCTAAATGTTAACCAGTGTAAATATCATTAAAAATATACTTCAGATTCAAAATAAGTTTGATTAAATACAGTGTATAAACATCAGACTCTTCTGATCAGAAAATTCACATAATCTTCCGATCAGAAGGGCATTTAAAAATGCTCATTTACAATATGCCTGTATTTAAAATTTACCCAGCATCATGATCTTGAAAATCTAGTGTGTATACTGGTTTTCTTTAACACATTCTTTTTGATATGACACGTAAGGTAGGATAGTATTATACAGGGATTCTGGCTTCACCGTAATAAAATCCTTAATGAATTCAGAGGATGTCTCAGTTGGTTTAACTGTCCTTTTAGTGCCTCTTTTTTCGGTCATACTTACATCTTCTCTAACATATTTTTCCCAAATGCATCTATATTCTTACAGCCCCACTGTAGTACTTCCACTTGTATCATGTAGAAGCAGAAAAGTTCCATGTCAGCTTGTTAACAGCCTTCATATCTGGAGGCTATTGTCATATACATGTTCTTAAAATACTCAAGAGTTTGTTGCTTAGCTAAGGATAGAAAAATAACTGGTATAATGTTTCTATTTTCTTCAAATAAAACTGACTTAATTAACTAAGCAAACAGCAGGGGTGAAGGGAAAATATGATTTAAATGTGCTGATTCTATCCTTTACTCATTTCTTGTTAAGACTGTAAAACATACAGGGTTCCTTGGGGTAAGAGGCACATTTCTGTTTATTCTGTAAAATGCTTAGCCCATTTCAAAAAAAATTTACAAGTTGCAATTTTTCTCAAGCATTTCCTTCAATGTATTTATACTGACATTTTAAGAATATTTCATTCTCTCACTCTTGGAGGTTTTCAGTAATTCATATAGTAAAAGAGATGCACATAAGTACAGTTAGTGCCTGGGAGGGGGCCTTGAACCCATGTTTAAAAAAAAAAAAATGCGACTTGAGGTTTCAGACACCATATATTTCTAAGTATGGTTACACAAACATACAACATTAATAGAGAAACAGCTTTAAATATTAAGCAAATGAAAGCACATGCTTAGGATGGCAGACAAAAAGACTGTAAAATCAGTTCCTATGGAATGTTGACAGGGAGCTGTTGTGTGCAGGAGCCTGCCCTTATGGAGACGGGAATGAAAGCTACATTGTGGACCCTGGGTAAGGTCTGCAAAACTCCATCTCTGCTGAGTCCTTGCTTTTGCATGTACTGATGGGATGTGTTGTCCTCTATTTGCATAAGAATCAAATTATGTTAGAGACTTGGATATTCACAGTTCCTCTTGACAACAATCTTGCATAAACTTGTGGAACTCATGTAATGTGGAACTTGGCAAATTTTTTTACAATCACTTTTCTTAGAGAACTGGAATGATTCATCTCCTGATTCTGACATAGCCTTCTCTAACAACCTCAGCTGACTTTTTATGTATCAATATTACTCACACAGACAGTTCTATTGATCTTTTGAAAAACGTGATGTCAGTTTTAGAAGTCCGGCAGAGGAAAAAAATTTTGTGTGCACATGTCTGTCTGTGCTTTTTATCCTCTTTCAAAGGTAACAAGACTCACATTACAGGAATCTTTAAAAATAACTCTCAAATATGTAAGTTCTTTCTATATTTGGCTACAATGCTTGAGGGTACAATTTACATGTTTCATAAACTTGACCTGTCCCATCAACACTGTTGGTTGTCTCGTGCTTCAGAGTTATGCAAGCATGCTATGGAAATAGCTGCATCTGCTTCCATAAACCTTGAGGTGGCACACAGCAATTATATCATTCAGGCAGAAGAAATGAAGAATCCAGTAGCATTTGGTGGGGCGTTTTTGGTTTGGTTTGGTTTTGGTTTGGTTTGGGTTTTTTAAATAATTTTGAAGTAAATAAAAGGAAAAAGTGGTCAAAAAGTATTGTTTTACATTTTGTGAAAAACAAAAGAATTCCCTAAGCAATAATATTAATTGAACAGCCTACTTTTATTCCTCGTGTTGTCCACATCTGAAGCAGAAAAATATTAAATGAGTAGAATTTTTGCCCTTAGAAACTAATTTTTGTAATTTTATACTTGAAATGGTTCTTATAAACAGAATATAGATGCATAAAAATTTATACACAGTCCCTAGGAAAATAAGTAACGTTCTGGTTTAGTCTGTGTCATTGTGAAAGAAGCTTGTTTTGGGCATCTTCTACTTCCTAGTCCCATAAGTATCTTCAAATTAGAGAAATACTTTTAACTTCAATTCAGTAAGAACTGAAATATAAGAACCTTTCCAAGACTGTATTTGGTTTATGTGCCAAGGTTTTGGTAGGAAGGGTTCAGGGGGGCTGCAGAGGTGGCTTCAGTGCTGTCCCTGTGTCAGTCAGAAACAGTTCACCCATTTACATCCCCAAAGCTGAGCCTATCAGCGATGCTGGTGGCACCTCTGTGGTAACGTATTTTAGAAAGGGTGAAAAGTGCTGCTCAGCAGCTGTGAGAGAAAGAGTGAGAAACACATGATAGAAATAATCCTTCAGATCCCAAGTCACTGAAGAAGAAGAAGGAGGAAGTGCTTCTGCTGGAGCAGAGATTCACCTGCAGCACGTGGAGAAGATCATGGTGAGGCAGGCTGTGCCTCTGTAGCCCATGGAGATCCACAGTGGACCACAGTGGATAAGCACACTGCAGCCCATGGAGGATGTCACACTGCAACAGGTGGACATGACCTGAATGAAGCTGCAGCCCACATCAAAACAGACTTGTGGAATCAGCTGCAGCCCATGGAGAGTAGGCTATGCAGATGAAGACTCCCTGGAACTGTGGCCCATGGAGGATCCATGCTGAAGCAGGCCATTTTTAATAAACAGCACTCCAGGGAAAGACTCATGCTAGAACAGTTCTTGAAGAAATGTCCACATTGGAGCAGTTTATGAAGGACCGTACCCTGTGGGATGAATTCCATGTTGGAGCAGGCAAAGTATGTGAATGAAGGAGCAGCATAGACAGTGTTATACCCCACCTCACTGTGCCACTTGGGCCATGAGGAAACAGAAGAATCAGGAATGAAGGAGTGAAGTTGAGACTAGAGAGAAAAGTGGTTTTAGTTTGGTCTTTGTTTCTCACTATCCTAACATATTTTTAAATGTCTATACATTAAACTGATTTTCCCCGTCAGGTCTGTTTAGCCTGGGATAGTAAGTGGTAACTGATCTCACTGTCCTTATCGTGACCGATGAGCTTCTCCTTCTTATTTTCTTCCCCTGTCCTCTTGAGGAAGAGTGAGAGTGTCTTGGTGGGTGCCTGGCATCCAACCAAGGTTAAACCACTAAAAAGACAGAAAATTTAACTTTGTTTTCCTAAAGTAGAGTTTGGTGCTGTAAAAACTGGCCCTACTTAATTTTTTATTGTTCATTCCTCATCTGCCACCCATTTATTACCACTACTTACATTTATTTAGTCTAAATAGATTATGTCCAGACTATGGACTGATTCCATCCATCCCGTACCTACTCTGTTGTAGCCTTAGAGAAGACAGAGAACATTTATTAAAGCAGCACTTTACATTGACAGCCAAATAAATACTTGTTATAGTAAAGTGCTTAGCCTTTGCCCGGCTGTTCCTTTTGACTAAATCCCCATTTTATCCACACCGATCATGAAGAGGACCTAAAATATTGTGTCTAGACTCAGATACGTACAGGATTTAACAGAAGGAACAGTTTAACAAGAGTCTTCTCTGTCAATAACTTGCCTTAATTCTCAGTAGGATGCTGCAGAAAATAATGGAAATTACTAAACCTCTTTATTTAGGAAATCACCTTTACTTTTAAGCTCAGGAATATGTGGAAGATGATAACACCAAAAATGCCAAGATGAACAGAATCAATAATAAGCTGCTGCAAAGACCAACACAAGTGTTGACAAACCTGTCATTTCTATCAGAAGTCTTTAAGACGGACTTTGCAACAAAGTGATCAAAGAAGTGTCTTAGTTTTCTTTCTAAGATCCAAAGTAATGATCCAGTTTAAAAAAGAAAGCAAAAAAGGTGATTTTTATTTGTCAAAATAATATACATTTTAATTGATATTGTAATTTCTTCATATCGTTATAGACAGTACTGGATCTTTGATTAGGAAATGGTGAAAACTTTAGTTATTTGATTTGACAAGACACTGAAAGAAATTCAATTTATAAGAAAAAGTAGCTAATAAGCCAAATGCAGTCGATGACACCTATTCCAAATATTTTAGGGGAAAAACCCCAACAGTGTTATCTGCGAGGTTCTAACATAAATGGAAAGCTGCCATCCTGTCGCAAACTTAACTTGACAGTGTTCCCCCCTATCCCTCCCTGCCCTGTCCCCCAGTCCATGCTTCATACTCCATCTAGTCACTTGATAACCCTCTTCTCTCTTACCTCTTTATTTCTGTGTTTTATACAAAACACCTTTAATACCAGCTACCATTGAATGAGCTCTTAGATTTTCCTCAATATAATATTTGCATTTGTATTGCCTGCTAAATTTATGTTTCAGTTAATCTGTTCTGAGTACTTACTTTCCTTCTAGTCCCACGTGTTTATCAATACCATCTTTGGCAGCTAACTGTAACCACTATCAAGTCTATTGACTATGTTACTACATGTTACTGTATAAGAAAAGGTGATTGTCAATCACAGAATCAAGCCAGCATGGGGAAAGAGTCCCAGACTCCTAACTGGGACACAGCATGTGAGAAAGCTGACCTCTCACAATGACAGTATGCAACACTGCAAAAATTCTTGTCTCCAATTATATCTTTCTCTACCAGGAAGAACACTAAATACAATTAGGAAGTGATCAGGATAGCTCTCAGGAGCTCTCAGGATAACTCAGGTCTGAGTCCCTCCTGTCATATGTGTATATAGTATTTCTATACAGATAGAGTCAAAAGTTTCCTTTAAATCCTCACCATTTTTGTACAAGAATCATGATCAAAGTAAAATTTGAAGAAACTAATTAATTCCAAAAGCTAAATATTTTTTGAAAGCCAAATAAATCCTATGGAAATGGATCAGCATTAAGTATTTAGGAGTTAAATCTTGACTAATTATCATAAGGAGAACAATTTGATGTTTCTTCCTGGTAAAAAATATCAGCAAAGTAATCATCAAAGGGCAAGTAGGTAAGGCTCTTTTGCAGTCTGACAATACTGTTCTGAAAAAAAGAAGTTTATGACACGTAATGTGTTTCAACTATTGCTTTTGCAGAGTGACTAGATGGGCAGCAATTCCACAGTACACAATCTAAAGATTATAGTGCTTCAGATGTGGACTATGGGCCAACAATATCATGCTACTGCAAAGTCTAATAATCCTACTAGGAAATTTATACAGAAATACTATGTTACATGTATAAAGTAATGATTTGAACCCTCCCTACCCTTGTAAAGTCATGTTTTTCAAGACCCCTGTCTAATTCTGCACAACAGATTTTAAGAAAGCAGACGTGGAGAAAAACAAAGGTACTTGAAAATAATCAGAGGTACAGTAGCTAAATCTAGGATGAGAAAAATGGAATATGAGCCTACTATTGAGTATGAGGTGACTGTATATAAAGAGTAAAACAGCAAGGAGGACTATGTCAGTAATAGATATTCCAATGGTAAGGCCAGTGGGCACTGCTTTAGTTTGCTGGGAGACCATGAGAGGCTTCAAAGAGCAAGTAGAAGACTGTCTATCAGGAGTGATATAGGCCCTGCCCTCTGACAGCAACAAGAGACTATGCCAAGGTGCTTTTTCTATGATTTCTCTATTTTTACTAGAATGAGTTGTTAATTTATTAATGTATTCAGATATTAACTCATTTAGTACATTGGTTTCCTCTGTATTCTAAAGAATATATTGGGTCACTGCAGCACTGTCAGTTTTGTTCCCCATGCACACAAGTATTTCTTTCTCTTAGACTTGTAAACTGAGTCTTGAAGAAGAGCTGATCTAATTCTGCTTCAAGCTCTGTCTCTTGTGAAATCTGTAAGTGACATGTTAACAAGCAACTTTTAATGGAGAATTAGACTTCTTTAGTCTCTACACATCTGCTCTAATACTCCATTTTTCATTTGCACATTTTGACAACTCAGTGCTTCAAATGTTATCATTTCTTTAGCCAGAGTGGCTTCTTATGCCAAAGAAGTGTTGGTATATTCTTCTGATAGATGTTAAGCCACGCTCTGCTGAACGTCCTAATTGATTTGGTGAAGCAACTGAAGTGCAGCTGTTGACTTTGAAAAAAACATGTAGTCAGCTTCTAAGAGTGCCCAGGCAATGGAAATTCTATTACCAATAGAATGACTGCAATTAAAATTCTTTGGACTATCTTTGTACTTTTGACCAAATAGTTTGGGGTTTCGGGAAAATATCAATAGTACTAAAATTATTTGACACCTTAGCCCAGTCTTCCTCAGTTAACTGATCCGTTCTTTATCAGCAAATCTGTCTGTTAGTGTGAGAGATTAATGTTTTGTCAGCCACTACATTAATAAACAAAACTGGTGGAATAATGAAGAAAGAAGTCCAAGTAAGGAAAGAAATACAAACCTGGATTTCCTATGAAGCTGGATAGCTCAGGGTTTTATTATAGAATTTTTACAAAACAAGATTAGCAGACAAAACAAAGCGGGTGCAGTCATAGTGGGTATCTGCTATAAACCTCCTAATCAGGAAAAAATAAAGAAAATAAAAATATAAACACTTTTTTACAAGTTCTCCAGCTGAGTATTTGTTTGTGAGTCATCACAATATTGAATGTTTCTCCTGGCAATTCACACTGGAAATATGGTCAGTAGGCCAGTTGGATCAAAACTTAAATTTAGTCAATCTAATTTTAATGCAGCCAGCATGTATATATGAAGAGGAAATCACGCTGAACTGAATTCAATAAAGAAGCATTATATCTCAGATTAATTCCTAAATACACAAAATCTCTTCAGTTTGATCAAAGCATAATCTATGCGCTTAAAGTCATAGTGTTTCTAAATCTATCAGCAACTTTGCCAGTGCCATCAATGGTGTAGAAAGTTAAGGTTCCATGGACTGTTGGAGTATCTCAATATGTCCACTGAGCTTTTACTTTTAAAAACAGAATCTACATTATATCTTGAAAGTTTAGTTACAGGAAAAGTGTAAATTATCTCTTCTCTGTTACACTCAACTGCTCTTTTGAATCTCAGTTGAAGAACTCAAGTTTTGCATCAATTTCTTTGAAAAACCTGTGAAAACTATGCAGAGCAATAATTTTAGGTAGTGCAGAAGCTTTGATTTCAATTTTCTTGATTTAAATTATACTTATTTCATCAATATAAGATCAGATGTGTCAAAAAGTGTCAATATTTCTTGAAATAAAAATAGTTTAAAAAGGCTTACTCATATATTATTATTTATATTATGACAGAATGAGTAAAGTAGACATTAGTGAGATGAAGCTGGCCACATACACTATGTCTATTCTGTTTCACTTTCAAACAAGTTTGTAACACTACTAAAATTTGATTCAAAGAGAAGCGGGAAGTTAAAAATCTCCCTGGTTTTTTTCATGGTTCAAGCAAAGTGGGAAGCATTTCAATTTATAATGGATCTTGTGAGCAATGGCCCACATCTTCATTTATTTTTTAACATGAGTCAGAATTTTGGTGGTTACATTTCTTGACAGAGTTCTTTTAAAGATTCATGTACTTTAGTGCACTGAGAATTCTCCAGCTGAATCAGTGTCCTGCCTTGAATACTCAAAAATTAGCCAACGGGTCATATATTACAAGAATGTATTGGTAATTTTTAGAGAGGAGCAGCTTCAGTAACCTGTATTTCTATACTATGTGATGTCCTTCTAGGTAACATGACTCTGCCTCTGCTAATATATTCAAATCCATACAAGTAGTGAGACGTCTTTTGAAAAGATCTGTCAGAGATCTTTTCAGTAGTTTACATGAAATGAACTAGGTCCTCGGGCATTCTCATAAAAATTGCTACCCAAAGCGACATCCTTATGAATGTGCACCACTACTACTTAGAGCAGATCCCTGGAGGCTGAAAGTTCAGACAAATGGTGCTGCAGTACAAATGAAGCCTTCAGTAATTCTGTCTGTTCTGTTGTGTTCAGCAAAGGAGTGCTTAGAGATCAGAATTTTCAAGGTCATCAGTTTGGCACCATTAAGACAGAATCAAAAAACTTCATCCTATACATATAAGAAGTCACAATTGTAATGTCCTGTACATATGGCAAATGTTCTCAGTACCCTTCAGAATTTTAAAATTTTATATGTTAAAAATTTCAATTGAATTATTTTGAGTAAAGAGAGGATCAATATCACCTGACATGTTCACAATGTTATTTGATAGCGTCTCAGAGTCATTCAGGTAGATTTGGTTCCCAAGAATATATGCATACATGATCTGCTACCATCAACAGATGCATTATAGTGTCCTGTTGCTGAAACTGTCATCTTACTTTGGGAATGTCATAGCTGTAGACTTATACTTGTCTCCTATTCTGGCAGGGACTTTGTTTCCTCAGTAAGAGCTTTTCGCAATAACAAAAAATGCTGAGCTGCGCAGTCAGTACTTTGAAAACATAATTATTTGATCTCATTTGCAATGTTTTTTTGCAAAAAATGATAAAAATTTTAACAAAAGTAACCCAAGATGTTATTTAATTGCCTTTCAGGACATTGCTTATTTTATTTACAACTACTGAGAATTTTTTTAGAATTTTACTCAGAATTGCAACATGTCTTGACATATCACAGTCGTCTCTGAGAGAAGGCTTGTCATTCTCTTGACCAATAGTGGTAACAGATAACAGGCATGTAAGAGGATGGATCAAAGATAATTTTCAGTAAAAGAAAGGAAGGGACTGACAGCAGTTTGCTGACCAGTTGTAGAGTTGGTGGTTATAAGAACTTCGGGCTTAGCCTTAGAAAATACCGTATCACAGAAATATGCATGTCACAATGAACAGAAATTATTTCAGCATCTTCATTTTAGCATCTTCATTCGGCATAAGAAGGAAGTGTGTGTGCATGTATGCAAGGAAGTAAACTTCTAGGAATTACACTTGTGAAGGAAAAAGGAAACCCAACTCTCATAAAGCAAAAGAAGTAATAGTGGTGTTTGCTTCCATGCAAAGTTGATGGAGGCATGAGTGAAGAAGGGTCTATCATTTAGAGTGATATTTATCTACTCCTTCTTTAAATACTAAACTAATCCTTGTCTCCTTTTTTCAGTACTAAATTAATTATCATGTGGTTGATGCTGTTCTACCTGGGATACAAATTTATAGTGAAATAATCACTGACCTATCTAGCCACTCCTGCATAGTAAAGATCATCTGCCCTTTTCTTTACTACTTACAAATTTATGCAGGGCATTTAGAAAAAAACAAGGGCAAAGCTAAAGCAAAATTTCTCTGCAGTTTGAATTTTACACAGGTTTCTTTCTGTCTTTGTCTGAAATTACAATACAGCATTTCTGTGCTATTTAAACCACTATATAAGAGTCATATTATATACTAGAAATGGCTAAATTTTCAGGAGAACTAATATAAGTTATTCACACCATATGGTTTCCTAAGATTATTTTCTGGGGTTTTAGAGATACTATGCAGCAAAAATTAGTAGCAATCTAATCCAGTAAGAGTGTTATAACAAAAGTCTTATGATTGTTTATGAACAGTTTATTTCAAAACACTTTTTACTCCTTGATTAACAATTATTGTCATAAACACTGCAGCAGTATTATTCATATAAATAAATTATCATAAAATATGCCTAATATGTGTCTAGGATTGCACTTCAGGCTGTTGGATTTCAAATCATCAGCTTTAAAAGTTTAATATAAAATATTTTGGGTTTGTTTGATTACTTTGTTTTGTTTTTTTTTCCTTCTAATGACAGTTTAAGTCAGAGCAGAGAAATAATATCTCTAAATTATTTGCAAAACTGGAAATCTTAGTGTGTCACATAGTTTTAAAAAATCATGGTAATAACATTACTTTAAAAGTCACAAAAAAAAAAATACACCTCTACGCCTATTGCCAAGCATCATTCCGCTCCGTAATTGGCCTCTGCTGACCAAATTAAATGTAGTTGGCCACAGAGGGCAAATCATAGGGAGACCTGGTGTCATTAGTAATCAGCGGTGATGATTAGCGAGAGTGGCAGAGAAGACACTAAGTGCTGAGTGATTAAGGAGAGAGACACACACTGAAATAGGGGCAATGAAGGAAAGAAAAAAACAAGGAAAGCCCAAGCTATTTTGAGTTGTAACATCTGTACCTGAAGACCATCTTGTGAGCAAAACCCTGCCAGATAACTATGTAAACTCTATTGGAATTATTCCCAATATTTCAAGGAATTTATTCTCACCCCCTCATTATTTTCCAAAATGTTTTCTTTTTGCCTGTTTCCTTTACTTGCTTCCTTTCTTCTGATTTATGAACTGAAAAGTGTGAGATTGACAAATACAGTGACTAAAGTCCATGTTAGTCTTTCCAACAGGCACAAAATAAGGAGTAACTGAACAAAATTTCTCCTTGCTACTGTCTGCCAGCCTGAACCGCCTGTGTTGTGGACAAACCAAATGTCTTAGAAAGCGAAAAAGTTCCCCTTGATGGGCTTAACTAATTCTTTCAACCACCACTAAGCAAGACAGAGTATTTCCTGTAAATATGGTAATAACTAACATTTACTGGATTCAGTTAAGATAAAAACTAAATGCTACACCATACCTTCTTGATTAAAGCATCATCTAAGATTTAGTCACTCATAAATAAAACTTGCTCAAGGGAGCAAGTTTTCTCCTTAGAAAGGAGAAAGAGAAGAACCCTCACTGGTGGTATACAGAGGCAAAAAACCCTCACCAACCAACCAAAAAAACCCAAATGAAACCAAAACAAAAACAAACAAACAAATAAACAAACAAAAAGTTGCATAGACAAATTTTTTTCTTGTGGTTCTACTGAGATGAGAGTTCTGGAGACAGAACACTGCTGTGTTCCCAAGAGCATAAGCCTGTAACTGCAGTAAACGACTGCAGAAATATTTCCCAGAATGCGTCTGATTCTTGTTTAAAGTGACCTTTGGGTCTTTCTATCAGTATGGTCTGATTGCACAGGCTCCAGAGGGAAGAGGTAGAAGTTGAGCTGTGAGGTTCAAATTAGGACAATATAATAAAAAATATGCATTTTTGTAGCAGATTTCAATTTGCAGCAGCTATGTTGCCATTTTTTTAGTGATGGTCCAAATTGTTCAGCAGTACATAAATGTCCTAAATGACAAAATATAGCATAAGGCTGGCTATTACCTCTTTCTATTTAATGTAGACTGTCACCAGTGAGGCTGATTTCCCTGCGCTACTCTGTTTTTGCAGTGAAGCTTAATAAATATTGACAGCAATTACACAGAAATAAGGCTTTAAACAGGCCCAATTTAAAACACAGAACAGACAAGATACATAATGAATATGCTACAACCGTTACAGAGAAGGCTGATTCTGAGAGAGCTGTCTCAGTTGAAAGCTAGGATGCTCTAGATACTTTCAATACTGTGACACAAGAATTTCTTGCCCTTGCCTGTACCCAAATTGCAGCCTTTACATTCTGGTTCATGAGAACTACAACATGAGCTGATATGTCCTCTACTGGGAGCTGCAGACTGTTTACACTTCCAGTGGATTCCTCCATTTCCAGGAAATTCACTATCAGCCCTCTGTCTTTCTAGACACTTTTTACCACCAGGGACACTGATCTCATACAGAATATAAGAAAACTTTCATGGGAAAGAAGGAAGGTACCTCGGTTCACCAGAAGAACTGTCTTCCAGCATTTTTTTATATGGCTGCATATCTAAATGATACTGCACACGTTTTTTGAAAAATAGCTCCAGTTGTACATGCAAATGAGGTCACTGCATGTGTAATAATTACATATGCGATGGGCAATTTTCACATACAGTTTTTTGAATTCCTCTTAGCTATATCTTAGAGCATTCAAATTAGGTACATAATTGTACACTCATTCTCCAAATTATCAAATCTTTCTTTTATATGAAATATTATCAATAATGTAGAAATAGACATTAATTATTAACCCTTAAGAACATGTGATAGCTATCAGGAAACATACTGAGTCAAGTGGGATGTACTGAAGCATGGGCAACTGTTGCAGGCTCAGTTTCACAAAGCAGTACACATGATGATATAAAGTAATAAACCCAGCTGACCTTCAGTTTACTGATAATTCCATCTGACTTGAATTTTCTGGTTTGGCTGGCAAGGTAGCTGATTTACTTCAGGGACAAAACCTGAACTTATCATTTAGGGCTGCATTGAATTTAAGCTGTATATTATTAAACAAAGGGAGCAAGAAGGAGTAAGAACTTAGTTTTATAGATAACTGAGATGGTTGATGGTGCCTAAAACCATGAATTATAGAAGTCATTAAAAAAACTCAGTGGGAGGCTTATTACTTGAATGCCCAAGCAACCCAAGTAACAAAAATGCATAGCAAAGATAAAATAGCAACTAAACAAAGCAACTGCAAGTAATGAGAAGTGTCAAAAAATAGGAGAAATTTTTCACAGGAAAGGCTGAAATAAAGAATTCCTCACATAGGAAAGCAGAAGAGTAGGAAATGATAGCACTAAATCTGAACAAATATTCACAAGTTATTGTCAAACCTTTTGAAGTCCTGTGTCTGTTAGTATATAAATTGCTTTCCTTGTAATTTCAGTGTTTGTGTGACTAATTTTTCTAAGCATTTATCAAATGAATTAGATTTCATAGCAAGTAGACAAATCTCAATGAAAAAATAAAATACTTCATGTACTGTACATCAGAACAAAAAAGAAAATTCAGTCACAATTGTTCAGTGGAAATATTTGCAAAGGGAATTTATATATCTGAGGATAATTCTTAAAATAAGTTTAATATTTTTAATCTATATTTTCTGAAAATTATTCTATTTTTAGAATACTTTCCATTTGTAACTAAGTGGGTTTTATACCAGAATTTTTAAATATAAAGAATATATAGAATTTCTGCTGTATGGCTACATCTATTTTTCAGGGTCCTATTTTAATACTCTTGATTTTTGTTAAAATCCCACTTCTCATTTCAGTGATGTTTTTCCTTTCTTACAGTTAACAGGAAGGAAAGTAAAGTTCTGTATGGGGCTGAAATTGTCAATGTACAGTTGTCTCATAAAACTCAAGCATTATCTATGCAAATACTTGCATATCTGTGTGTGTATATATATATATATCTCTATATCTCACATAGTTGTGCATTACTATATATTTCACTGTTCCATGCTGTTCCTTTACTGCATGAACAAGAGTTAGGCATATGTATACACCTGGATTTTCTCAGTGTTGTTTGCCCAGATTCCTGTCCAAACTGAACAAGTGCTCCAGTATGTATGCTTTGGCACTAGCAGACACCTCACTAGTGTGTGTTTTCGGACAGTCTCTTCCCACAGTCTCTTCTAATGATCTGAAAGACAAGCAACCAAGGGGATTTGTGTATTATGCTAAACCTGTAATACAAGCTAACTGCTGTATCAGCACCAATTCTAGTTACTCTCTTTGGTGCTATTAGATACACATGGTGAGACTTCATTCCCATCATGTTTATAGTTTGAGCATTGCCTAAGGGGGCTGTAAAAACTAGTCGTGCCTGTGTGATTCTTGTGGCATGGCTAAAAGAATATCCCTGAACACAGGGCAGTAATGAGCTACCACTCATTCCCTCTCTCTCTCTTTTTTTCTTTTTTTTTTATGGTTACATTAAATACCACTTTGGTATTTAAACATAATTTACAATATATAGATGCCGCAAATGCAAGCACAAATATAAGAATACAAAAATTACCATCCCCCACCTTGCTCCTCCCTGACCAGTGGAAATTGTCACACTTCAAGAACTGCATCGCTTCTCTCAGACAGTAGCCCCTGAGAAGGTGGTGGATATGCTCAGCATGAACATATTATTTTCATTGAGATAGAGAAGGAAGATCAAATGAAAGTTTAGGATGACTTGGAAATATAAAGTGGTACAAGACAGGATTTCATACTTCTCACGTTTTACAGTGGAGCTCTTCTAAACCTGCCATAGATACTATCTAGCATACTGTAACCATAGAAACAACACCATTTAGTAGCATTTAAACAGACCAGCCGAACACTTAATTTTTTTTTAACAAGAGATTGAGCATAATGTCAACAAAATAGCTAAAGCAACAGTCTGGTAAGGAAAGCAGATATCTTCTGACTTTGGAAATACCTACTTCAGATTTTACCAAAGGCTTTGTAGTTGTATCTAGCACTGATTATATTGTCCTAGTTGTCAAATTGCTCTTGAAGTCACTTGTCTTTGCTTCCAGTGGAAACCCACAGCTCCCATGACAGCGGGTGTATCCAAGCGTCAGTCTGTAGGGTAACCAACTTAACTGATCTAGAGACTGAAGCACTCTCAAATCCCCTAGTTTAGGTTTAGTTCAACCTTCCAACACCTTGTTTCCCTGTTCCTGTTCCCCTGACTCAAATGTAAGTAGTTCTAAGAATGTACTTGTTAAGGTTGATGAAATAATGAGCAGTGGGCCCTTTACCCAAACGTGAATAAATGAGCAAGTGTTTAAGACAAATCTTTTCTTGTATAACTCATTCTTGTATTCTTAATATGGTCAGTTGCTTTCTTAGGAATGACTTTTCTTTGATTAGTTATGACTGTTTAGTTATCTCTTTACAGTCCTGATCCAGTAAACAACAGAAACACCATCCTTGTAATTATGTATGGAAACACATGCTATTTTTTTTTTTAACAAAGCACTGAAACATCACTTGTTCTGCAAAGTTAATGAATAAAACAGTATTGGCTTTTGGTGCCAGGCTATGACAAGAGTCAGCTGCCCTCTGAGGGACCATGAGGCAGGAACCACAGCAGATTGATCCCTGGGGGACAGGAGCCCACCGGCCAGGGCCCAACCCCACAGTGTCTGTGCCCGATTGTGGTCAGGCTCAGCCAGGCACTCGGTCATCAGGCAAGGTCAGAGCGGCGAGGACAGGCCCAAACCAGACCAGGACATCAGGCCACACGCTGAGTCAAGACCAGACCGGGTGAAGGACACACATGAGACACAGCATCAGCATAGGGGTGGGCTGTGCTGTGAAAAGTAAAGAAACCCCTAAAAGCTAGACAAGACTTTTAAAAAATATAAAGTAGAAGGTTTGGGCTTGGTTTTTTGTTGGTTTTTTGTTTGTTTGTTTATTTTAATTTAAAACCTGGGAAATGTTTTGTCATCTTTTTCTGTTTCATCTGTTTGGAAGACAGTAATTACAGAGATTTTTTATTAATTTGTGCAATATGACAGCAAAAACTGGAGAACACCTTCTTTATGATTATGGCTTTTGAAGTGAGGGAAATCAGGAATACATTCAAACATTTTTTTTAGTATAAAACTTTGCTATATGGACATACTTACACAATATGTAATGATTTACAACCTTAACCATGATATTGATAGCTAATTGTTCCCAAAGATAAGTATTTTGGAATATTTATTTCACCCCAGTGTAGAACTTAAGCACTTTTCACCCAGAGGAGATCTAAGGTAATTTTTTACTTCAGTTTAGCATTTGGGATTAAAAAAAAAAAAAAAGAAAAAAAAAGAGAGAGAGAAAAAATATTTTGAAACATAACTGAAACAGCTGTCTGGATCTTGAAAATTACAGTATTCTATTTTTAAATATCCCATCTTTTTCTTTCTTGACATTATAGATGAAAGAGTTGTGTTAGATCTAGTATCTCTTAAGAAAAAAAAGACCATTCTCACTAGGTGTCCTATTTCTGTTTTGCATTCTAACAAATCTGTGACCACCTAGGATTTCACAGCTGTCACTCTGCAGCAGTTCAAGGTCACCTGGAATTTCATTAACAGGAACAAGAACCAGACCTTTATTCTCTAAAATCACAAATAATTGTCACTGCATATAATGAATCATTAGTACCATTACAAGTATAGAAGCAAAAAAACAATGACAGATTTGAGTAGTTCCACGTGCATCCAATCATGGTTAATGAGTGCCCACACTAACTAGTCTATTGAATGAAATAGAACTGTGTATACTAAGGATAATTTTGTAACAGACAGAGCTTGAGGTCTTGAAATGTTGTTTAAGGGGAGAATGTGTCTTCTGTTTAGTAATCCTGAGGCCTACAAAAAGGATCTGAGTAGATTCTATTAAACACATTTATATCTTTCAGCCTGAAGCTAGACTATTTCATAGCCAGGACAAGTGATTTAAGTCCTGTAACAGAAGGAATCAGCCATGGCAAAGAATCTTGATTTACCATTTTTGTACCTAAGTAGGACACACCTACAAAATGACTGACAGTCAGGAAACTACAAATTGTCAAATATAATTTTGTTTTGCAAATCGATTTTGTAATGCGTAGTCAGCTCTCTGGGAAGGAATTATTGATTTAAATTAAACCAGAAAAGTTTACATGCAAACCAAAATTGAATTAGTTGGTTGGTCACTCATAACTTTCTTCTGTACTGATACAAATGGTGATCAGAAAGTAAGAAAGAAAAAAGGAGAAAATTATGTGAGATATATTACACCTGCTTGCAAAGTAACTAATACTTTGTTGTGTTTCTTGATATAAATTCCTGTCTTTTTTTGTAGTTTACTATGTATTTTCTGTACTAGCCACTTCTATATAACTCAACAAAACCCTCAGAATGAAGTAGTGCCCACTCCTGATGACTCAGTGTATGAAACAGGCACAAAAAGACAAAATTGTTTGCAGAAGAATAGAGGTGGGGACAGATTTCGGATGGATGGATGGATGGATGGATGGATGGATGGATGGATGGATGGATGGATGGATGGATGGATGGATGGATGGGTGCTCTAGGTTCATGTGAAAAAATCCCACATCTAGCCTTGTTGAGGCTACACATTAATTCATATTTCATATATGTAGGTGAAAGTGAATAAAATACTTTGACTTGTTAGAATTATTCTCCAATTTCTACTCCATTTTTTTAGGGAATAAAAAAGCCCACCCATTTATTTTCCTTGATCAGTCTTATCTGTTCTCCTTGTGTACAGCCCTGTTTATATTCTGTGCAATACACACTGTAAAACCTGACCTAGTCACAGTGTATCTAAATGCAGAGTCTAAATGAACACTATGACATTCACTAACCCATCTTGTAGATGAGGATTCCATATCTGTCTCTTTAAATTCTTTTGTAAGAGTGTCATGGTCCCAAAAGGGAGCATTTCTGCTTCTGCCTGGAGTGAAAATTATAAATTCTTATTGTGGTTTCTTGTGCTTCTGAACTGACAGTCCTAAACAATGAATCCTCTGCACACAATCCAGAATCACTACAAGTTTTTTTCCTAAGTAGCTACTTCAGTACCTTGGTTTTAAAATAGGACCTCTGCAGGTTAAATATATATATATATAGGATTACTTGATTTTATAAGCTATTTCCCTCCCCAGTCTTTTGCCTGAAAATGTTAAAGTGGTTGACAAGCAGTTTTAGTTACCAGGGTGTGATCCGAAAGTCAAATATATTTTCCTTAGAAACTGGTTTTAAAACTAACAAACCCTGCCCTAAAGCAACCATCTGGGAGCATCTTTCTGATTCTTTCTGATCTGAGCTGATTTAAATTGATGATCAAGCTGAAATCTGCTTTACACTCCTGACTGCATATATAAAGGAACAGAATGAATTTTATTTTATTTAAATTTTTATTTCCGGTGTATGTCAACTTTTCACACACATGTGGCAAATTAATATTACATCTAATCACAGCTCTGGCAGCTCCTAAATATATGCCTAGTTAACCTAAAATTTTCCACAATTCAATAGAATAAGTTAAAGGAAAGTCTGTCTTTCTTTTCTATTTTTCTATTGTTTATTGTTTATGTTACTAATTGGTAACATAAGTAAGGTTCTCTACCCCCAGAGGAGATATTAAAGAGCAGATAACCAGTTTTATCAAACACAAATTTTATTGCAGCAACTTGAATTGACCTCATATGCTGCTGTATTAATAGCATCTATAAGCAGCACACCTCAGAGTCAAGCCTTTTATATAGTTTTGCTTTGAAAGACACTACCTTTGGTACATGTTTTGTTCTGTTTCTTTGTTCCAGACAGGCTGTATGCTGATATTCAAAGAATCAACATTAAAAAAAAAAGTAATGAAAACATTTTCTAGTTCATATCTCATTTCTTTCAAGAAACACACTGAAAACAAGAGAATAGGATGATAAATAGACAACATTTGAATCTATCAATTTATTGAAATCATTCACATCTAAAACTTCAAGTATTTATCCAGAAATTTACATTATGTTTTGTGTTTTGTCCTTTAGTATAATTTTTGCAGTATAAACATCCGAAATTGTTCTATACTACATATTTTTTAACACGCATATCATTATAGAGCCTTAATTAGATCCTCTTTACTTTCATTACACCATTAAATACATAATTTATAATAATTTGTATTAAATGCAAATTCAGATCCATGGAACTTTATTTTGGCTATAGATTTCAATTTAGCCAAATCATACTGTCTATAAACATGTCAAATCATTGTCCCCTAACACAAAAATAGATAGAAGGATTCCTTAAGAGCTTTTCCAAATCAAAGCATTATCCAGACAAGACAAATTGGTGTATTTGCACTTATAGACTAGGAGATTCATGAAAGAATCATAAGACAACATAATTATACCTTTGTCCATAGTAGCTTTGCAAAGGCATTTCATTCCTGGCTGTCATTGTTCCCTTTTTTTCTGCACCATGGTTCCCAGGCAGCTGGGTACCCTCTTCAAAGCAAAAATGAGCATTCATACTGACAGTACAGTACTGATAGTACAAAGAATAGTCGTAGGAAAGGTCACAAAATTAATTTCCTCTAATGACCTAAATATGTATTCAAATATGAAAGAATAATGCATTTGATTTGCTCCTCAGATATTTTTAGTTGCTTTTTTTCTTCCATCAAAAGGGCTAAATAATCACATCTCTAAACCATTCATGCTGACAGGTCTTTAATAAATGCATACAGATGAGGGAACAAATGGCAGATCAAAGATTTAGAAAAAAATTTTTGAAATAATATTATTTATTTTATAGTCTTTGAAGAGCATCTGGCAGCAATTCACAATCCATGGTAAGCCTTGCTAGTAGCAGTTTGAAGACACCAAAAAAATCCTTCAAGTATGACTGGAACAACTGTGAATTTATGAATGCTAACTTTTAGCTAGCAGTCCTGGTGCTAAAGCATAGTTAGTCACAGGTCTTTAGATCAATCAGGGTAAAAATGGTTTGTTCATTTCTTCACAAAAGTATGCAAACATATTTGTAATTCCAAAGATAGGTGAAGAAACCTGAGAGCTTTGATTATCTAGCAATGAAAGAATGAAAAATGTCTCTTGAAAGTCATTCATTCACAAAGAAAAATCATATTTCTGCAGGGTTAAGGTGTGTGTATCTGTTTCTCCTTGTATTTCATTACAAATCAGATTCCTGTCCCCCAGACTTTTAACATTCTTTTTGTTCTATCAAAGAACTTTTGGGTTGTTTTGGTTTTTGTGATTTTTTTTTTGTTTGGTTGGTTGGGTTTTTTCTGTTTGTTTGCTTGTTTTTTAAGCAAGAAGCACAACATTCCATGATAATCAGCCTATTGGACAGTAAATCCTCTAGAAATTTGTGTAAAGATTTATTACCACCACACTGAAGATACTGTGGATTACCAGAGAAATTAAAGAAAGTAAAAAAACTGAACTCTGCTTAGAATACATAAGAAGAAAAACATAGGCTGGATTCAAAAGCAATCAGTCTTCCTATCATCACCTTCACCCTTCAGTCAAAAGTTTTTGCTTAGTCCAGCAAGATGGACTAAGTGACAGATATTCTGCACTGCTATCAGCTATATGCTCCTTAAAAAGAGGCATTTAAAAGACCTTCCATTTTAAAAGAAATCAGTAACTGTTTATTCCTGTAACCGGTAATTCACTGGCTTTCAATCTGTGTTTACACACACAGAGATACACCCTGCAGGCAAAGGGCAGGCAGTAGTTGTCTGTTGATGATAGATTGTGATTTGGAAGCATATTGTTTGCCAAGCTTTAAGTCCCTAATAACAACAGCTTTTAATTCCTGGCTTATTATAAGTGGCAGTGTATTGTATGGTCATTGGATTTAGACCCTCTAGCAATGCTGTGAGATTTGCTGAGTGAGTTGAGGTTTTATTCTGCTTACTAGGTGTCTCTCAAGTCATCAGCCAGATACTTCCTGGCAGTGTTCCCTCAACAGGGATAATGAATCATGGCAGTTCATCTCAAATTGCCCAGCTCAAACATTTAAATGTCTGCCACAATCTACCAATGAACCCATCTGAGTGCCATTGGGGATCAGTGGGAGAAACTTTATTAATACACATAAGATTTGGCAACATGTCAGGCTTAATCTATCACAACACCTAAGATAATATACTTGTGCCTTCCTCTCCCCTTTCCTATGGTAAGAGAAGAGAATATCAACAGTATGATATCACCAGGGAGTGCAGTGCTGCCATCCTGCTTTGCAGCATCTCACTTTGTATTCATCCTCTTCTTTATGTGATATTCTGAAGCATACTCGTTTCTTTCAGCAGAGAAGCTTTCAGCTTTGCAAGAAGTGAAATAAACTTTTTAAAAGTATTTCAGAAGTACTTAGAAAATCTATAGCATTCTGATTAAAACTGTAATACTTGTCTGATTCCCTCTTCTATGCTAGAACCGCGATAGAACAACATGACCTCATAACAAGCCTATAGCTCAATTTGCTAAAGCATTTTTTTTTTCCAGACAGAATCTTAAGTGCTACTGACATAAAGTGGTTGAAGGACAAATAGAAATGTCCTTATGTGTAGCTCCAGCTGGCTATGTATTTTCTCCCAAAAGCTTCTAGAAGCATTTGGGGATAAAGACCTTTTCATTTTGGAAAGAGCATTACTGTGTCTTTGGTGCTGTCTATATATAGATAGATATGCTATGCTATGAACTATGAAAAATAATTGAGGACACATGGTTTATTTCTAATCCAAATTAAAAAAAAAAGCAACAACAAAACACAAAAAAAAAAACAAACAAAACAAAAGAAAAAACAAAAAAAAAAACAAACTGCACACAACTCAAAACCCATCGTTTTCTCTGAAGAAGTTTCTATGACCAAGTGAAATTCATATCTTTTCCCTTATGGTAGGGGTAATACCAAGTAGAAAGAAATTTTTGATAACGGAAATGTCTCTGGAGACACATAATGGGAAAGAAGGCATGTTACAGCTCATTTACTTATAGCAGTTAAGTGTTAAATTGTGGGTGAATTAAAATAGAATATAATTCTTTGGAAAAGGCAGCAGTGAAAGGATTTGGAAATCTACCCCAACAGAATTGCTCTTTGAGTTAATATTTTACGGCTCAGTATGAAAATAATTATTGCCATTATTGATCCCGCCTATAGGGCATGGGCATCCAAACAGCAACCAGTAATGTTCTTAGTTTTCTCCAGAAGTTTAAAACTTGAAGTGGATTTGTCTAACATGTTCTGAAGAGGATTTCTTCAATCAGCTTGCAGTTCATTTTCTCCTGTGTCAGCAACAGTGCAAAGCTGAAAAAAAATTGTTAAAATGAGAAAACAATTCTGTAAGATTTGTTTGCCATTATAAGCCCCTTCCTTCAGTCATTTCTTCAATACTCATAACTTTTATATTTAGAGACGGAACAGAAAGTGCTTTAATGCCATGACAGTGTGTTTTTGAAGTAAAATCCTCACTTAACACAGTTTGTCTTGTGCTGGTTCTCTTTGCAGAGAAATTCTGATAAAGTAGATTCTTTTGAAAGGGAGTTAAACCAGTGTCTCTGGTCTAAGTATGCACCACATTCTCTAGCCCTTCCCAGGGACAGCAGACATGAAACCAAAAACTTGTCTTTTGAATAGTTTCAATCCTTTTGCAGGGTGAAGACGGCTGATCTAGCTGAAAAGAATAGACCTAAGCCCAGCTAAGTTTCCCATGCTGCCTGTAATGTTGGTATAGGGGCCTCAACATTTTGCCTACTGATTGACTGCCACTGCACTAAATTACTAGCTGCTATGGATCTTACTACCAAGAGTTACTTTTTTAGACCTCATAGCAAAGTAAAGCAAACCTCAGAAGACATCAGAAGAGCACTCATTTTCAGCCACAGTTCCAGCTGCACTTAAGGAAAGTTATCTTTCTCCCAAGGAAGAAGGTTAGCTCTGTTAGGAGAGCAAAGGTAACAGTAATGAAAGCATTCCCAGCCTAGACTTGGGTTTGAAAGCATCTGAAAGCTTATTCAAAATATGGGAAACTTCCCTGCCTTACTGAACTTTAGAATTCATTTCTACCCTTTTCCTTTGCATTTTTCTCCTCTCATTTCTCTCAGTTATCTCCAGATTACATTGTTTTTTCAAACAGCAGGAACATTCTGCCTGTTTTCCCTTGGGTAAAGCCATACTTCTTTCTCTTACCCTAAGTATGATTCTACAGAATGTTCATTATAGTTGAATCATTGTATTAACCGAAATATTTACATATTGCCTTGAAGCATCAATGATCCAACAGTTTTTGTCCCTAACCTAAGCCAAGAAACAACATTTCTGAATGTGCAATAATGTTATTCAGCTTCTTTTCTTGTAACCGCTGAAAGTCATTGCAACTGAACATGCCCTGTAAAAGACATTTACTAGATACTGGAGACCAGTTCTTGATAGATGAGTGTCCTGGTTTCTGTCAAGAACAGGGTTAGTTTTCTGCAGTAGTCATGAGGGGGTGGAGCCTGGAGCTGTGTAGGTGTGGCCAAGACCCTAATGTTATTCTATATCATCTCACATCATTAGCAGGTACAGGGGTACCCTTCTGACAAGGGCAGTTTTTTTACCAGGGGAACAAAAGCCTGGTGGGTGGAGGGAAGCTGTCTGTCATTGTCTCATTGTCCTGGGCTTGATGAGCATTTTGCATATAAATCACACTCTCTTTGTACACTTTTATTAGTAGTATTCTATCTGTTACTGTTCATTTTCTTATCTCATTGCTGTTTCCAGTAAACCGTTCTTATCTCAACCTGTGATCTTAGCTTTTTGTGCTTTCATTTGGAGGTGGGAGCAGGAGCAAGCGGCTGCACAGTTTCAGTGGGAGCACTAAATTGGGTGATACCATTCCTAAACCAGGTGATTTTTAGTTCAAGTGTAACTAGTTTTGGTGAAAGTATTGGATCAGCATTCTGGTGTAATTCACTATTTCTTCATCAGATAAACTTAGAGTACAATGATAGAATTACCTGAGCCACTCTTCCAATGGGCTCATTTACATTAATAAGACCCTAAAGTAAGCAAGCATATCTTGAAATCCCTTTAAAGCCAGCAGAAATAATTTTTTAACAAAGAATTGGTGTACTTTCATCAATATGACCCTAATTAAAGGCAACTAAATAATTACACATTTTTAAAGAAGACAGGTTTTGTTCTCAATACTGTTAAGAACAATGAAAGGCAATATATGAAAAGCAATTGGTAGCTAAGTTTCCATTTGAGTAGCAGTCAAGCAGAGAAGATATTTGTCTCAGCACAATCAGAACATAAAGAAACAAATCAATAGAGATTACTGTGTGAGACTAAACTAATTAAGTTCTTTGTAAAGAAAGGTGAAAGTACAAGTAACTCCATGTATAAAGGGCAAAGACATGAGAACAGGTAAAGCTGGGATTCTCCTGCACGGGTTAACTGACAAAAGATCAAAATCCAAATATATCAACACTCATGGAGGAAACTGACCAATTCATCTACAAGACAGGCACAATACACTAGGTTTAGGGTATAAACCATTAATGAATAAAGTAGCTTACAAGCAGAAAATTCTGAATTATGAAGTATTCAACCTCTAGTAATAATATATGTCATATACATACATGTGTATGTACACATCTGTATGCATATATGTCCTTCCCAATGGCAGTAATTATTTGGCTTTCAGAATAGGATCCCATGGATTATTTGCTTCTTGCTATTATAAATAAATCTTCATATTCTCCACATTTGATTGTACTGTTTCAAAACCTTTCAAGTAGGTGGTAGCTAATTTTTTTCCCGTGTCTTCTCAGAAGCTTAGTCATTTCTATAACTCCTTTAAAAATCTGGTGATTTACTTCATGCAAATCAGTTAGCTTGCCTTTTTTACTAAAGGTATTATAACATATAGAGTCATCACACAAAGTTTAATGTCCAATTTCTTCTCTATCTGCAGTTCCTTGCTGTAAAAACTGTGTCGTTTCTGGGTACTGGGCCCAGTATGGATTCTGATTCTTCTTTTGGCTATAGGGCTGCTGTGTTCATTCTGGGACTGTCCGTCTCTTTTCTAGATCCATAAGTCCTTGTATAGCTTGCTGTACCTATGATTCCAGTATCACATTAGAATAGATGAAAATGTGAAATTCACTGGTGAAAATTACGAGGCATGATGACTCATATGTTCATAACTACAGAACAAATAGAACCATGATTTTCAAAAACCTGAATGATAAATGGTTCCTTCAGAAAAAAAAAAAAAAACAAAACCAAAAAAAAACACAAACCAACAAACAAAAAAAAAAAAAACAAACTACAAAACCCAGCAACAAGAAACCCACAAACAAGCAAGCAAGCAAGCAAGCAAGCAAACAAACAAACCAACAACTACAAAAAAAAAAAAAAACAAAACCTACCCCTTATGTGGTCCCAGCCTGTTTATGTATCAAGTTATAAAGAGAACAAGCTAATGCTTGTACTCACTGAATTCTAGTATTTGTATACATCACTCATACTGGCTCATTGCCATTCTGACAAGACACTTCTACCTCTCCAGGAAGGAAGAACTATGTTTAATATCTAAACAATGAAAGCTCAAAAATATTTAATTCAATTCTCCACTGAAGACAGAAAAAAGTTTTAATAATGTATGTGTCTTTAATCCATGTCCCCATTGCACCTCCAGTTCTGTTTCTGTCTTGTTCTTGTTTTCCTGTAGCATTTTGAATCAGAATGGATTATGCACAAGGGACCTTCATGCACTGCAAGCTATTTGGGAATTTAAACAAAGTCCTCTAACTTAATTAGCCTTGTCCTAAGGTGATAAATGACATTTTTCGATGTTGCAAAGGAGGTTTATGACCATGCTAATAATTGACACTTAACCATATATTTCCTGAGCTGCAGCTGTAAACATATAATTTCCCTGACTTCACTAATGTAAATAAGTGTTAACTCACATTACAGACCCTGCAGGAAAGTTTAAGAGAGAAACAGCAGCTTTACTGAATTCACATTCTCAGGACCCATACCTAATGACTGTGAGTATTAAAGCTTGTTACAGCTTTTTAGGGAATTTAAACAGGGAAAATCCTTAACTAATAGGGCACCTAAGAAATTCTTAAGAGTGCTACTCTGCTAGCAATGGAAATCTATCATGAGAAAGCAATTTTAAAAGCAAGGAGCAGATGAATAATTCAGTAAAAAATATGCCAGTAACCGAAGAGATAGTGTAAAAACATTGCTTTTTAGTTGTTAGAAAGGAATGAATTGAGGTCACATCAGCCTTATGCAAAATAATAAACAGTTTTACATAAATTAAAATAGAAACTCTTTTGACATAACACCAGAATACAAATACAATACATTTCATAATGACAAAATAATTTTTGGATGACAGTTATTCTGTCAAGTTTTGGGCTACAAAACTTGTTGAGGCAAAGTAGTAACTGGCCTAAAATATACGCATTTGGATTTTGTTAGGATAGCTTTACTATATATAAGTACATTAAACTACTCAGAGTAAGTTCAGTGTTTTGTGTGTGTATGAGTACATGTGCAAATCTACACAAATATTTCTAGTGGAATGAGGAAAGAAGAAGAGGATGGAATTAATGGAGTACACATTATTTTGACCATTGTGTTATGTTCCTTTATCTTATTTTTCAAATATTCTGTAATCTGAGGAGGGGAGTTGATTTTTTCAGGAACTGTAGTTCTTGGAATGCAGATTACATTTTTTTACAGTGAGGTTTCACAAAAGACTTCTCTTATAGAAGAAATCAGACACTAATATATCCTATGGTTTCTCCCTTGCAGCTTTACTTCTGATTCTGCCTCCTGTGACTTTTTCCACAGTCACGTGGAAAATACCTTTTTCCAGGTATTTTGTCCTCCATCTTTGGAGATGTGTCTTTCTAATATTTAGGAGTGAGATGAGCCTGCAGAAAGAAATGTATTACTTATTCTAGAAGTGAAAAGTGTTCTGGTTATATTACTGCTGCCAAAATCCTTTGACAAATGTAAGTGTTATTTTTACTTTTCCAGGGAATATTTAATGAGCATCAAATATTCATAAAGAATAGATAATATTTAAATGACATCTTTAAATGATTAAAAATGTGCAACTCTCTCATACTGATTACTACATTAAGACCCAAAATATATTTTCATTAAGCCCAAACTGTCTCCAAGGTGATATGAAGAAAAAAGATCTCATAACTTCCTGTGCTATTTGTAAGGAAGCTCATATGCAAGCCTCTGTCTTTAGGATGAAAAATCTGTGTTCAGGTCAGTAGATAAAATCAATAAACTGGTAAGGTAAAGGAAGTAAAGGTCCACCCAGGCTGTTCATTTACCCCAGCCTCTGTTCCATTTGGATAGCCTTGATGTCAGCCTCTCCCTCTGTAGTTAAACAGTTTAAGGTATCTTTCAGTAAAACAAAATGCTTTGGGTTTTTTATAGAAAATTATGTTGCAAACCATTCCAACAAGAGGCATAGTAATTTTCCTCTTCGTTTTTCCTTCTCTCTTTTCTGTCAAACTGGTGCATTGAAAACCTCTGGAATGTTACTGTGAACACTGGAAAGAACTGCCATGTTTCCAAGGACACTGAGTACTTAAAGGTACAACTACAAGAATCAAAAGCAAGCTGCAGGACAAAGAAATATAAACATACTTGTTTATAGAATGTCTATCTCAATATTTCATAGTAACTCCTGAAAGATGACATTGTCTCAACTTATATTTCTTCCCTTATTACCAGGTTTATTATTATTTTACAAAAAAAAGAAAGTAACAAGGAATCCCACTTGGGGTAAAACTCTCTACTGAAGTTATGGTTGAGAAATAAGAAGAAAATGACATACTTAAGGTAATAGATTATCAAACCAAAACCAGGTTTACAAAATGCCAACTTCCTAAATATCCAATAAACAGGTCCTCTAAGCAGAAGTTTCTAAAAAGCCTCCAAAATTCATTTTTGTTTTTCCTATTTCTTTCTTATTAATCCGAAATAGAGGAAGCACTGAGCCTCATAACAGCTAATCCTGATTTTGCCTTGCTTAACCAGGGCTCATTTAAACTATTCACCTCCTCTATCTGGTCTATGTGTTGCTGAAGTAACGATAGAAATCTTTGATACTTGTAAACATTTATTTTGAATGGGAGAAGGGAATTTTAGGTCTACTCAACTCATATTATGTGCTTCACTTGAAAGAGAAATTCTAAATTAATTCAGACTAGGATATTTAGTTGATAGTTTTATTAATTGTGGAAGCATGGGATACCCCAGTTATCTTGGAAGTGTTTACTTTCATTTGCTCAGTAAACCAAAATTCATAAAGAAATGAGAAGAAAAGATAATCTCCAAAATATCCTACCAAAGGGCTGATTTTGCTGTTACTGGAGATGCTGAGAAAACTCCTGATAGGAGTGAGCCACAGAAGAATATTTAGTCAGCCTTTTTGTTTTGGTCTATTTTTGTCTCCAGCGGTCAGGGACACAGAGGGCACAACACACAGCAAAGCCAGAGCTCTTGACCAAGGATATTCTGACTTTCTTGTAATATTGCGGAACAGAAGACTGCGAGTCCTGAAAACACCCTGGTAAGTACAAGTGTGACAGACTGTGAGAGTGGAAACAACAGGTGGGGGAAATTCACCAGAGTAGTCTCTAAGTATATACCTCACTAACAAGTTTTATTTTATGAAACACAGAAAAGTAATTTTATAACACCTCTTTCACCTACTTCTAGTAACTTATCTGACATGATACAGAGATTGAAATCACTTTGGAGAAGCAACAGTGTTTTTTGCCTCTCCTGGGGAATGGAAGTGTGAGAGAGGAGAAGGAAAAGGTGAAGTAGCAAAAAGAAAGAGAAAAGCTGATGTTTTCAAGAGACAGCAACAAGGATTCTGTTTGGGCACACTATACAAAATGAAATTGTTTTTTACTTTCTCTACTTGCTTGTGGTCCTTGCTCTGTATTTCCAATCTATTCCTAGTAGAGTAAAAGCTTCAGGAACTAAGGATTATGCAGAGCGATAATTACAGATATTTACCTTAATATTAGGAATGTTAGCTGTGGAATACCAAACTTTACAATTTCATTAGTCTATCTGAAATGTCCTGCATTTAGAGCCACTTGGACATGTAGAAGTGAGAAATGACATTTTCCATGCCTGTATATTAAGGATATATTCCTTTTATTTAAAGAGGTTCTTCCATTCCACACCACAAGAAAATCCCAGCAAGAGGAAAACAGATCTATGGTTGTCACATTAAGTCAAATATAGTCAGAAGATCTGCTACTGTGAGGACTTTGATCAGAACAATCAATCAGACACGCTATCATACATAAATAAGATAGAGGTTTCTGATCCCTAAATAAAGTCTTTCCCTCATGTACATGTATTTCCCTTCTATAATTCTTGATTCAGGTGCTAACATACAGGATCAGCCTTCTAACAAGCACAAGGTGCTAAATGATGAAATTTAGTCAATAGGTTGTATGAATGCTGAGATATTCATGCTTCTCTACCCATGCAAGAGGAAGTTTCCAATTTTAGAGCCCAGCTATTGCCAGCTTTAACAACTGTGTGTTCATTTGAGACGCTCTAGGCAAATTATAGAATATATTGACTTTTTTAGCATGCATTTTGAGTCTTGCCCTGTGTTCAGGCTGTTGTGAGACTTTGTTTATGTGGACATAGAATTTCAACTTCACAAAGACAATAAAATGGCCAATTTTTAGTGTTCCTTTAACATTCTTTAAGTGTCTTTGACTCAATAATTTACTTGCTAAATTGCCAGGAGGTTGGTAAATGTCCACAATGGTCTACCAAGAATAGTAAGAAGTTCTATAATGCAAGATTTGTAATGCAAAGAGAGGAAAAAGATAAGGACAAATGCATTCTTAGATAGGGAAACTACTGAATGCTTATAGCCAAAAACAGAATACATATAATCAGGGAAGAAGTATGTTGAATTTCCCTATAACCCTTCTGCAAATAGCAGCTTATAAAGATAAAAAAGATACACTAATTAGACTGATCAACGTGGTGGGAGAGAAACCTCTTCATGAATAATCATCAAAAGTACCGTTCCCTTTGTGGTAAGAGCAGCATTATTGTTCTGTCATTAACCTTCTATAGAGGTAGCTGGAGAGCTGCCAGTTACAGAGAACATTTTCTCATCACCAAGTTTTAAGTCAGCATTCTGTAGACTACAATTAAAGTAAGAACCATAGATGGATTGAACAGGCATTCAAAGCCTGAGTTATGGAGCTCCCTCATCATATGACTGCTTTTGTCATACATTCCTTTGCAATATACTATGAACTTCAGCAGAATGAAACCACCCTGGTGACTCTCCAGGGACAGAAGGTCTCCTAGAAAAAAAGAAATGGAAGTACTGGCTGTTCATGTGGTCCAGTCCACATGGGTACTAGAGCCAGCTGGCACAGACAAGAAAATGGAAAGAGCCTGCCAAAAAAGCAATTCTTCTGCAGCTGAAGTGCTAAAAGGCATTTGATGGGACGCATGGAGTGAGAGGAAGCTTGCTTTTTGCCCTGCTTATTCAGCATGACTAATCACATTGAAAGTGTTACTTCATACTTTCACAGATATTTTCCCTCTTACCTAACCAACAAACCAGTTCTAACTACAACTAAGAGTTGAAAAGCAATACTTGCCTCTGTCAGTTTGCTCACTTTTTTTGAGACTATCTGTGACAGGGTTGTTATTTTAGCTCAGTTGTATTGCAAGAATGTATGTGCTTACCCTTGTGTCATGACATTTCTGTCTTAAAAAATTCCAGACCCAGTGAAACAATAATACCTCTGAATTGTGTTATTTAGCTGCAGCACTGGAAAAGAGGCAAATTTTATATTGTTACACAGTGCCCAAATGGGGATGAAAAAGGATGCTCTTGCTATTTTACTGGTGTTACAAATGTGTTTGACCCATCTTGTTCATTGACATCACCTCATAAATGATTGCAGAGAAAAAATGTTACCTATAAATGACTGCATAACTTTTGAGTATAATGGAAACATGGAATGTATTTCTCTAATTCTTCTACATACCCAAGGGTCCAATCAAATCACTTGAACAGCTCCCTCAGGTATAATGTTAAAGCCAGTGGTGTTACTCTGCATATATAGATCTAGTCTGCTAAACTCCACTCATCTACTTTGTATTTCTGTTCATATTGGTATTACTGGCAAGGTGCTAAAGCCAGAATCATCTCTTATGACAACCGAAAATGTAGATGCCTCTGACATAGCCCTCCCTTATAGATTGTTATGATATAATACAGATCCCAGAAGATCTCAACACCTTCAGCAGCATGGTTGAGAGTGAAAACATTAATGTTTATCTTCTAGCCTGTTACTGTCAAACTCCGCCTCTAGCTATGCAAGTATCAGGACAACTCAATAGCATTTACATCAGGCAGTTCTGTGAGGTCTTTGTGTGTGTTCTCCAGCAGCATAGAATACAAAGCAAGGTTGGTGTTAGTAGGGCTATCTGTGCTGAGATACAGGATCACACAATATGAAACAGGTAAGACCAAGTACACACATTGATATCTTCTCAAATAACAATCCTCTGAAAGAAACTTTATAAAAATAAGGGATGTACAGTAGGTTTTAGTTCAGACTCTAGCTATTGCTGGATTGCAGGACTAGCTCCTGAACTCATTTTGAATGTCTTAACTCTTCATCTCTTGTTGTTTTCATTGATTAATTTTTGTTAATGCTGCACAAACACTGAAAAAATGTCCTTTACACAGACAGCTTACAACTTAAAGACAATACTAGATATCATTACAAAATTATTATCACTTACTGAGTGGAAGCCTGAATAGGAAGACTCTTCTTTTGCTTTCATGCATCAATATCTCTCCCTGATTCTCCTACTCTGAGTAAACAAAGATTCACCGAGAGAAGTACTTGCCTTCAGCGATGCAGTAAAATTATTTGGCAAGACTCCAAACCTACCTGTTAAATGTCTTTCTCTGCTCCTTACAAAGTACTTTTCAGTGAAAGTAGATAGCCCTTACATGTCATTGCCTTTGGATTTGACAGTGGGTGGAAAGCTGAGATCACCACTGTCAGAGGCAAAAAAGCTATTCTGTATAACAGAGGTATTCCTAAACACATGTGGTTACCTGCCAGGGAAGAAACATTCAAATAACCAGCAGGAATTAGTGTACAATTTAAATAATTGGAAAGGTTTGATTTCTTATCCTGCAGAAAAACCATCTTGTTCCTACTCCCATCTGCAGCCTAGGTGCATGATGAGAAAATCAAATTGTTGATGATATAAATACTGTTCATTTATCCTGGTTTCCACTTGTGTAAAAATATTTGATAAAAATGTATCTAGCAGATGCTCTGTTGTTCCAGCTTTGTCCATCTCTTGAGACAGACAGCTACTTACCAAAGAAAACTCTCCTAGAGATTTGCTGACTGTTGAGATACAGGATCATACCCCTATATTAATCCTGAAGTGAATTTTAACTTGATATTTCACTATAAAATATTAAAAAAACCCTCTGCCTTTGGCTACATTGTAAAAGTTATTATTTTTCATAAGTCACACTTTTGATCTTGAGTAAAGTATATACTCTGCATTCATATCTGAGACATGAAACAAACAGACTTGCATTTTGTGAGGTGCAAGGTCACAGGGATGTTTAGTGGATAAATGCTCTGTTTTGATGCTTTGAGTTCTTAACTGTGTTGCTTTGTCTCTAATCCAGTTTTGAATTTGGGCTACTGGGGGAAAGTGCTGCTATTTCTGTACTAGAAAGGTCAGACAAATGGATTAATATGAGAAAAAATATCTGTAAACTCTTGATTTTTCCATTTCACAATTTATCATGTAACAGGGGAAATATTACAACTAGTCTTTTAACCTTCTAATGGGACTAAAAAAACAAGTAGCTCAGATGAAATACTTACTCAAAGTGGCTATCGCATACTCCCTCTTTCCCCCCACCCACCGTCCTCCCCTCCAGGAAGCATTTAGTGATTACATTTGGTGCAACTTTGCATTCAGTGGATCAAGTCTTGAGTATTTGAACAAGTGCATTAGTTAAGAAATCTTTACAGAAAAATTTCTGACTGTCAGTTTCCTGCTCTCTCCCTTTTAAAGCACCTTGGTGCTGTAGTTCTTCTGATGCTTCTATGTACTGGCAATTACCCTGATTAAAAACCCATTTGAGAGTTCCTAAGGTGACAGTTTAAAGTTTTAATGCTCCCTGTGATTTGCGAGAAGGAATGCACACTGGTCTCAAAACACACAAGCAGTTATTTAACAATGTGACCAGCCCAAGCATTAAAATATAAGAATGCCAAAGAAGGAATTTTGCTCTCCAAATATTTGTGGTAAAAAGAGAATGTTTAATGTCAGTAAAGCAGATTCACTGTTGTCACCTTCACAGTAGCAAAATTATGAATAGAAACATACTCAGTACATATACAGTAGAAATGATATTCTTTTTATCCCTG
>JAWWMP010000165.1:21427832-21450248 GCA_035047865.1 Dendrocincla tyrannina
CTTATAGGCCTAGACCTGCAGGACCCACTTCTGTACATCAGAACAGACTAAAGGTTTCTTATCATTTTATCATAGTCATTTAGAGGCTGTCTAGAAGGAAGAATTTTGATAGAGGTATTATGAAAATATACCCTCCCATTTCTAATTTTTGAGCCCAATCTGTCTTGCCTCTCAGTATGCCTCACTCTAGGGTACTTGAATTCTCCTGCAATAAGAAAATCTCTAATGCCATTATTTGAGTCTTCATTTTCTAGTGGCCTAAAGGTAGCATATGCTGCTAAAATGATAAAAGGGAAATACTATT
This sequence comes from Dendrocincla tyrannina, assembly GCA_035047865.1. NCBI lineage: Eukaryota > Metazoa > Chordata > Aves > Passeriformes > Dendrocolaptidae > Dendrocincla > Dendrocincla tyrannina. Next base: position 21,428,137 of record JAWWMP010000165.1, read on the forward strand.
GATTGCTTGGCTACTGAGAACATGCTAAGAATATCCATTTATATGGCATGCTGGAATTGAGTTGGGAAACCAGAAAGACAGACTGACAAGTAAGCAGTTTATCTGAAGTGGCATGAAATGCATCTTGGTAGACATTTTTTTTGTGATGTGTTTTCAAATGGATTATGATATTTAAAGAACAGTTATACTAATTAGGAAATTACCTGCATAATAAAAAGAGATGTTAGATTAAAGGACCATAGGAGTACTGGAAAGCTAGGAAAGATGACAACCTGTTAACCAGATTTTGTTCCTTACCTTTCTTTCACTTTTCCTTCCCCCCCCCCCCCAGAACAAGAGATTGAAATGGATCAAGATATATATTCAAATAGAGTACTCTGATCACCTTTGAGAAGACTCTTTTTCATTACATATCCAAGCTTAATTTGCAGACAGTAGAGACCAATGAATGAGGTATAAATAAATATTATTTTTCTACAGCTAGGCTGGTACAGACTCTTGTTTTACTGTAATTCTTTTTATCTCTGTCTCATTTGGAGAAAGCAGAACAAATGGCATCTTTAAATTTCACTGCATATTTTGTCCTTAGAGACTTGATATTTACTGGGGTTTTGGTTTGCCCTGTTGTTTCCTTTTCATTATTTTTCTTTGATCTTCCTGCCATGATAAACTCTTTTGTGACATGAAATTAAGGGCTTCATTAATTTCAAAAGTGTAATCCAAAACATTTTACATATTGGATGTACCTTTTTCTTTTTTTTTTTTAATCAGGACTATCCAAGAACTCTTCTTATTGTTGATCAAACTCTACTTAAAATAAGTTTTAAAAGTCAAAAGCTGCTGACACTATCTCTTCCCTACTCATGAAGAGGACTGCTTTGGCTCTTGGAGATGAGCTGCATAAATTCATTCTCTTCACATTCCAACAGGAAAAATAAGTAAATAGATAGATGAGAGAGTGGGGTAGAAAGGAATGGCAATTTACCAAACCAATGACTAATAACAAACATGGCAGTAGCATTTTAAAAGACTGATGTCTTTTCTAAATAACATTCTAAAAATGAATTTGTCAGAAAGCTATACTTCAGTAAAGGAAACACTTCTTTTTCTTTGTATATAGGGAACAAGTTACCTTTCAAGTATTTCTATCACATAAGTCAGTCCTCAACGTTATAAACTTCTGCCACTTGTACTATCTGCAGTTTATAGAAATCAATTGCTGGCTAAAGTACTGAAGACTTATTGTATGTACAATATAAGTTTGTGTTAGCTAAAATGTTATCATATCAAACTATACTGATACAGAAAATTATTTATGTGCAAAAATCAGTTGTACCTTCATAAATGTTTTCCAAATGCTGTAGAGCTATGAAAGAGAGAATTTTCCTTGTCAGTACTGCTGTGGCCATGCACAATGTAATATTCAACAAATAATATCCATAGAAGATCACATTCAACAAGAATGAAAAAGGAACTATGGAAACTTGAAGTCAAGTTTGGAAAAATCTTATTTCTGACCTTGCAAAAATATTTTGCATGGCAAAATGCAGAAGAAAATTTCACTCTTAGTTGCTGGTAAGAGAAAAAGGGTATTGCGTCTTTCATTTTGGATGCAGTTACATGCAAATAATTTCAGTCACAATCTCTATATTTACCAAATCTCAGATTCTCTCTCTCTCAAGTATTCAAACAGATAGATGAAGCTGCTAAACAATTTCCAGAAAAACCACAAGCACAAATGAAGACAGGAATAACAGGGTAAAAGAAGGAAGGAAGGAAGGGAGGAAGGGAGGAAGAGAGGGAGGTATAATCCAGATATATGTACAGTTAATCACATGACCTTACAGAGTTTAGGTCACTTCTTCAAGGATGCTACTAAGCCCAAACATGTTTCTGTCTTTATGCACTAGACTTTGTGTTCCTCAAAACCCCAACTATAAATGCTGACATTAAAAATAGTCCACAAGGCCAGGTAGGTTTGAAAAGATCCCTGTGAGCAGTAATTGAGAGTTACTGGGTTAGACACAGCCAATGGGCACTGGGTTGGTGTTAGACAAGGGTTGGGAGGGAGGCAAAGGCTGGTACTGCAGTTGGGCAGCGTGGTAAGAAGGCTTTCAAGGGAAAGTATATGTTGAAAATGAAATCACAGAGGAGAATTTGTTTCTCTGGGTCATGGGCTTGTCATTGTCCTGATAATTGCTATAAAGCTAGGACCTGGCTTTGTCTGAACCTGTCTCAAACACCCACAGCTGTGGAAAAAGGTCTCAGGGGACAATTTCTTGGCAGCCCATGAATTCTCATTGAAGCCAGTTTATAACTTTTCTAAACTAAATGCAAATCAGAAATCTCAGAGGATGCAAGTCCTCAGAGTATTTACTCTGATAAAACAAAAAAAAACCCCAAACAACAGAGGGACATCCAAATACAGTTGTCAAATTCAATTTCATCCATCTTAAAGTCCTTGGCCTCCTTAAATCTTTTGTTGGTTAGTATAATTACGTAATTTCCTTGAGGGGTACTGGAAAAGTAGTCTGATCAGAGAGTTTCCCTCATGTCTTCTTTCCTCAGGCAAAAGTGTTGACTCTCTTCATGATCAGAATGTGGTTATTATTTGTAGCATGTTACCTCCTGTCAGTGGGTGACAAGGAGTTACACAACCAAATTAATGGAAGCATTTGAGGTCCAGAAGCGTACATTTATATGTACATATACAATCAGGCAGAAAACATTGAAGTGGAAGGCAATATAAAGCTTTGGTCAAGCCTGAAGTATGCAGCCAGTGTCAGATGCAGGTCTATAGCAAATTATGCTGAAGTAAGCTTTATTCAGGTTACTCAATAGCACTCAGTAAACAAGCCTTTTTCTATTGTGCAGGCCACTTCCATTTTTACAAACAACTTAGTAGATATCCAAAACCAGATGAGTTTTGTTACTTTTAATCTTTCTCCATTTTGTTTGCACCTAAATCAACATTGTTGTAGTAGCATGAGAAATTTTTGCCACATTGATTTCTCATAGCACTGAAATGTCACATTAACTAAAGGTGAAGAAGCTAATGAATGAAAATAATGGAAGAATTATGAACCCAATTGCACATCAGAGATTGAAATTTTATTTTGGGGCTCTTGTGTTATTATAAACATTGAGATTGAAATATAAATGGTTATTAAGATCAAAGGCATTGTATCAAATTATCTACTTATTGGCAAAAACATTCTAAAACATGTTAGTGTATGAAATAAGTGTAGGAATAAACCAAACTATTGTTTACTATCAGCTGAATCTCCTAATGCTCTGCATGGTATTTTTCTTCCAGTGTTGTTATTCCTTCCTCTTAGAGTGGGTAGTTGGGATAGAGGAGTGTGTCCTAATATTTCACAGGGAAGGATATACTAAAGCAGGCCATATGGCTATGACCTGCCTTTGACAGTGCCTAAAATGAAAGATAAAAACTTCCATTACTAACGATAGAGTGTTTTGGGGGGATATAACTCCAGGTTTGTATTTATGTTTTGAAGCACAAGTTCATCAATGTAAAAGCACTCTTGTAACTTATAAAGAATGTGGCTTTGTTATCATGTTAACTCACTGTCAAGCTTGCACAGAAGTCTTTATTATCTAGCTATTTACATTTCAATATTAGCTTGAAGACTGGCTTAAAGTTAAAGAGCCTGGACACTGCTAAAGAACTGTCAAAATGCAACCTCACGGAACCTACTAGGCAAACTCTAGCCAGCAACCTGCATCTTGACTGGTGTAATGGTGGCCACGTGCTGACTTTCCTATCATGAGGACAACATTTTGCAGAGGTGAATGTTCTGTGAGACACTGGATTATTATATTAATTATTGGCTCAGCCCAACTCAAGTATGGGGTGGGGGAGGAGAAGGGATAGGTCAAATTTAACAAAGATGAGGTGGTGCCCTCGTCCATGCCCCAGCCCCTTCGAGCCGCCTTAAGCAGCCCCAGTGCAGTTGTCAGTCAAAAGCATCCCTGGAGCACTCCCCCATACCGCTCCCCATGGAGCCCTTAACCCAGCCCCAGAATGGCTGGCACATGGAAAGCACTGCCCCTCACCCCACCCTGGAGCCCCAAAATGGCCCATGGTCCAGAAGTCCTGCCTGGGGTGTTGGTCACAGGGGACTAGAGCAGGTAAAATCAAAGACATGCTGTCTCTCTGTGTTCGGACCCTACCAACTGGACACATGAAAGCTGGAATTGGGTGGGACCCCAGGTGGTAGCTATAATCCTCTCTTTTCGTCTCTTTCTTGACTCCTTCTCTTAATCTCTTTTCTTGATATTTTAGGTAACTTAGAGCTGGATGGGTCGGATTTTGCTAAGTTGTGTGGGTTGCCCTTTAAACTTTTGCCATATTCCCTTATTTTCTGAATTTTGCCAATAAAAGTGTGCTGTTTACCTCCTGAGGAAACACGTGTGGTGTCTTCTCCCTTGCACCATCTCAAGGTATGAAAGAACTGAAGGCCCTCGTAATAAATTTGGCAGGTGAAATGTTGAAGCCTTTACTTTTTAAAGTAAAACACCTTCAATGAGCTCGGAGCCTGAGGTCTTACATGTTCTAACATAAAAATTTTTCAACAGTTGTGTCAACATGGACAGTCACAAGGATCAGTCAGAAACTTAATACACCTAAACTTATGTGTTCAAAAATCAGAGAGAGCAGTTGCATTATAATGTGCATGTGCCTAGTTTGTACATATAGGACTGATGAACTTAAGGTCAAAGTATCATTAATTGGACTGCGTACACAGGGCTGAAATTTCTATTGACTATTTAAAAAGGATGTTCAGTATTTCTCGATTGCATTATAAGTACTATGAAGACTTTTACCTATGCTTTTCTTAGTTGCTCATTGAAAATAATTTCAATAACTCTGTATGTGAATGAATCTAAATATCCAAAGATTACAGCATAAATATGGGGAAGTAGTAGATGTATCATCTAATTATGTGTCCTGTCCTCCATGATTATATAAGAACAAGTCAATCAGAGTTTTATTTCCTATATTATACATGCAGTATCCAAGAAGTCGTTATGCTATGCTTTGTTATCTATTTCTTTCCTAATAATTTCTAACATTTTATTGCTTTTTCATAATTTCTAGATACTAAATTTATGCTTTTGTGGAGCTCTGAGTCATAATCCCATGTTGTCAGTTCTGACTGGTAATGGCCAGCTCTGAAACTATCATTTTATACATGAAAATAAATCTTATTTTTTTTGCTGATATTTGATATCTATTTATACTAAACTTACTTTATTCATTTTATTACTCACTGTGTTTTATAAAGTCTGTCATTCAGTGATGATGGTCCTCATCTATACTATTCTGAAAGTGTCATGAGCAAATTCAATCACTTTAAGATTCATTCTCCTTTCCAGGTAACTTGCAGGAAAATAGTCAGGCACAATTTAAATCAGCATTCTTTGAACAAAACAACCTACAGTATTTTGGTAAGAGTATAAAATTAAAACAGTAAGAGAAGGAATGCTCTAATATTCTTCCAGAATCCAGCAGTTCACCATTTGAGAACTGTTGCAACTACAGGTGATTTTAGATTTAGAAGTTCAAGATGATTTTTCTTCCCTTAATTTGTTGCTTTCCAAATCCATGTACATTTTCACCACCCACAGACTTTCTTAAAAAGCCCAGAGTGCAATCACTTTTCCACATTTGAGGAAAGAGTTTCAAAAAAATTTGAAATTGCTCAAATTTTACCTTTCTGTCTGTGAGCGAAAAAAATATGGTTTTGCTTTTGGCCTTGCCACTTCAAATGATGCATTAATATAATAAATTACTTGTAGTTTTCCCTAATGCTAATTCGAAGTAGGTTTTGGAGAGTTAAATTAAATCCCAGTCTGTGCTATCCTGTTCCACTGGAAAGCTTTTGTTTCAAGGCTTTGTGTTTTGATAGTGTCTCCATATGTTTCAGGGTAATGATCTGAGTCCTTGTAATAATTTGACATCATATTGATATTCACTTATTGTAAGAAACTTAGATAGTGTTAAACTTTGGTACATGGTTTAGGTGATAGGAAAGAGCATGACACATAGATATACATGTGGGAACCACTGTGTTAAGGAATTTCATTCCAATAAGCTACCCACAGAAATTCAGAAAAGAATACTAAACCCAGAATTCTTCTCTCAGCTCCTAGCATCTTCAAGACTGATGAAAACAGCATGCAAATGGATGTAAATACTAGGGTAAATAGAAGATAGAATTAATTGTACCTGACAATATAAACTAAAGAAAAGTTAAACAACCCACAGTTGATAGGATTTAACACTACAGCTTAATTCTACTTTCTAATTCTATGATCAAGTGATTCTTCATGCTTTTTGTAATTATTATTTATTGCTACTGTGTCAAAAAAAAAAGTACTGAACACTGATAAATTTGTAAACTTTGTTGGTTGATATATTAATATAAATAATAGCTTCCAAAGTAAAACAATTGGGCGTGATTATCCTGAAATGGTCTACTGTAGACATTATAGACAAAATAGAGCCTTGATACATGCTCTGTTCTTAGGCATCCTGGAGTATTCACTTAGTAAGAGGGCGATAGACAAGAAATAGTACCTAAATGGCTTCAATTGACCTTGGCAACAGGCACTAATGGCTCTGAGAGTGGAGAGCAGGGAGGGCTATTTAATCCTCAGTGTCAGAAAGCAATTAAATCTGCTAACTACAAAATTATGTGTGCAAATGCTCTAAGGCAAGCAAAACCAGTAATGATTAACCATTTTGAAAAGGAATTCTTCCCTTTCTCTCCAGCTATTCCTGGGTATTCCCACAGGAGCAACTTCAGCTAACTTAATGTCACACTAAATGACAATGATAGCCTTTGCTTTCTCCTTGGAGATGGTACATTTATGATCCCCAAGTGTCAGACTGTGAGACTGGACACTGTGTTTAACGCAGACATAACCGTTATGGTAATGAAATTTAGAAAAGGGGATTTATCTTAGGAGTTACCGCCAGGGTATGGAAAGGTAGAGCAAATTCTAGTCTTGTTTTTCAAAGGTGTAGAGTGACACTGCAACAGCGTGGGACTATATAGTGTCAGACTAAATGTTTGTGTCTTCCACCTTCAAAGAGAAGACAATTTTTGCCAGAAAGTTTTTGTCATATTCTACACAACAATAACTAAAGAAGAACTAAAATACTCCCTAGGAATCTTTTGTGACATCTTTCCCTAAGCTTTAAAACTCATACTGCTGAATCAAGCATATGAGAGGTTACTGTCCTCTTCAGTCCAGTGCACAAGAAATAAACCTGGATTATTTATATGGAAGTTAATCTGTAAGTGTCAATAAATGGTCCATGTAACATCACCAGAACAAACTTAGCTGCATTCTTTCCAAATAATGCTGTTCCCTAGCATATTTATTATCCTCTAATACATCACAAAGCATGCTGCTGGAATAAGGAAGCGGAAGGCCTGCCCTAGAAACATTTGATGAGGTTTCAATTAACTTCTACTTAGCTGTGGAGCACCAACGTAGTCAGAGACATAACAGAAAGGAAAAGCACAGAGGAACACAACTGAGGAATAGCCTCTGCATGTGTGTCAGCCTGCCACTTGGCTTGCAGATTCTTTTGAAGCCTATGCTTTGTAGGTTAAAATGAAGTAATATAAAATATCCTGATTTTTATAATTTTTGTTTCATTGTTTGGATGGCTGGGTTTTTTTGCAACCAGAAGCATAATAGGCTTTTCAGTAGAGGTTAAACCAGTTGAAATAATTTTGCAAATAAATAATATTAAACTACTGTGGTTTGACTACTGCATTGAAATTCATCTACTGTATTCCTTGTGTCTGGTAGTTCAGCAAGTGTTGACAGTTCAGAGCCTACAGGACTTCATATGCAGATGAGTTCATCTGTGGCTTTACCACTTTTCTGTAATAAAGTTCAGATTTTTGTATCTTTCATATATTTGTTCTCATATATATGACAATGCCTCCTTTTCAACCCTTGCTGAACCATTTCTAGAATTTCTGACCTAGTTTCCCCAGTTTCAAAACGTAATTTAAAATGTTTCTAGGTTTCACAGGCGATAGGAGAATTATCTACTATTTGAAAAGTATATAAATACAAAATTCTTGGGTACAGTGTTGGGCTGTCTTGTTTCTTCAATAAAACAGAGAGCTGCACTGACACAGTTCTCTGTAGCATTCCTAAGAATTCAAAATACAGGGAGCAAAATTGCTTTTCCATAAAACTCCAACCCTTTAGCTCCTGTGACTCTAGCCTCACTTATAATGTTCCTGAAAAAAGTGTTATGCTCAGTGGATTGAAAACTTGTAAAATTGGCTGGAAATATCTTATAATTCTATTCAAGTTTAATGGAAAACTAAACTTGAGGGATTGCCCAGAATGAATTCAATGAAGGTCTTTCACAGATAGAGAGGGGATCCTTGGCAACATACTGCATTTCTTAAAGAGAGAGAGAAAGAAAATGGATTTCCCTCCTCTGAATGCTTAGATGATAGAGAAATTCTCTATACATGAAATGAGTTCCTAAATGTATTCTGCCTATGAGCCAGTAGAACTCCACAGAAGTTTTTGTTGCTACGCAGTGAGGTGCCATAACAATGTATATTGTCTTTCAGTTTAGTATGTGTTCTATCCCTCAATGTGAAATATTATGGGACAGCAGTTGTCTCATTTTAGCTGGGCTACCTTGCAGTTGCATTCCGATTCTCATTTTATTGGCTATGCAGAGATGTCATTTAAAACTTTAATTGCCAGAGAGGGTTGTAAAATATTCTATGAGATTTACTGCTTTCTCTTTGTGATGTACCTTCACAGCAAAGTGACCCTGGTGGTTAGGAAGCATATTGTATAAATGGCAATTTAATGAGGGCTTGGAGACTATGAAGTCCCCAAAGAACACTTCATTTTGAAATTTTCTTGTTACGGAGTATTTTATGAAGAAATCCTGCCAGGAATTCCAATGAAGATAACCTGGATCTTTAGCCAGAGACATTGCCAAAAATATAACAAAATATTTAAATATTTTACTTATATTTACTTATATTATTTAAATATTTTAAATATAAAATTAACACTTTAAACTAAAGATGCATGAAGTCCAACCTTGCTGTTTAACTGAACTGATGAAGAGAGGCACTGAAAGGAAAAACGACCTCCATTTTTAATATGTAAACAGCCTGCATATTTTTTGAGTTGTTGGCAAGACATCTAATCACAGTATTCATGATTCACAGTAAGAATAATCATTCAGAAAATAGCAAGTATATTGATAGGTTTTCTAAGAACTGCAGAATGCATAATAGATGTATTACATACTTAAATACATAGGTCTTTTTAATTCAAATTCTGCTGCTAATCTACTGCAGTCTCTGCAAGAGAATTGAACTGTTTCATTTGGTTTATTGTTTGTTAATGTTGAAACATAAAAAATGACCATTTATATATTAATATTAAGTATTTCACTACTGATCAGTTTTAGGAAGAACTTGCTTTCCAATCCTGTATTGATTCCACAGTTTACTGAGATGTTAAACTCCTGTGCTCCTTTTAAAACAACTTTGTTGTGGGTTGAGCTCAGAAGGCAGCTAAGCTCCACACAGCTGCTTGCTCCCTCCCTGCAGTGGGAAGAGAAGAGAATCAGAAGGGTAAAAGTAAGAAAACTTGTGTGTTGAAACAAGGACAGAGTAATAGGTGAAGCAAAAGCTGCACAAAAAAGCAAAGCAAAACAAGGGATTCATTCACTACTTGCTATCAGCAAGCAGAGGTTTAACCACTTCCAAGTAAGCAGGACTTCATCAATGTGTAACTGTTACTTGAGAAGACAGAAGCAGTAACTCCAAGTCTCTTCCTTCCTCCTTCTTTTCTCCACATTTTACTGTCAACAATGACTTCATATGGTATGGAATAACCCTTTGATCAGTTGAGGTCATCTGTCCTGGCTGTATCTCCTCCCAGATTCTTGTGCACTCCCAGCCTACTCCCTGGCAAACTTTTATAAACTAAACCAATTGTATTTACTAGTATAGAAAAAAATGTACTTTTGAAATGAGAGCTACATGAGGTTTTTCAAAGTGAGGGAATGATATTATAGGAAGTGAATATATATGCAGACACATCCTGAATATACTAAAGCTTGTAATAGCACTGTCACTCATGGGATTTGAAAATAAAAACTCAGTGAGAGAATGAAATGCAGATCATCATTTGTATGGTTAAATGACAAAGTTGTATCTGAAATGGAATATACTGTAGATGAAAAGCATATGTATACACTTGTTGTTTCAAGCAGGTTTTTAGTCTTTGACACTGTTAGTAACCAAGACCTGAGAGAACAGGTGTGCCTTTCAGCTGCTGGCAAATCCTCAGACTAAGTCAGGTCACTTCAATAGTCCTTTCACTTTGTTCTTGAGATGATGGTGATTGAAGATTCTAGCAAGCATCACCAGAGGTTAGAACCTAATTGGGCCCAGAGGATTAGAATTCTGCCAGAAAAAATTAAAGTGTGCAATGTCAGAAAAATGCCAAATCAAATAGCTTCTGTTCCTGCCTCTGTAAGACACTGAACATCAAACACAGGAGTAAGACCAGTGTGTACATAGACATTTCTGTTTAAAAATTAAATCTTTTGCTGGACTGGATGTGTAGAATTTAAAGTGACCCAATCCAACAGCAGATTAATCACCATTTCATAAGGACAGCTACAAATGAAGTAAATAAATGGCTTGTCCAAATGTCATTGCAAGAAATGACAGAAAAGGCTTCATTCACTTCATTCTCTCAGAATCCACAACACATGCACTAGGAAAAAAGGTGCTGCTGCTCTTGCACATCCTTTAGTAAATCAGCAATTGTACATCCCCTCTAAAGAAACCTTCCCAAGTGTTTTCTGTCTTTTACCCTTGTAGTTCCCTTGTGCTGGCATCTCTGTGATCTTACAGAGCATCACAAAATCTTTCTCCAGAAAACTTGGGAAGATGCCACTCATAGTGGCTCTTCCTAGCAGCCTACAGGCTGCTCAGTCATGACTGGAGGGATCCAGCTGGCCACAGTGGTACCCCACAGAAAGGGGACTGTGAGTTCCTGCCCCCACTGGGGACATGGATCAGACAGAAGCCAGCTATGCTCATACACTAAGCTGTGCCAAGGATCCAGGTGGGAAAAGCCATGAGCCTTGTTCAACACCACTGTTCCACAGAAACATTGTTTCCTCAGCACGTCACAGAAGCAGTATGACAGGCTCACAAGATAGCTGAAAGCAATGCAGATGCACATCCCACAGCCTGCTCATATCTGACAGGCACACGAGGGGCAGGAACTGGTAGCAGCGGTCTCTCACAAGTCCACCTGTAGCAGCCTGCCTTTTCCAGCCCTTCATCATCTCAGTCTCCGCCTGCTATGAGACTGGCTCCCACGGGATTTGCATATCCAGTGTTGAGGTCCATGTTCCTCAGTGTTGCTGGAAGCTCCCTCATCCACATTCCTCAGTGTTGCTGGAAGCTCCCTAGTAAGGCTTCTCCATGTCCCAGGCTACGGCCACTCAGGAACTTGTCAGGCAGGGTGGGGAGGAAAGGCAGGGGTGGCTTCCAGCAGGAAGATGGTAGGCCTGGAAGTAGAGAGCTTCCTTCTGGATGCTACTGGAAGTTGATGAGGCAGCTACATCTGGGTGGGAAACACCACGGTGCATGAGGGAGGCAGGTGGTGTGGCAGTCAGTGAGAAATAACCCTGCACAACCATGCTTTCTGGAACTGTCTGTTGGAAACAGGACCAAAGAAAAGGACCTAAGTGTCCCAGCAGACCACAAACTGTATGTGAGCTAGCAGCCCACCCTGGCAGCAAAGAAAACCAAGTCCAGGGAAGTGATCCTTCCACTCCACAATTGAGAAGACCATGCCCGAAATCCTGTGTCCAAGTCTGGGCTCCTTGAGCCACAGTGCAACATCACGTGTGTCCATACATAACCAACAACTGCATTCTTCATTTCTTCTTCAAAGACATTTTTTGTTCATTGATATTCTATCCTAAGATGTATCTTCATTATACGAGGACAAGGCTGACCCAGTGGCAGACCTGAGAAGATGGTAATACTTATCACACTGGGGATGAAGCAGTGCCAGCAGCCTGTTTCCTCCAGGACCTCTGAGCAGAGATTGTATTTGTATGGCTGTTTTTGAAACTTGATGGTTCCATGCAAGCGGCACATGAGGGCAGACAGATGGTTAGTGTGGCACACTGAAGGGTGCCTCTATCAAGTAGGCACAGCAGATTATGGAATATGTTCTCAGCTGGCAACGCAGCAAGGGCTATGCAGCGTAGATATAGCAAACTGGCTTTAAAAGGGGCTAGCCATGAATGGGGATGATGCATACCACTCCAGATTAATTGGAGCAATAATTCAGCAATTATTCCCTGAAGCAAGTCACAAGAACAGTATAGATGTAGCCTAAAGGATGCAAAACTGTTTCATTTAGTTATGTGCCAGGCTGAGACTGATTGTTTCTTAATTTGTGTCATGTCTTCTAAAATGTCTTCAGAAAGTCTTCTAAAGATCTCTTCAGATTTTTTGGAAGAGCATATTTTAATCCAAACTCCAGATTGGATCTAAAAATTTTTCATCCTTTTTTCCATTTTGGATAAAAATATATTAGAGTCAATGTCAAAAAAGTCAGCCTGACTTGAATGTCTTCTTTCACAGTCTATCAATAATTGCTGTCAAAATGATGATCAAGTCTTTTAATGACCTCACATTGGATTTCAATGATATATTTAATCCAGATTGAAATTAAAATTAATTTTGGGTTATATACTATCATTTTCAGAAATAAACCGATTTCATTTGAGAGCTGTATTTCATGTCCCTGAATATCACATGGATAAGCAAAAAACATGATCTCTATAAACCATGATTTTATTCATTGAGACCAATTAGCATATTTTACACTGATCTCACTATTTAGTAAGGACACTAAAGAGAACACCAATGCCAAGAAGGGAAGGAAGAGAAAAGGAAGAATTGGAGGTTTGCCCTGATCAATGACAATATCTTGAGACTATTCTCTTAATAACATATCATTAAAGCAGTCATAAATGACCACCTCAAATTTAACTAAAGGAGCCCTGAATTATTTTTTTTCCAATATGTTGAGCAATTGCTTATGTTTATTTAAATATAATGCCTTTTTGGTCCTGGGAAAATCTCTTCAAGAGAGACAGACTCTGACTGAACAGGTGTTTTACTGAAAAATTTTCTCCTAATTGCCTGAGCTATAAAGATCAATTCAGCAACTCCTGGGTTGGTAGCTGTAGTTAAAGAAGAAAGATATTGAGTATGAACGCCATTGTTCTATTTTCCTTGGAATTATTTTAATCAATTCAGTGTATCTGATAAGTGTGGAGTAGGAGACCTGGAGAATATCCTGTCCTTATTTTGACTAACAAATTCCTACTAAAGAATTTGTTTCAATAGTAGAATCTAGTTTTTTAACTGATAGAAAATTACCTGCTTTTGTAAAATAAATATTGAGGGATTTTAATGCTTTTTTTTCAATATGAAAACATTAAAAAAATCAGAAAATCTTCAAGGGAAAAAATATTTTTAATCTTTAATTACAGAACTGAAAACTGAGCCCATTCTTGGGGTTTGGATTGGGAAGTACTTGATTTTATTTTCAAGAATTTTAAAGGATCATTTCACCATTAGCCACACAAAGCAGGCTATGATTTATGATTAGATTTCTGGCCTCTGTTAGTCTATTGTGGATCTTAAAATTGTCCTTTGGTCTACATCAGACATGCTACATCCAGTTGATTGAGAAGTAATGTGGCATGGCCTCTGAAACATGATCATATCAGCAGACAATAATAACTCTTGTAACAGATTGAGCTTTAGGATGGTTAGTCTGTGCACTTCAAAAACAAAGATCTTGTTTATTATAAGTCTTTATTGTTAAGTTTCTTAATATAGAGCCTTTGAATTATATAGATAGCACTTTTATGACTTGTTTTGTTAAGATTATTTGCAAGTCCTACTTTAGAAATTAAAATAATAACATTTCTTGGATGCAAAAACTTTCTCCTTTTTCTTTCATTTTCATCTTCCATGCTGTGAATGAGAGTGCAGGCATCAGAGATTTTTCTGACCTTAGAATATCTTGAGCTCTCTCCATGTCTGTCAAATGCTATAGGATATCACACAGAAAAGCTAATACAAAGTGTTACTGTAGCTCCTCTTGAGTCCATCTATGAGTGTACATCATTTTTCACCTCCATGATGACTTAGGATATCTGTGGAAACTCTTGTGATTTAGAAACTACCATATGGATTTCCATTCCATTTCAAAAACTGCATCTGTGTAGAAATGTATGGAGGTCATACATATATGTATATATGCACACATACATGGATATTTTCTGGCAAATTAATCCACTGAGACTTTAATGACACTTAGTTCAATCCTAGTTTCCTTCACTGTCTCTGGAGAGGGAATAAAAACATGGCTATATGTTCTCAGTTTTGTAAGAAGATTGAAATTCTATTTCCTTTTTACTAATGTATAAGTGTTTCTTGTACGACCAGTGCTACTTAGAAAAATATGGAGACCACTCTTCTGAAATTTTTGTGATCTGGAAATACAAAATGCAGGTAATCTACATAAGAAGAGGAAAAGAAAGGGAACAAAACTGTAATAGTTTTATTAATTTCATATGTAAAGAATGGACGGGAAAGCAAGTTAACCAATAAAGAGTCCATGTAGCTGACAAACTGAAATCATTCCCTAGTCTAACTCGCAAAAGAGAGTAGTTTTTACTAAGTGCTTTCAAAGTGTGAAAGATGAAAGAAAGACCAGGGAAAGATGGGAACTCTGTAGATGACATTACATAAAAGAAATTGAATAAAAAATAATAAATGATATAATGTCTTCCATTTTTAGTGAAGTGCAAAGGTATGAGAAGACAGAATTGGAGCAGAATGCATGGTAGACGTAGGACACTGAATCTTGATATTGCTGCTAATGGAGTGTCCACGGAGGTGTTTGCTCAGAAAAGGCACTTTGTTGCAACTGATGGGAGGAAAATCAGTGAAATGGGATTTTGAACTTTGTACTTTTGCTGTACTTTCACTACAGTAAGTCCTATAAAGCTTTCAGCAAAAAATACATCTATGGTTCTCATAGCTTAACTACAGATACAAATAAAATACTTAATTTTTTTTTTTAAAAAAAAAAACCCTACACAATATTTTCCTTCTATGTTATAGGTTTCTTAAGGTGTCCCCAACTTTAAAATTGTTTTGTTATATTTTACAAACTTTTGCTACAGCTTTTTAGTGTATTTATCAAAACCTCATTTTCAAGATGCAAATGTACTTCACAATAAGCAAACCATTTCAAAACAAATATTTTTGGTGACATTTGTTCCCCAAAGTTTTACTCTATTGCCACTCAGCATGAAACATGTATTGATTCTGGCCTCAGGAGCTGCATTCCATTCTTCCTCCATTTTAGCAGGTGATAAATCAAAGGTGACACAACAGAAGTGAACAAGAAGTGGGACTCTAGAGAGCTGGCAGGGAAAGAAACAGCTTCCAAACAACAAAATCTTAGACTTAAGAAAGTTATTCAGAGTTCAGTAGAAGATTACAAGGCTGATGCTTTCCAATTGTCATATTTTCTCAAGGAAAGAGTTTCTTTATGAAAAGTGTGAGTGCTTTTTTTCTCTCTGACTCACTTACTTTAGTTTGATAGTGTTTCCACTGGCTCTTTGAGAACTTCTTTTCAGTATTTGCAGCTCCTTATCATAATATTAATAAAGACATGAAAATGACTTCTTAACTTAGTCTAACCTTTTCCTGTGCCTCCTACTGAACTTCTAAGGAGTTGTCCATCAGAGGACTGTCTGAAGTTGCCTGTTTTTATTCCTGGGCAAACAGAAGTGATAAATAAGTGGCATATATTTTCTGACTTTGCATGCAACTGGAATTGTTCCACATAATCACTCCTACCAAAGTTCCTTCTTCACATTTATTCTCTTAAATCTTTGGCTTTCAATGCAGTATTTTTTTACTACTTTCTCACCAGTCTGTTTCTGGGAATGTGCTTCTTCTGATGTAATTCTCACAGTACTATTTTAATCATCTATGTAGCTCAAGTATTTGTGGCCTACGTTTCCCTTTTACTTTCTATCTTGTAATTCCCAAGCCAAATTTCCTTCTTTTTTTTTTCTTATTAACTTCCATTTTCAGGGAACTCTGTATACCTCATGACACCTTTAGTTATACTTTTGAGTTTACCTCTCTTTGATTCTGTCTGTGCTTAATGCTGCATATCCACCTAACTAATTAATCCTCATGGGCTTTCTGCCATTACCAGTTATCTAGTGTATAATGGACTACTTTATTTTTCATTTAAGTATTATAACAAGACCTGCTGGAAGTCCATAACATGAAGAGGCTAAATACCCTGGTTGCATGTTAGCTTCAGTGATCTGATTTGTGATTTGTACAGATTAGTAAAAAAAGTTTGATTTTAAGATTGAGGAGGTTTTTTTGTTTGTGAAAATCAGGAGATTCTTCCTGCTCTGATCTTGACTGTGAATAAAAGAGACTGCATTAGACAATTGTTTCCTTCAGGTTCCTAGATTACTAGGGGATTAAACTTCTTTCAAATAAATTTCACTGTCAAAAGCACAGAGTACTTAATACAAAATCAGTAATGCCTTTTCATGTGTCAACTGTCATTGACTCTGGGCTCATAGAGAAGGAAGATTCAGGATTTGGCAAAGTTCTATTTTTCTTAAATATTTTCTCTTGACAAGTATTTGTACACATACTTCTGCTTTTAGACAGCATATTTTATAATATACTTTTATAATGATCACTACTAAACATAGCATCACCCTTAAACTCAAGAGAGAAGACTTATCTTCTTTGATACTTTTGTCATTCCTGAAAATCTTGGAAATTCATGTCACCAGCCGGTGCCCCTCTTTCCTCAAGAGAAAACAGGACAGCTCTTTTGGAAAATAGTTTGAATTCTACTGATTAAGAGTACTTGGTGTTATTTGTATTTTGTTTAAAAGAATATATTAGTTATGATTTATACAATACAAAATAAAATTTTATTCATAACTAGGAAGGAGTTGCTAATAAAGTGAAGGAAGAAACTGCAGCTGTACGTAGCAACTTCATGAATACTTGGTAGTCTATTCAAGCTGAGGAGAAAGACTTCTCTAAGCAAAGAACCATACAGAGTTTACAGATAATAAGGGAATGGATGGGTCAGATTTTCTGCAGAACCTCTTGACACTTTTGTACTGCTACCTCTTAGATCTTGCACATTACAATGGGGCTCATATCCAACTGTAAGCTTCAAGATCTGAATTCTCTGCCATGGGAGAAGTTCTTTCAGCTTTTCTGTTTTGCTTTTTGGCATGAAATAGTAGGAGGAATTAATATGGAATTAATACAATGTTTATCTCCTAACATTTAGTTTAACTAGGGGTCAGTAGATAACTCTTTTAGTACTACTGTCCATCTGGAATTTCTAGATGCGTACATTCTTTCTGCTTTGAATTTTTATGAAAGGAAGAAGAGGAAATTCTCTGAGATAGCTTCATATCAGGCAGCTAAACCAAGGCAGAACTTTGGCTGAGCTACCTGTCCTTGAGAAATCAAAGCACAGGTCTAATGTGCACGGACTGAATCAACAGCCACCACACTGTGATCTGGGCTGAAGGTCCTCATATGCAAATAGTACACGTGGTGTCCACATATCTGTCTGCTCTGAAATTTTAGGACAGAGACATAAGCCTGTAATCTTCTAAAGTCTGGCAAAGTGTAAAAATGTTTTCAGAAAGGGGATTTTTTCTTTCTGTTGCCTATAGAAGATTATTTGTCTTTACTAGGTAAATCAGGTTGCAAGAGCAGATCCCTGAATCTTAAAAGTATGAGGTCTTATTTTTGTTTTTCTTCAGCTGCAATGCAATTATATAATGGATAATTTGTTTCATACCAGTAATTGAAGCTAATTTGTGTAAAAGAAAGGTTAACTACAGAAGTGAATTCTTCATAATAGTCTCATGAGTTTCAGACTCAGTACCTGGCAGTGTCATTATTCTGAACAAACATATTTTGCTACTTGTACTGACAACACACTCCTGTAGTCATAAGGTTAATTACCTGGTTTACAATTTTTAACATCACTGTAATTGCAGAGTAATTACACTGTGTTCAGTAGACTAATAATAAATTCTGCAGGTAACAAAAATAAAAGTTTATTATAATGGAAGTCTCATAAAATTGTTCTAAAGAAGTAACTGCCAACTTAGAATAGCAATTTAGGCCTTGGGATGGAGTATATTTCAAATCCAGTCCAATTCCTTATTTTTGCTTAAAGACCTGAATTCTGGCATACATTTAACCTTCTAGTATCATATTTAGAGCTCCTTTTTCAAGATCAGGTTGACTTTTTTTGTGTGTATGTTATAAGTAACATGGAAAGAATACTGACCTGCCTTTTTTCTAATAACTATTGCCAGGGGAGCCTTGTTCACTTCAAACCAAACAAGGCTAGTATACAGACTGAAATACAGATGGCACAATTTTCGTCTTGACAGAAGTAAGGCAAAGCTGACCTAGAAATGTTCCTGACTTAGGAGTTGTATCCAGCTCTTCTTACATAGAGGGAGGCAGATGTAATATAAAGAACTTTCCCTAAGGAAAAGGAAATACTGAAAAAATAAGTGAAATATAAGGGAGGCATTAGTATCCCTCATAAAACTATCACCCCCTATCAGCTATTATTTTCTTTTTAAACATAACAGAAATAGCATCTTGTTAAAGAGATTGTCAAACCCCCAGACTCTCATATTATGCTATTGATCTGCAGCTTCTCAAATGAATTCCCAATACTTCACTATCGCTGATCTGTGTATTTATTTGTTCTCTGTGTGTTTGTGCATATTTGGCAGCTGTTAAATGAGTTTGGCACTTTTACCCATAAGCACGAGAGGAAAGTTGAACCCTCGGTTAATTGGCATAGTGACAGTTGCAAGTGTGAGGTTTTTGTGAAGGAAACAGATAGTTTGATTTAAGGGCAATTAAAGCCCTAAGTAAGCTGGAGCCCATCCTCCCTTATATTCATTATTTAGATAGTATGTTGTCAATGATTATTGTCTTCAGCAGAAGAAGGAAAAGGAGAAAAGAAACCACTTGTGTGGAAAAAAAAGGAAGGTTTTTTTTTTTAATGGAGTTGAGGAAGTAATAGAGCAACCTGGATAATAGAATCACTAGAGATTATCGAAACAAATGGTGTCAATTAAAGTGGCATGCTAACCTTCATTAATTCCAATGCATTATCAATATGCTAACTACCAAATACTTTATCCTGTGGAAAGACCCTGATGGATCATAAAGCTTTTGTCTTCCTGTCATTATGTTTCTATGCAAAGTCTTCCAGTTAAAGAGAGGCACATTCTCATAGATGGGAAAAGCACACACTAACAGAGAGATTTCATCCCTCACTGAGTGAATCGACTTTTCAAAGGTAGTTGCAACTGTGTGGTTCTTTATTTACTGTTCATAAGAGCAAACTTCTACAGGTTTTGTTGCTCTTTTTTGGAACAACAATCTTTCAGGAGAATCAGGTAGAATTTCAATAGTTGTTTCACACTGAGATTGATTGATTTTATCTAATTCTGAAAGTACTTGAACATAGTGGATGTGGTAGCTTGATTTGAAGTTGTAAAGCTTGTGTTCTATCTAGTAGAATTAGGTGATGGGATGGGAACTGAACACAGTGGAGAAAATAGAAAGGTAGAAACCAAGAATCTGAAAAAAAATAAAAGGTGGAAAAATAAATCAAAGTAGGAGATAATACAGAAAAGAAATCTACATAATAAATAGAGTGAATGGTATGCATAAAACAGGCTATACCTTCAGGTGTAATATCAAAAACAGGACAAAACTGGTTATGTCAGTTTAATATACAGTCAACCCACTCAAGGTCTACCTTCTTTTTGTGGGTTAAACATGTCCTGACAGTCCTTTCACCAAGCAAATGCAGTGATAGAAGGAACCTTGAAGGAGGACTTTTTGAAAATGAAAACAATCCAGCTGGCAAAGAAAAAAAGAAAATCACTTCTTAGTATAAATTATTTTCTGTGTTTGCCACTACTTCATTTGTACAGCTTCAAATATTATAAGAATCACTTGATAAACTATGGGGTTTACATTTAGAAGTCATGTCAAAATAAACACCCTCCAGTCTGACAGGTTCTCCCCCTTTTCCCCCACCCTGTCTTATGCTGTTCTGCCATTCCTTTACTGCAACTCATCTGTGAGGGGGGAAAACAAACAACCAAAAAAAACCCCAAAACAATAAAAAAAACCAAAACAAAACAAACTCCACAACTTCTTTTCTTTTGTAATTTGTCTTTTACTTATGTCAGAGACATGATTTTTTTTCAAAATATATTTATAAGAAATTATAATGCTTCACTAAGTAAACATAAATATAAATATAGCAAATGTACTTTACACCTCTGTCTCAAGCACTATTTTAGTTTAAGAATTTAAAACCAGAAAACAGTAACCACTGCAGTTTCCTTCCTGTGATGATTTCAGTGACTACATTGGAACTGAATCTTCATTTTTGAGCCGTCTTTACCACTCCTGTGAGGACAGTCAGGACTAGATTTTCAGCTCCTTTTGCCTTTCTACATTCCTACAATTAGGTTTTATTTTCCTAATATATTTTAATATACATTGAGATCACACTATGTTTTTAGCAATGCTGGTTGCAGACTCAGGTGATATATTTCTTTATTTTAATAGAAACAGAATTTACTGATTTAGAGCTTCTTACATAATATTTAGTGGGATAGAAAGAAGGTAACCCTGTTAAACAAAAGCTTTGTTGTTCAGGTATTCAGTCACAATAGTGAGACCTGTTAAAGTCTCAGTTTGCAAATCCTGAACTCACCTTCCTTCTCATGTTTATGATTCAGAGTAGTGAGTCAGTTTCACGCCCCAGTAAATGCTAAATTATTTAGCACCACTTAAATATCCCCAACAGGGCAGAGTGAGAAAAATAAAACATTTGTCTCCTTAAACCTGAGCTGGATGTATAGTGCTTGGGTTTCAAAGTCCTCTTTTGGATTCCTTAAACAGAATTCCTAGTTCTGTAGCCCCTGGGCTCTTGGTAACTAGTCTTTCCATGTTTTCCTGCTTTCTTTTGTATATGGGTGAGGCTGATTTTGTGCATTAGAATTACACAGGTAAACAGATGTCAAATTTCCAACTTTTTTTCACAAAACAAAATTCTCCTGATCTGGCCAGGCCTGGCTTTAGAAATCTGTTGGAAACTTGCAGCAAGAACAAACTATAAATATAAACTATAACATAAATTATACCTTTATCAACCCTTCCCAAAATGTGACTAACTTGTCACTTGAAGTGACTGAATATGTTCTGGTCATACACATCCTTGAAGAAATCAAACAACCACCAGAATGTTGTGCCCAAAAGTTTCCTCTAGCAATTTTGTACAGCAGTGGTTACGGGTCTGTGAGAGATGGAAATGTTAATGACTAATAACTCAAAACAATGGGCCATTTGGAAAGGTGGCAGAGTGCTTGGCTGAGGCCAGTTTTGCTCATAGCCCACAGCTGAAGGGGAGGAAGGAGGGGTTTTAGATGTATGGTGGCAAGAAACCTCTGATCCAAATAAGACAGAAGGGATGAACATCCACCAGCTGAGGCTACAAGACCAGCCTCCCCAGAGGAAGTGTTTGGGCATTCCTATGTAAATGTAAATGTTTATTAACATTTAATAATTAATAAATAATAATTAGTAATGTTTATTAACCCATTGAACTCTATATTTCATGGGCTTCCCCTACCTGCAATGGATCAGAACTGCAACTGTCACTTTGACCAATGGACATTGAAATTGCAACAGTCAAGCCCCTTCACTGAGTCCCCAAGTGGCAAAATCTTTCTACTCTTTCTTTCTTTCTACTCTTTCTTTCTTTCTTTCTTTCTTTCTTTCTTTCTTTCTTTCTTTCTTTCTTTCTTTCTTTCTTTCTTTCTTTCT
>JAWWMP010000165.1:21450348-21529020 GCA_035047865.1 Dendrocincla tyrannina
CCTTCCTTCCTTCCTTCCTTCCTTCCTTCCTTCCTTCCTTCCTTCCTTCCTTCCTTCCTTCCTTCCTTCCTTTCTTTTTTTCTTTCTTTTTCTTTCTTTCTCCCTTCCTCCCTTCCTCCCTTCCTTCCTTTGTTTCGTTCTTCCCCCTTAAACATTTTCTCAAGTGTTATTTTTATGCTTTTATATTGCTATATTTCTACAGATAATAACTGAAATGGCTACACATCTCCTTTCCTTTGCAACCAAGTTGTTCTAAAATAAACCCTACATATCTGTCTGTCTGTCTATCTATCTATCTATCTATCTATCTACAAACACTGATGATTCAGTGTCATTTCACTCTAATCTGCCCCAAGACATCTATTAGAAAGAACCTGGGTCACCCTCACTTTCAGGAGTATGTTGTAACAGGGGCTGTCATCTAGTAAGAGACTGAAGCAGCCAATGCCAGATCTTTCAGCTAAGTTTATTTTGGTAGCTTCCATCCATGTGCAAAATACTGGGATCTTGTTTGCCATTGAGTTGATAGCAGAGGACCATAGATTTTTCCAGGACAGTCCCTGAAATGTTCTGTGTCAATGGCAAATGAGTGGTATTCTAAAAAAAGGCAGGATAAATAAGTGGATAGTCCTGACTTTTGTCCTGCAACATTCTCTAAAATTTTTCTTCAGACCTCTTGCTGAACTTCTAACTTAGAGGTGTGAATACAAAGAAACCTCAATTATTAATGTATGCAATCAAAATATCATACAGACATAAAAAAAAAAAAAAGATTTTGGTGAAAGCTCAGAATTGTTCCAAACACCTATTTGAATAGATAAATAACTAGGATATGTCAAAGGTGAACTAGGGACATTGTTTTGGTTTCACAGCCTGTTAATGTGGTGTTATTAAGCATAACCAAGAGGAAGTTCTGTAAACGTTGGTAGGATACATTAGGCAGAGTTTGGGCTTCACGCCTTCTCTGAACCAGTTTACTACTCCCCCGAGTGGGTGCCAAATACTCTACCAGTGTACCTCTTTATCACTGAGAAGGGTAATTCTCCAGGCACACTTTACCTTCAGAGATGAATGCTTGCTTGGTTGTTATATGGCTCAGGTGTCTCCTTTTACTGGATCTTATATAAGAAGGACAATTTCTTGTCTCATATTCTGCTCAGATAACAATTTGTTCTTCACTGGACATTAGTTCCCCTTGAAAGTAACAACTTTGCATATTCATTGTCCAGACTGACTTTGAATTCTGATCTATACTTGGCCCTGTAACCCTATTAACATCTCTCTAAGCCAGTCAGTTCACATCACTGCACTAAGACTGATGCATATGTCCCTTCCAAGACATCTCTAATGATACCTTCATATTACTTTCAGTGATATCCTTTTACTCTCTGGACCACAGAAAATGAGCCACCACTAAAAGCTGATTTTAAAAACCCCAGCATTCCCTCAATTCTAAACCTTAAAGGCTCCCAACAGCAGGGCTGTAGTTTTCCTAAAATCCTAACTACAGTGAATTAAATTGCTAAAATGCTACTAATTACTTTTTAATTTCGAGAGAGATGTTTACAAAGCACAGTACAATGAGTAATACAGTACTTCAAATGATTACTAATGTTGCCATTTTGTCTGACTTAATCTCAATTAGTATAAATCACAATGTCATCATTGCTAATTGCTATTCCTTTTGAGCAAAATGCTAATTTCTCTTTACAGTCTTACAATTGCTGTTTGTTTTTCCCTTAAATTATTCCATTTAAGAGGCCCTGATAAAAAGAGTGTTCAGAATATTTATTTTCTAGAGCTCAAGAAGAGGAAGACATGAACTGAGGCTTTTAGTGTTTTTCAGTAGTTTTATCTTTTAAGTTATTTTTTTCCCTATAATAATAAAAGCTTTCATCTCTCAAATGAATCATCAAGCAAGATGTAAATTCCTATCAAACTGCACTTTCAAGGTGTTTTGTGTGTTTTACTGTCATAAACTGGCTTTATTATTCATTCCTGAAAGGAAGGTTTGATTTTTTTTCATGAATAAAATCCTGTATACCCAACTAAGCTGTGTTCTTACAAGGTTCTCTCTGTACCTGTGAAAGCTAACTATCAACAGAGAAAGTGAAAATGATTTGTCCAAGGTCAGAGAATATAAAAAGGGAGTGGCAGAGCTGAAATCACCATGGAGCTCATTATCCTTCTTGTAGGCTAAATAGTAATCTATGCTTCTGCCCTCTAAAAATCTCACAGAACTGGATGTCAAATGGTCAAGTCCTTTGAGTAGGCTGTGCATTACAATGCCAATGGATTTCTATTCCAGTGTTGTATAAATGAACAGGGAGAGGACATGAGACTTTGGTCCTGCTATCTACACCATTGTTAAGTAAGATCAACTCCCAACCTTGAGGCATCAGAAATTATTAAAGGTCCATTTGTATGTTGTGTCAGCTCACTTAAGATACTGGTCTGTCTTCAAAATCACTGGTGGGATCAGACTCGATCATGTCATAGCATTTCCTCATTTTTCTCTCTTTGTATCATTATGGGAATAATTTGATCATCAAGACCTATTAAACTGAATAGATCTGCAGAGGCACTGGAGAGTACCAGAGTATGATATTGCCTACTCTTAAGACATCTTCATGCTTTTAAAACAAAATAATTGCTCCAAACTCTAGTCCACTTTGCTACACTTGTTACTAGAAAAATGTACAAAAGATAATGAGAAAAATTCATGTTTCTGTGCTGAGAGTTGATGGAGCAAAACAGATCTAATGCTCATACACATTTCAATGGCCTCTCATTGAGAGCTCCATGAAATGAGTCCTGTGGACTGTGCCCTTTCACACCTGATGTAAACCTGGTATTTCTCTTTCATTAAGTTCTATTTCTTTCCCTACCGCAGTCACGGTGTTTCTACTGCTTGCAATGGATGCTTAAAGGTAAGCAATTGTCGTAATTTTCAAGGCACAGTACAGATCACAACTCCTTTAACTCTGCCTCCCATGAATGAGCAAAGGATTAATTTCTCATTTCCTCCATACTTAGGTAGAAAACATACCAGTGAAAGGGCAAGTAGTACTTTTTTCCAGTGGAAAACAATTTACATTCTATTAATTCGGTAGTTGCATTTTAAGTATCTCCTAGCAGTTTGCTTCTAGACTGTGCTTGCATAGGTATTGTTAATACTGAAATTTCTGTCTTGAGAGGAGTGACAGGTCTGGAAAACAGATTGTTCTTAAGGCATTTTTAAGAATTCATTTCCCAGTTAGCCCAAAGATGAAATGAAAGAGATGAAAAACACTTCAATTATCTCTCTGTTTACCAACTGCTGAATAAAGTTCTAAACCACCAGTGTTTGTAGGATTTCCAAGGCAATTGATGAAAATTTTAGTATGGTTTCCAGATAGGAGTGTATTTGTTTAACTTATTATTCTGGATACAACTTTGCTAGCTGCTGTCAAACAAATAGTCATACAGGAGT
This sequence comes from Dendrocincla tyrannina, assembly GCA_035047865.1. Taxonomy (NCBI): domain Eukaryota; kingdom Metazoa; phylum Chordata; class Aves; order Passeriformes; family Dendrocolaptidae; genus Dendrocincla; species Dendrocincla tyrannina. The sequence goes on from JAWWMP010000165.1 coordinate 21,453,821, forward strand.
CCTGCTTTGTAAAAAAGCCCTGATCTTTAGCATCAAACCCCAGTATAGGTAGCTGATCCTTAGGTGTGAGGGAAAAACAGAATTCCAGTTTAAGTCAACATAAGTACCTGTAAAAATCAAAATAGGTAAAATTTAAGAAGGCAGTTCCCAGTATTTTAAGTAGTTACTTCAGAGAAATTCCAATCCCAGATACAGATTTTACACATATCCTTCATGCAATGGCAGTTACTCCCAAAGGCAGTTACTACACAGCTTCACACAGGTACAGTGTCAGCAGTTTTTTGGGTCTGTGTGAGCTCATGCTGAAACACCATGAAGTGGAATAGAGTTTTGTCACTCTTTTTAGTTTGAGTAGGCTGGGAAGCAATGGGAGCTGTAGTTGATATACCTGGCAATATTCTGTGCATTAAGCAGCATTTGTTCCCTCATGTAGAACTATTTTGTAAACTTTGTGAGTCACTGTGAAGGTAAAAATCTTTACTTTTTTTCCCAGACCTTGTTACAATGCAGTCAAATTACCCTTCAAGATTTTTTTTTCCATGCTGGTGACTGAACTTAAACTTTTACACTAACATAGACAATACCAGAGGACTATGACACTGTTGATGTAAGGAATGGGATTTAAAAAAAATTGCTGTGTCTAATCATTTTGCATTTTTCAAGTTTGTAAGATAAATAGACTAATCAATCTTCTAAGAAAACATGCATGGGAAAGAAGTGCTTTACAGAATAAATAACACAGGTTTATTAGCCTTGCATTATCCTTTCTAATCAAGGTAGCACGTATCTGAAGGACACAACAGAGGTGACTAGTCACTTTCTTGAGATTCTTTTTATGTATTTTTGAGGTTTTGGGGGGTAAGTGCACATCAAGAGATTAGAGAGAAAACAGCATATTATTTTCATTTTATTTTGCAAAAATTCTTTGCTCTCGTTTTGTTTTAAGCTTAAACCAAGTATGTAAACCTGGTATTCCTATGACAAACATGGCTGTGTAATTTTTAGCAAAGTAGTCTGTTTTGTCTTTCTGTTTTCCCATTCTATCTGTCACTGGAAAACCTAAGTGTCATAAAAAACTCAATCTTTAAGTTGAATCTTTATTTTCATTTAAATAAGAAACTGGAATTGTTGAAATTCTGTATGGTAAATATCATATACTATTCAGTCCCTGAAGCAAAAATTCCAGTCACATTTGTGTACAGATGAACTTTTTACATTGACCTGCTCTGTAGCACTAATTCACTTAACTAAGTCACTAGATTTTCATGTAAAATGAGATATCACAACACTGAACCTCAGATGAAAAATACAGAACTGAAATGATCTCAAAGTAAATGATATTCAGCACAGGAGCTTTGTTGCTGTTGAATACTAAACCAAAAAAGTAATTTGTGGAGGTCAAGTCAGGACTAAGATCTGTATTCTCATAAACTGTGAGATTTTTTTGAATCTAGATATAGTGTTCATCCTGAGCTCTAGCGTAAGATGTTTACTTATGAGATTTTGCTTTTAGAAATGCCTGGAGATGTTGGATGAATGAATGGCTTTACAACATACTGAAACGTCTTCAGAAAGCAAAGAAGGAGCAAGTACCCACTGTATATCTGCAAAAGCAATCTGTTTCCCTGAAACAACCTGGGGAAACCCTTGTGAAACCAGAATCACAATGAATGACCAAATGTACCTATCCAAAAATGTAATTTAGTTGGAATGCTTTCTGTCTATGTAGGAACAAAAAGCAAAACTATCAGATTTAGAAAGCCGGCACAATCTTAAGAACAGAGTATTACTTTCAGTGAACAGGGTATTAGTTTCTGTGAACTGTGCTCCCATCTCAATGGTCCTGAGAGACTCAATATTGCACCTGTGAGAATTTCAGTATACACAGTATCTTCAGTTAATAAAGGTAGCAAATCTGTCAAATATAGTCATTAAATCATTGCTATTATAATAAGGATTAGAAATAACCAGCAAATAAGTTTGTCTTTTTCTGATGTTCCTAAGAAGCAGATACTCCTTGTACCATTTTGAGGATTCCCTGAAGACTGGAGTGGTCTTGTGACCTGGTTTCAACTGAAAAAGAGTTCATTTTCTTCCCAGTACCTGGTACAGTGCTGTGGTTTTGATTTAGTGTAAGAATAATATTGATAACACACTAACATTTTTAGTTGTCACTAAGTAGGCTTATCCTTGGTCAAGGACTTTTCAGCTAGCTTCTCATGCCCTGCCAGTGAGAAGGGTGGAGGGGCACAAGCAGTTGGGGAATTACACAACCAGGACAGCTGCCAATTGTGGCTCAGGGCCTGGCTTAGTCAGTGGGTGGTGAGCAGTTGTATGGTGCACATATATACATATGTATGTATGTATGTATTCATTTTTTCCCTTTGTTTTTGTTTCTCTCTCTCTTTTTGTTGATTCCCTTTTCTTTACTATTATTATTATTATTATTATATTATGGTTATTATTATGATTGTGTTCTGTCTGATCTCAATTATTAGACCATTTTTAACTCAAACCATGAAGTTTAACTTCTCTCTTATTTACCTCCACATTGATGAAGGGGTTGAAAGTGGGAAGGATGATCAAACGGCTCAATGATATTTAGTTGCTGGCTCAGGTTAAACCATGACTTGCTGGCTCAGGTTAAACCATGACTTTTAGGCATACAACGTGGGGCACAATTGGTTGAGATAGTGACAAATCTGGCTAGAATGTATTAGAACAGATTTGTTATAAGCATTTGTTACATTAGTATGGTAGTCGCTGGTCACAATGTTGATTTGTTTGCTCTCAAAGTTGCTGTGTTGCATCATATAAAACCTTATTTGCAATATATGCTCTTTGTTGTGCTGTTTATCACCCGTGGGAACAGGGCTAAGGTTGTCATGTTGGTTTACTTTGTAACGCTGGTTTATGATATGATAGAACTTCTGGTTCTGAAACTAGTCTGGCACTGGTACTCAGCATTGCTGTCATCTCCATACTTTGGCAGCAATCTAATTACTAATAGCAGAGGCTATTAGTAATTACACTTTTAACCTTTTCTTCTCAGAGACCCAACCTATGAAGGAGACATCTTACTACATCTTCTCCTTTCCCACCAGTCCAATTACAGTAGCGTTTGAGAACTTTGAAAATTTTGAATATCCTTGGGATGTTGAAACCAGCATGGTCCTGTTGCTAGGAATTAGCATGTTGCTGAATGGGTTCCAGATCTTGTCTAAGGTTAAACAACTATATAAGAATACCACACAGAGATCTGCATTAGATTGGATAGCTATGAGTGGGAGTGGTAGTGATAGTACAGGCAAATGCCTAGGACTGGATGCCTTCAATTTTTTGGAACTTCACCACTGAACAAGTGCAGAATCTGAAGAAACAAGCAAAATATTTGGAAAAAATATGCTGTCACTCTGGCAATTCCAGAGAGACACAAATGACTGCAAAGTGCTGGGGCTTGACCCATGCCCACCGAGCCCTGTTCAACACTATTCATTACCCTTAAGGGGAAAAGAACATCTGGATCTGACAACAAGGTGACAGACACTGCAGCTACTGTAACTCCTCTGAGAGACACTGAAGCTACTCCAGCCCTGGTGACTGGCACTGCACTGAACCAGAGAATGAACCCATGCCAGTATCAGTTGCCCCCATACCCAAGAAAAAATGGCAGAAAGTCATCTTGTTTAAAAAAGGAGGATGAAGCAGCAGCATCACTAGAAAAGGAGGATGAGGCAGAACAAGAGGTAACAGCTTGGTCTCCATCTCCAAGTGAGTTGTAAAAAGATTGCAGCCATCATTCAGGTGTGTATATTACTACTATTTTATTCCCATTATTAAACTGTTCTTATCAAAACTCACAGGTTTTTTCTGCTTTCTGATTATTCTCTCCTTCCCATCAGGGTGTGTATGTGTGTGCCTATCAGTGAGTGAGTGGCCGTGTGGCACTTAGCTGCTATCTGAAGTTGAACCACAACGCCTTGAAAAGTTCCATGACTAGTCTGAAATCAAGAAAGTCCGATTAGAATTCTACGTTTTTCTGATTTTATAGTAATGAACACGAAGAAGGAAGATACACTTTCATAATTATAGAGTTACATAAATTAAAGACTTGCAGAAATTTGATTTAAAAGTGAAATATGAGAGGTTATAGAGTCCAATTACTCATGTAAAGCACTAGATCAGGTTTAGCAATGATTTTGTTCAGCAAGTTCTTGGAAATCTGAAGGATGGAAATTCTACAACCTCTCTGGCTAATTTCTCCCAGTGCAGTCCAGCTTCCTGATGACTTTTTTTCCCCCAGTGTTCATTTTAATCACACATACACAACTAGTGGCTTTTGCACCTTTTTATACTGGCTTTAGCTAGAAGAGTAGGGCTTCACTGTCTTTTGAACTAACCTTTCTGATGACTCGACATCCTTCCTGAACTGCAGAGCCCAAACTAGCCACAGTATTTCAGGTGTAGCATCACCAGTGCTGAGTGGAAAAGGTTAATACTTTCCCCTGGTCTGTCTGCCATGCTGTCCCTATGTATTATGGGCATATATTCTATAATAACTCCAAACAGTCCCTTAAAGTCCCCTAATTGTATAGTCCCCTCACAGTGAGACTGATGTGCTGATTGATATTTAACTCTCTGTTCACCATCAGCCCCAGGTTCTTTTATGACAGGGCTAATACTCAGCCAGTTGGTTCTCAGCCCACAGAGATGCAGAGGGTTACCCTGAATACAGAATTTTGCACTTTTCCTCATTGAACTTCAAGAAATTTCTATTAGTGTAATCCACATTTTACAAGGAATTATGGATTGATTCTCTGCTTGTTATGCCATCTACTTCCCCTAGTAGCTGGTAGCTCATTACTACTGGCATTCCCCAGGGGTCAGTACTGGAACTGATAGTGTTTATCATCTTGGTGATGGGATGGATGTACCTTCACTATGTCCATAAATTGTAGGCAAATGTTAATACACTGGAGTGAGTGGTAGCTATTTGGGCACCTCAATAGGCTGGAGTCATGGACTGACAAAAGCCATATAAAGTCCATAAAAGGCCAATGCAGAAACCTGTACATGATTTGTAAGCAACAGACTATGTGACAAGCTGTTATAAAGCAGCTGTGCAGAAGTGGGCAGGGGGTTGCTCATGAAGAACAATCCGAGTGTGAGTTAGGAGTGACTTAGACAAAAAATGCCAGCCACCAACTAAGCAGTGATAGCAAGACTGAAGTTTGAGGGAAAGGATTATTCCATTATTCCCTTCTATTCAGCATATATGAGACCACTTACATTACTAAGTCCAGTTGTTCTCTGTTTTTAATGGATGTCATGTGCACATAGATTTTCGACATCACATGAGACTAACTGTTCCAGTCTGTTGAAGCAGTGGGAGAATTAATAAGTCAGAACATCCAGATCAGCCTGATAAACACTTTTACACCCACTTTAGCCCTGACTCTCTCTCTGGTGCTGTTTTCCCAAAACAGCAGAAAGATCCCTCCAGACAGAGCCAAGGGCATGTTTTAGACAGTGAATAACATGTTGTCAAGATGAATCTATTACCGTTACTGGAAATTGCTCCTCAGTCAATATTGGGAGACACTAGTGTCATATCTCATCAGATAGTGCTGTTTCAGAAGCAGAGGGAGACTCAGATGTTACCTTTTAAATCTTTATTTTAGTTTTGTCCCTTAACAGGTTCAACTGTTGATATCTAAAAAGGCACAAATATTTTGCATTCTGCTTTCTAACCTAGATAACAGTTGAACCTTGAAGAATATTTTGTGATCCATTCTAACAAAACAAGACAGATGACCATATAAGTTCCTATCTCTTACAGATCTCCCAGATCTGTTAACTGGGAGAACATAACAACAGCATCATTATTTCAATTACGACAACTGAAAATTCACCCATAGGAAACAGGAAAAGTGATCACTGGCACTCTTTAGCACTATGATTCATCTTATTATTTCATAGTTCTTTTTGGCATTTTGGCTTATTTGTTTCTTTGCTTGCTGAGATAAAGGGAGAGCATAAATGAAATGAAATGTTATGCAGGTACAACTTAATGCATAACAAAGGCTCTTGATTTGCTTCTTCATTTTCCTAGTCCCTAGAGCATAACACTGACTAAGCTTAACATATTATGAAAATATCTAAGTTCTTTAATAAACTCTTGGAATATATAATTTCTTGTAACTTATATCACTGAACTATCAAGTCCTAAGCTTCTTTCATTGCCCCTAACAATAGTTGCTATCTTATTTTTTAATGTGAGGTCATTTTAATTTGACTAATCACTCTTCACCTCTAAATATACACTGACACATAAGACTTTATTACCCTGCTTTAGGTGTTCTGGTTATAAATGACAGAATTATTAATGTCTGTAAACACTGTGAGTACCTTTTAAAATATAACCACAGCAGAAGAATTAAAAGATATCTGGATTTTTGGATTTGAAGCATGGTTGTTTTACTCAGGTCTCTTACCCCCTGGGTGATTCCTACACTGTTGCCATAAATTACAGCTGTCCAAATATCTGTGATACAACTTGCTCACTGTGAAGATCTTGTTCTAAACTGAGTAATAGGAGACTTCCTTAGCTTCTATGGTTTCTGGGAATAGAATCATAAAATTGTTTATGTTGAAAAAGACCTTTAAGATAATCAAATCCAACCCTTAACCCAGCACTTCCAAATTCACCACTAAACCGTGGCCTGAAGTGCCACATCTTCAAGTCTTTTAAATACCTTTAGGGATAGTGACTCAATCACTTCCCTAGGTAGCCTGTTCCACTGTTTGGCATCCCTTTCAGGGAAGCAATCTTTCCTAATATCTAATCTCAACCTCCCATGGTGCAATTTGAAGACATTTCCTCTTGTCTTATTGCTTGTTGCTTGAGGAAAGCAACTGACCCCCACCTCACTAGGACACTATGACCTCTTTCAGGTAGTTGTAGAGAGGGATAACATCTCACCTGAGACTTTTTTTCTGCAGCCTCAGCTCCCTCAGCTAGTCTCCATAATACTTGTGCTCCACACCCTTTACCAGCTTTCTTGCCCTTCTCTGGACATGCTCCAGCACCTCAATGCCTTTCTTGCGGTGAGGGGCCCAAAACTGGACCCAGCACTCAAGGTGTGGCCTCACCAGTGCTGAGCACAGGGGGACAATCACTGCCCTAGTCCTGCTGGCCGCACTATTTGTGTTACAGGCCAGGATACCATTGGCCTTCTTGGCCACCTGAGCACACTGCTGGATCATGTTCAGCCAGCTGTCAGCCAACACCCACAGATCCCCTTAAAACAATGAAGATTTTTTATTTCTGAAAATCTTTCTTAATAACATAGGTAGATCATATAGATGTTCCAAGCAGTGGTAAAACTGTGTGCTGCTCTTACATGTAGCATTAATACTTCTAAAGGTCTGTATAGTAATTGAATGGGGAAAAAAAAAAAAAACAAAAAAAAAAACCACACTTTTGGTACCTAAAGGTAAGTACTACAGTGTGTGAGATATACTTTATCTGGAGTAGGGGATTTTCGACATATTTCTCTGTGCTAGATTTTTATGGCTGTCACAAAAATGTCAACCATTGACCCAGTGGTTATATTATCTGAGATTCAATTGCAGTGGATCAATGTTGGCTTTTTAACAGTAACCTTTGTAACATGCTGGACAGAACTGGAAATATATCTTACTTCACACACCTAGTACCAATTGAAAGCAGTGGTACTGCTACCATATAAAAATGGGAAAAGAAAATAAAAACATTAAATAATCAACTTCCAGATAGTTAAGAAACTTTAAGCACTAAACTCTGTCCCAGAGAACTAAAGGAGAAAAAGTAGAGCTTGAAAAATTCTCAAACATTTTCCCAAATATTTTCCTTTCCACACAGATATTCAATTGCTCACATAAAGAACCTGATTTTTAAATGGAAAATAAACTCTGTTAATTCAGACAGACCTTGATGTTATACTGTAATATGTTCTTTAGCAGTTTCTTCAGAAGAAGTTTGATTACTCCAAGTAACACAATTAAGTATTTTCACGCCTTTAGTTGCATATTTATTTCTTGCTTTATCTATGTGGAAAAATTAATCATAACACTAACACTTAGGTTCAGTTTCTGTTGGAGGATCAATGACTGATGACAGATAAATTAATTATTTTCTCTGAAGAAGGAATAGTAATAAGTTTTTACACCAGTCAGTTATGTCAACCTGTGATTTTGGGCACAGACTTCGTGTTACTAATGGCCAGTACTGGGAAAAGAGTCCTTATTTCAAGTCCCAGGCATTTAAGTACTATTGTGATGCAGAACGAAAATTGAAAATTCTCACAATTTTAAAGGGAACTTCACGCAGGTTTAAAACCAGAGCATATTTTTCCCTGATTTCTGATTTTTTTTCACAAAGCCTTTATGGGTCTATTAATTTTGTTGTTTAAATTTATATGTGAAAGTTTTCTGCAGTACATAAATAGGGTGGGAAAATGTACCATTCTTTCCTATTATCATGTCCAGTTGGACTCATCCTTGAATAGCTAAAGAAAATAGGAAATAGGAAAATTCGAAGAAAGAGAAGCATTTATCGTGAGAACTTCCCATACATTTTTGATTGTTTAATTTTGGAATTAAAAGGTGTGAGTGTGTGCTGGTTTAAAGGTAAACTGGTGGGAGAAATAAACCCAACTCAGGAGATTGAGTCATTGAACAAGTCAGAGTTACAATTTACTAAAAAGATCATGATAAATACAATGATACAGAGAAAATTGGGTTTAACCTACAAAAAAAGAGATGCATAACCCAGCACTTGGGTCACAAACAGAATGGTGTTCATTTGCCCCTGTGATGAGTGCCACATGGTCCCCCTGAATACAAAGTAAAAGGAAAGGAAAACCTGTTGGTGAGGATGATGGTCACGGTCTTGTTGAGAGTGGCAGTCACAGTCCTGCTGAGGTTCCGGTCCTCCTCTGGATCTGACGAGTGATAACCGAAGTCCCAAAACCAAAAGATTATATATGCTCAGGTTCTGGTGGGAATGACCAACACCTCTCCCAGGGTAAGAAGTTTCACAATGGGTGATTTAACTCCTTGAGTCATGGGATATTTTTGGAATCTTTGATGGCCCATCAGCAGACATGACCCCTCAGGCTGTGTGTGACAGTGCTGATGCCTCCCTGGAGGGGAGTTATAACAGCTGAGTCACTGGTGTGAAGACAGGAACATTTCCCTGTTTCACAGGGTTCTTTAACACCCATCCTGTAGCCTGAAAGGTCAGGTGTACTCTGGGCAGCTGCTGCAAATAATCCATTATTAACAGTTCATCAGAAATGACACAGAGGTTAGAGAATACACAGGTTTTTTTACACCCACAAGCTGGCCCTATTACACAGCATAAGCTGGTCCTGGCTGAGGTAACTAGGACAGAGTGTTACAGTGTCTTATTTAATTTGTTTATATATATTTGCATATACCATTCAACAACATTCAAAGCAAGGCTGCAATTGTTCAATACTCAGAGCCTTCTTCCCTACTAATTATTATTTCTTGTGATTAATACTGACATAATGTTGTTATAGAAATAACAATGCAACTCTCCAGTCCCTTTTACAATAATGTTTAGATCCCTCAGAATGAGATGATTAAATGCTTTCCAAACCTTTTGTAATCAAAGATCCCTCTTCCTTTTTATCCCCTCATACGGTTGTTAAAATAAAAGCCATCAAAGCTATGCTGTTCTATTTGTCTTAAATGACTCAAAAATAAAAAAAAAAAAGCAGTTCAGTTCTCTCACATTGTGTAGCTATACACAAGCACACCTATAATACCTGAGATATATTAAAGATAATGCAAAATGAGGATGAGGTTAATATTGATGGGCAGGTATCACAAGGAACAAAAGCAAAAGGATTTATAGATAATATGTCAGTCCTTGTGCACAGCCAAAAATGTCTCCACACCTTTCCCACAGGTTCTTCTGTCAGTCATCAACAGAATAAGATACTACCCTCTGACTCTAAACCTCTCCATAAATCAGGCCAGAGTGGTCAGTAAGTGTTTGCATACCCTTGCCTATACACAAAATTTAACAGAGCTGCAGGGTGACAGCTCCTCACCGGTATTTTCTGCTACTGCATGTGACATGTTTGTGCAGGCTCAGGTTAAGGCTTTATTTACATAGAATAGCTGTGTCAGTGTCTCACTGAAAACAAGTCTATATCTCACTGAAATGTGCAATAGATAAGAAAAGTAAAAGTGAATAATCTAGTGAATACCAGGATTATCAGGAAGAGTATTTTATGCAAATTTAGTGGTAGACTGAAGAAAATTGGGGTAAATTACCCTTAGTCTGTCATTCATTAGGCTTTCATTTCCAGAGAAGGTGTGAGAGGCTTTCGTTCTTATGCCTGCACAATGTCTAGCCTTTCTGTGTCTAGTCATCAGTATAGCTTTAAAACTGTCTTATCTGCCAAAGGAGGATCCAAGGACTGAAAATCAAGGATAAATTTGTATTTTCTCATTTCATCTGATTAATAAAGATGTCACAGAGAGTTTTCAAAGGCCTCCTTTGGGGTCTATTCAACTCTGTGACCACAGTTTGGATTCCAGGATGCTTTCATGTTCCCAGCCACTGAGGGCACCGCTGAAAGGTCATGCAAGCCTGGGCTACAGAGTTCAGGACTGTTATAGCTAGTATCCCTGGAGAGCAGGAAGCTTGAGCCTCTTCCCTTCAGTCTTCAGAGAACTCCATCTCTTCTTTCCTCACACCAGCTTTGGATAGGAAAATACGAAGGAGTTAAATGACTATGTCTGAGCCTCTGAATCTTAAGGAGAGACTCTCCTAGGTATTGTCTTAAATGATGCAGGGCACTCTTTCTCAAGAAGAGACAAAATTAACCTCTTCTCTCCTTCAAGCACTGTAGAGAAGAGAAAATATTTAATCTGGTGGCAAATCAACACAATAACAGTGATGTGTTTGAGAATGTCATCACAGTCTTGATGGAAGTAAATACTAAATAACTAAAGTATACACAGTGATAGTTCTCTGGCTAGACTTAGACAGCTGAAATTTCACAAACAGACTTTACTGGTATAAATTGAGCTCAACATCTCTCCTCTAAGAAGTTCATCATACGAGTTAGGAATTTAACAATAACGACCAGGATAATCAGCACTCACATTTTAACATTAATCTGTCATTTATCTGTCTATCCAGATATCTTTTTTTTTTTTTTTCTGTATGAGTGAATGGGAAGGTTATATCTCTAAATGTCTAGTCTGAGACACATGGCCTCAGTCAAAGTGACATTTAATTCAAGCATCATGCATCACTGACACTGTTCACAGAACGCAGTGGTACTCAGTTGATGAAAAAGAGGAGAAGAACAAGTCTTCTCCTATTAGCTAATTCCCTAAACTGAACTCATCCTGAAAAAAAAGAGAAGAGCTGTGCCCTGGAGATTCCCTTAACCTTTAACAAACACACTAAAGATAAGTAAATAACTTCAAAGTAGTCACACTTAAGGCAGTTGTTTGCTTCCAGGTTCTAGCTATCTGTAAGTATCTTAATCTAATTAATAATTTGATTTCCCCTCTTCTCCTGTCCCTTCCCCCAACCTCACCACCCCCAGTAAAGTATTCATTAAGGAGAAGAATCATCCTAAATTGTTCATTTCTGGGTAAAATTTACATTTGTGCTACATGTAGATGGAGTACTCTCTTGTGCTTCAAGAAGCCAAACTTGACACAGGAAAGTTAGTTTGCTGCCAGAGAGCTCTCAGACTAACTTGGTCAAATTACTAAGGTTTTTTTGTAGAGGATATTGGCACAGAGACATCTTCATTATTTGAAATTTAAGCTCATCTTACTAGGTGTTCATTTCAAAATTTCATACGATCAAATGGATCTCAGTGCCTGCTGTGCTGCACATGTACACCAGCAGCACATCTACTTATTTTTTACTTGTAAGTCTATCCAAATTACTTCATAGCTGTTGGCCTGTGGAATGTTTCTTTGCTTAATCATTAATTAATTAGGTGGGGAAAGATCCCAGTTAAAAAATATTGCCATAAAAGAAAGGTGCTGTAGTGGGAGCTTCTGCACCAATTTTGTGGAAAAACACTAGACTGCAAAGAATGTTAAGAGGCCCAGAAACACATGCACCCACGTATAACACTAATATGCACTGTTTCGACAAGATATATTTAGAATAGATTTCTCTGGTGTCTAAGACACCACTTTCAATTTCACCATGGAAGGAGAATTATGCTTTCTCCAGGTTCAGTGGAAAAGGGTGATGTCATTTGCAAGAGGCAGCATAAACCCAGCAGTAATTACTAATTTTGTGCTGTGATTCAGTCTTCCCAAATATATTTTGTTTTTAAACAGACACAAACAATGCTATATATATGTTTTAAATCAGGACTTCTTTATCCAAAACAGAGAAAGTGTAAACTTCCTCTGGCCATTGGTAGGAAATACTGGGGATTTTCAAAAGCAGCTAAAAGAAAGGGAAATGTATGCATACATAATTTTATTCACAGTACTTAATCAAGAACTTTATTAACTGGGATACACATTTTTTGTAGTTCTCTTGGGCACAGTGTATGCATCTGGGGATACTAATAAGGGCCAGACTGTATCTTCTTTATCATATAAATTATGTTCTCCAGCTTAGTTAAAACTCTGCATTCTTTATTATAGGAACACAAAGAGAATTTAAACTTACTATGCCAAATAACAGGGTCCTAATTTTTTCCTTGGAAAGAACCGTTAGGAGATCTGAACTTCATCCACTGTCCACACATACTAGCCGTAACTTCAGTGATAGGCAATTTCACTCAATAAACTCATTACTTGCAAATGAGCATCAAAATATTTGTATTTAAATTTCAAGACATGTTTTTGCTATTAAATTAGATATTTTTAATGCCTGATTTAATGGAAATGAACCAGTCAGACACATTCAGGATAATAGGAGCACTACAATTACAAAGGCTGTGCAGAAATGGGGGGATTTTCAACTTAATCTGGGCATTCCTTCCTTAGCATATATTTCCAATTATAATACATTTTTGTCAATATATGATATGTTTTAAAACTTTATTTCAGCTAATTTTTGCCAGTGAAACTTACCAGCTAGGAGAATTGCAAATTTTGCTATTAAAGGAACAGTATTTTTACCAACATTTTCTACAAGTTTTAGTGAAAGTTTGATTTTTACAACCTACAAGCACAGACTGCTATTTTGAGATGTCCACTTTTATAAGGCTTAAGAAAGGCCTGAAGATCGGGAAGAAATGTCACCTTGTGATTATAAGAAGGGCTGACGTTTAGCAGCCAAGATTTCATGCCATTTATTTAGTAGAACTGGATGTACAAAAATGAGAACATATTTGCAAAAAGTCACTTGATAATTCTTTTTCCAGTAGATTTGACATGTTGACACATTTTTAATGTGGAAAAAAAATCAGCCAGTGATATTGCACTGATTGGTTGTCAGCTACTGTTCACCTCTACATGTGGTTTGACATACATTGTACTTAAACACATCAAACTGTGAAGAAAATGCTAAGAAAACTAATAGAAGCAATGACATTTACCTCAGAAACACGCGGTGGAATAGTTTTAGACACAATTCAATCCCTTTTATTTGCATCTTACAAATGAAGAAAAACCCTGTTCATTTATTTATTCCTGAATGTGTTCTGTTCTTGTTTCAGTGAATAGCCTTTCTTTAATCTTAGAAATTTGCAAGCAGCAAATTCAGTCATTTTTGCTTTTCTTTGCTTTGATATGAGACTTCGTATCAGACTTTTCTAGCAGAGGCCAGGCTGCAACCACTTTTTATAATGCAAGGCTAAAAACTAGAATTTGAGGACATTTTTGCTCAAGCAGTAAAATAAAGCTCTGATCTCCCAGAAACTGCAAAATTTCAGGTAAACTTCTGTAAATATTTTCTGTTCAAGTAGATTGGGAAAATGTGTTTAAAATGTCAAAGGACTAATTTCTTTTTAGGATTGCTAAAATACTTCGATGGTCATTTGACAATAAACTTTTTCAACAATAATTTACTTGCAAAAAAAATTTAAAAATTATTTAAAATATAAACACGCAAACTAGTTCTTATTGGATAAAGAAAGTGTCAGAAACTTGTCCTGAAGAGAATTATCTGCTCTACTTTGTGGATTTTGTCCCATAAGTATTTCCATTATCTACATTTTCCTTTGGATTCAACATGAAGTGAGAATTTTCCTGAGTTTTTCAATTTGCCTCTTGAACCAAGGTCCATTATTGGCTGGCCACTACAGTATTCTCCTCCTGTGTTTGGAAGAACCCTGTAAGAACACAGCCAAAGTTGAGGCTTCAAGGACAAACACAGTACTGTTTCACCCAGAGGTACTTTTTAACATATCTGAGACAAAGCTCACAGCACTTGGATTTCAGTTTCAGCTGCTCTTGGATTCTGCTCTCAAACTTTTCTTCACACAATCACTAAAACTTTTCAGTGTTGCACTGTGTTTTAGTACAGAACAGACAGTTAGGGGTTTCTGTGTTATAGACTACATAAATTGTAACATGAAAAAAGTCCTACATACCCGAATACAACACACACACACACACACACACACACACAAAGAATTACTCTTAATTATTTTAATACAAAGAAACACTTGCTGAATATTTTCCAAACTGTTTGGCTTTTACTGTTCTCTCTTCACTGGTGTTTCCTCTTGCATTTCTAGCATGGTGATACACTTTCAGATACCTCTATATTATCACAGTCATATTTGTTATTCTAGCCTAAAAGTTGGCTTGTTAGTTTTGCTAAAAGTTTTGCTGCTTTCAGCAATTCTCAAAAATTTGAAATTTCCCTCACTTTGGCATGAAAAAAAAGTCTGGCTTATGACAACTAATATTAATATTAATAATAATCTTAAAATATAATCTTTAAAATGGGAATCAACCCCTTATTAGGAGAGTTGATATGGAATAATTTCCTCTTCTTTAAGAAAAGATGATCTGAAACTATTTCCTCTTATGTATCCTGAAAGTCTTTTTGCTAACTTTTTGGCTGCAAAATATAATAGTCAAACTAATTTTCAGTTGAAAATTGCTGTAAAACAGATATAGTTGAGACAATAAACCATCAGTTTCTGGAGTTGTTGCATGTTTTGGTTTGGTTTTTTTATTTTTTTTTTTAATTAAAATCTGAGTTAGGCATCAGTCAATAATATGTTCTTTAATGTAAAAGTTTTACCAGCAAGTCTTTAACCAAGAGTAACTAGGTTACTCAGTTGGCAAACTGTATTTTCAAGAGTAAAACATGAATATGTTCTTTCAAAAAAGGTCAGAAGGCTTCAGGCAAACCCTGAAGGTGGATTTCCTTCATTGAATCTTTTTGTTGTACTCGAGCACTGATAACCATTAATAAATTTCCTTAAGAATTCCCCATGCATTTTAGGGGAGTCATGTGAAAATGGAAAGAAGCTAAATTTGTGTCTCACCTCTGAAACTCTTAAAGTGCCTTTAATCAGGAATTTCATGACTTATTTTTACCTCAGGATCATCCACAAATGGGAAGAGCAACACCAATAAACACTAGGACTTCCTTAGACAGAACCTTTTCTATCCTTACATATGTCAAAAAGGGAAACCCTGGATGTAATTAAGACAGGATATCATGGTCAGTAAGAGAGAAAAAGAAGCACATATAACTCTAATGCATAGCTTCTCAAGGGCACACAGGGACTATTAACTTCACGTGCAGAAATCTACAGATTTTGTATCTGAGCTGTAAAATATAATAATACCAGCTCAAATTTCCACTTCATGTTCCTCTCTGCTCATGTTTGCAATATATTGGCTTTATTTTCTTGGATTATAGTGCATTATAATACTATATATTTCATTATGATTCTTTCCTCTTTCAGTGAAGATTCCCAACATGGGGGAATGTGATTTAGATGTCCTAATATAACCATTTCTGTTCTTCTGGGAGTAAAATCCTAAGAGCCAATATAGAACTTCAGAGAGGAAAACTACTTGTGTGAACAACTTTGGCTTTGAGTGAATCTTTTCATTACTCTCATATGTTAGATGTTGTTCCAAGTCCCTCTCCCTGCAGGATACAAGAGTAAGAAGGATTACTCAATCATGAAAACCCCACTGGCTCAGCTTATGACACAGAATCCTCTAAACTCACTGAGAAAGCAGAAGCTTCTGGGGTGCTTCAGGCCCACTTTTTGTCTCTCTTGGTATTTCAGTTGGCAAAAATGCTGTCAGTGTTGAGTTCCACAACCAAAGACGCAGCAGGAATAAGAAATGTTGCCAGAAACTGATTTGCCCAGAAGTCAGAAGTTTTAGTTAGGCTAATTTCACAATGAAATATAAACTCCACAGATTTCCTTCTCACATGGGGGATTCTGTGCCACTGAGTTTTTCACATTCAAGCAAAAGAATTATGGGCTTTTTGCATAAAAAATAACAATGTCCTATGATATGAGTGAAAGTCAAGATTTTTGTTTCTCCATTTTTAAAACCAGAGATAATCATACTTACTAATCAAATAGGAGTCTATTGACCACTAATGTTTTCAAATTGATGCTTTTCAAAGGAGGAGAAAAGTATAATTATTTTTAAAACTGCTGTTTTCACAGACATTAATTTCTTTTCAATTGCAGTTTCTGATAATTTCAACTTCTGTCTCTGTTCCTGGAGGAAATGCTGAATCTACAAAAGAATTAGCATTGTTTTTAAAGAAAGTCTCCTCATTCTCTATATTATTACTGGGAAAATACATTACCATTGGTATTATGCAATACTTTCTGATACAGTTCTTATGATTACTTAGGCCAAAAATTGCCCCTATTTTATATTAAACAACATTACTGGAAGTTTCTAGCTGCATTATGATTTGAATCACTCAACAGTAACATTGGGACTTGAAGGTACATGTACGAGAACATGTACTGATCAGGGACAAACAAAGTCTGCTCTAGTATATTTAAGTACTGATTAGAAGGAAGTAAACTTGAGGAAAAAAAAACATATCTCATTCAGTGGATGCAAGTTAGAAACACAAATCATATACTTTACCCATGAACCCATTTAATGTCACACTTGTCAATAAGTTTTGTGAACTTTTCCTCAAAAGAGCAACCACTGCATTTTTCAGAGCGAAGCTCTGACAGTTTTCTTGTCCTGTACTTTGTGTCTAGTCAGACATTTGAACCTAAAAAGCACACTATTGCAATTGATCTATGAAGACAGACTTACTAAATGAAATTGACACCACATGTTTACTTTTTTTCTGCCTGGAATACCATCCCCACCTCTTGCATATATGCAAATGAATGTTACGTGAAATGTAATTGACCATAACTGAATAGCAGAGCTGTATTCTGTGTTCTGGCCATGAAGGCGTCCACCATTATGGTAATCATTTTCCAGGCTACACTTATCCCACAGCACTTAATGTTTTGTGTTTTCTTAAGGTAAAGATTCATATTTCTGCCCTGGGTGAAAATGGCTGGTCTTGTATTACCACTTATTACACTTTTATCTCTGAATATATGATTTTTGTTGGGAAAGAATCAAGTCATCTCTCCCAAGAGTCAATAACTTTCAAGAATTGGCAGAACTCAAAAATTAATGAATTTAGCTACATAACTTATGCCTCTATCTTTGTTTTTTATTTCACACCCTTACAACTATAGAATCTGCCCTTTGTAGAAATGGGCCCTCACTATATGTGTTTTAACAGGCAGGCACCCAAACACAGTGACTTGTCTGAAATACTGGTGATACAGTGTGTCCTGAAGAAAGGTATTTCATATTAGCGGTGTTTCTTTATACTGTGAAATTATATTGGAGAGAGGTAGGGTGCATTGTGTGCCTCTGAAGAACTTCAGTGGTGAGCAGGTGGCAAAGTATCTGCATGCTTTACAAAGTAGCAAAGAACCTGTAGCGTATACCAAGTCTTCCATTAGTACTGTATAGCCAAGTGAGATATATGACTGCAGCATAGGATTGATTGTAGACCTGATGCCCTGATCCAATGTTAGCATAAAAAGATTTGGATAATTATTATTTCATGGTTCACCAGAATAGTTGAATTTAACTTTTTGCTGTCAATAGTTACTGCCATTTATCACCCAATAAAAGCTAATAGCATTCAGCTTTCCTTTGGATTTGTTAAACTAAGCAACAGAAAGTGGAATGTAAGACTAGGTATCTAGACACACAATTGAAAGAGGCAAATTTTTAGTGGAGATATCAACTGATTACACTGTAAGAGGAATGTAAAGGCCTCTTTCTTGTTCTATGGTGGTTTCAGTTTTCTTTTATCTTTCTGCAGTAACTGTTGTCCAATCACTGTAACCTCTAATATTACCATAATTAATAGATGTAGATGAAGGAAGAAAATGTTCAGTAGTTATAAGGTTGGTGTTGGCTATGTTTCCCTACAATATCTGTGAATTGTATAAAAGCACCACACAATGCCAGTGCCTCACTTAGATTCCCTTTAGCATCTTCAAACAAGATTTGATTGCTTAAGTTTTGTTTTGATGCTCCATGTATGGCTGAATTTCATTCTAATACAGGACTGTTGTTGATAAAACAATCTCCTCTGCTTTGTCCAATTTGGCTGTAAATGACTAAATCAATGTGACCTTCGGAAAAATCTCCTAGATGATTATTCTGTAGCCTTGACTGCCAATATGAAGCACTTCCCATTTACCAGAACCCTTTACAGAAAGCAATTCACTAATTGAACAGGTGGCTATTTATTTCAGTGCTGGGGAAACTGAGACAGTTCCTGGTGCAAGATAACACAAAAAGTAACTTCTGGAATATTGCTAAGAAATTTAATATACTGTTACAGTCATGCTCAGGCTGCCAGGTCCTGCCAGAACCTATACTGTGCAAAATCCCATTTTTCTCCTTGGCTGCTATGCCACTCTGCAGCTTTATATCCATTTTATTATTCTTAGCCTCTAATTCAGTTATGGCAGAAAGGTTTCCAAAGCTCTGAACTCTCAAAGACCTCAGGCCCAGCCTACAAACATACCTTTTTTATTATTTTTTAATGAATATCCCCACTGCAAGTATAGAGAATCAGGGCATGTTTAACATTACATTTAAAACAAAATTATTGAGATAAAAATAGATTAATATCTTCTAGTTATAAATTTTAAGCTGCACTCCTTGGGACATAAGCCTATCTTTAACTAGCCCTGGATTAGAAAAGAATTTTACACTATACACAGGTACTATAGTGTACAGTGCTTGAACAAGTATTCTTCACTGTGAAGGTGGTGAGACACTGGAATAGGCTGCCCAGAGAACCTGATGATGCCCCATCCCTCGAAGTGTCTGAGGCCAGGTTAGATGGGGCTCGGAGCAACCT
The DNA here is from genome assembly GCA_035047865.1 of Dendrocincla tyrannina. NCBI lineage: Eukaryota > Metazoa > Chordata > Aves > Passeriformes > Dendrocolaptidae > Dendrocincla > Dendrocincla tyrannina. Next base: position 21,473,241 of record JAWWMP010000165.1, read on the forward strand.
GATCTAGTGGAAGGTGTCCCTGCACACGGCAGAGGATTTGGAACTAGGTGATCTTTAAAGACCCTTGCAGCCCAAACCATTCTATAATCATGTGTCTGTCAGATATATCTCTTACTGATCACTGCTGAAAAGGAGACAGAAAAACTTGAATCTGAGATAGAAACCAGCATTGCAGCTCTTATGCTGCTACTGTCTTCAGTGTCAAAGGATATTTTGGGTTTTACTGTCTAAATCTAAATGACTGTTCTGGCCATGAAGGAAGACAAAAGTAGTTCCAGAGAGACCTACTGCCTGCAGGACTTAGATGGTCAGGCTTTTTAGGGCAATGTGAAAAAAAATTATTTCTTAATTTTCCTAAAGAACTCTCAGATGTTTCATTTCGGATTCTGGCTGCTTCTTACATTTTCTTTGGTGCATCATTAAGTATAACTTCTAAAGGCAGATCAGACATCAGAAGACCCTTACCAATTTAATTCTTTTTTTGAATATTTTTCATTTCTTTCCACTGCTTATTTTCCTTCCTAACACACTAGCCATAAGCCACTAACTTCTATACAGAGACACAGCATTTTGGTCATTCTTTTTTGATATGATTTTCCCAACAAGCTAGCTGACTCCACAGTGCTCTTCTTTCCCTCTTTTTTTCCCCTTTTCCCAAATATTTTCTATCATTCCTTTGTCAAGACATGTTGATAGCTTTTCGCTCTGGCATTTATAGCTAAGCAAATAATTTTCAATTACTAACACACTCAGAAAAAGCTTTTTTCCTTCTTGGATATTACCTGAAAGAAGATCTTGAGCTGAATTTATTAGAGTACTTTTGGTGTCTTAAATTCTGTTAATCTCTGCTTGTTAAAAAATATTTATGCTGCCTAATTTGTGACAGATTGAAAAAAGTCATGTAGCACTGATTGTTTCACTTGAGTTTCTTGGCAAAACTGAAGGTCTCAGATGTAGAAAAAGTGCACTAAAGTATGAGTGAAAACACTAATTTGTAAACCTCAATATAAATTTCTCTCAGTCACTCTAATTCTCCACAGTCATCTTCATTGGAACTTTAGCCAAAGGTAGCTTTCAGCACAATGCTTTCTTGCGATAGCATGAGTCTGTCTCCAATCACATATTTGAATCCTTCTACCAGTCATCCTTGTTCAATCTGTTTTGAGTTGATTTGGAGAGCAATAACATTGCAGAAGCCCAGACAACATTTTTCACAGGCTACATATCAAAGCAATTTTAAAATGGACAGTTACAGTGTGCTGTTATATTTCCTCTGTTCTCAAGGGGTGAGACTAGTGTACAAAGTCAAGAAAGAAATAACAACGATAGCCAAATTACCACTGCACAATTATTACATTATTACATTCTTGATCAACCCAAAAATATTTGGCTACTCTCTTTTTCAATAAAAAACTGTGGCATTTTGTCAGTTTTCCAAAATACTTAGGGCCTAAAGTCTTAGAAATTTTGGTATGAGTATTCTATTTCAAGAATCATCTTTCTTCACATTACACTAATGAAACTCCTTCATCTACAGCATTGTTATTTGAAAGTGAAACAAATACTTTTAAGTGAAAGTATCTGGAAAGCCAGAGTACAAAGAAACCATTGAGGTCTACACATAAACTTCCTTATAAGGGAAGAAATTTTGATGAGGGAAATGCAATCTTCCCCTCTGGGAAATGTAGTTGATCCGCATTACTCAATGACTGTCCTTATCACTGGGACTTGAACCAGCACTCTGCTTGCAGCTTTTAAGATTTAATTATACCTGAAAATCAGTTTTTTCTAGTGCAGTCTGGTGACTAAATAGGGATAAAGAAGATGAGAAGAAACAAAATGGAGAGGTAAGGATTCTGTGTCCTAGTCCCACTTCTGCTACTGAGCAGGTGGGTGACCTTCGACAAGACATTTAACATCCATGACTTATTGCTTCAACTGCCAAATTAGACAAGGCTGACCTGCCTTTGAGGGGGTTGTGAGCTTCAATTCTTAACAACTTGGTACAGAACCACTCAAAACTGCAAAATAGAGGCTTTCATCGTAACTAAGATATTGAGACTTCAGCTTAGTAGAAGTTAAAAATCAGCACTTCTTGTAACCCTGGGGATGATGATGTAGATCCACTTGAGTAAGCACAGGAAGGCTCTTAAGGATGGGCAGACGAACAATCACAGAATAAATGAATGAAGAGAAACATCCAGCACAAGTTTTCCTAGCTGTCCTCACCTCTGTTGCATTGATTAATAGGGAACAATGAAGTAAACAGTGCTAGAGGACAAACCAAGCAGCAAAGAATTGTAACTGACAATTTGCTGCTAAAATACATAGTCCCTTGTAAAACCTATTGATTAATGAAGTCTCTCTACCAGCATAAAAAAATACACACACAACAGAGGGAAGCAAATTTGAGTAAATACTCTCATTTAGAAAACTCAGCATCATGCAGCACTTAATCTGTCTGCTATTCAATAACAGCAGCACACACAAGTAACTTTTCCCTTTTGTTATTACTCACCTGGAGCTATTAGTCATCAGACTACAAACAAAAGACCAAAAGGAGACAGGAGAAATGATGAGCTTATTTCTCCCTTGAGGCAGCTATTGAGGAGGGCAATGAACTCAGGGAGGGATTCCCAGCAGTCTCCCAGCCCTGATGGAACGGGAATCGCAGCGGGGGTGTGCACTGAGCATGGAAGAGGTGCACTCTTCTCTCGGCAGGGATACAGGGTGCCATCAGCAGGACCCTAAAGTCACCTTCAATTGCCAGCCAAAGTTTTTAGTACAACACTGCCATCTATTGCCTAAAGTTCCAGATTTAAATGAGGTTGGATATTACAAAGTGGTGTCTTGTGAGATGGTCCCAGATCTGAAACCATATGTGGCACCCCACTAGCCAAACACTGCAGAAGTTACAACCTAGACATATCCTTTGACCTTCCAGCCCGAGCAAATTATCATAACAGGTTGCCAGGTCAAGGCTGTATAATGAAACAGAAGCTGAGCAGGCTGGATATTTGCAGATAAGGCAACACAAAAAAGGAAAGGTGCTCTAACTGTTCTGTTCTGACTAAACCCTTCTGAATTAACCTGCATTAACCTCTTGAATACCACACTGCACTAGAGATTTATCCAGAAGATGTACAATGGAACAAGAAGAGCTGATTTCAAATGGTTATCATGTTAGAGCAATATTAAATAATCCAAAGGTCAAAGGAGGAAGAGGACTTCTTGTACAAGTCTGATTAATAGAATATTAAATCATGCTAAAGCAATACTTTATCTGAGTGTAAATTCAGGCAAGTGCTTTTCCCCCTTAAAAAATAGACTGCAACGCTCATCCACTGGTTTTTGTTCAGGTTGGAACGCATATTTCTTAGTTCATTATTCCACACCATTATGCAGCTAGATAAACATTAATATGTAGAAATAAAACTCAGATTTGAGACCACAGCTTTTGAATATATAACTGCCACTGCTTCCAGTGAGGGAAAAAGATTCTGGGGTTTGTTGAGAAACATGGACCCAGATGTAGTTTGATGCATCCTTCAAGTTTCAGTTTTGAAAAAGAATAAGTTGTGCACTTCATTCTCCTGGGGAAACAAATTCAATTAGGCCCATATAAGAGAGAGAATAAAGCAAATTAGACTTTAGTGTTGGCAAGGAGTAGATCAGAAAACAAAAATATGTAACATTAATGATATTAAATCTTTTATCCACAAGAAGACCAATTCTAGAAAGTGTAAAAAATTCAATTGAAATCTCCCCATTTTTCTCCTTTCTCAGACTTCAGGCATTGCCATCCTATCTATTTGATTAAAAGTACTACATTAGATTTTACCGCTTTATACGGGTTTGTCTTTTGAAATGGGCTTTTTAAAATCTGTCTTTTCACTGCACTAGCTACCCACATGAGCTCAGTCCTATGAGAAAACATATGAACTCCAGGGCAAAGGTCCTAGAGTTACACAACTGATAGGAAGGATGTTCTATGCCACATGAGGTCATATTTAATCTCTCTGGGAATTCTGGAGATGCACTAGAGGATTATCAGTAGAATAATTTTCAAAAATGTCACCCAAATAATTATATGGTGGAGTAGCTCAAAAAGGCTCTCCCAGCTCACCTGCCTCTTGATCATTCTGTCACATTTCACAGCTGTCAAGAAGTCATGTTGTTTGAATGCAAAGCCAATAACTTGGTGTGATTTCAAAAAAAAAAAAAAGGAAAACATTTGAATTTTCCTCTACATTTTTGTATGTGAGAATTTTTTACAATTCATCTTTCTCCTGAAAAAATAATTTTCTTTCCTTGATTTTAGTTCTGTTATAATTTATGTTACATGCCTACAATTTTTGTGTTTTTTCATTTTATTATTTCATAAAAAGAAAAAAGGAAGAAAGGTGTCAAGGACCAACGAAAGGAAAAAAAAATCCACAGTGAAAAAGAGGAATGGGAAGAGACATTTGGTAGGGATATAAATAATTTAAATAATAATAATAAATAAATAATTTAAAATAATTTAAAAAACCCTCAGGTTATATTGATGGAATATTGAAACCACTGCAATTCTGAAGACTGATTCATTGCAAAATTAGATGGGCCCGATTCATAATACCATCTTTGACTGGTAAAACTAGATGATCATCTGGCTGAAAGATCTAATCTTGATTCTTTCATCTCTGAAAAAAAATCAAATTCAGGTTTATTTTTATCAAGTAGGTGCAAGAAAAAGTAATCAGAGCATTGATGTTCAGGTTTTCAGTATTAGATATTGAATTTTCAATTTTAAAAAGATATTTTTAATTCAGATTTGTTTCTAGACCAAAAGAGCTTTTTTATTTTTTTTTTCCCCTAATGCTTTGGAAGCTCAAAACCAACTATACTTAAATACTTCAGCTCTCCATGTAATTCAGGAAAATATGCTTAGCATTTTGATCGGAGGTATAATTTCCTAATTTTTAACAACTATAGTGAATAGCTTACTTACAGAGAGTTAGCTATTTGCAACACTTTGTGTCAGCTTATGCAAATTCAGAAGTTGTCCAAAAGCTGCCCACATCTTCAGGTAATCACTTATCATTAGGTGCAGTAAGCACTGAAATGAAGATGGATTCTCCTACCCTCCAACGTTGTGATGCTAGACAATATTGGCTTCTCAGAGAGCGAAAGCTGAGCTTTGCAGCTCACGTGACAATAGTATCCTATGGCTCCTAGTGTTACCTGGACATTAGGGAGGGTGTCAGAGGCTTTTTACCTCACCAATGTGCAGATTCTGTCAAATTCCACAATAGTGCTTTTAAGAGCCCGTACTCCTAGTCTGTACCAAAAGTCCACCAGTCAGCCTGTAAACAAAATACTCGAAGTAAAAGGAACACTAATGTGGTTAGACATGAATCAACATGACTAACTCTATGACAGTTTCTGTCTCATGAGAAAAAAAATCAGAGGGGGCATATTCATAGCCACTATTCCTAATGTCTCTATGGCAATTTTGGCAGCTGCTCATGTAAGCATTGTTCATTGTTCATTTCTTCCAAGTCAGCTCAATCTCACACTCTGGCAGTTTTGATCTGTGGCCTCCTAGATTAATACAGCACAAACAATTCCAACTATCACAGCTCACATCAAAAGCTTTTAAAATAAGCAGAATTGCATTAAACTGTGCCAGTGAGAGCGACAAACACAGTGGCACCTGGGTGGTATTTGAAAGTCTCCCAAAAATCACAACAGATGACTAGAAAACACAATAAATTTAATTTTTAAAGAAGTTTAGCCTGGTCTTGATTCTTCTTAAATACTCTGCTGTCAATCTGTGGAAAACTGTAAACTTTTTTTTTGTAAATTCAAATGGAAAAGAATGTTTCGTGGTTTGTTTTTTTAAAATATATGTGGAACAAAGTTCGATGAAAAATACATGTTCTATGAAATACAAAAGCCCACTTTGCAAAGATAAGAACTTCAAAGTTCATCTGAAGGAAGTAGTGAGCAAAGATCTGCACACAGAGGATAAACATGTGCAGAATAATATGTCTCCTTTAATTATACAACTTTAAAATCTGCTTGAAATATAAGTATTTCTGGAAATCTTAACAATATTTATTATTATCAAAATTTTTCACTATGTAGAATGGCAAAACCACAAAATATAACCTAGTTAATCTTAGAGAATTCAACACATTGTGTGTTGTGTTTGGTTTTCTCATTGAGTAGCTCCACTCCTGAAGAAAAAAATCAAGCTGTGACTCCCTTTAGGATGCTGAAAGTTGAAATAGGAAGAGAAGAACAGTACCCATCATGTGACAGTGATATGATTGGTTAGCATAGTATTTATAAGCACATCCACTTAGTTATGAAAATAACCTATATAGTTCCCAATGGGAGTAACAAGGAATACAGAATGTTTTTACAGTGAAATTTTATGAACTAAAACAGTAATTTAGAAGTAATTATTATGAGAACAGCATCATGGTAGGATAATCAAGAGGCATTTTCAGGGCAGCTGACAAAAAAAATATCTCTAATGTTGATTTTATTTAAAATGGAAAGAAAAGGGGACCATGCTTTGTCTGCAGTGGAAATGATACAGAGAGGTCACCAGCAATGCAGCTAATCTACAATATGGTACATTTCAAAGACGTGTGTAATAGCCTGGATTGAAGTTTGGTTTACTTTATAGTAAAAGGTAATTAGAGCTTCTTACTAAATCTACTCAAGATCAGTTGTGCCTAACTAAAGGACCCCAGCACAACCAGTTCCATGACATTCCAATTCCCTATACATTTGCATGCCCACCACTGGTGCTACTGGCATACATGGTAAAATTTATATATTTTGAAATACTCTGATAATTCAAGTCCTTGGTAGCATTTGGTGTACTACTGTAATTGCTATGCTAAGACAGAAAAAAGGCATGGCTATGAGTACGTGCCCAGGAAGACAATGTTTCTTCAGGGGGGTCATAGTAGGACTAAACAATTAAATTTATCCCCTTCAGAAGCACTAGACTTTAAAGAGACGCATCAGACCTCCTCTGTCTACCTGATCAACATGCAGCAGATGGGCTTTTTTCTGTCTCATTCTATTTCTGTCTTTCTCAGATATATGGCAAAAGGTCCACAGCCATCAATACATTAGGTCACCTCCTGTCACTCAGCAGTAAGAGCTGTGTTAGACAGGAGAAGCCTTGAGAGTTTTCCTCTGTGCTTTCCAGAATCTATCACTTGGTCACATTCCCTTTATGTAAAATCTGAGGTTTAATGGAGAATTATGTCTCCGCTCCTTTAACAAAGCTCTAATCTTGCCAGTGTTTGTTATGCTGTCTACAATGTACCTCTGCAGGGCATGGTTTGCAGCAGAACTGGGAATCATAGGATCTCATTTTATACTGCTGTGCAGCACAGCACCTGTTATTTCTTCAGGCTTTTCCTTTCTTCTCCATTAAGTGGAGGCAATCTTAAATCACAAGGTATATGACTATGGAATATTTTCAAATTTAAAGTTCATATTATGTTCTTTTTCAGCAAAGAATCTTTAGGCAGGAAAGCATCTTCAAAATGGTAAGAGAACACCTCAAATCAGTGAGTGACAAACCGTGTAAGAAAGCTAGAAATATACTGTAATAGCCTTTCTTCCACAATATCATAAAAATTCTGTCATCCTTCATTTTGCTTTCAGTTTAGGAAGTTTTTATCATTGAAGAGAAGCCAGTTCACACTTCAGCTCCTGGTAAGGAGCTGGATGGTTGTTGAAATCAACTGGAAGGGTAACCTTATTTTGGACCTGAGATTAGCTCAGTTAGCTAGAGCCACCTGCAAATAATGCCAACGTTGTGGCTTCAAGCCCTGTGTGGGCCATTTGCTTTTAAGATTTGGACTTGATGGCCCTTGTGGAGTTCCTTCCAACTCAGAATATTCTGTGACTATAGAAATGCAACTGCCATGTGTGCCTTAGGATGTGAAATGCTTTATAATCTCAGTTTATCTTTCTCCTACTTAAAGGCTAGGAACAGTAGGAAGGAGAACTAGAAGACCTTTACTTTGACCCCTTTGCCCAGCTGTGATTGTGTCAAGCAAACAGGACAGGGGTTTCTCTCTGATCTACATTGGAGTTTTTTGGCTTCTGCTGTATATTTACAAAGAAATTCAATTCCTTTTCTTTTGCCCCTCTCAGTAATGGGTTTGAACTGGGATATATTCATGCTACAACATTTTGGATTTCTCCTCAGTGAGTGCTAAAACTATTAGTTTTCTTTTGGGCTAAATTTCCTCAGTACAGCAACTAATGGCACTGGTATCATTTATGCATGTTGGATTTATTATCTATAGTTACCGGGTTGGATCATTTTTCTGTATGCTGAAATGGAACATAATTGGGCTATTTTTCATAACAAATGGAGTGTACCTGTGTAGAAGGCAGTTGGCCTACATCAAGTTTTGCCTCAATATTTTTAATAGCTCCAACAGAGAACTGATTTCACTTCTCTGTTGGGGTCTTTCCAGACTAATGTTTTTCTGTTTGTTTAATGACACAGAAGTTGGTCTCTGTCATACTGTTATGAGTGATAAAGTATAAGTCCTGGTTATTTTTGCACTGCTTTTTTGGAAACAAGGTGAACAAGCAAATTCTGAAAAGAAGTATTGCTACCAGTACTTGAATTCTCTATACTAACACGACACTAATGGTCTAGACCAGTGAGTTACTTGCAAGAATGTCTGGGTTTATCTTATTTAAACACAAAATCTGAACAAAATTCCTAGGAGACATTCCAGCTTAGCAGTTCTTCATTATTATTGTAATAAAAAATATAATGCAACAATATAATAAAATATAACAGAATAATAAAACAACACTGTACATCTCTGTAATCTATTAATACCTGATTTAAAATTGACATCTCCAGCAAAAAGAGAATTAATCCATCATGGTCAATGAATAAATTCAGTGCAAAAAGACTACTGTTTTAGTGATCTGAGATGCCTGAGTTTTTTTCTTTTCTTATTATGTGGTATTCGACGCAGGCATGCTCCAGTAGAAGAGAAAAAATTAGAACTATTCATTAAAATCAATGAATGCTCTTTGAGCATCTGCTTTTGTTTGGGTTATGTTTTCCGGGTGATTCTTTGAATCACAGTTAAAGAAGACTCAGACACACAGGGAGAACACCAGGCACTGTCTTTATTCCTTAATGCCTTTATCCTCAAATAAGCTACTGGGTAGAGATGAGAGACACAGTAGCACAGTATCAATCACATCTGCTTTCCCGTGTATTCCTATGCTAGGCACCTGGTAAGGAACACAGATGTTCATTTTAAATATAGTTTGCGGTGGAGCTTCAGCTGAGGTCTATGTCTTCGTGGAAAATGAGTGCTTATTATAACACAAAATGAGACTGTAGCACTTTGTAATCCTGTCCCCGTCTCCATGTATTCCCATGGTATATAGGTATATGTGTTCATGCACATGCCTCACATGACTCTGTGTGTGTGCATGTGTTACAGTATATTTAGAATATTTAGAATCTTCATACAGTGAGATTACCTAGTAGGCTTTATCTTCATCACTTATGCCTTTCATTCAGATTGATTTCTTTAAACGTGGTGAGCATGAAGCAAAACGGCAACTCCCGCTTTTCCCTCCTAATTCTGCAGTTCTGGAAGTCTGCTGTATAAAATACTATTGAGAATGCCTCAAGGAGGTCATAAGTGTGCAAAAACTTATGGTGAACTCCTATTTCACCTGAATGACTCTTTTGCATGAATTTAGATCACTATTTTCCTTTCCAAAATGCCTGTGATGCTCACAGTATAGGCTCTATGGCACACCTCCAAGCATTTGGATTACACAGAATAACCAAACCTTGATTTAAGTGTATTTTAGTAATTTGAACAACAGATCCCTTTGGTGAGAACTAAGAGGTAAACAAATATATTTCTTAATTCATTTATTTATCTGGATTTATATGAACACTAGTTTTAAAGCAAAGATCTAGAAGTCAAAACAATGATGTTAGCTGTTAGAAATGTGTGCACTAATGTGATGTAAACAGAATATATCTTCTTCCAAAAATGGTCTGAATGAAATCAAATTCTAATTCATGCCACTTTTATCAACTGGCATACATATGAATACTAGCCACTCTCATAATTAGTTTTGTTACTGTAATGTGCATAGACCCAATCCAAAATCAAGGCTTCACTCCATCTGTGTAATGCTTTCATAGGGAAGAGACTATGGTATTGCATAAAGCCATTGTAAGTAACAGTTCAGTTAAGAGTCTGAGAAGATACAAAGAAAAGTACCATTTTCCTTGAAGGAAAAAGGTGAGACAAAAATATTCAGCTAGAGGAAGAGACATCATGGAGGAAGGAGAAATATCATGCAATTATTAAATCATGAAAGTAAGGAAGAAGTTAAAAGATAAAAATTTGTCTTTCATATAAAGAAAAAACTGTACAGGGAACCCAATGAAATTACCAGGTAGGAAATAAAAAACAAATAAAAAGCAGCATTATTTCTAACAAGAGGCACTAATATTTACTATGTTTTTCTTTCTAAGACCATAAGGAAAGTGAAAAGCGGGAATGTTTCCAAAAAGGGATCATAGAACTGCATCAAGGGTAAGTCAAAAAGCAAAAAACACAGAACTATCTAGATACAGACTCTGGAACTTGAAGTCTTTGGGAGAAGATTCTCCACCTCCACTCCACCTCAGCTGAAGTACTGTGTCCAGTTCTTGGGAACGAAACATAAGAAGGACATGGACCTGTTGGAGTGAATCAAGAGGAGGGATGCAAAAAGGATCAGAGGGCTGGAGCATCTCCCATATGAAGACAGGCTGAGAGAGTTGGGATTGTTCAGCCTGGAGAAGAGAAGGCTCCAGGGAGACTTTACAGCAGCCTTTCAGTACCTAAACGGGGCTTATAAGAAAGCCAAAGAGGGATGTTTAACATGGGCATTTGGCGATGGACAAGGGGGATTGGCTTTAAATTGAAAGAGGAAAGTTTTAGATTAGATATTAGAAAGAAAATCCTCACTGCGAGGGTGGTGAGGCACTGGAACAGGTTGCCTAGAAAAATTGTTGATGCTCCATCTCTGGAAGTGTTCAAGGCCAGGCTGAATGGGGCCTTCAGCAATCACGTCTCATGGGTGTCATCCCTGTCCGTGTCTTGGGGATTGGAACTAGGTGATCTTTAAGGTTCATTCCAACCCAAACCATTGTATGATTCTTTGGATTGTTGACTGTCAGAAGCTGGGAGGATATATCATGTAAAGTGCATCAGACCAGTTGTTAGTCCAACATGGATATTGAAGCGTATGAAGTCAGTCTGTATCCCAGTCCCCCCTTCCTGTGTCAGATTTACAGTTGGAGGAGGATGTATTTCAAGGAAAAGATATTTGGGCAAAAGAGCATCAAAGTTCAGTCAATAAACTTCTCTAAGGAGAGTCTGTGTATGTTTCCTTGTCACTGTTTGTTGTAGTCAATCTGCATGTAAAAATAACAGTTGTAGATGTTCACACATTCTGTTATAATTGCACAGAAAAATGATAAGAAGGGAAATAGAAATACAAGGAAGGAAAATTACTCCTTCCTGTGTGCCAGTGGCAGAACTAGACAAACACTTCCACTTCCTAGACTATTACTTCCTTTTACCTTCTCCATTTGCTATACCCTAGTGGCAGCTGGTGTATGGCAGAAAAGATGACTTGCAGTTTGTCCTGAAGATCAATGGATCGGTAGCAAATAGTCAGGATGACTCCCTGAGGACTCCTTGATGGAAGGTCCTTTAAAACCAGGGTGCTTTAGCATGGTCATTGATTGCAGCTGTGACATTACTGCAAAGTTCTGCTGGTCTTCGGATTTGAAGTCACAAGAGTCTTTATAGACCAAAACCAATAATTTGTATTGCACTTGAAAAACAGCACCTATGCTTCAGCTCAGTGCCTCCTGTATCAGCTCTGCTTCTTATCTAATTTATGCTTCATTTCCTTGCAAAATGTATTGCAGTAGTCCAGTTCCCAAGTAATTCAGGCATGATGGTAGCAGCAGTGTACTAACATCTGCAGATACACAAGAAAGTAATTTTGGCATAGGAAGGTATAAGCATAGCTAAGAATTTTACAACCCTTCCTCTTCAGTTCTATGTCAGATAAAGAAAATATTGTGCATAACACTGATGACTGAAGGATTGCTAAAAGCAAAGAAACACACTCCTACATTGATAATACACTACTACATTGATATTTTTTTCCCTAACAATACAATGAATGCAGGATTAAGAGATACAACCCTTTAAAACAAGTCAAAAATTGCATATTACAAATGCTACTGAAACTTGATTTTTGATTTTTTTTCTCCCTTACCTAAAACAATCAAAGCTGTAACTAATTGCACTGAGAAAAAATTTAAGAAAGGTCTAACTTCACAGAGATACAGCAGGGTTATCTCTTTGCAATAACGCTGTCTAATAAATAAGTTTCAGGAACACACATTAGTTAACATTAGAAATGCTTTCAAAAATTAATCTAGCTACAAATTTACTTGTTCCAGTTGATATGATTTATAATACTTAAATATGCAAAGCATGAATTTGTTTTTCTGGCATGTTTTTTAGTGGAAGCAGTTAATAGAAAGCATCTTAAAAAGTGATTCTTTTACAAACAAACAAAAAAACCCCAACAACAAAAAAAAGCCTACAATTTTGCATTCTTAAGGATGAGATCCATTCCTACTCTACATCAGTTTGCATTTCACTGACTTTAACAATGCTTTTCCTTATTTTCACCAGTACAATGGAGTTTTGAAACAGGCTTTAAAGTTGCATTAATTCATATAAATTCACACCCAATTATGATGTAGATTAACAGAACATGACAAACCACCTATCATGTATTTTCTCACAGACAGGTTTTTTGCTCTTCTATATTTATTACAAGCTCAGCAATTTGGAGTGGGTTTTTTCCCCCCTTGAAAACCCAGTTTACAGAGTTATATTATTTTTAAAGAAATTCAAGTTTCAGTTTTCAGAAAAGAAACTTCAAGTTCTCATGGCTGCTAAGAGACATTTGGAAAGGTTAATGTGAAATGATCAAACACTAGAAGGCAAATAATATAAAGATCCCATGGGATATTACTTTTAAAATCTCATGATTTTTAAACCAGTTTTATGGGATTAAAATTGCAGCAGGGGAGGTTGAGGTTAAACATTAAGAAACCCTTTTGCTGTAAGGATAGTTAAGTAGTAGGACAGTTTGTCTAGAGAGCTTGTGATTTCCCACCAGTGAAGGTTTTTAAGAGCAAACTGGACAGGTTTTTACTCAGGAATGTTTTAGCTCTCATTGATTCTGCCTTAAGAGGTGGAGTAGTAATATGAGGTCATGTAGTGAGTTCATGTCTTGTCCCATTTTTAATAGTAATGATTTATAAAGAATTTACCATTTTTAACACGTTAACAGTGATAAATGCAAAATCACTTCATCACTACTTGTAATGCATTTCTTATCAATATTGATAATAAAAATCTTTAAAAAATTTGACATCAGTAGAAAAACTGGAATGAATTCATTTTAAAAAGCTAGAGTTTTTCCCCAAAGTCCTTTCTGGGGATTCTAAGGGATCTCTACTCAGGATATGTCTTTAAAGACTCTTAAAACTATATTTTTATCTGCCCCGTGTAATCCTAATGGACAGGTTTTGTTTCATTTTTCCTATTCTCATCTAATTTTCTTATATTGTAGCATGTTAATTTTTAATTTTTTTTTTTTCTATTGTGGTTTTTGAGTTCTGTTGCACTGTGGCCCAGCTGATATTTTAGGTGGTAGCTTTCTTATATGAAAATGATATAGGATTACCTTGTTAGTAAAGGAAAAAAACAGGTCAATAAATAGTTTGGTAATGACTTTTGAGGTAATTTGCTCTGTGTGGACTCTCAGCTGTTAGCACAGAATGTATGCAGTGCACACCATGTATAATATATGCCCTTGATATAAGAAATCCTCAAAAGTTACTGCATATCTATTACAAAAAGGAAAATTGAAGTAACGTTTTTCAAAAAAAATCAAGTGTTAGTTTGCCATTGAACTTTGTCATGCTTCATGTTATTAGCCTCAATAATATTACTCTGAAGGCTTTCTCTAGAAAAGAAAAATATGCACAACTCTTAACATCCTCCTCCCAGCATTGCCAATATCATTTTCCTTTCAATCATCAAAGGAGACCTTTGCCCCTGGAGCTTATTTATTGTTGATTTCATTGGAAGAAGGTTTCCTATTTATGTGTTTATTGACATTATTTCTTAATTGGCAGGAAGTTATTTGTACTTGGTCTGCCATACTTGAGGGAGCACAGTGAAATCAACTTATTTTTCTGCATCTCAAGGGCTGAGGGATTCCTAACGTGTGCTCTGTAGGCAGAACAAACCATCTACCATGTCCCAAGCAGTGGTTAGAACTCCTAGAGTCACCTGAAGCCTACTGCTGACTCCCATCACTGCCAGTCAGTTCTGTCCTTTCTATGCCTGCTAATAAAATTGCCTCAGACAACCCCATGCATTTCTAATGCAGTGCTTTGCTGCTGGTGTTTTGGGTTAGCCACACGTTTATGGTAGAAACAAATAAACAAAAAAGGCAAGACTTAAACTGCAAATGCAACCTAGGCTGTTTCAGCCTTAAATAACAGAGAAGCTGTTGGTCTCAGCTTTTAAATAAAAGGGATATTGTGTTCAATTTCTTGAACTTGTCCTATTCCTACCTTAAGAGTCCCAAACCAGGGAGAAATACAGTGAAAGATTCCACATGTAATGTGGTCATACTGTTTATTCAGTTGCCATTTGTCAGTTCCTGGTACTCCATTCACTACAGAGTGGACTCCAGTAGGGGGACTCATTCACTAGCAGTCCTAAAATATGTTCTTTGTTTTAGTTTTACTACTTTTTTGCATAGAAACCAGTGTTCCCCAACCATCCCCAATTTACTGTGCACATGTATCCATCGTCCAGTTCTACTACATGGAAAAGAAACCAGGAGTATATATCTTTGCGCTAACTCTATAGTTCAGTACTAACTATTAAAGATATAAGGTGACATGGCCCATCTCCAAAAGGTCAGATGACCTCTTTCAGGGTCATCCCTCTGATATAATGATATTGTGGGAATGACAATGGCTATTGTTCATAGACTTTGCTCCCTTTTATGGCATTATGTGGCAAAATGACTGTCATATCTCAGCATGAGTTCTTGTGATGATATCATTGGTCAACTCCAGCCAGACAAGCATGCAGTAGTGTTTTTTTTAAAGAGATCTTAATCTCATGTACTATTGCTAGTTTGATTCCAAGCCATCTTTCTGCAAAAATGCTGAATTATCAATAATCTGTGTTTTATACTGCTGTTGGTATGCATGTGCAGAGTCATGTTGGAATGCAAGCTCAAGTCCACTAATTGTTTCAGTTCTAAAATTGTCTGAAGGTGAGATAATAGCATTAATATCTCTTTTGATAATGTAATTAATAGATAAATAATGGTAGCTGAATGCACATAGTGATTTATTTGACAGGCCAGTTGATCCTCCAGGTATAATAGCACAGAATTGGGAGCACAGACGTCAGAGGGAAGTCAGAGTTAGAGGTCAGGAAGGCATTTAGCAACCATAGGAGAAGGTGAAGAATACAAAAGGTGAAAGGAAAAGATCATGAAATATTTGAACAATGTGAAATAGTTTCCCATATTTTCCTTCTAAATTCTAATTTCATTTTGAGAGCTTAGAGAATTTCAAGGAGCATGAGGACTCCTTTATTTTTGTTCAGAGGAACACTTTGTGTCTACACTTTTCTCACAGCACTACAATATAGTTTGTATAATATTGGGAACAATACCTATAAATTGTATAGCCCTAAATACCAATGTTTGGATGTGGGAAACAGTACCAGGCCTGTGGATTTCTTGACAGGGAAAGAAGAATTTGGCCTTGGCCAGACTGCTGTGTAGCCATAAAGATAAACAGCTTGCAGAGACTGAGAGAACTTAGGAGAAGCAGCAGATAACAAACTTGGATGAGTTTGTACAGAGACTGTAGTTTGTGGCCAATAGGTGGTTGTTTCTGTGTAATGAGCACCAATAATGTTAGCACACGTGCAATTAGGAAATATATAAAAGTAGCTGTGTGAAAAAATAAAGAGAACAGGAGTTAAGTTTCACTTTTATCTATTTGGGATCTTCGCCTGCTTTTTATCGAGTCTGTCCCAACAACAACATTTGGAGAATTATTGCAGGAATCCAAGTACTACTATGCAAAAACAGTTGAAGTTGGTGTCTTTCAGGCATTTTATACTAAGCACTGTATGGTGTCTGAAGCAAATGAATTGTAGAGAGCATTATTCTTAATAGATGCTAGAACTTTTAGAACTGATTTTGTCAGGAATACAGTGGCAAGAAAGTGGAACCTGTATCAACAAACAATGGGTTTGTAGAAGACCATTAGTAGATTGTATGATTTCTGGCACTAATACATTCTTTTGGTGTGTTCATTCTTTCTTGTTGCTCCAGAGAAGCTGTTATGGAATATTTATTTACTTCTTAATTTATAATAGAGTAATTTCAATCAGAAGGGACCTACAAAGATGATCTACTCCAACTGGCTGACCAATTCAGGGCTGGCCAAAAGTTAAATAATGTTATTAAGGACACTTTCCAAATGCCTCTTGATTTCTAACAGGCTTGGGGCACCAGTTGCCTCTCCAGGAAGCCTGTTCTAGCGTTTGATCACTCTCCTGGTAAAAAAATGCTTCCTAATGTCAAAACCTTCCATGGTGCAACTTTGAACCACTCTCACACATCCTGTCACTGGATACCAGGAAAATATGACACAAAAATTAAGCCTGTAGGAGGTTTTGACTCTAAAGACACACACAGTATGTAGCAAGAAGCAAGATGGTGCTGAAAGAACACAGTAATAGGAAAATAAAAGTAGATACTTAGGTCACACAGGGGCCAACTTACCCCTGTTAAGCAACAAGCACACAGTGTAGAATTTAGTTGTGTACAACTGTGGACAAGCTGGAGGCCAGCTTCCAGAGAGTAAAGATCTTAAAGGAGGAGGAGTAAAGTCAGATGAGCAGAATTAATCTACAAATTGTATCCTGAGATTCCTTTGCCTGAAAGTTGAGGTTTCTTTATTAGTGCAAAGGAAGAAACTAACAGAATGCTTTGCTTTTACAGATACCCAAAAGCACTAAATAAAGATGTAAAAAAAGGAAACATGTTTCAATAATCAACCAAGGGAGAAAATCTGGGCCATATGGCTGATGCCAACCAGCTATCTAAAACAGACACATCAGCCTCTGCCCTTATACCATCAGTGTATATGTTCAAAATATTTAACACTCCTTTAGGATCTTACTGAAAATTGTTATTTTGATTTGTTTTGGGATGTGAGCTGTTTCTGTAGAACATTTTTTTTATGTTACTGAGATTAAAAAGATATAGTGATATTTTTATTTGGGAGAAAGCCAACATCTAGAGGATACTGGCATGTATTGGAGGAAAGGAATTGCTGTTGGGTTAAATATTTAAAAAAAAAAACAAACAAATCCTGATAATTTTGACATCATCATCAATACCATCCTTACAAACAAGAAAAAGAAACAGATGTGAGATATTTATACTTAACTGAAAATAACCATGTGGAAAGATGCTAGTCTGCACTGCAACTTACAAAACAGATCAGGTTAAAAACCTTCAGGAAATAATTTAAACTATTAGCACAGATTGGCTGATCATTTCCCAAATCAAAGTTTCAGCCCTATATGATATGTTATTTTGATCACGATACATTAGTTATTGGAGCAAACTAATGAAAAAGGATCTTTTAAGTCACTGAGATACTAAAAATCTAAAAAAAAAAACCAAAAAACCACAAACAAACATACAAAAAAACCCAAAAACGAAACAAAGATGCAGAAACATTTTATGATTAACAATACTACAGATGCTTTGTTGTATGTCAAAAATACAGCAGAAAAGCCACATTGGTCTCATATAAAAAAAAAATGCCTCCCAAAGGAAAGCAGTCATAGATTTTTTTGTGTCAACTACAAAACTCAGTATTTATTCTAGATCATTTTCTTACTCCTCTAAGAGTCTCCAATGAGATAATGTTATATACAGGCATTTGTTCAAATCGGGGGGTTTTGCTACACACCAAGTACCTTTAGAAGCACATATAATCTAGAAAGTCTTCAATGAAGTTTTCACAAATTGACTGAAAATAAAATAAATAGCAAAAAAAAAAAAAAAGAGAAATAAGATTCTATTAGGCACCTACAGAAAAGAAACAGTGAAACCTGGTTTATGACTCATAGAACTGGAAAGCTGGTAATCTTAGAAACTCATGACTGAAATCTCCAAGTAATTGGAATTAGACAACTCAGGAAGGAAAAGACAAAAAAAAAATCAGCTTGAATTCAGTATGGAAACAACTAGCCAAAAACATGCACATTAGATACAAAGATCTGGTCCAGTAAGCAACAGGCTACTAAAAGCTGCAAGGCAGATTTACTGCATTTTTTTCCATGTTCTTTTGCCCTTTTCTAGCTATTTACTACTGGATGCTCTCAGAGAAAGGACAAATGGGGATAATGAGGACAGACTAGATGTAAGGAAGGATCTTCCTTGATATAAGGAAGAATTTTTTTACAATGAGTGTGGTGAAACACTAAGGCTGGCCAGAGAGGTGGTGGTGGATGCCCCATCCCTGAGAATGTCCCAAGTCAGGTTGAATGGGATTCTGATCTAGTTGAAGACATCACTGCTCATTGTGGGAGGGTTGGACTAGCTGATCTATTAAGGTCCCTTCCAACACAGACCATTCTATGATTATGAGAGTGGCTATACAGTTCTTCATTATATATTCTTTCTTCAGTCCTGATATGTAATTTCCTATTAAGCAAACACCAAAGATAACATAAAGCAGTGGTGTTGTATGATGTTTCTCTATTACCTTTGGAGATTGTCTCTCTGGATAGATCCATAATAAAAAGGAGAAAGAGGCAGATTATCCAGTCTTTGGAAGGCAGAAAAGAAATGGTTACAAAGTTGACTGTTTTGCTGGAAATTCCTTAATGAAACAAGATCCACAAAAATGCAATGTCATCCCAAACTCAAAACATACAAACATATGAACATACTCTTCTTATATATGAAGAATTTGTTTTACCTTTTCTTGAAACAACAATGCAAATATTTCAGAGGAGTTGCACAAATCTAAGTAGCAGCGAAAGAATAACTGAATCGTCAGTACCTAGTTTATTCAATAGGTTTGCATAAATCCTTGCTACATAAATCATCTATATTAAATATTAAGTTTTGACTGAGAAGAGAGAATGAAGGTAGACTTCACCACAAAGGTAAACTTATGATTATTAAAAGAAGAATTCTTTATGAGGCATCCCCTTTTCAGCCCTTACAGCTACTGCATCCCCAGTGTCTTCCTGGTGGCCTGGTTAAATCACAGGCTAGGGTCTCCCTGACCACACATGGCTCAGACTGTTGGCATGTGCACTGTAGAAGAGCAATACATGATCTCTGCAAGCTGGCTGGTGTGACTGTCAGTCACATGCTGTTGTTACCAAGCCAGTCTGTGGCACTGAAGCTGCTCTGACTGCAACAGCCCATGCAGACTGTCTTCCAGTTCACGGTTTTCTTACCAGCACCTGCAATCAGCCAGGCCTGGATCTTGTCCCCTGCCCTTGTGAAGCAGAGGAAGAAGAGCACCCATTTCTGTTATTGTGATAGCTCTGAATGGTTGCTTGAGGTTTCTGAAATATACCTTGGTTTGAACTCCAGCTGTAATTAGACTTGTTTCCAGCAGTCAGCAACTTAATGCAAAACTAGCAAGAATAAAGTGAGGATTTTGACAAGGTGTCATCAGAAAGATTTCCCCAGCACACCAGGAGGCTACTAGAGCTTTTTCAGTATAATTCCTAATATGACAGGGACTAAAGCTGAACCCTTGGTCATTCATTTTAAGTTTAAACCTTTCTAGGTCACTACTCCAAAACTATTCAAGGTAATTTTTAATGCAGAAGTCAAAGACAGAATCAATGTAACTTAAATTGAACACGCAAGTAGTAAAACTATGCATCATTTCTGAAAGGTGAATAGCATTGCGCTGACCTCTGATGAGCACTGCAGATAAGGCCATACTAAAGCAGCCATAGCAATGACCAGGCACTGGGATTTTCTTTTACAAAAAATTGCACATATTATAAATGCTCAACCCACTTTTCCAATTATTTGTAAATGGATTTGTCATGTTGAAAACACAAAGTCATGTTGTAACCATTGTTTTAATAAAGTAGTGCACACTTCACAAACTGCTTTAGGATGTCAGACTGAACGGGCTTAGAGCACTTTCGTGGTGCTTTGGAACATAAATCCAGTTTTCTAATCACCACATTACTATGGTTCTGAGAAGTTTAGCTGGAAGTAAGATAGCGTTGCCATAGTAGCTATTTGAAATACACATGCATTCGTCTTTTGCATCAGGGCATAAACTGTGGAAATTCCTCAGAACAGGTTTACAATTTTTGCACAGCAGTTCCCCACTGATGATAATACCAGTGTCAGGGGTACTTGTCCTCTGCTTGATGCAGTGAAATTCTTCCTTTCTTACTGTCATCCACAGGAGACAGTGATCAAGCAGCCATGGGTTTTCTCAAGCTACAGACTTGTGGAAGAGTTTCATGAAAGCTGCCCCACAAAAAAGGAACTGGGGTGCTGGTTGACAGCCATCTGAACATGAGTCAGCAGTGTGTCCAGGTGGCCAAGAAGGCCAACAGCATCCTGGCCTGTGTCAGAAACAGTGGGGCCAGCAGGGCTAGGGAAGGAGGTGAATCTCCTGCACTAGGCATTGAGGCCACTCCATGAGTCCTATGTTCAGCTTTGAGCCCCTCACTATAACATATTGAGGTTCTGGAGTGAGTCCAGAGAAGGGCAACAGAGCTCATGAAGGGTCTGAAACACAGGTCCTATGAGGAATGGCTGAGGGAGTTGGGGGTGCTTAGCCTTGAGAAAAGGAGGCTCAGGGGAGATAGTGTTATGCTTTACAACTACCTGAAAAGAGGTTGTAGTGAGGTAGGTGTCAACCTCTTCTTCCAGGCAAATAAGTAACAACAGGACAAGAGGAAATGTACTCAAGCGGTGCCAGGGACGATTCAGTCTGGAAATCAGGAAGATTCTTTTTCTCTGAAAGGGTGGTTAAGCATTGAATGGGCTGCTCAGAGAGATACTGGAGTCACCATCCTTGGAAGTGTTTGAGAAATGACTGGACATGGCACTTAGTGCTATGTTTTAGTTAGTATTGTGGTGCTCAGTCAGGGCTGGAACTCAATGATCTTGGGCGTCTTTTCCATCCTTAGTGATTACATGATTCTCCTTTGTGGGAGTTTTATAGAAAACTGTGATCTCTTTTTCTCGTCCTGGGATTTGGAGATGGAACTTTCACTGCTCTCTTCCTCTTGTAGACACTAGTACTTCTCTCTAGTTGCAATCATGAGCAAATCAGTATGTTATGTGACAGACACAGTTGCAATTTTACTTGAGTTCATGCCCATTTAGAAATGCTGAAGAATTCCTAAAAATACATCAATATATTTAATGCACTGACTTATCAAGGGTACAGCTGGAGATGAAAAGATGGTTTAGACTTAGAGATAAATGAAATGGTGAACTTTCTGCCAACAAAAAACAGTTTAGCTTTTAAGTAGTAGAGAGCTTGTGCTATGACTGTGTGCCCAATAGGAACAGGAATATGTATGTATTCTTTCTCATTTCCAATTCTTCTAACACGTGATATAGACCAACTTCCAGAAAGAAATTATTTTTCACTTAGCAGAGCTAGAGATAAAAAGAGTAGTAAGGGGGTAATTCTGCTGATAAGAATGTTGACCTAAGTTAAATACATCATAGTTACAGAGAAATCAAATGAAAAATGATAGACTAGTACTCTTCTAGAATATTGTCTTGTCTCTTCACTTGTTGAAAACATGAAGAAGATTCCCAATTACAAACTCAGCGAACCCAGCGTGATTATCAAAATTACACAGAAATAATACAGTATTTAAGAGTCACTGAAGTCTTACTCCTGTGCGATGTTATGCATAATGAAACATCTAAGGTGAAGAAAGGATTAATGTCCTATAATAAAGTAATTGAAAATGATATAAACTAAAAAAAGGGCAATTATGAATGTCATCAACAATTTAAAATTTGTTAAAAGTAATTATAAGGGTTAATTGCCCTTTTCTGGAATATATTACTACAGAAGAGGCAGTTAGTTTTCACTAAGGAAGTTTTCCTGCCTGAAATGAACATCTTTCTCAAACACAGTTTTGGGATGTGTCTTTGCATGCATTCCACAAGAGATTACTCCCTGGGCACAAGTGAGATAACACTCACAGATGTGCTGCAAGGACTTAGCAACCAATGGGGGAGCCAAGGAGTAGGAAGCAACGATAAAGCCCAAGGAACAAATGAAAGCCTTGCCTTTGCTCTCTGCTCTGAGGCCCAGTGCTGGATATACAGCGCCATTAGGATCTATAAGTTTTCAGTGTCCTCACTTCTGAAATAAACCTTTTGAATCCTTTTCTCTGCTTTGTTGTTCTTCAGGGGGATACCAGCATATATTTTGATTTACAATAATCTTTTTTGTGAAGGTCATCATATCCCCAGGTACTGATTTTCTCTTTTGTAATCTTTCCCACAAAAAGAAGAAAAGTAAGCAAAATGAGGCTCAGTTCTTACTCAGAAATAGACCTGTGAGCTTCCAAAAGCAAATCAATTGCCCAGAAACAAGATTTTTATAGAATTATGAAACACAATGCCCACGTAATCTCATTTATGTCCAACTATACTTTCATACAAGTCAAATACCTTGACTTGAGATTTGTTCTATGCAACCAGTCAGTTGTTTGTTCTTCAAATGTCTGTTTACTCTAAAAAATAGGAAATATAGTTTGGAATTTAAAAAATTACAGATGCATTGATCCTTTCTTTTTAAATTCTTTTTAGCATCTGCTTTTCATAAATATATAGGAGGGTCTGAATGTATCATATTGATCAAAATAAACATACAGTTCAGAAATGTCCAGCATAATGATTGAATGAATGAATGAATGAATGAATGAATGAATGAATGAATGAATGAATGAATGAATGAATGAATGAATGAATGATGAATGAACGAAGTGGAGGGCAGGTTTTTCGGCCCAATAACCATGTACAGCATACCCTCAGGGAAGGTGGACAAAAATCCATGAGAAGAATCTTGTTATATCAGATGCCCAGATGTGTCTTACCTCTGCATTTTTAAATGGTGTAAATTTTTAATGGTGTAAAATATGCACCCACATATGACTCTTTCAGATCCAGTGTGGATTATTACCTGCCATTGAAATAATTGGTTCAATAAAGCAATAACATCAAAAATGTGTAAGAATGAAATCATATGCATTTACTGCAAAAATTACATCTGACCCAACTCAGGATGTTACTAATCTACTCAAATTATCTTTTTGTCATGGATCCAACTTTGGCAATGCCATTCAGCAGTGTCATTTTGACTGCTGGCCACTAGAAACATTAAGAGTCTGTATATAATGATATCAGTGACCTATCTCCAAATAGCAACACTGAATCTGAATTATAGCATCTGAGAGGAACATATTGTCTGTGACCATTTGCTCAAGTAAATAGATGAATTAAAGATAGTGGTGAAGAATATTTTCTGTTCTTTTCAAGGCTGGATTACTACCTGGGAATTACAGATTTGGACCCTGTGATGCGACCTGTTCAGATTCAGTTCATTGATGGACAGAACAAAACTGAGGCATGTATATGTAGAGCATAAATATTACTTACACTGACATTTTTTGAGTGAGATTTTCCTTAAATTTGGTGAGGATTTCAACATTCTTTTTGATTTTTATAAGGTCTTTACTGAAGCAGCTTCATATTAATTCACTCAGTTCTTTCTCTCATGTTTTACTATTAGACCACTCATATGTAAATATGTCACTTATTTATCAGCAGGTTGAAAGACATAATTTCCATTTCTTAAGAAATTCCTACAGTCCTGATTTTTTCTAATTCAGTGTCAGGAGTAAAACCCAACATTTTAAAAAATATTTGTAGTAAAATTGAAATTCTTGATCGTATAATTTCATTACGTTGTTGAAATATTTTAAAAGAAGGACAACATGTAATTTACCATAATGTACTATATATATTATAAAATTAAGATAAATATTTGAATTGAATTAAAAATTCTAAAGGAATAACTTCTAAACCATGAAGTTAATACTAAGCTCTGAACATTATTGCAGAATTAATTTGAAATAATCTTAGTAATATAAAACCAGAATAAAATATGAAGAAATTATCTTCTATTTTCTTAATTGCAAACATGTCCAAATGTGTTTCTATAATTTTTTTTAATTCAATATGATGATAAAACTAGCTTTCTGATTTTAAATCAGTTCTTATGTAACTGAACTTAATTATACTCCCGAAAAAGCAAGAAATCCTTCAAAATCTGAAAATGTTTCCCTATGGCTTAAGATGTTTCCCCTGTTGCCCTATGACTGTCATGAGCCAAACACAAGGATGAGTATAGTCCCAGTACAAATTAATGAGTCTTTGGACTCCTCACCAGAGGATGCCCCAGGGTTGGTTGAGTACTGTGGACATGTTCCCTTACAGTAACTCACAAGACCAGGCTATCCTTACATGAGGCTTCAAAAGCCAGGCAGAAGGTCACCGACACCAACGTGCAATATGGCACCCCTGTTCAGCCCTCTCACCTTTCACTGGTGTAACTAAGCATGCATGTATACAAACAGTACAGACAGGTAACAAGCTAAAAGAAATGCATCATTTCTTCAGTCACAGGTAAGTATGTGGTCCTTTCAGCAGAGACTGTAACTGAAGGTAAACAGCCATTTTACTGAATATTCAATTTGTCCTACAACACATCAGTAAAAATAATAAAGATTTTTTTTGCTATAAATAATGGAGATTACTCTTTCAGAATTTCATCACTGCACCAATGTTGTCAGAAATATGTAAGGCAAAATGGTCTGCAACATCAGTATTTCATCCATCACATTGACACCCTCCAAAGCTTTTTCTTTGGGGCTCAGTGGTTGAAGTGAAGATGGGTGAAGTGGCATTAACTAGGTCAAGTGCTTTACTGCCGGCTCTCATGTGGGATGAACCTATTCAGCAACAGCCTGAATGTCTCTCTCTGGAATAACACTGTACAGTAGCCAACCCTTATCTCTAGCTCTTATGAGTACTAGAGGAAACAAAATAATTCATAGTTGATTTTGAAAAAGTTATTTTGGAGATATATTTGGAGTTATATTTGGAACTTCTAATTAACAACTAATCACAGATCTCTGGAACAAAAGGGCTCATTTCTGCCAAACAGATTTCAAATAGTCACATTAGAATGGATGAGAAACAGGATTTTCATGTTCTTACCTTCCTCACAACTTCATTGCATGACAAGATGACCAAACCACAATGCCTTTGTGCACTTGAATTCCTAATAGTGTATTGTAACACGTCTCCCTGGCAACACAGGCTATTGAAAGCACATCAAATTTGTCCTCTGCTCACTAAAATTTCTTACTATGAAATGCTCAGTTGAGTTCAAGGTCACAGCTTCCTCTAAAAGCATTTAATTTTCCGGTTCTGGCATATTTGAAGTTTGAGCAGGAATGACAGCTGGGACCTTGAACCCCTTCAATGATAGGAAAGTTAATACAGGCAGATAAACTACCTCAGAAATTAGTGTAAACCTGCCATTGAGCTATCCCTGGAACAAATTGCCATCCCCCATCTCACTTTTCCCAGCCTATATGCAAGGTTGATTTTTTTTGTCTTCTCTGACAGATGTTAAAGAAAAGTAATGTACCATTCAAGATAAGACATTCTAGGCTACCTTTCTAGAGAAGAAGGGCAAGGGGCACAAGGCACAATGTATTTCCTAATCCTCCTAATTTATTACCACAAGTGGTATCAAAGGCCATTTCTAGGGCAGCTGATCGACATGAACTTTCCCACTTTCTCAGGCCTCTCAAGGGTACCATTGCATTGGACAGAAAGAGGTAGAAGGCTCAAGACAAAGTGAAAGTGAAAAAATGCTTCAGGGGGAAAAATAATGAATCAATGAACAGTTAATCAGAAGGGTAGATGTCGACACAGCTCCTGCATGCTCTGTAACTTCATGCAGCAGGTGTTTGCTCTGTGCTTATAAAGAACAGTTCTTCTGACAGTGTAAATTCCATTAAAGAATTCTAGTTATTTAAAAGGTAATTATATTGTAGTAATTTATTCTAGTTTTATTACAGTGGTTTTTTCCTAAGGGATCCTAAAAAGTTTTTACCATTTCTCATAAAGCACCTTTATTCCAAATAATCAATATTGATTTTACTATATCATATTACTGCTTAGATTTATTCTCTTGTTTTGTGTGGGATTTAGGTATTAATAAGAGAAATGAGATAGAGTGTTCTGCTTTGAAATTTCACATTAAAAATAATTAGCCTTTCCTTTCATTTTCAGATAATACAAAAGCATTTACACTGAACTATTTATACTTCATATATAAATAAAGGAGAACAGGGCTTTTATTTTGGGAACATCCACATAACAAAAAGGGTTCCTCTCACACAAATGAGCATCTAGCAGAAGTGAGAATTAGACCACTCAGAAACTTGAGGAGATGCACTGTTCATTTCATGCACTATCACATGTTAATCAAAACCAGCTAAATAATTCAAACAATAAAGCTTTCATCAAATCCATTTTCTCTGTGAGAACCCTTATGATAACCCTTTGTGATAGCCTCTGCATCGCATATAGTTAAAAAACCGTTTTTTCTTTATTGAGCTTAAATATGTTACCTCAGTTATGTGCCATAGTTCCCACTTACATTTATCTGGCTCAAACAGTTTCTATCAGACTCTGCACAGAAAAAAACCCCTTGGTGCAGAGTACTACAGAGCCTACAGAGTACTTTGCAGGCTCCTCTGCTCTGTATCCTGCAGGGTTACGTTTTACATAACAGAAATGTGATGTCAAAGAAAGAAGCATTTTTCGAAAAAGAAATTTGGCCTTTTGCTTTTCATGAATTTGAGGGCAAGTAATTTTTTCACAGAAGCAGACTTCTATTAAAACAAGAATTAAAGGAAACCTAGTGCCCTGTCCTCTGCAACTAGCTGATCTGATCCATATTTACTACTGAGACAACTATAAGTAATCAAACTGAAAGAAGCAGAGATTTATTTTTCTCTTTTGGAAGAAGTAGTGTGTGCTTCAGCGTGACATGTATGCCCGTTTTTTAAAAAATCGTATACTAGATCAAAATTAACTTACTTCCATAGTGTGAATGGGTGGATAGATCAGTCAGAACCCAATACTGCAATTCAACACACTTTACATCTTAATTTTAAAAATAATCTGGAAAGCACCTCAAAAATCAACAAATTATAATAATGGCATTATAATTTGCCATTTATATGGTGCTATTCATATAATGCATACAGATGAATTTCCAAAGCATTTTCAAATGATACATCCAGAAATTACTTTTAAAAATATTAAGGAACATTTCCTTCAGGTATGGTATATGGAGAAAATTAAATGGTGAGCACAGTACTAGTTTTCAAGTTAAGACAAGGAGTGCAAAATAATACTCAGTACTTTTACACTGCATAAAGCAATGCTGTCTAGAATCGCAGGTGAAGGAGGCATCTAAGGTACTCTAACAATCACAGTAAACATCAATAATGCTATAACATTCTGTCATGGTTTAACCTCAACTGGCAACAAAGTGCCATGCAGCTGCTCACTCACTCCCCCATCCATGCCCAGTAGGATGATGAGGAGAATTGGAAAAAGTTGTAAAACCAGTGGGTTAAGATAAGAATAGTCTAATAACTGAAATTAATTAGAATTTAATAATAGTAATAATGGAGAGGAAAAAGAGAGAGAGGAATAAAACCCAAGAAAGACAAGTGGTGCACAATGCAATTGCTCACCAACTCCTGATTGATGGCCAGCCCACCCCAGACTAGCAATTGGTACCTCCTGGCCAACTGTCCCCAGTTTGTATACTGAGAATTGCAGTTCCGGACAAAACCATGACATATTCTCTTTTAGAATAGTAAGAAATGTGAAAAATGTATAACATTTTTCTCTTAATGAAATTATATGCTATATTTTACAAGAATTCCCTTCTTAATCACGTATCACCATATAGCAAAGGCACCATGTAATAGAAACAGGATGATGCTCTTGAAAAAGTCCTGACTATAAGCTAAAATGCTAATGAAGCACCAAAGTACTTAGAAACATGATCTTCCAGGTCATTTTCAACCTAAGCACTAACAGGCCTGATCCTTCTTTGCAGAGAACTCAAGTACATAATGCATATCTTCCTGGTTTTTTGTCATGGAAGAGGAGGATTTGCTATCACAAGGACTTCAGCAATTAAGGAGGAATTAAATCAGAATCCTGTCAGTCTGTCCATATTCTGAATTTTGCAGGGACAGGAGGACCTCATCCATTTTTTTTTCAGTATAGTATAAATATATCCACTCACTTCACTGAGTCTTAAGTAGGTGGGAGCAGGTTCTACTTAACTCAAGTGTAAAATTGCCTTGTGACAGCAAATTACCTTCACAGAATAGACTTCCGAACCATGAATGAGCATCAAATGCCAAATTGCCATGGATTTATCACATAAATTCCCATATATTCTACAGGAAAGAATGACAGAGAAAGCATCATAAGGGAATCGTAACTCAGCATACATTACTCTTGGTAGATTTGCAGCCGAGCTTTGCTCTGGGATCTTTGGGTGTTCTTTCCAAGGAAGACAATAGAATAGAGACTAGTCTTGCAGCTCTTGGTAAATGAACCTTAATAAAGAAGGTCTCACAACAGTCCAAATCACCAGTTTACCCTATTCGCACTAGGGTTTATGGTCCAAAATGTATTATCTTTCCCTTCTAAGTCATTACAAAGTCAATGGAAAGTATGCAGAAAGTTACCAAAGCAAAAATCCAGTGCTTTAGCAAAACAGGCAAACTCACTGTTTAGAACTAAGTCTTAAAATAATCTGTTTAATTACCAGCTGGGATTATACTGTCCTGATATTCCTGTCTATAACTTGGGTTTGGTATTTATTAATAATTTATTTATTGTTAGGGAATCATAAAAAAGTGCCTTTAATACAGAAATTAACCTATTAAAACACTATTCTGTACAATTAACAGCCAAATAATTAAGTTCTACCTATCTAGGTAATCTAGCTAGCTAATTACTAATGTGACAGTGTCTCAGGAAAAAGAATCCTACCAATCTGCAATAAGTTTCTCTTCTACTTACTCCCTACACTGTGGTTCTGCAACCATAGTCAGTTGGCTTTTCAACTCTAACCTCATTGTAGCTAGTGTTAGCACTTCATCTGTGTTCTGTAAAGTTCCAACCATGCTACTGATTAGCAATAAATAATAGTTGCAAAAGCACAACTATATGGGACTACTATAAGCCCTGATTCACAGTACATTCTTTACCAGACCTCTATGATGCCATTTCCTATGGCTTGTGTGGGTCATTGCATAATTCCCAGTATCACCAGTGTATTTCGTGGATCATACTTTGAATTTATACAAACATTGCAGCTAATGAAGATAGTCCAGCACAATAACAACAAAGAGAAAATATAGTCTGAAAAAATGTCACTGAGCAACAGCATTAAACTTTTATTTACCACTAGAGAGGACCCAGGACATTCAAGAATAGCTTCAGTATAATAGTGCCCCAAATCTATGGTTTCTTCTTTCTTATTCTCTTATTTTGCTTTTTAGTTGAATTGATACTTTCTAAAATATTACTCTTTCCTAGTCTGGACTGAAGTAGTGGCAAAACTATTAGGGAATGTGATAATGGCAGTTGACTGTGAACACTTCCAAAGTCCCAGTGGATCTGATGGTTTGCTCCATCTGCTACAACCTACAGTTCTTCAAGTTAGCAAAGGAGCAGAACTCAAATATGAAACCTATTTCCTGTTCTAACAAGGGCAGAATTGTTTTGGTAAATGTTCCTTAATATAGAAGCCCTATACTTGGGTTGTGGTTTAGGAATGGTACTCCCTATCAGTGCCCCCACCAAGACTTCCAAACCACATGCCACTCACTCACTCCTCACTGCCACGCTCCCCACTTCTCGCTTGGACAGCATGGAGTTGACAATTGGACTTGAGATCAGAAATTGAGACAAGAACAATTTACTGAAAACTGCAATGAGATAAAAGCTCCAAACAGCAAACACAACAATATCAATAACAAAAGTGTACAAAGAGAGGGTGATTCACATGCAAAAATACTCACCATAACCCTGAGATAATGAACAATGGCAGACAATGCCACCACATTTTTTCAACTGGAAGCTCTTCCCTTCTTCTCAGAAGTCAGAGAGAATCCCTTTTCCCCACCCCTGCCACCAGCAGTGATGTGAGGTGGTATTGAACAACATCTGGGTCCTGGCCCAAACTAGGACAGGGTCCAGTACATAAATTAACCAGGGTAATTTCTTTCCTTCAAAGACTACCACAGCACCCAATGACACAAAGGAATATTTGGTACATAGAAAATCGAGTATTTTCTAAAATACTTGTAATGAAGTTACAAACCTCAGTGTAGATAATGATAATAATTGAATTGATCTAATTTTATTTTGTGTCAAATTAGCTATTAAATTAAAGTTTTATTGGTTTTTTTTTTGTGGTGGGGGAGATTTTATTTCTAATTTAATAAAGTTTTCTTTTGTGGCTTTTGCTATATCCACACATTCACAAAAACACTACTCCTTGTGAATTCTACATCTGCTCCAAAACATATACCTTCTGAATATTCACTTTTTGCAGGTTTTGGTGAACCTCATGATGAATGACATGCAACAGCACAACACCTGGGAGAATTTGCTTATAAATTCATAATGCTTTTCTGATGCATGAGATTTTCTGATGGTGAAATGTAATATGAATGCTGAAGGGTTTAGGATACAATCTTACACAATGAAGAACAGCAGAGTAAACTTCTCACACTTATCTAGGACAATGTTTGTGATTCATCCTACCTGTCTAGGTACTATGTAGACACTGCTAACTAGCCACACAGCTGTGCCTATGTGATTTATATGACTAACATACTTCTACTGATATGTTTTGTGTGGGGTTTCTTGTATATATTGACAAATGTGTTGTCCAATTGTCCCAAGGCCTACAAAATATTCGCCATATATGTTAGGCAGTGCTTGCTGCTCATCATAGCCTAAGGATTAAAGTCTGACAGACTAAAATTACCAGATTTTTCCTTTTACTCTTGAAAAAGAGACCTAAAAGAAACAAGAATGAGCTTCAGATAATTAGATTGTAAAAAGCAATGATAAGGCCATAAATCTTTGTTTCGATCTAAACCATATATAGATCTTTTTTCATGACATTTTTTTTCTACACAGGTTGAATTAAGCCTCAATGAAGAAAGAAACAAAATGAAAAATGCAGTAAAGTAGGGTCTTTTTTAGCCTTGGGGCAGATACATGCTGCCCTTTTAATGTGTTAGCAATTGCTATTGTTCCCACAGTCTGGAACACTTATGGGTTAACTGAGATATTGAGCAGTGGAACTGACTTAAAAAAGGTAACAAGAACCTTTTGCTTGGTAGATGTATTTTTTTAAAATTAGGCCTATGCTGTCTGTAGCCGGAGCACTCACCATCTGACAGCTTTATAGATGAACACCAGAAAACAGGCTGGTGATTTGACCATGCCACAGATTTAGTATGATGCATCTGTCATTCACTGGCTTCCTATACGAGGATTATAGCTAAGACTCTGTGCCTAAATTATGATTGGAAATGAAATGTTCTTTCACATTAGCTGCAATTCTTCTTAGATTGACAGAGGGAAATATGAGGAAAACAGTTTGGTCTTGATTTAATGGAATAAATCCAGGCTGACGGAAGGATGTTTTTTAATAAGCTTACACATTGTACAAAGAGAAGTGAATTGTTCTCCGGTAACAGATGAAAAATTCCATGAAACAGTGGTCTGGTGCTGGCTTCGCTTTCCACTAAGGACATGACACAGTATTTATCTCAGTAGAGGTGTACTTATATTGGAACAAAATAACCCCATCTGCCTACACATTACAAACCACTTTCCCCATCTATTCAAAAAGACTTTTATATTTATGTTTTGTATATGTCCAAATTTTTATTAGACTTCTTATGGACAACCTGGCAAATTGAAGTTTGTATGAAATTCACATCAAAAGACAAAACTATTATATTTTTGTAATAATTTTTTACTAGATTTATTTATTTACTAACAAACTACTGCCAGTTTACACTGTCCTTTTACTTAATCTTCTGATAAAACTAATTTTGGGGAAAAGTACTGTTCATAGGTTAGATGAACTCAGATGAATTTGCTACTCTAGTGCAAAATCTACGTCTTTCTTCCATTAAAACTCACTTCTTTTGCCTGGAAAGCTGAAGTGGGTGAGAAGATACAAATTACAGCAGTGATTATAAACTCTTTCCAGTATAGTCTTAGAAGAATTCCTCTATTTCTTTCCTTGACAAACAGTCCAGCCTTTGTGAGTGCTGTAGCTGTATGCAGAAGGCACACACTCCAAAGTGGTGCACAGTTGGCAGTTTTATAAATATTTACCATATCAGAACTGGTACAACATCAGAGGAGTAGGCATAATTCATTTTGTTTAAGACAGAACACAAACAATATAATGTGGGTAACTATAGGAACTAGTCTTACCATAAGATCATGGACAGCAATAAAGCTAATCCTGAAGAAAAACTAACTCATTAAAAGAAAATGGAATAAAATGCACCACTGATTTACTAAAGCTTGCTCATTTCAAAGTATTTCCATAGCTCTTTTTTGTAAAACATCTGATTTTGATCATTGCAATCTTGTAATAACCTTGCAATTAGTGCATTCGCTTCAGTTCACTCTCCATAAAAAAAAAAAAAAACACACACACACCAGACTTCTGTGTTACAAGGAAAAGACATTCTCATTCATTTCCCATTCAGCTAAAACTTCCCACATTCTATTGCATTTCATATAGTGTCATCACGTTTTCCCCACACTCCTTTTAAATCTGTGTAGGATTTTGCCTGCATTTAAAAAATCATTTTTCTGTGGTAACAGAGGTAGCAACTGTTGGTAAATGTTGAAATATGAAATGTTCTTCTCTAGTTTTTAGAATAATTTGAAAAAAACGACTGCTTATACAGTGAAGTTGGGAATACAATAT
Organism: Dendrocincla tyrannina; assembly: GCA_035047865.1. Lineage (NCBI taxonomy): Eukaryota > Metazoa > Chordata > Aves > Passeriformes > Dendrocolaptidae > Dendrocincla > Dendrocincla tyrannina. The sequence goes on from JAWWMP010000165.1 coordinate 21,506,647, forward strand.
ATGTTAAATAGATCATTGGAGTAGTGGAGGCCATATATTGTTAGTCAAAAGAAATAGTACTATAAGTAAACATGGACATTTCCTGTTTAAAATAGTGAGGAACATGGAACAACTGAGTAATTTATAAGATTCATGTGTACCTCTAGCTTAAAAAACAAAAGATATAGTTGTGGTTATTTTCAAGTTCTGTATAAACTCGCTTAAAACCTATGGTGGCTGGCAGTAAACCAAACAAGTTTAAACAAATCTTTTTTGTATCAATAACTAATTACATCCTTGTTCTGCCTCAGTAACACAGATTGATAGTTCCATTATAGTGTTTAATTAGAACTGGTTTTAATGTATTGTTAAGAAGTGGTCTAATTGGTGAAGGAACAGATGTTACAGGTCACATGCCATCAGGATGACTAGGCTGCTGCAGGAAGGCCAACTGGGCTGTGAGTGCCTCCCAGAATCTCTTTCAGAGAGAGGTGGAGAGGAGTTTGCAGTGTTTCTGTTTTCTTTTGCTGCTACCAGCAAAATCTGCAAAGCATAACCTCCTACTGGGATGAATTCTAAACTTACTGACTGGGAGGAACAGTCAATAACTACTTTTTAATTATTTCTTTGTCAGCTGGTAAATACAACAGATTCAGGACAGCAGGCAAACAGGACTCTATTTAGGCCTCTTTTGATGCAGTTTTTTCTTTCTGTCCTAAGTATCTGACAGGCAAAGAATTTTTTCCCTTTTTTTTTTAAATCATGCTCTATTAACACTGACTCACAAGACAGACAAAACATTATGCATTGGATGTAGCTCATGGCTTGAAAACGTGATTTCAGGGAGATGAAGTGATATTTACGTTTGGAGTAGCTTTTACACCAAAGACCCCACCTTCTGAATGTTAAATATCTCAACAGAATCTTGAGCCTGTCTCAAAATTGAACTAAAGAGGAATGGGAGCTTTCTGGCTTCTAATTTCAAATCAGGAACACCTCGAACTTCAAAGCTACATGAAAATCCTTCAAATTATGTCCTCATGGAGGAAACAACTATGAAGAGGTTTAGCATGTAGGAAAAACAGTCATTTGGCATGGATAATTTCTGCTTATTTTATAGTTATTTTTATTAAAAACAAAATGTAATTAGAAAAGTATTAGTTGATAATTGTAAGTGAAGCAGCATAAAATTAAATGTTCAAGAGACAGGACAGATTTCCCTCAAATATCCTTGTAGTGAAAGCCCAGATTTATCTTTTCACTGTCATCTCAAAAATACCAATTGCTCACAATAAAGTAAATGATGCATATAGAGGTCTGAGGTAGCTACTGAACAGACACTGTTGAAAAGCAGCCACTGCAGGGTGCAATGCAGTAGCTATTGAGCAATGTCTGCCAGTCAACCGTTATAAAGAGGGGAAAAAACCAGAATTCTGAATGCAGCAGAAATATTGGGAGAGTTTATGCCAACTAGTATGATTACTCTGATGATTGCAGAAAACAGCATTACTCTATGATCTCAAAGACAGAAGAGATATGTTTCATTCAAAACCATGCCAGGCTGCTATTACTTAGAATGGGTATTTGATTTAATAAATTATATTTTTTTTCTCTGCATGCAGTGTTATTCCACCAGCCTTCTGGCTATCGAATTTGTTGGTGGCAGAGTGGAAAACTGAATGTTTCTGAGGCCTGTTCATTGCTGCCTAAGACCCACTGGCCAGAGATGCTGGCGCACATGGCGTAACCAAGACTGTCCCAGAACCCTTATCCTGACTGGAAAGCACGCACTCAATGTCTGGTTTCTGCCAAAAGATGAGCTGATTCACCAGAATCCTTTCCCAGTCCTAAAGGTCACATGAGGGGTTTTAGGTCCCTGAACCTAATCTGCAAATGCTGTTGCATCACAAATGATCTTTCATGATTTCGAATGACTTATCAATAACCGTCTGACTATGAACTGTTTTCATATTAATCATCTTTCCATATTTAACTGAAGCATGGCATTCAACAGCAAGCAATGAAGCAGAAATTAAACACGTAAGATGATTTTCTGACACCTATCTTACAAAAACTTTTGAGACTATCCATTTACTGTATACATGCAATTAGATAATATTTTCAGAATCAGGGTTTTAATCTCCCACAGGCCTCAGTCAAAGCTTAGCTTAATTAACACCCTATCTGAAGTAGTACTTCAGTATTTAGTCCAATTATGTGCATTAAACAGACAAGCACTGTAACCTTTTCCTCATTCTAAGTGTTCAGATGAAACTAGACTTAAAATTATAATTTTCAACTAAGAAATACAAAATTTACCTATCAGAACGACTATTATTTTTAGAAGTATTTGAATGTATTTTGGGATTACTGAAAGCAAGTCTATTTGATATCTGCTAAGCACTACATGTCATCTCAGAGAGACTTCATAAAATAAAATTTGCCGTAGAGGACAGAACAATGGAGATCCTTGTCTTAAGGCACATAAACCTTCCACTTCATCACCTGCAGTTGACTCTCACCTGCAGTATATAATGACATGTATGCTTTCTCATTGAAAAGTGATACACTACAGGTTTTTAAGATGTTTAGCTTGACCTCTGTTTAGCATGACCATAATACCACAATCTTCTATTAGCAAGGAAAGTGTAACTGTCATTTAATAACTCCAGATTTGAAGAAGCTGCCCATGATTCAGGAGGCAGAAATAGTAGATAAATAGGGCTTTTTTTCCATGAAAGAAAGATGACAAGATGAGTGGGTTCTGGCCCCCACCATAGCAGCTACACCATAATCGAGGTCTTCAGTGATTAAGAAAGGGCACTGCTGGAATTTTCCACATTTTTTCCTGCGAAATGTGAGCCAATTGTAACGAAGAATCAGGGAAGGTACAAGCATTGAGAATTTGATAGTTTGACAGGCATAGGAAACAACACAAGATGGTAGCAACTTAGCTTGAAAAAGTTATTTCTTGACATATTTTGCTCAGGAAAAATATATATTGTCTCAGTAAATTGTAGTATAAAACAGATACCAATACTGCCAAACACATTATTGCAAGTGTAGAGTCCTATGTATTGTCCATTGTAGTATTTATCCATGAATAGATGAGAGCCTTAGTAGAAGAAAACCAAACCATCTCTGGCTGGACAGAGAAAAGTGAAATTAAAATGCTGTTTTGACACACAAAGAATTGTCACAATTAACTAAGAAACCATCTTACTGAAGTGCTGTGCTCTGTTTTGGTCTCAAATGCTCATACATTACTTTCATTGACTTTGCAACTAGAAGTAGTCCTGACAGTTGATGATGTTCTCTGTCTAGATTATTTACATCAAATAATGCATAGAAGTCATTCCTGTCAAAGTTTATATATATACAGTATTAAGAGGGTCCTGACTACTCACTTAAAAGTTTGTCTGTTTTGCCTCTGAATTCTACGGTAAACCTCAAATGCCCTGCCCCTTTTCTGCAGCTGACTTCATTGCAGAGCAAAGTATTTCAAACATTTATACCTCCAAGAATAAAAAAAAAAAAAAAGGAGATAATGAATATTCCTGTTATTTTAACTGTCATCTAGACAGTGTCATGTAATTTGTTCCAGATCATCAATGCAATGGCAAGCTCATTGGCAGGTAGCATCTGTTAGACTTGTGATCTTGTTCAACAATGAGACCTAATAAGAGTCTGTATGTAGTATCAAGTGTTTTGTAAAGTATCCTTATTTGTAAAATCTTTCATTCTTACGGGTTTTGTCTTTCAGTTTTACAGAACCATGAAGAAGCAGAAGCTTAAAAAAAAACCCCTCAGGATATGGGAGAAAATATTCCAATGGTTTTCTTCCTTCCCTGCCTTCTCCCCCTACTGTGCCTTCAAAATTAAATAAAAAATCATTTGGCCCTTTTTGTATAAACTTAAATTCTGGAGAAATGTTTTCCTTTTAATTGTGTATAAACATAATTAGTAAAGTAAACTACACTTTATTCTCTGCCAGGTAAGGCATTCTACATTTTGGAAATTTTATAATTAGATAATAAAAATCCAGAAAGGGTTCGGGCATCACCTTTCTTATGCTTTGTGGCACACTTCTCAGAGTACAAGCCTTCCATAAGAGACTGATTGAGTTATATTTTCTTTATACTCTCGATTAATAGCTCACCTGTGTTATAGAGTAAGAATAAACAGTAATTATATTTATCTCATTAATATAAGAGCAGGGACACAGAAATCTCTTTCTACGAACACCAATAGTCAAAATTGGCTGAGATCCTTGTTACCTCCAGTAAAATATTTCCTTCTAGGGACTTTCAGTCACTTCTCAAAGAACTCCTCAACTATGCCTGGTAACTGTCTATTTTGCTGTGGCAATGGGCTGTATCTGTAATTCTTTCTCTGATCATTAGACAAGGGGATTTCCTCCCCCGCCCTTCTCACATAGCTTTGCATGTAATAGGAGCAACACATTTCTCCTTATGGCTGTGCTACTGAAGGCTGTGATGGTGCAATGAAGAAAATTGTCTTTTAATCTGGTTTATATGTGGATGACTACCCTTTCTCAGGTGTCTAGCTTAAACAGCAGCTTGACATGTACAGAATAGTGTTTGTGTGTGTGTCTGGGAGCTGGGGAGTGTATATCTTTGCAATAATTAGTTTCCCAGAAACAATGCTTGCTGCTTCATCTGCAGAGTACCAGGCAGGTAGATTACAGTTTAGTGAATTACACCCAAGGGCTGTCTCTAACCTTCAAATGTGCTACCATATTATTTCATTTTCAGACAGTTTAATACAGTTCCTGATCATTAATATGATTTTAATATCTGACAGTGCAAAAGGGTAATAATGTTGTGGGGCTTAGAAAGTAGAAAGAATAAAATAGTCGTCACCATCAATGACTCACTCTTGGCATGTCATGTCTAGAAAATATATTTTATTGCCCTGGAATGTCTGCACAGCTCAGGTAAAGAATCAATCGTTCAGCTCTCAGACTTATAAAAATTATTTTAGTTCTCTTTCTATTTGTTCCCACTCTCACCTCTTGTCCAAGCACTCCAAGCCAGATATCATCTGTGACCAGCAGGTCCCACTCAGCCTCATATTTGCAGACAACTCCTACCAGTTGCAAGCTTTCCTCAGGAATGTGACTGACAGCTATGCCATGTGCTGGGGGTGATTTGGACTCAGGTGCAGTGATTGATAACAAACCAATGCCATTCTTTGTTCAGGAGTTTCAACAGTGTGACTAAATTCTATCTTTCTGGAGATATTTTTTGGTTGCTTCATCATTCTTTTCCTTGGTTGTCCTCTGTTTACTTTTACATTTTAGATTTTTACTGATTTAAATATATACTAGTGGTTCTTAAGAGGTAAGGCTGGTTCCCAGAGATGGACACCTCCACCTTCTGTTCTATGTCATGTTTAAATGTAATGGGAATTGGTACAGAGGTCCTGTGGCCACCCCAGGTCACCATCTAATGCTATGTAAGCATGTCACCATGGCATTGCACCTTCACAAATAAATTTCAGCCAACAGGCAGAACAAGCTGGTCTACATGCACACACTGATGCAGCAAAGTTGCTTCCAGGATTTAAAACTGTAATAGTCTCCATTTACAGTTCAGTTCATTCAAGAGTTAGTTCAGAAAACTGTCTTACACAATAAAGGATCAACGTCAGATTTGCAAGCTTTCTGAGGGAAAATCTGTCTTCTCTCTTGTGTTTTAATCACCGAGGAGTATAAGACATGGCAAAGATGCAATTGGGTGACATCGTTTCACTATGAACACTGACAATGTTTTCCTGTCATTTTCTATCTTTGAACCAGTTAATCAACTCTATGATGACATTTCCTTCTACCTATGGCCAGTTAAATTAAGAACTCATGTCAAAGGAACTTGTTGACTTATTTTTGAGTAACAGGTATACTAGAAAAAATCAGTTTACCAGACTCTTCTTTCGCACCCACAGCCAGTGACTCCAGGGAATGCAAATCAATACGTGAGCTTTGAGTCTACTTGGTGTAGATTTCAAAAGCAATGTACCATATTTAATTAGGGGCTAGTTATGTATTTAAAACAGTTTATATCAGTTTGCTTGATAGAATAATCTGGTTTAATGGTCTTCCCCGAAAGCCTTTAAACTCAAAGTAGCTAAGAAAATCATAATTTTAAATTGTGTTAGGAAGGCCTTCTAATAAGATGTCCATGAATGTCTGCTGCGTAGCAGACACTCACAGGTCTATCGAATACGCAGCCTCTGCCTTCTTACAGATTCTGCCTCAGTTTCAACTGCCATGGCACTGGCCAATATATAAAAACACTCTCCCACAGACCTGGTTCCTGCACACTGCTTGTAGAGTTAGGCCTACAAATTCTGACTCACTTGATTGCCTCAGTTGTTTCATCTCACATTGGTTTCCTGTTTGGTGGTAATAAATTAGATAATCATTACAAGCAAGAGGATTATGACCATAATTAACAAATGAGGTTGTTGAAGGATTTATTGCTCTGGCCCCATTCTTCACTAGTTTCCCTAAGAAAAAGCATCATCCAGCTCATATTTGCCAGTGATTAGCTTTGTCTTTACTGCATTGTAAATACTGCTTTAATTACTGCACTATTTAGCTCATATGAGATTCAATTGCAGTAACTTAAATGCAATTCTTTTGCTACCAATTTTTTTCTTCTCTTAATTCATTTTATCCTCAACTTCTTTGAGATAAACACTCAGCACAGATTGGCAAAGATATCTGGATGTGTTTTCATGATTAAATTCTTGAATAGGCCTTCTCCAAGAGGGGATGAATTCTGTCAGTAGCCGAAAAAAAATTTACTCCTTCAAGACTGCCATAATGAACCTGTGTTTGACTATGACTGTTTTCTATTACTTCCCAAGCATAAAATGGCAGGCACTCAGCCACAGAACTCTAGCAGAAAATTTCTTTGGCTTACAGAAACCCCTACTGCTGTATATGATTTGTACCACCCCCTGTGTCTTTATCCATCCAGACTCAATGATGAGATTTAATTTCAGTCTAGCAGATGACATCAACCTGATGACCTTTTGAAGTTTCATCCATGGACAAGGTTAAGCAAAGGGAAGAAATGCTGATGTACCACACTCTTAAACTCAGTAATTTTTTAAATGCAGAATTCACATGGGAACCCAACAGAGTGGAGCAATATAAGTGTGAGAATATGTGCTCTCCTGATTTGGAGAATATAAATTCATGGACAGTTCTTACTCCTTGTATCATATAGGATCCAGTGACCGCATGATCTGCTCTAATTAATTTTTTTCCTACTTCTGAATAAGATTACCAAAAGTAGTCTGTTCCACTAAAAGAGAATGATTGTATGCCCACAGTAAGAGCTGTTAGGAGCTGACGTTAATTCTGTTGGTAGAGTAAATGCTGATTTCTCCTGCCACTCTGTGCAAGACGTTGTAATAACTTTAAGAGTGCAAGAAATCACATTTACTTATCTGATGCTCAAAGAGAGAGAGATAAAAAGACTTCCCTTTTTCTCTCTTTGTCTCAACAAATGATATGAATACAGTTTGTACTGGACTAGGAGATACTTCCTATCAGAGATATTTATAAGGTTCTAATTATCTTCAAGAAAATGTGTGAAACCGCATTATTTCAGTTGTTTAAAACTAGAGTAGACAAACCTATGAAATTGGCATCTTGGAAGACACCAGAAAGAAAAGTTCTTCAGCTCCTATTGGTGTTCATATTGTTAAGTCGTGAGGGACTAAATGTGTTTCAAGTTTATAGTAGTTCAGACATATTAATCAGCAAATTTTCTTCAGAGACAAGAGAAATGTGTGAAGAAATAATTGAAATTTGATTGGAATTGTAGCCAAATTTTGTATAACACAGTAAATAATTGCACGGATTATTTTTCTAAATGAAGGCCTCCTTTTTTTCAGATATTAGTCTTAGACACAGCATGGCATGACAACTCTGTTCTCTTAAAAGATTGAAGTTTACAAACTAAGTAGGACCAGTTAATAGGAAACTTGAAAACACTAGGAAAAATTAAACACAATAATTTATAGTTGCATTTTTCTATTATGTCAACATTGCATGAAGCTGTGAAAGCTACTTGATACTTGCCTTTAAAAAGGAAAGACAAGATTGTTATAAAACTCTGAAAATTAAATTTCAATAATTAATTACATCTTGCTCACTTTCTTCTGCAAATGAAAATGTCTTCAAATCCCATCCTAAATTGTTGCAACTTTTGTTCTTTACACAACAGTCTGAAGAAACCACTCTAGTCAGTACCAAGTCAATTTACTAAAAAGATGTGTGAGTGAGACCCAAAAAGTACTACTTGCACTCTAATGACTCTTGCAGTGAGGAGTACCCTAAATACCATTGAAGGGTGCCCAGATTCCTCAGTGTTGAAAAGATACCCCTGTATCCCTACATACTCCACTACAAAGTATTTGTGGAGTTCTTTTCTGAGGGTGGATATGCTTCAGCTATGACAGGAGCAGCAGTCATTTATAGAAAATCTATTTAATTATTTTGAGAACTCCAGATCAAAGCCTCCATATACGAAATTGTGGTCCTATCAAGAAAGATAAATGAGCCTCCTTATAAAGCAGGCCTGACAGATTGAATATATTTGACTGAATGCTTCATACAGGATACCATGCCATAGTTCAGATAGGAAACATCTATGATTTAATCCTTTTTAGTTCCATTAGAAACTTTGTGCCATATATTCTATATTATCCCATGCCTCCGCTCCTCTTCCATCAAATGCATTTACCTTCACAGCAACAGAAGGCTGGAGGTGGATAAAAAATGCATCTGCACAGCTAGGAGTGCTCTGATGCCATTGTAATGTGGGCATAAAATCAAGGAACATATGTAGAGGCAGCTGCTCGCAGTGGTGAAGGCATGTTAAAAATATGGGACTGTTGAAAAACTTCGATAGATTTTATAACTGGGGAACTATGTAGTTTTATTGTATACTATATGAAGCCACAACAAGTGATGCTTTCCTTTAGTACATTTATTCACAGCTCATTTACAACAGAGCAATTCTATCATGCAACAAAATGGAAGGTTTATTCCTAGTCTTTTCTCAAAGAATTCTAAGTTTGTTGCACTAAATCTCTCTGACAGAGAAACCAGACAGGGACAAAAATTGGATCATTACAGAAAAGGTTAAAAGGAGTTCTTTCTTATGGTGAATCCGTGGTGATATTTCAGATCCCTGTGCCTAGCTTCAAAGGAACTAGGAAAAACTTTTCTTGGTGTCTGGAGTTGGGAACATAGAGTAGATTGTTTAAGGGAAGGATAGAAACCAAGTTCGAAGTACTCCTCTGAAACAGCAAGTACACATCTAGTCCTCCTGGACAGTCTTCCAAATACCATTCTGATCTTTACCTTCATTCAGAGAAGATGTGTATATCCTGCAGACCTTCAGGTACATGTCCTCCAAATTTAGAGGATGAGATTGCTACCTTTGAATGAGAGTTAAACAGTGTTACAACAGCGAAGACAAGATATAAAACATTACTGAACTTAAGATACATAGAACCTTTCCATTTTTAAGTAATCTAGGAGTTTTAACAGAAGAAATGTTGAGGTAATCAAAGTAGAAGACTAGCAAAGGAGAAACTACACTCAGAGTTAGCAACTTTATACAGAAACACAGGAAAAGTTTTGTGAAAGGGCAAGAATCACATACTTTTTAGACAACCTTACATTGTAATGCCACTGGTTCTATCCTGGAAATTTAACTACTAAGTTTAGCATGGTCCCCATGTATACCCTCATCTTATGTAAGACCATGGGAAAGGCATCCAATTTTGGCAGTCTCTTGAAGTGCAAAATGAATAAACACAGTGAAATTGGTACCTTGTGAAGATAGTGGAAGAATCACCTAGCTAACATGATCAAAGTGCTTTTTAGGTGTATGCACTTTGATTGCAAACTAATCGAGTCCTTCCAGAGAGAGAGAAAATAGGATGTAATTATTATTTCTATGTCTGTTACTCATGTTCTAATTTGTTACTTGACATAAAACACAGATGGAGAAACAGAACAATTTAAGACTGGGAAGAGTTAACTTTGCAGTAGCTGTAAGCAACAGTCTATATGGCTTTAGTGATAAAGCAGATGTGAGTTGAAGCAGAGAAAGATATGACAGTAGGAATCCTAAGAATTTGTGGCAATGGTTCTCTATCAGATTGTGACAGCAGTAGCATCATCAGTGTGTCTTCAACTTAAAATCACCGGTGCAATTAGTATGGATCAAATTGACCTGTAAGACCTATAGTAGAACCTGTTAACAGTTTCTTCATACACAGGTGCAAATCTCTGCTTTTAACATAAAATTTATCATATTGAAAAGTTTATGTGTGCATGCAAATACAGGTAATAGTCCTAAAACAGAATAGTCACACTGAGAAGTTATATAGATGGTGTGAGTGAAGAGCTAGCAAGTAAATCTTCCCTCCTAACACTGTTATCTTTTCCCACCTGCAACAATACAAATTACACAACAATACAGAAAAGCATAAATAGATGGACACAAAATGTTACTTCCTAATTATGGATTTGGAATTCAGACCAGATGAAGCAGACACTATTAAATATTTCTGATGAACTATGCATAGTATTTAGATAGTCTTAAATCTTAAGCCACTGTCATTAGTAGTTTCATAAGAAACAGAAAATGAATAAACAATATATATCACTCTTAAGAAAAACACACAAAGGAAAATTAATTGTTATTAATGTACAGTGTGATTCCATGCTATATTATTCTGTGCGCAATTTGAGGGTTTCAATCAGCAAGAATAAAATTTCCAGCACTTTTATCAATGGTCTTCTTTTTCAAAAAGTACTCTATGAGAGCATGGTAGAAATTATATTGTATTTCCTTCCCACCCGTCTTCCTTCAGATCCTATCACCCAGAACCTGAAAGACTAAAAGACTTTTCTTATCAGTGTTATGTTTTACCTGGTGCTCTGCCATCTTTGAGACTAAATCAGAAAAATGTGGCATATTCATCCACCGCTGCTGATATAATTATGATCTTTCTAATCTTTCTCTCATTCTCTTTTTTGCTATAGATATGCAACCAATTAATTTATGTCCAGAAAGCACCTTGAAGGTGTAAAACTCAGTAAAATTGCTAAGTATTTGGAACACAGCAGAATCAACCCAGCTAAGCATTCAACACTATCAATAGAAGCCTGCTGCTGAAATGCAGGTTGCAAATGTCTTGTCTTCCAAGTAAGCTAATGCCAATTTTCTGTCCTCCAGTAGCCTCACCTCCTACTTTTGATGTAATCTCTACTCCAAAGTCAGGAGGCTGTTGCTGTCTTCCTCACCACATCATCAGTCCCTCAAGTGTTCCACATTTCCAACTAAATAAAGGAAAAATTCTGGCCTTTCAGAAAATTGAGAATATGAATAAGGGCATTAACTTCTAACTCAGTGACATCAAGATCTGGGAGTGAGAACCATTCAGTGTCTTACCTCTCAGTGTCACTCGTGTTAACCCCTTTCTCAGCCATTCAGGGTCTCAGAGAAGTAGCATAAGGCTGCTGGTTGAAACGGGGTGGAGGCAGCCACCTGTGAACAACCCAGCAGTAGCTGTGGTTGGTACCTATGAGAGCCTTTATCTGAACAGACAGCAGGAGGGGCAAGGTAGTACTTCAGTGTAGTACTTGCCAGAGAGGAGCGAGGCCTATGACCAGGGGTTCAGGATAGGAGACAAGGTGAGTCCTGCATAGACTGTACACTCACCAACTGATACTGTCCTACAGGGGCTGAGTCAGGCAGAGATAGGGCCCTGCAACAGCCCCAGCCACAGCAGGTGGACAAGGCTTTGCTTCCTCTAGGCAGTGCTGGCAATGGCTGCAGGGAACAGAGCTGTGGTGTGAGGCTGAGGGACCCACACAGAACTGGAAACCAGCACTTCCACAGCACAGCCTAGGGAAAGGATGAAGGTCCAGGCCTGACTCGAGATAGAGCCCCTGGTCCTGACAGCAGCAGGTGAGGAGGGTGTATGGAGGTCCCACGTGAAGCTGTTCAGGGATGTTAAGGCTGTGAATGTCCTTTGGGATGTGACACCAGTGCTGTCCTTACCTCACCCTAGAACTTGAGAAAATCAGTGATGCTTTCAAAAGTGTTCACTAACTCTGAGGAAACAAATTTAAGGATTGTGCAGTTTTGCATGAGTGTTCAAACATCTGCATTATTCATCTGGCCCTCATGACTACACTGAGCTCTAGGGAAACTTTACAATACTGTCAAAATATATTACTCCTGTCTCTGTATGTTTTATAGGTCAAACCATTGTCCCTGTGCTACAGGTAGGATTTCAAGGTTCAGGCAGACCGCTGGCATCTCTGCATAGTGCAGTGAAGTGTGAAGCACACCTCCTTGAGAAAGCAATGCTCATGGCTGCTTCAGAACCAGAAGTAGTACAGTTTCAGCACAGCCTCTGAACAAATACTCTGCTGATGAAAGACTGAACTTACAAGGTCTGGCATAGCAATGTCAAACATGGCCAGACTGCTTTCAGATCTCATGATTCTCTGCTCCTTACTAAGCAATGCCATGTGAATGCATCAGCTTGGAATCTCCATGCTGTACTTGACTGTATATTGCAAGCATGCCCCAAGGGATTCATCCACAAGCATTAAGGGAGTTGATGACAGAACAGGAAATCGGTTTGGGAGATTTCTGCCTACAGCCCTGGCTAATGCCACCTCCTGAAGTCACTGAAAAACCATGGGAAAAGCTGCAGAAAGTGGATGTTTTAGAGGTGGACAAGAGGTGAAGAAAATTTTATGAGCAATTGTATAAATCCTCCTGTTTGGTTTGAAACACAGAAACTTCTCTTAAGTCTCATTCAGACAACAAAGAAAAAGAAAGATTCTATCTTCTTCATAGAGTACTGCAGCCTCTGCATTTTCTCTCAGTTTATTAAGTAAAAGAAATTATAAGAATATAATTATCTCCATAATGTGAAAAAGCAGTTCAGCACATTCTGCTCTGTACCATATTGTAGCTAAATTTTAGAGTTAACTTCAAGAGGATCTGTTCTCCATGACTGCAATCTGAGCAAGATACAATGACAAACAATGCACCATCATCAACAGTCACAATACAAAATGACTCATTTGCTCTCAAATTGCTTGACTATTAGAGCTTTGTTTAAATTCAGTTCTTTCTGAGACTTGTAAAATATTACTCCTGCTTTTTCATTCAATGTGCAGCAACACAAAGCCTGTTCTCTGTCCTCCATCAAATGCTTGGGTACCACACTACCCTTTATGTTAAACCTGTTCTAAACAAACTAGTGAAAGGAAAATCTAAGAATAAGCAATATTAACTCTAAGACTGGTGGCAAAAGGAAAGGCATGTATCTGTATGGTTTTTTGATTTTTAATATATTTATCTTCATTCTAATAATAATCAACAGACACCAGATGAAATAATTGAATGAGGCTTTCAAAATATGATGTGACAGATGATGAAGATGCATACAGATAGTGCGTAACTTCCCACGGCATTTAACTATTTTTCTCCACAAATATCATATTTTGGTATTAGGATTTCTTTTTTTTTACCAAAGGTAAGCAAAACAGCTAGATACGGAATTTTAACAAATCTTAAATTCGAATTTGACTCAGATTCTTCTGTGAGATGACTTATAAAATCTCTTCAAGAAAGTTTATACCTGCATGTAATTGGCAGAATAGTCTATTTAATATGAAATATGAATTTCCAGAAACTGAAAATAGTGTTTTACTGTAGAGTACAAAAGAGAAAATGTGCCTATCTTACTGAGCCAGGTTTTACCTTTGGGTGTAGAATTTGAGGCAAAAATTGATGGTTTCCTGAATAGGGCCTTTTCCCACTGACTCCAGTGGGAATTCTGAGTGCTCAGCAACTTTGTGCATCTCAGCGATATGAGTGCTTTGAAGTGATTTCTGAAATGATGAAATCAAAAAGTAGGAGTAAACTCTAAAATTATGAATCTTGAGTTCCTGGAAATAGTTTCTTCAGCTGCAAAATGGAAATATCTTTACTTGGCTATCTTTTAGGACTTGGTGAGAAATCCTTCTATAGAATTTGTAAATATGCAAAATTGTAAGGAGAGCTGGAGATATGTAAGTTTTACTCGTTCTGGCTTTACAGTGGTGTTTTTGAGACTCACTGAGTACACTCCTGTATTTAACATAAATTTGTCTATATATAGCACCAAATCATCTTGGAAAGGAATAAAATGAGGCAATGATCTCTTTCATGCATTTTTTCTTTTTTTCTTTCTTTCTTTTTTTTTTTCTCAATCCACAGGGCAGTGAAGTTGTGCAATACTTATAGCATAGCATTTCAGTAGAGTTACTTTGTCCTGGACAACATAAATAAAGAAAAAGCCCCAGGGTAAAGTTTAGCCTTTCATATGAGGACTCTGTTCTTGTTGGGTAAATTACAAATATAAGGACCCTAAGGCCTTAAGCATAAATCAACAGTCTTCCATTTCTAGAAGAATTTTTCATTGGCATCTTTCCCCAATATTTTAATCTATTGCTAGATTTTGGAGTAGTGTGAGGTAATGAATAAGTTTGTAATGAAATGCATGACATCTGACTTTCTTTGATTTGTATTGGAAGCCCATCAGTATTAGCATAAAATGCTCGGGTCAATAAATTGCTATAAATCAGCATTAAATCTATGACAACCAATACATTAACGCTAGCAGGAACAAAATAAGTAGATATCCCCATAATAAAAAAAATGCTTTACTTTCCTTAGATTATTATCAAATTGAATGGTGCCTATATATTATCTACGTAATATATATATATGCAAAGTGAAAATACTAACTTTCAATTATCTTGCATTCTTTATTGCTTTAATTGCATTGAATTCAGGGAATTGTTAAAATCAAAGTAATAGAATGGCAAAGATTCTGAAGCATTCATTGCTGAGATTTTGGTGTTGAACACAGGATTCAAAATCCGAATTTGTAGCCAAAGTCACTTGAAAGTTCCAGATGGTGTGACATTTAGCCTGGCTGTGTACCCCAACTGTGCTCATTGATACTGAAGTCATGGATATAGAAAGAACACTGTTTATTGTAAAGTACAATAGCAAAAATAGAAATAAATGTAATTTTGTTTTAAATGGTTTTTAACAGAACTTTATTTGGCTCATAATCCGTTTCATGCTTTTTCTGAAAAGCAGTCTGGGAGTGTATTAAACTGGTGTAGTGCAAGATGTGTCACTTTTTGTAGTGTTATAGGCTTGTTTTTACCACAAGAATCTCTGAAACTCATCCTCTGAGCTTTGTTTGAATGTACTTTTATATATCCTCAGAGCAAGACATTGCAAATGGAACAACATAGTTGTGATTAATTTGCTGTGCATAGGGATGTCTGAAATTGAACATTCAGAGTTTTCAGATTTGCCTCTGTAAAAGAATCCAAAATGCTCGGCACTGGTTAGTGACTGCACAGGGATTTTAAGATCAGAGTCTGCTTTCAGAGTTTGCTTGTTTTTTTAAGAAAAATGAAGAGAAAATTTCCTGTGTACTAAAAATAGTTATACCAGCTCAGATAATACAAACTAATCCGAGAGCATACATGGTACTAGCTGTTCATTACAGAACATAAGAGTCCTTCTACCACCAATAGGTTATCATAACCAGTCCTTGTAGCTCAGCAAATGTGTTGTCCTTGTATGATCACATCTTGGCATCCTCTAAAAACAGGAGCAGTGTCAAAAATAAAAATATGCATTTTCCATGTAGCTAACCCTAGAAATGTATGTCTATGGCTGCAAATATTCAGCATGCAATTCATTCAAGGCTGTCCCATGCATAAAGAATAGCTACTACAGGTTCCTGCCATTTCTCACAGTCAGAACACCGGCACAGAAAAACACCATTTACGCCCGTGTATGAAACATGATAACACCACAAAAAATTCTGCACTATGAAAAATATAGAACAATGTAGTAGAAGATCGGTAAAGTGGAATTTAAATGTTTGTACTCCTTTTAAGCAGAGTACTGATGAGAAGATAGAGGGAGAGAGGGAGTAGCATTGGTCTCGGTGGTTTTGTTCAGAGGAATATTTCAGTCAACAGAAAAGTTGAAATTATGGAAGACTAGAATTCAGCACCTTTTATATTTCTGTTGTTTGCAAGTCATCAGCCATTAGACTACAAATCCAGACTTTTATATTTACTACCTGATTGCAGGTAGTCTTTTTAATACATTTCTCTAAAAGCCACAAGAGTTATCTGAGGTTAGGGTTTTGTGGAGGTATATTAAATGGCCATTATATTAACTAATTTGAATGAGTTAGCATTCCTAGAAGATGCGTCTCAGGTGATATCTCTTCATTACACCAAGTGGTTGTATGTCCTGTTGTTCTATGCATTGTCCTGTAGTGACCTTAACAAATGCCTAGGATTGTTCATTTAGATTAGGTGTATTACACAGCAATTTGGACTTGGCATTGTTAAACAACATTCTGTTATTTTAAACCATTCCCCCAGTATGTCAGGAAAGTTTTGATCTCTCATCTGATCATCATCATGATGTAGTACTACGTATGAATTTAAATAAGGATTTTCTCCTGTCTATCATTCAGGTACAACATATTAGATAAAACAGAATACACTCAAACACTCCTTCCTAATATTTTGACAGAAAACATCTGGACTGTGAGGGCACCAATAGGCCAAACACTAATTGGAGAGACCAGACTCCCCTGGGGCCTCCCTACACCCCCTCCTGCCCATAGATCCAGGGCTCTACTTAAGCTTAGCCTGGGGCTTTTAGATGTTGTCTGAGCTATTATGGAGGGGTCCTGGTCAGATCCTGCTTACCCTATTGGCCCTGGGCTGATGTTCTGGCTTGGCCTTGGCCCTGCCTGGGTGCTGTGGGGCTGGTCCCCAGACTGGCTGAGAAGGCCCCTGCACTGCTGTCTGTGCCTATCCCTTTTGATTCCCTTTCCCCTGAGGAACTGATGACTGCAGTGCTCCGTTGCTAGCTATGCTCTTTTAATCAGGTATACATTTGTACGACAGTTCACTATAGAACATGTTTTTGAGATTATATAGGAGCCATATGGGATAGAGCTACCACTGCAGTCTAGCTGTGCAAATTCTGATACTTTTCTTTTAACCTTAGAGGCTACTATTTTTTTAGACATTGTGCATAAGTAGACATGATATAATGTATTCATTACATGCTTACTAGCTGCCATTTATCTCCTGACTAAAATTCTGATGTTTGTAAATACTACTTTTTCATTATTAATTCAAATACTTCATGAACTTGAGAGTAAGCTGCTGGCTGTGTTGCAGAGCTTTCCTTTTCCTTGCTTAAAGATGTGTCCTTTCCGTGCTTCTGATGCTTTATCTGTCTTGCATGAGTTATCAAAGATAACAGTTAAAACTCTGAGGCTGCTTCAGCCTTCAAGTTATTTGTGAAATTCAACAGCATGAGTCAATTTAACTCTCGAAGAGAAAGTAGAAAAACACCAAACTTCAAATGCTACTGCCTGTATCTTACCTTTCATTTAGCTTTCACACTGACATAACGTAGACTCAGGTTGAGTTTCTTAAAGTGTGCTGTTGTATTTTTTTTCATCCTTTCCTTGTGGTTGGAAAATGCAATCATTTTGTCTTTTTCACTCAGGCTAATCCCACCTTCATAACTTTATCAACAAACAGTTATTAGAACAGTTTAAGAACTTGTTGAATCACTCATATGTGAGAAAGTTGGACAAAGCAATAAGAATATACCAAACTGAGGTGTTCTGAATAGGCCTAGGGAAATTCTTTTAATTAAATTTAGGTGAATACCCTATCCCTATCCTCTGTCCTACCATTTTTCTTTCCCAGGCTCTATCTGTGTATTTGAAATTCCTTGTTATCATATAGTCTTGTGCTACAAATGAGCTGTTAGTAGTCACAAAAGGCCTCATCTGTAATATTATCTTGGTTTATTGATCTGTAGGATCCCACTGTGGCAAGACCCTTTTGTTTTAATCTCGTAAAGATTTTTATCATGTCTCAAGTAAATACCTTTTATGTACAAGGCAAAATTCCTTCCTTTTCTGTATCCACCTCTTAATCAGTCATTATCTTTGCATTACGACTGCAACTTGCCAATTATTCTGTCAAATATCATCTGCCTAAAGGAAGTGGTAACATTGAAACTACAGATTCTTCTTTGTTCCTTGTAACTTTGAAGACATCTTTGAGTCATCATTTCTCCTGCTGTTTTATAATCTGTTATCGGCAATGGCATTCTTTTTCTTCAGTCTTCCCAAACACAGATTTTAAATATCTGTTAAGGTTATTTGTGGGCATCTCTCACAAGGTTTTCCCCGTATTACTTTAGACTCTTTTTTAGTTAATTAAATATTATTTTTTTAAAAAAATACAGATTTCAGTATAAATGCTTCAGATTTTTCTCTATATGTAATGGAATTTAGATTTAAAACATGCTTATGGAAAACCCATCTATTTAACATCATTTATATTCTGAGAAACAAAGGATGATTTATGCTGGGATCTGACTTTACTCTTAGTTGCAGCTGTTGAGTACTAATGAAAACCTATAGAGGTATACTTTGACTGTAAATTGTGGTGGTGGTAAATTGTGAATAAGCGTTGAAATGGAGTTGATTTGCATGCACAGACTGAAATGCATAAAATACTACATTGATTTCAACATCCTAACTTCATAACTATGCCAGTAAAGAGCAGATCAAATATTGGAGGGGAAAGCTGGATGTGCTGACAATACAGCATAAATCTTTTGAAACATAATCCTTTTATAAATGTGGATCTTCCTTTACTAGAAAGAGGTAAGGTGAGGAGACATTTTATACGTTGGGATTTTCATTTTTTCTTTTGGTCTTTTTGCGTTTTGGGGGTTTTTTCTCTTTAATATGTATAAATATGTATGGACTCTATAGAAAGAGTTTAGCCCCTTATTGTTTTAATCTTAATTAGCCTTTATTTATCTAAATGTGTAATCGTTTGTTTCTCAAAGGTTTGCTGCTTACTAGGTGTGATTTGCCCTTCTTTAGAAGAAGAGCAGGATAATGGTATCCCAAAGGCATTATGTAAGGAAATTGGGATGTAGCACTCAGACAAAACCATTGAGATAATTATTCTGATTCATCAAAATCACCTACAACCACACTGAGAAGTGTCATAGAAAAAAAATTATATTCATGGCTGTGAAAGATGTATAAATGTTGTTAAATGCAAACTTCATTCCATTTCTTTGGGGTTTTCCTTTTTAAAAAGGAAACTGCTCCTGATGTATTTTTCCCGCATGATGAAAACAAAAGATTTTTTCTTCCCTCCAAGTATGTTCCTCCCCAAAGATTTAGGTTTGAGTTTGTTCTTTCTGTGAATGGAAAAATGACTGTAAACATAATTCACTCCAGGGATTCTTCAGCCATAGAAGAACCAACTTGACAATTGTCAAAGGTAGAATTTGAATGGATTTATTTGCGTTGTCAAAGAACCTTAAAGAGAAGGAAGAAAAGAGTAACATCACGTGCAGATGTATTTTATGGTATTAAGTGGGTTCTTTCTCTTCTTGGTGTAAGTTCATAGTAAATAAGAAACCACTCCCTAACAGCACTTGTAATCAAAAGTCAGAGAAACAGCAGGAAACAGCAGAATTTTGCCCACATAGATTTTTGAAGGGAATTCTGAAAAAGCAACTGATACGAAAGAATACGAACTTCTTGCAACAGTTTGCAACATTCAATGTGCTTTATATAAGCTGCTCAGTAGCAAAGTATATTAAAAAAAAAAGAGTAAGCTTTATCTTTGAAGAAAGTATTAGCTGTCAAATTAAATGGGTTGGATAGTTTTACTGCAGTTCAAAGCATGAGTTTAGTGGGCCTGCCTTTTTGAGAAGAGTTAGTAGACTTTTACCTGCACTTTCATCTCTTCCTATTTCTTATCTGTAATATAAAATACTGAACATGTCTATTCATAAAACAGATTTGCCATTTCTATAGGCCTTTGATAATAGAGGAAAGGATATACCTCAATTCATTAAACTTCTGGCCTACATGTCATTAATGCCATTGTCTAAAAGTTGCAGCCAATAGCAAACGTGAGTGGAGTTAGACATACAAAAACAATGGAACTGCAGTGAGAGGGGGAGGGTAAAAAGTCTTCTTTTGCCATTTTCTTTAATTCATTTTAGTAAAGCAAAACAAAAAAAAAACCCTAAAACCAACTCAAACAAACAAAAAAGACCAATTTTACTGATTTATTCAGCAAAGCCAAACATTAGAGGACAAATTAAAATAGTATCAATGCTTCAAAAAGTATTTGTAAGAACCTGATTTGGAATTATAGACAGCATTGGGTTTTTTGCTGGAGAAAAGGAAAGAAAGTTAGTTATTAGATCCTCTAGTCAGTGGTCATGTGGGACACCAAGTGTATTTTGGCTTGCTTTCCTTATGTAGTACATGATTTTGAAAGCAGTGCTGACTGTGTTCACTGAAACATCTTTCTTTACTGTCACTTGTTAAAGGGCCTTCCAACCATTTCCTTGTGTTTCTCTTGACAGCACCAAAAGCATTATCTGATGTCACATCCTTTTTCAGTTGTGTCTGGAAAACTTAATTCATAATGCTATGGAATTTATTCATTGGATAAATGTGCTTGATGCAGGGCAGACCATTCATTTCTGTTAATTTTTGGTTGGGAATTTGTAATTTTTAATCTCAAATAGATATCAGATCAAAACTATGATCTGCTCTGAGAAAACACCAAAATATGTTGTTTTCAGTATGTTCAAGATGGTAGTCCTCACTTTAGTGGGGAATCCACAGCACAAGGATTATGCTGTGCTGCAGATGATAAACAATGCTGACATCAAAACATAATTATCTTTTAGTAATTCTTGTCTCCTGGATCAAGGCTTGTTTTTCTTTACCGGGATTGCTGAGTAAATTTCAGCAGATGTACAAATTAAAATAAATAGCACACTGATAGTGCAGAACTTGCTCTAAATCTCTTAAATAAAAGCACAAATGTTGATTCCCCTCTTGCCAGAAAAGGGAAGGAAAAGAGCTTTGATTTCTCCAAATTGTATCTAGACCATCTTTTATTCAGCTCAGAACAGTATCCCCATCCCAAGATTGAATCCGGACATTGTCCTTGAAGAACCTGTCTTCTTATGGATGTAATCTCTATAGGACTTTATTGGAGTATGGACCCTAATCAGTATCCAATGTTATAAATAAAAGAATTGCAGAATAGTGGCAATCTAGTAACACAACAGCAGGGTTAACTTTCCAACTCTTTAGCTATTGCTTAGTTATAGGTGGTGTGAGGTGAAAATGAATTAGAAAACTAAATTAGTGAATGCATGAGTAGCACATTAAGGATAGTAAAATTATAGGAACTTAAATAAGAGGTTGAGACCTAATAATTAATATGAAAAGCAAAGAGTGAATACTATAGAAAATGTCATTACTTTGTTTTCCTGCTTCTCTGTCATGTGAGATTTATTACCCCTGTCTACCATCACTGCAGGTTTTCTCCTTTTTTTTTCCTTCATGTGGCCCTTTCGGTTTAAGTTTGTGTACTTTGTTTCAGGTGAATATTTATTGCTAGAAGTCAGCAGATTATGGCAGCTGCTCTGACAGTCTTTCAACTCATGTCTGTCATCTCAATTTACAGTGAGGATATAGTGCAAGAATTAGGTTTAGAATGGAATAAAAAGTGATTATATTTTCCCTGAAGGAAATGTACCCACAGTTTCTCTAACAGCTAGTTTCTCTGCACTGATAAAAGCCTCTGGAAGTAATTACATATAGGACACAGTCCACAGCATTTTACTTTCATATGCTATAAATAAGCCAGAATCAATTGTGAGTTGTAATAAAAAAGGCAGCATGTATTAATTTTACACAGTATAATACATTTCAGGAGATGTGCAAGCTGATAACAAACTCATTGGTCTGCAGGAGGGAAAAGCTTGCAACAGTGTCTCATAAGTCATACAGTGTTCTAGGAAGTGGTAGTCTTTGTGCATATGTCAAAGGTGCTTTCTTTACCAGTTTCTCTCTTCATAGAAATTGCTGGGTTTAATTGTGCATCTTTGGAAAGAAATCTTGACTTTCATTTCCAGAAGCTTCATGAACTAATCTTCCCTCTTACTCTGTTGCCCATCACATCTCAGTAACAACTCCCAGCTGTCACATGATTGATTCAGTACGCAAATGCTCAAGTCCCTCACTACTACATACTAGGTATGATTTTGCAGAAAAGTACTTGTCTTAGTTCGAGGGAGAACTAAGATAACTATGTTGGCCAAGAAATAATCCCTCTCCTTTAAATTTAGAAAACAG
>JAWWMP010000165.1:21529120-21595782 GCA_035047865.1 Dendrocincla tyrannina
GAAAAACGGAAAGCAAAGCAGCAACAATCCTGTGTCCGCAGGGGCAGGGAAGCCGGAGCTTTCTCCCACCTCTTTTTCCCTCACGGCAATCCCTGTGATGGTTATGAATGCTCACGGATGAAAACAGTTGAGTTGAGAAGGGAAAAGAGGAACATCATCCAGTATCCAGTGATGCCGGGATGGGAGTGTGTATCTCCATTCTCCTACTCCACCGAGCGCTGAGCTCTCTGACCTGTTAGTGCAGATGATGGCTGTGGTCTGGTCGAGAGTGATGGTCATAGTCTGGTCGAGAGTGGTGGTTTCCTCCTGTCGAGGTCCTGCTGCTCCTCTGGATCTGACGAGTTGTCCTTGAGATCTTCTGAGCCCCGTTTATGTACCCTCAGGGAGCACCCAGTCCCTCCCCCAGGGCAGGGACTCACACAATGGGTGATTAACTCTGTGAGTCATGGGGTATTGTTGAACCGTTGATGGCCCATTAGCAGCCACACCCCCTCAAGCTGGGTGTGAAGGTGCTAACGACTTCCTGGGCAGCTGCTGCAAATGGTCCATTATTCTTGGGAAATGAATAGAGGGTGTAGAATACATAGCTTTGATCACCCCCACACAGTGATAACTGGTCCCTCCTGCTGAACTAGGACAGTACTGCTTCAGCATGTGAAAGTTGCAGTGAGGGTTATGGAGATTTCACAGCTTCCCAAATATGTGCATGCATGTATACACACAGACACACACACACAGAGCAACCCTTATTTATACAGTGACCTCCAAGCTGAATCTTAGTCTATATTTAAAGCAACTGTAAATAGTATGATTACTAACTAAAATGATAAGGATTGGAAAGAGAATTCTGACTCATTTAATCTTGGAGTTCATATTGAAGGTCACTGAAAAAAATCCCTAAGAAAGTAGAAACAGAATCCACCAGAAGTCTCTATCTAGGCGAGGTCAAGGGTATGCTTCATTAAGATAGGATAGTAATGTAAGGAAAAGAAAAGGTTTGTAAAGGGTAAAGAGCCTGAGGCCCAAATCAGAAAGGTTTATCAACAATATGTGTTTGTATTTACACAATATTTTTCAATGGTTTCACAACTGAGAAACACACACCTTGCTCCTTGGATTCAGATTTAATTACCTTCAGCTGAGTTTTTGTCCCCCAACCCTTAGTTAACTGCTGCAGATCACTCCCTGTACATGGATTTGAAATCACAGACCTTAAAAGTTCACCAGTGACACATACTCAGTTACCAAAACATGACATAAAAACTTCCTTGTTGGTTTCATTTGACACAGGAAGCAAAGTTTTCCCACATAAAACTCTACCTTGCCAAATTGCTATCATAAGGCAGTTGCCTCCCTGGACATAGCAAAATCATTTTCCAGTATTTGGGCTGAGAAGTTCACTCTCAGACAAGATCAGAGTGATCACAAATATTGACCCGACTACACTGCAACATGTTTTATGGACTGTGACCTTTTACAAATAATCCTCAGAGCTGCTTAGTGATGGAAAAAGAGTAAGCGAGGAAGCAACTGTCTTTATGCCAGTAACTGAAATTGTCACAGGACCAGTGTCCAATTGCCACTTCAGAAGAGGGTAAGACAGACATTTTGCAGCTGAAGTACCACACAGAAGCTTTGTTCATCTCTTTGTTGCCTGCGATATTTAAGAATTTTCTAATCTCATTTAAAAGAGAAACCTTTCTATTTTGAATATAAACTTAATTTTTCCTTCTACAAATATTCTAGATTGTGTGAGTTTAGATCATTATTTGGGATTAATTGCAGAGGACCAAGTAAAGCTACTGACAAGGTGAATCTAATAAGAAACAAATTGCTATGAAATAGGGAAAGGCAGGAAGAGGCTTCAGAAAACAGGAAATTTAAGAGTCAATAGTTTCATACCAGCATGCATGTGAAGGTAGAAAAGGTCAGAGCAGACTTTATGCTTGCTGTATTGAGAAAAATGAAATACTAAATTCCCAGGAGAGCATCTGTGGACATAGTAAGGAGTAAAAATACTTGCATCATGCAAGCAGAGGTGTTTATATGTCAATAAAAACATTATTTTCCTGAAATATGTCTTCACTCAGTATTTCCTTCTTATTCATATTATGCCCAGGTACTGCAAAAATATTTGTTGGGTTTTTTTCTGTAGCTGCTAAAATCCATATCAGTGGCTTTTTTCAGTAATGGATGCTGAAATTTTCAACAAAAAACAGGACTGGGGCCCTGTAGCAGCCTTGGACACTGCCAGGGAATAGGATAGCTCTTTCACAAAGGCCATGCAAGCAGGGCTCAGAACCAGGGCAGCAGCATGGGAGCAGCGGATGAGACTAGAAACAGGGCTGGAGCCAGGGCCTGAGGTTGAGCCTGAGCCATGGCTAAAGCATGGGGTGATTCCCTTCTATATGGACACTGTCATAGAATCTGAAAGTGGTTTGAGTTGGAAGGGACCTTAGAGAACACCTCATTCCAACACTCCTGCCTTGGACAAGGACACCTTACACTAGATCAGGTTGCTCAAAGCCCTGCTGAACACTTGAACAGTTCAAGGCCTTGAACACTTCCAGGAATGGGGCATAAACAATTCCTCTGGGCAACCTGTTCCAGTGTCTTATCACCCTTACAGTAAAGATTTCTTCCTAACACCTAATCTAAACCTGTCCTCTTTCACTCTGAAACCATTAACCCTTGTTCTACCACTACATGCCCTTGTAAAAAGTTCCTCTCCAGCCCCTGACCTGGGCATAGCACTCCAGAGCAGAGGGGAAGAATCACCTTGTTCTAGTTGCTAATGACACTGGTTTTGATACAGTCCTGCATGCATTTGGCCTTCTGGGCTGCAAATGTACCTTGACTATTCATATTGAGTGTATCATCTGTCAACACCACCAATTTCTTCTCCTTGGGGCTGCTCTCAACCCATTCTCTGCTCAGCCTCTATTTGTGTTTGGGATTGTCTGGGCCCAGGTGCAGGATCTTGCATTTAGCCTTGTTGAATTTCATGAGGTTTGTGTAGGCCCACCTCTTCAGCCTGTCATGGTCCCTCTGGATAGCATCCCTTCCCTCCAACGTGTCAATCACACCACATAAACTTGATGTCCTCAGCAAACTTGCTGAGAGTGTGCTCAGTCCTACTGTTCATGTCACTGACAAAGATGTTAAACAGTGCCAGTCCAAATACCAGATCCTTAGAAATGCCACTCATCACTGAAGTCCAGGATAGTGAACTTGCTGCGCAGCCCCCTTGATGCCCTAAGGATCTCAAATTCCACCATCTGTTCAGCCAGGCAATCTGGGCAAACATAATTTCAGGTATTTATTAAAGTTTACCTAAACACAATCTACATTCAGGTCATGCGTTACTTCAAGAGAAATGAAGCCCATTGCAGAAGACAAGATGAAGGTCTGGGACCCTGCTCTGGCAATGTGAGGTGTGTGTAGGCTTTATGCCAGTTGCAAGCACTAGGCTGAATTTCACTTTCTTTTCCAAAGCTGTAAAGTAATGTTTTTGTGCACTCTTCTTCAGTGACAGGAAAAATTATTTCTTCAGATAGCATGGGAAGTTGCTTAGCACATTTAGTTGGTTTCGGATGTAAGGCATTTTATCTGTATAAATGAACAACATCTTCCCTGCTCAGATTTCAAGGTATTGTAGCTTTTTCTGGCTATTTCAGAGACTCAGGTTAAGTTTGAGAACATTCATGCCTCTGCTATCTAGCTTACCAGAAATAAGAGCAAAAGGAATTATTGCTGCTGCAGTTTTTGAATTGGCAGGTTATCAGACAACACTGTGTTGCTTCATTCTGCTGCGATATCATCAATTTCAATGCAGTTATCCTGGCATGAAACTGGATTAATACATTGGTGAATCAGGTGCAGAAACTGTAGAGCTCTTAGCTGTAAGGGAAAGTAATTAAACTTTAAAAAAATTATGGCTTTTAAATGGAGATATATAGCATTTTCAATAAGAATGGTTTGTGACTCAGTAGCAAGGTTTCAATTATACTCAAGTATTGCTTTAGCTACATTGATTTTTTTCAATTTAAATTTTTCCATTTTTCTTAATATTTCTGTATGTTTTCTAATTCCCTATAAAACTTTTCTGTGTTGTTAATACTGAAATTGGATCAACACAGTGAGTCTGTAGAGAATCCCCAAATCAGCGTGTTGCAAGTGTATCTTCATTCCATGTTTCCCACTTATCAGAATTAAAAAAAATCAAACCACCAAAATGTTTAAGAACAACTGTTTCACCAAATATTCTTCCTAATGAAAATGGCAGTACACACTTCACTATGTCAAAGAATTTATGTGTGTAAAAGTACTGACTGCCTTTGAACTTCAAAGATCTAAGTACAATTTAAGCATGTGTTCCTTCCTCTCCTGGATTAAGAAGCAAGACTTCAGCAAGAGGCCAATGGCAACAAGATTCAATGGCCTTAGCTAAAAATGAAGAGCAATTTTTTTGCATGTGTCCAACCTCTTTCCCTCTCTCCTCCTCAATAAACTAAGGAAGTCTTTTGGTTTCTTGAAAAAAACCAACAACAAAAAATCCAGAAACAAAATCAAATCCTCAAAAAACCCCACCTACAACCAACAAACAAAACCAAATAAAGCTTGAATATAGTTCATTGAGTAAGCATTTCCCTGAGTAGCCAAGCATTTAGTGAAAGGTGGTGCAGTCTAGGAATGCTGGAGAAAATGAGTCTGGGCATTGCTGAAAGAACAAAAAATGAGATGGAGATCCTTTTGCTATTCAGAAGGAAAGTTTGTCTTTGCTGTTTTATGTCAATTGTTAGATTGTCAATGGGTGGCACTCACTTGAAAATTCATTGATTTTCACAAATAAATGAACAGTAACAGTTAATTACACACTCCATGAGTACAAATCAGTTGGAAGGCAGAAGCTGTGCAGACTTGCACAGCACCCCTACCCCCCATTATCCCTGCTGTGTGATCAGGATCCTTATTAACTCACCAGGCAATCTTTGGTGATTCCTCCCAGCTATTTTTTCTTACTCTTTTGATCATGAACATAGAGCCCAGCTGAGTTCAATGGAGCCATCCAGCAGCCTGAAAGCATGCAGCCTTTGGGGAAAAAAGTTACTTAGATATTAGATATGCCCCATAGGAAATTCTTGCATTTTATATTTTCTGTGTAAATTGTTTCTCATCTTCATCATATTTTTCATATAAAAATATATGCAACATATATAATATATTAAATATTTGTGTAATATATATGCCATCAGACATACAGCAAGTTCTATTCTGATCTCTAAAGTATAGCTCAGCCGCTACATGAAAGAAATTTAAAAGGTTAGGTCAGGCTTTTAGACAAGAAGTTTCAAAGCTGTTGACATATCTCATCAACCCTCAGACTCTAAGGGTAGTCTACTTAGGCTAGGCAATTTTTAAAAGGAGACTAGACTTCTAACCTGTATGGTCAAAACAAAGGCCTTGCAGATATAATGAAAGATATAGGTGACTAGTTGAGAGTTCCTGAAAGATACTGTGGGTTCTTTGAAGCAGTTTGATAGCTGAGAACTAGGCAAAGAAAGGACATGTCCTACATAACTCTCTGTGAAAAAGCTTGAGGGAGTTTTGCTACTTTCTTTGCTGCTGATTCCACAGACAGGTGGAAAGGAGCATCAGAAAGAGTAGATAAGAAGGTCCTAAGGAGAGGCTAGACTCAACAAAAAGCAGTGCATCAGGATAATTTTAGGTACAAAAGTCTATCAGTCTTTATGTATAAAAGAGCAGTTGCTATAGATTAGCGAGAAGCTGGTTGGAGTGAGAAGCTTATGAAGACAATAGGAGTAGTGGGTGCCAACACTTGATTTTTTACTATTAGGCACTTACATTTTTATCCAGATGCATGGTGAGTTCCTAGATGAGGCCTCTTTCCAGTTGCAAGATAAACCTACCTTTTCAACCTGACCACACTACTCAGAGGCACAACTGGTCTGACTTGGTGTGCTGGTTTGACAGGGGTAGAGTTAATTTCTTTATAGCAGCGGCTATCAGACTGTGTTTTGGATTGGTACTGAAAGTAGAGCTGATAATACAGGGATGTTTTTGTTACTGCTGAGGAGCACTTACTCAGAGTCAAGGCCTTTTCTGCTCCTCAGCCCACCAGTGAGGAGGCTGGGGCTGCACAAGAAGTTGGGAGGGGTCAAAGCTGGGACAGCTGACCCCAGCTGACCAAAGGGATAATACTGACCATATATGCTTTTATATAAAGCATATAAAGCTGGGGCAAGAAGAAGTAAAGGACTTTCATAGTGATGACGTTTGTTTTCTCTAGTAACCATTACAAGTGGTAGAGCTCTGCTGTCCTGGGCATGCCTGCCTATGGAAAGCAGAGAATTAATTCCTTGTTTTGCTTTGCTTGTGTGCATGGTTTTTGCTTTATCTATTGAAATTTCTTTATCTCTGTTCATGAGTTTTTTCATTTTTACTCTTACAATTCTCTCCCCCACGCCACTAGGAGGAAGGGAGCAAGCAACTGTGTGGGTCTTAATTGCTGGCTAGGTTTAAACTACACTAGGTTATGGAAACTCTGGCTTTATTTAAATCAGTGATAAATATTCTGATGATCTTTCCAGTATTCCAAGCAGAACACGTGCTGCAATTCATCTCTTTAATTCTAATCATATTCCTAACCTTAACTGGGAAAACTATAGTATAACAATTTTCAAGTACTTTGCTTCATTATTTAAGTTCAATGACAGAGGTACATTACTGTAGCACACCTTATTTTTTGTTGGACATTGCATTCATCTTCTCTCTGATCCTGTCAGAAGTAGTATAAAAAAAAAAGGTGCAGTAACAGGCTGAAATCGAAAGAACTCTCACTGCTGAATGGGGGTATTTTGCCATCTGATGAATGATTTTATTTGTATTTGGTTCATTTTTTGTTATCTCTGATATCTGTTACCTGCAGTGTTGTGCTTAAGACACAAGCAGAATGTTCATGAAAATATTCAGTTATAACTCTATTCAGTCAATAGAGGTGTTTTTCCTTCCCATTACCTACCACAATGCTGACATTTTATTGCTTGCTGAGATAGGAGACAAGAAGAGGAAAAATTGAGTCATTTAAATCCCATATTCTAAAAATAAAACTTCCAAGAATGCTTTGCAAGAGAACAAGTAATTGCTGCAGAGTTCACAAGCTCTATTGTTCATTTAAGGGAGAATATTTTGGAGAGGAAATATTTGGAAGTGCATAACTGTTTGTGATGCTACAGTCTGCTGAGATGCTCAGATTTACCTATGTCCTTTCTATCAATGGATGTCTTTACCTGATGACAGTTAGGTATATAAATAGGTATATAAATATATTGTTACATTTTAAGTGCTTTTACCATTGTAGTTTTATAAAGCTTCACATTCATTGACAAGTCTAGCCTTCCAGCAACCTGAAAGGTAGGGAAGTGTCTCCCATTACAAACAGGAATGAAGGAGTAGTAGATTAAACAACCTGGTCAAGGTCACACAGGAAGTCTGTGGCCATACAAGGTGAACCCAGATTTCTTGATCACTCAAAGAACAAAACCAACCTCTTCCCTGTAAAAAGAGATGAATTACATAGTCTGCCAAGTCTGAAGCCATAAGTATGCAACACAAAGATCGTTGTGCTCTGAAATCCACAGAATTCTACTACACTTCTAGTCAGCCTTACCATGTTCTGAAAAGAAAGTTGCAAAGGAAGATGTTCTGTATCCATCAGTTGCCATGGTGAGTAAGGAATAAAGATTGTCTTACTGCTACTAAAAATATGTTTGCAATGGGCAGGAAGAAATCTAGAAAAGTAGGAGAACAGAGAAAAAATTGCTGTTAACTATTCTTGGTGTAAACCTTAGGCCCTCCTGAGAAATATGAAGCTGTTAGAAGCTAAAAATACACTAAGATCTCCTTCTATATTCAATATTTACTGGGAATGCAGCCTTCAAAAGCCAGGTTGGTTTTTAATTTTAGTCAGATTTATGCTGACTCTTTCAAATTTAGAACAGTCTTGGAGTGTCTCTAAAGTCTGGGACCTGTCAGCATGCCTATTCAAAGCCCTGTGGATATGGGAAGTGGGTGGATAAGAAGTGGGTTAAGGAGCTGCACAGTGAAAACCATTTGAAGTGCACACATTTATTAACCTTGTAAAGCCTAGGATTTTGCTGCAGTCTTGAGCACCATCTACTGGACCTCTCTTTGCTGACTCATTGCTGCTTGTATGTCAACAGAGGACAGTATCAGGGCTAATCCTGTTTGAGACTTTGCCCTGCTGTCAGTGTCTCTTAAATCAGGCAGATGACTAAGTGCTGAGAGCCACTTTTGCTGCACAGGCAAGATGTAAGCAGTATCTTCCCTCTTGAGTTAGTCAGGTGAAACAAAGGTAGCATGGTGGAATCCGGGATCTGTCCGGCAATGTAGTAATGAGCTCTTCATGGGCTGTTAATCCTGAACTCCTGTTGCCTATTCTCTTCATCATATGTAAAATGTCAGGCAGAAGAGACAGAACAAGATGCATTCTCAGTTCTCTCAGAGTTTCTCCCAAGGCAAAAGAACGGATGCAAGACAAAATGTTTTTGCAAAACTGTAAACTCACATGGGTTGGGAATCAGGTTTTGACTGATTTGGTTTGAAGTTCTGCTGAGTTTTGTGGTTGGGTTTTATATATGTTTTGGGATTTTTTTCTGCACTTCCCAAGGCAGTTTATGGACATAAAATAATCTGCTCATCTAACTGGTATTATTTCTTTAAAACTCATTGAAAATATGACCTTCACTTTCTAGAAAACAAAGAAAAATTTTCCATAGACACTAACTCTGCAGTTTGCTTATGCATCCAACCGTGTGCTAATATAGAAATGGCTTTTCACTTAGGTTTTTTCCTATATGCTCCCTAAAATTTTCTCTATACAAAATTGATTACTGTTTTGGAAAAAGCAGATTTCAGTTCATACATTCAATCTACGATCTAGTTTAAACTCACAAATTACCTTATAAATAAGTGACAACAAACAGTATCCTGGGTTCTGCCTTCCAAAAGGTTTAATCCTCAGTCAGATTTGCAGGAAGATTATTTCTTTGCCCCCCATTTCAAGGGCTAGTTCCACAAAAGAAGTGCAGACAGGATTCCATTCTTCAGGAAGAGCTGAAAAAAGTGGAGCATTGGGCTCCTCTTTCAATGTACTGGTTTCATTATTGCTTCAGTCCACTGAAGTGCTCTTAATTTCCTGGAGACAATGGGAAGTGGCCCAAATTCATATGGCTCGTTTGTCCCAGGAACAGCCATCGTCATTTATGTGCATTTTAATTCCTGGTCCTGGATCACTGTGACATTTTCTCCTGTATTTAAAACAACTGTTTGTTGCTCCAGTTCCCTATCAGGGGAGAAGAAACCAATGGAAATAGTCTATCTATAGAAAGGGTAACCAGAGCTGTTCCCTTACTACTTTTAAATTTTCTACATATTCACATGAAACACACATGGGAGCAGTAGGCCCTGACACTTCAAGATCTATACAGTTCCATGCTAGTGTCTACATTTACTTGTTGCTTTAGAGCAGGGATAAGAGGAGTTGTTATCTTCCTAAATGGGAGGTACAGACTGCCATTTAGCAGAGATAACCAAGACTAAACATCAAAGAGAAATAAGGAGATTTCTGTCTTTCCATTAATCCCTAATCATTTTGCTACTTATAGGTTATTTAACCAATGAATTTATGTTCCAGGTTTGAGTAGCTGCAGGGAGCAAGGGCTGGGAAGGAGTGTTTGAAAGTGGCATCTGTCCGTTAGTGGTAATTAGGCTGAAATATGCAAAGTTTCAGAGTTTTAACTGCTCCCGTTAAGCTGTTGATGAGCGGTAAAATCTCTGATTAAATTTTAAGCAGAGGGAAATGGGCCAGTCTCCTGATATGTGGAGGCTGACAGAGTGGAGCGTGGGCAATTGCATGTGCTGTATGCCTATGCTAGAGGGGAGACAATGCATTTAGGGGCTGACTGTCTGAGCCAGCATCAGCTCACCACCATTTCTGTATCCAGTCTGTGCTGACTGCCAGAGCCCAAAACAACAGCCATTTACAGCATGATGAAGACATATAAGATGGGGTTGAATGACATTTGCACAGCCTTATTTTTCCAATATACATACACATCACAACACAGAGTTTATTTTTTTTTCTTATTGTCTCAAAGCATGTGCATTTCTTGGGCAAATCACAATGTAATAATGCACATTTAACTATCTCAGAATGGTAATTGTGAAGGTTAATTAATGTTTTTATAGCTCTCTGAAAGCCCTAAAACACAGCCTCAAGTCACTTAATTGCTATGACAGTTTATATCAGTATCAATTATCATTATCTAACTTAGTCCTCCTCCTCTAGCACTCCTGTCTGACTCCCATCCCTTCCTTCCTAACCATTCACCTCCTGGAATGAACCAGAGGCATCAGTACCTAACATGTGACATGTCATGAAGCTCTGTGAGTAATGAATAAGCCCATTACAACTTTACAGTAGAGGAAACAGGTTAATCCTTTGTCAAGTCAGTGCACACAGTGTCCTCCTTCCTTGTTGCAATTACTCAAGGGATGATGGCAGTTTCTCATCCACAACCTTTCAGGTAACCACTGATGCATGTTTAGGACAGAGACAGGTATGACACTGCACACAGGCCTTCAGATCCTGTCACAAGCGAACAGTGACAGAGGCAGACAGCAGTGACTAATGCTCTGAGCTGACTTTCTTTGAAACAAACCTTTAGAAAAACACAAACCAAACCAAACAACGATGAAAAAACACTTGTTTCCAGTTCTGAAGAATTCATCTAATTAAATATAAAAACCTCATGCATCCAAAGCCCTTTGTTTCCCAAGACAGTTCTCTGTACTGAGACTGATATACATTTGCACAATCTCTCATCCTGTGGATTCCCAGAGTTCATTACATGATATTGATATGAAAAGTAGCCACCAAAAAGGTGAAAAATTATGCCTTTTTATTCCAGAAAAAGAGTACATAACCGCAGAATAGCAGAGGATGAGAAAAAGAATATTGTATTGAATAGACACGGCAAGGGCGGGACTTTTTGAAGAGGATATCAGAGCATTATCAGCTGTGTGATTGCTAATGGAGAAGCCATAGCTGATTGGCATTGTCAGAGGAGAAAAGAAAATCTAAATTTTGATGCTGCTGCCTTGGTAATCCTCATGTCCAGTGAGGGCAGAGGAAAAACAAACCGCTATGTTTCAAGAGGGAGATGAAAACAGGTCTAATGAGGAAAAATCTCAATGAGCAGGATTGGTTTAAATCATGTGCTACAGAGGTGGTGACCAGTTGGAATAATTTCTAGGTAGCCATTTTTAACAAGAGCTGCAGTTCAAGCAAAGGCAGGCTGTGTCAGCTCCCCCAGCCCTAGATTTCCCTAGTTCCATGATGCTCAGAGTTCTCGCAAAACCAGACAGACTCTCAACAGCTCATGAAATCTGTATTGTTGTCCCTTCATGTACAAGAGTATTTGAAGAAGGCTTTACAATGGCTAGAACTTAGGCAACATTGCATTGTAAATGTTCATCTAAGCATAAAAGTCACACTACCTAATTCCTTACATGGCTTCAAGTGGATGGATCAAATTCTGATTTTTTAACTACAGGGAATTATAGGATAGGCTATGAGCATTATATAAGCTTTCTGTTTATACACCTGTGTAACAAGAACAGGCACACAAGAGGCAATATTCCTATATGGGTGAGTAGTAGTGGGGAGAAGACAAGTTCTTTACATAAAGACTACTGAAAAGCAGGAACCCTACTAGGCAGAGGCAGAAACAGGTCAGTGCAAAGCGCCCTACACTGACTTAATGACTGCTAAAGGCACAGAAAGCTTCTTTAGCACATATATGTTGTCACTATATCCATCCTTCTGGAATTGCTGTGACTATGAAATCATCAAGGTTGTACATATAGTATTTCAAGTGCTCAGCACAGAGTGGGTGGTTGTTATAATAAACGTCAGCAGTGTTTGTGGACAGGAGAGAAGAATCCACATTTTGGGTTTGTTCTTATAAAAAAAATCTTTTATATGGTTGTTAATTAAAGATTCAGTAGAGCTCATTTTCTTAATAAAATGCAGGTAAGCCCTCACAGGCTCAGCAGCAGCTAAGCATTTTGGTGGTCCAGAAACATATCTTCCAAAAGAAGTGCTTGGATGTTGTCTCTCAGTTTCTTAGGTAGTAGGTGTAGATGTAGTAACACCAGCCTGAAGATCATGGGATTTCTAGATTAGTCTCAGATACCAGTCATCTAGTCCTATAAGACAAGAGTTACTCCATGTTCCTGGGGGAAAAGGACAAGTGAGTCACATAATACCCAAAGAGATCAGGTGCCAAAATGAATTAAATCACTTAGCAATCTTCTGGGTTATGTTGGATTTAGAAGATGATTTCTGCCCTGTAGCTTGAATACATTTGAATTCAAGAACTCACCAGCTTTTAAAACATAAACCCAAACAGTAGCAAACACTCATGTTGCTGCCTTCCTTTGCTGCCTACCTTTGCTTTCCTGTCTTCCCTTCTTTCTCCTTTCTGCACTGGAGCACCCTTTGAAGCCTGGTTGCATGTTAGAGTCCTGGTCACCTTCTCAAGTACCATGCCAACAAACCAAAGGAACTGGCACTGATATTTGCCACAAGTTAGTGCAAAGAACACACAGCTCTATGTTTGTATCTATAACAGAATTAAAATGTACACAGAGTTCTAGAAAAGGCAGAGTGAGTCTCCTAACTGCATTCCTATTAAATTAATACCAAGGGATTTTATAGAAATTCTTACTTTCTCTTACATAGGAAAATATATAGCTTTCAATTCGGTTGACTCAGTCTTCAAATAGTGATTCAAATTAATTCTTGTGATCTGGAAATTAAATGCACCATTTATACACAGGCATAGGTGAATGCTCTTCAGGATGATGCTGAAGAGCTTCTTTTCTAAATAAGAGTAAATAAACCAGGCTGATTTTATATGGGACCAGTGCTGTCAGAAGAATTCTTCTCTCTTCGTTCTCAAGTGTATTCAGGGACTTGAGACTGACAAAACTGGGACACTCACTGGAAAGAATAGTGTTTATTTTGGAAGTGGATCATTTGCTATTTGTATTAGAAAGTGTGTTTTCCTAGATGTGCAGTGTGATGCTGTAGGGTAACACGAGGAAACATCATCTGTTAGTTCTGTTAGACCAGATCTCAGATGCATAGGAAGGAAGAAGATTAAGCAGAACAGGTCTCCTCAGGCTTGGGATTTGCTCTTTGACTGTCCCAGGCTAATACCTTTTATCAGACTAAATATTCTGTGCACTAAGGTAGCATGACTGTCTCAGTTGTTTTATAGTCCTTGTATCTAACATGAATCTTCAGATGTACTGGTTTGGTGAATAAGGTTTGTTATTTGATCAGATAGTTTACATTTTGGCCATTCAGTTGGTCTGTTGAACAAGTTACCACCATCTGAATTTCTAAGTGTTTGTTCTTGTGTACTAAAAAGCTTTCCAAAAGATCCTAAAGTTCTTAGGTACAGGAAATTTAGGATAATAATATTTTTTTAAAACAAAAAGATGGCTCTGAACTTTTCTCTGTATTGCTACAAAGCAAAAATAAAACAAAAGCAAAACAACAGGCTGAAAGGATAGGATCTGCTCTTATAAAAATGAAATATTGTTAAGAAAAGAAAGAAAGACAAATTTTACATAACCATTCTGACACATGCATTCTGCTTCAAGATGCTATCCTGGTCTCCTCTGTGCATCTTTTAACCTGCTTGATGTCTGGGTTGGAATGCACTTAATTTTATGGAAAATAATATTGAAGTTGAGGGTGAAAAATAAAGAATTTAATTGTAAAAATGGAACAAAAATTCTCAGCATCACCTTCTACTATAAATAATCAATACGCAGTAAAATAACATATTAAAGAGAATGTGTAAATGGTTTAAGCTACTTTTAATAAATGAATAAGTGGCTGCCCCAGGCACCATTGTTTAAAGGCCTGATGAATCACTGAGTTCTAGCCCCATATCTGACACTTATTTGATAGATTGCTTTGGAGAAGTCATGTCCACACATTATGTTTCATCCCCTTAATCTGTAAAATCAGTATGAAAATATTTACACCCTAGGCTGTTGCGGAAATTGATTAACATTTCCATAGTTTTTAAAGATGTAAAGTGCCAAGTGACATTATTATTATGTTGCCTCAGTTTACCTTTTTTTCAGATGTCACAACATGGGTCAGTATTTAGATGCAAACTTCCAGTGAAATTGAAGGGGTTTGCATAATGTAGTTCTGCAGTATTAAAAAATAATAGTAATTATTTTCACTCTAAGTCAATAATTAAAAGTCTCCAGTATTTGACATGAGACATTATGCTGCCAGATATGTAATTTTTCAATTTGAAAGTAAAATCAGGAAAAATCCCTAATATTATTGGGTTATTAAATACTAATGGAACTTTTCCCATAGATATACACATGCTAGTAATGGTGTTTTAAATGGTGTTCATGGTGGGATACTGTATTTAGGTTCCATTCATTTCACCTTTTTCTGGCAGAAAACATTCTTCATGGGGTTTGCCGTTGTTCTGTTTGCCACTCAACAGCTTGAGTGTTTATCTTCAGAAGTAGCTGCATTTTACTGAAAGGTGATGTCATTTTCTCTCCCTGCTTTCTTAAATGACTTTGACACCCCTCATGATGAAAGGCACTGTAGCAGTATAAGCCATTACTAGAAATTATTCTAAGCTTTGCTGAGGTGAGGTTTGAAACTGCTCATTCTCTTTCTTCTCACACAATCCATAATGTAATGCCCTAAGGACTATTACCTTGCAAAATGGAATGGACTTGTTAAAAATGGGCTAAATTGAAAGTAAAAACATAATTTAGTGAGATATAGGTTGTGCTGCTTCTTATTCTTGCAAATAGGGAAGATTTTAAATTATTATCTGCTGGGGGAGTTGAAGCTGATGAACTATCCACGGACACACTTTATTGACATAGTTGCAGTTTACAAGCTTCTGTCAGTCCTTACCCTTGAGGATAGTTTGCAGGTAACATGTTTTCAGCCTCTTCCTCTCATACAGAAGTCGTGTGTAGAACTTCTTTTTTATGTCTGACTGATTGTGGCTTCAGTTCACTGTGCCAGGTGACTCAATTTCTTTTCAAGGGTTGGAGTTCAAGCTCTGCCTCATCTCCAGCCTGCCAGCCATCTGACTTCCTCTGGCCATGAGCTGGCATGGAAGCCCTGGACAGTCTGGACTTCAGGCACAGCTCACATTACTAAAATTGTGCAGCTCTACTATGGAAAGCTTACACACCTTTCCAACTGCAAAGCTTATTTGCTCTTGAGAACTGGTTACCAAGAAACACTATGTTCACCAGTCAAGACTTGTAGTTTGCTTTGATTTATTAATTAGCTAGAATTGCATGCTATCATTCCCTCTAGATAAGATAAAAGCTCGCTAAAAGTTCATTATCTCTCATCAATATGCCTGCCACATTTGATACAGTAGTAAATAGTGAAATGAAGAATAAACTGAAGGAAAACAAGAATCATTCAAAGGATTTCCATCACAAGTGGTTTGGAGATGTGGAATACTTTTCTTACAAAAACCAGACAGTCAAAAAGATAGATTATTTAAAAATCACAGTTGAACATAATACTGTTGAGCGTGCAATGGAAAATTATCCTACAGTACCAAGGGAGCTAATTAGTCACAACTCCCATCCTGATATGAAGATGTTTTGAACTCTGCCCTTGCTTTGCACAGAAGTAACTGGATAGAAAATAAAGTCTGTGTTTGCCCATAAGCACATAAAGAGACCTCAGCCAAGCCCAAAACCAGGCCTGAAATTCTGTAGAAATCTACAGCTCCTGAATCACTTGAGTCTTTTTTTTTTCTTCAAGTCCAGTGTATAATCTCTGTTTTCTAGTTAATCCAGATGATTCTAACAAAAAGCAGTCATAAGTTAGTACTGCCATGAACCTGTCCTTAGTCTGTGTTCCTGTCTCCAGACAAGCACTCTTGCTCCATCTTCAAGTGCTCAATTCCTATCACAAAATGAGCCAAGACAGGGCTCAATAAACTTGTAGAACAATACTTTTTAGGTTGCGACTTTTCTTTTTATTTTTTCCTCTACGTATAGCTTTCTGCAAGTATCACTCATTGAACAGGTTCACCACAGGCTCAGATGACCATCATAGCTGACACAGAGAAGGAAATGATTAACCAGGGTTTTCAACTTAATTTAAATCATCGCAGAGTCAAAGCCTGGTAAAAACCTCAGTAGCCAGAGATTTGTTCACAGTCAGTGAAAAAGTAAAAGTAGCCTAAATCACGTTATCTCTCACCCTTTATGGGACTTGATTTTTCTTTACCCTTTATAGAGAGACCTTAGAGATACAACTTTCTTAACCTAGACAGCACAGTTGTATTATGGCCTAAGTTAAACACTGGAATAAATTAGAGCTTTTAGTCCAGCTTTGATAAGTGCAGATGTTACGACTTGCTTCTTCCCAGACCCAATATTCCTGTAACAGAAACATAACCGTGCTCAGGGATGCATCTGGCAATATCTGTGTTTCTCATAAACACAATTGCCCAATATTTCAACTTGCATTTCACTCTGACTGTGATAGTATAATGACTAATTGCATGTATTATCCTGGTCTTCTAGGTATAACCAAACATTAATATAAACTCACCTGTGATTCATTTTTGTACAGATGAACAACAATCTTACTAATTTCAGGTTAGCTTGGATATGAACCTCACATTACGTGGAGGAAATGACCATTATGTAGTCCTTTTTATTTCAAGACTTGTAGTGTTTTGCAAAGGAAAATATAGCACAGTCACATGAGGGGAAGCTGACATTTATAAAATTAAATGACTATTCCATTTGCCACTCCGTAATGTATCATCAGAGAAAAACATAATTCAGGTACCCTTATTCCACTCACCTTGATTGCTTTCTTCAATGGAATTGAATGACTTTGCACAGGATGTATCCAGGATAGTGCTATGGATACTGTCGTGGTACTGAAATAGTCTATCCTGTCTGTCATCTGCAGTCATCTGGCCAGACTGCACCAGTTTAAACCCTACAGCAGGTAGGGTTCAAAACCAGTGTTTTTTTTTCAGAAGTGCCACTGAGCTGTGTACCCACTGGATTTCTTCCTCATTATTCTGTAGACAGCATAGATTTCACTGATGGAGTCACAGGCAAATGGATGTTGCCCAAATGCACGCAGCACTTAAAGGCATATATTTGAAAAAAGACACAAATGTCTGTAGCTCTCAGTAACACATACATGGTACAATATCAGATCTCAGATTTTCAGTGCTATGAAAAAAGTAAAAGGAGTCTAAAAAGCCCATTTATCAAGGCTAGAGTACAGGTATTGTTTGAGGAATTTCCTTACCTAGGATATTGCCTTACTCACTTGAAAACATTTTTTCAACAATAAGTTTTGCATTAGCCTCACAAGGAAGAAATGGATGGAGACCTGTGCATAACCTTCATATAAATTAGTAATGCTTAGTCTTCATACAAATTAGTACTTCCAACACTCCATTTGAAAAATGCTTTACAAATTTCCCTGTATGCTTAATGCCAGTTTGTTACTTTATCCAGAAATCTAAAGTTATCCTGGTTTCTTACATGGCATTAACATAGCTTCTACACCAGAGATAGTATTAGCTTTTGATATTTTATAGGAGAACCTTGGTGGTTGGTGCAAAACTAGCTCGAAGTGATAAAACCTCCACATAAATCAATGTCTCATTTTACTGTCATATCTAAATGGTGGTTTTGCATACCACATAGGGAAAAGCATCCTAATCATAACTTTTTATACATTTTTTTCCCTCTTGGGAATTAATAGAACCATGTAAATTCTAACGCTTAAGTCTATGACATCAGTGTTTTCTAGTCCCCTGGAATACGTCATAGACTCAAGCCAGGTCTGTGCACACCTTTTCCAGTGGTTATCACCAAGTGGCCTCATGTTACCAAGCCTGAATCCTATTTCTAAGGCATTCTTCTACACTTCATTTATGTACACTACAGGCGTCATCATAAGTAACTACAACTCCGAAATGAAATAGAGAAGTTATTTTCTACTCACTTCATCTACTTGCAGTCTTAGTAATGCATTTCATTCCCAGATTCATAGCTCAGAGTTTCTACCGTAATAGGGGAGAGGATGAAATTATGGTATGATCAAAGTTGTGCCTCACTGTCATTATCAACAAGATGGTCTTGATCATAGTCTGATAAAGCCAAAGTGATGTGGAGGTGGGATCTTTGTGCCACAATGCTGTTGGGAATTAGGCCTAAACAACACA
Source organism: Dendrocincla tyrannina (assembly GCA_035047865.1). NCBI lineage: Eukaryota > Metazoa > Chordata > Aves > Passeriformes > Dendrocolaptidae > Dendrocincla > Dendrocincla tyrannina. The sequence continues at coordinate 21,547,519 of JAWWMP010000165.1, forward strand.
TGACTGAAGGTTTTGGAGAGTGAATTCTGGAGTAGCCCTCAGGATGTTGTAAACAGGCACAGTAAGGCTGGCTGCCTGCAGATCAAATCTCAACCCTGGCATGCTCTATCCAGCCTCCTGTCTTGCCCTTAGAGGAGGAAGGGAAAAGCTGTGTGTCTAACATTAATATTTCCTCCTGTTGTAACCTCCATTTCTGTATCACTCCGAACTGAGACAGAGCTTCCAACATCAAGCACCAGTCGCTGATGCTGTCAGACTTGGCCCACCTTGTCAATAGGTGATAATTTAGAGCTCAGCAGTAGTCCAGTATGGGGACAACATAGGCCACATTTCCCTCTTTTCCCTTCCTGGCTGTAGCTGAAGGAGGTGACCACAGCCTTTAGCACTGGCACACAATTTTGCAGTCCAATTACATGATGACTCAAGAGAATATGACTAGCAAGCATGATGTTTGCTATTTGGCGTATCTGTCAAAGTCCTATAGATATTTCTTGGCATTTGTCCAGTTGCCTCCTTAATGTCTTATGACATGTGTTCCCGAAGATGCTGGATTTTATGTTTACATCATTCTGGCCAGCAAATAAGCACCAAAGCAGATATTCCAAAACTGGGTTTACTAAGCAGTGCAAGCCAAATAGTTTAGAAATAATTTCATTTCCATGCCTTATTTTCTTTACAGTTCCTCTTTTACGACACACAGTGCTTATTTTAAACAGGTGCAGAACTGCCAAGGGACAAAGAGGACTGCAGTCCCTCATTAACACATCCAATGTATCAGGCATTCTAGCTACATCTTATGGTAGTAAATATAATGTGTGCAGGAACATTCCCAGATAGTGATGCCAATTGGCAAAGGATGTCTCATGCCTACGGTGGTTTATTGTGTTAGCTTCTGAAAGAGGGTGCTGCATGCAAACTGCTTATTGAGAATAAGCAAATCCCAGGAATAATTTGGGAAACTGCTATTTGGCATGGGCCAAATGCCAGGTGCCACTCTAGCAATCAAGTTTCAATGCCCTTGGAACTTACCAAGTATATTAGGATTTATTAGCAGAGACAATTTTCAGGGAAAAGCTTGAAAAATTTCACAACTTTTCATCTTCACCATCCCAACAGCTCTGCCTTCAGCTCTACCACTAAAAGCTGATCTCAGTTAAAGGTCAGTGATGCGTGGCCAGGTAAATCCATAGATATGCACAACAATGTGCATTTCAGTAATCTCTCTCTGCTTCAGTATCTACAGACAATATCAGTGTAGAAACAGGAAGTGTCTGCTTATGGTTTGTCCTCCACTGTGTGATGGATAGGTGGGCTACTAGTGCATGTGTGATAGCATTATCAGCATCAAGTTTGTGTTTCCCATAACATAATCATAGTCACAGCCCTTTTCCATGAGAAAAGATTATATTAGGCAAATATACTTTGGTCATGAGAGTAAGTCTGATTTGTGTATTTTGACCATGCAGGTACGTAAAAAAGCATGTGTTACAAACATGAAAAGCAGTTGCTTAGGTGCAAAAAAAATAAATTCAATTCCCTTGAAGGGATTTTTCAGTCTTCATTTTAGGTGAGCTCAGGGTGTAAGGAGCCCATTTGAATGAATAGGTAGAGTCAGAAGATCAAAATGAGGTATGATGGCCTCATTAACAGGTTATTTTTGGTTGCCTGTGCTGAGGGTCTTTTCTGAACAGGCAAGTTCTAAGACCATGCTCTAAGCAGACCTACCAGTTTTCTATTTGGATTCTGACAACATAGGTACAGTTCAACAACAAGTTCAAGTCATTTTATAAACCAAAAGAATTAAAGGTGTTGTGGGACTTACTAACCTAGAAATCATTTTATTATTCCTTCAAATACAGGAAGTGAGCCCTTGAGTTAGTATGGCCTGATTTATTTCTTTCATGTTGCTGTCAAACTGCATTGAAACTCTTCTATGACTTCTGCAGCCCAGATCCCAATAGGTCTAAGACCTGCAAGTCTAAGGTCTTATTCCTGACATAACCTCTTGAGTCAGATTAATTTTAGCATTAAAACATTCCTCAATAGTTTTAATTTACTACAGCAGTGTACTGTCTACCAAGCCAATCAGATGCTGTTTCTGGCCGTGCTACTTCTTTAGGTATCTTATGGGATCTATCATATGGGAACCAATGAGCCCAAGGCCATAGGTATAAGCAAAGTGGGCTGTGGGTGCAACAGCGTAACATGGAGACAAGCGCATAGTCACATTCCAGCCATTTACTTTGCAATACCTTTTTCCAGCCCCAGATCTGGTTCCTGATGCCAGAAGTAGGATCACATGATGTTTAGAGTTAGTGACGTTGCATGGAGTATTCCGTCCCAGCAGCACCAGTAATTTCCGTACTCTCTCTCTAGATCCCATTCCTCTAGCAGCTCAAAGAACAACTTGCTCATTACAGCTCTCAGCCCTAACTTATACAGACCACTATCTCTTCTTTCCATGCCTGCAGCAGCCCAGCTCTTGAAGCAGCAAAAATAAATAATGGCACTACTAAGTAACGACAATGGAAGTAAAGGCAGGACTGGGAAACCCTTCCTGCCTGCCACCAGAAAGCAATATATATAATGGAAAAGCAACCACTTGGTAGTTGCTTTCATACCCATTTTGCTGTTTCAAACTGCTTTGAATTTGGATGTTTGTAAGACAGATTCTTCATAAAACACTCAAGAAGCACAGGCATTGTGCCTTTTGCACATTATATATGAAGAGTACTGAGGCCAGTTTTACTATCTGCACAAGGGAAAACAAATGACTGTACCGATACCCCTGCTGCATTGAAGGTGACTAGTTGGAGCTAGAGTCTAATTCTCAGCAACTAAGTCTATTTCTCTCTTCTTGCATACTTTCTGCTGTGGTTGTCAATTTGTTGCCCTCCTAACACGAATGGAATTAAAGAAAAAGTATTAGCAGGGATGCTCTTCCAGACTGCTTAATTAATAACTATGTTTGCATAAAAGAAAGTGATGTGATAAAAAATAATACAGAGACATTGCAGCTTTTTATCATCATATCACTTTGGGGGCAGTTTGGACTGAGTTTCAGATCTGCTCTCACAGTGTTGAAATGGTTAAATAACTAAAAAGATACAAATAGGTTTCAGGCATTTCAGACTGAATTCAGCCTACAGTGATTATTAAGTATGCTTGCCAAAAACCTTGCTTTGCCCTCCAAACTCATGCATCCTATTATACCTGCAGTCTGTAACTACTCTTTCTAAAGCTGTGAATACAGGAATTGCCCTTGACAAATGGTGACAGATCGTCCCCACGAGGTGATCAAGAACTCCCACTGGTATCAGTCTTTCACAGCCCTGTCATTGAGAGACAAAAATTGTTCACAGCTCCCAAGTTCTGTCTCAGCTCTCCTGGACAAGGAACTGCAGGATGAAGTACGTTTTTTTTGTGTTTATGTATTGTTTCAATTTGCAAGAAAAGCCCCTTTTGTCTGCTCTGGCTAGTTTCACAATAACTGAAAATGACACTGTATCAAGATAGATCTGTCAAGCAGAAAAATTGTGGTGTAATAAGAGACAGCAGGCACTACATTTAATTACACAGTCACATCATAATCTGAAGCAGAAATCAAAGCTGCCCAGGGAAGAAGTCTAACTGCTTTGCTTACTAAAGACTGAATATTGTTCATAAGATGTTAAATAGGATACTGATGGCTTTTCTGAAATAGACAACTGTCCATAGCGAGAATTATAACTATCAGGCAAATTGTACATCAAAAATTAGTGGCAGTTGGCAGTAGTGGCTGTGATCTGTGGTGAAGTGATGATGACTTAGTTTTTTCTCAAAATCCTGGGTGCTATCAGATCAGGGTATAAACAATCACCTTTTCTTTTGGTTAATAGGTAAAATCTTTCCAGTCAGTAAGTAGATGCGGGTTTTGAAGCATGGATGATAAAACACAGAGCAGAAAGCTTTCAAGAAAATGGGAATTTACTATCCAAGGAAGAGGTAGAAAATGGAAGAAACTCTTTTTAATACATATGAAACCAAGAGGCTTTTATATGCCTGAGTTATTATTGAAATCTGGCTGGATGTGATTACAGGGAGCTGTTGTTTCATGAATGATTTTTAATCCTGTTGGCAGAGTCAGACAGGGTGCAAATTTGCAAGTCGATTTGTATGCAGATCACCCTGCTGCCTTGGTATTGATTTGAAAGATGCAGGACGAATGTTCCCTGCTTTATAAGGAAATCATCTGAAAAGGAAAAAAAAAAGATGCTCTGAGTCCCAAGAGCTTTTGTTAAAAACTGCTAGAAGAGACACTGGATGTCATTTCAGGAACTGGAAGAAACTGTATCCAGGATGCCTCACCTTAAACGTAGAGGTGCTGACATCTGCTATGATGGTTGTGGAGGTACAGACAAAGGGCATCAGACTAATCCATTTGTTTTTCACCTTTGAGGGCATTGGTTTGACCCACAGTGCCTGTCACCATGTCACAGCCCAAATGAATCCTCTTTCTGAGATCCCTTTTAGCCACTTCATCTTGCACCATCTCTTTTAAAACCTCAGCATAACATCACACAAATGTAGCCTCTCACTGTCTCAGAGTGAAATGACAGAGGCTGAGTTCTCTGGCAAAAATGAAATGCACTGGCTGATCTCATGGACTCAAAAGTACCAGAGCAGTAAAACTGCTAGTTCTCCTAGTTCAGGGCAGGAGTACAGCTTGTCAAAGTATAAGGCAGATAGTGACACTCCTAAAGCTTTCCTTCAACCAGATTTTAACAACCCTCTACTTTTGTAAACAGTGTAATTGTCACAGATATTCTATAAAAAATAGGAGCTAAGGAAGAACTACGGTTCTGATAAATTTAGTTTGCTCACATACAGGTTCTGCTACTTTATTCTCCACCTCCAGGGCTGCATAGTGTGCATGGTAGTGGGACCTCAGAGCACTTTAAGAGCTCAGGTCTCCTCATTAGCACTCCTCCAAAGCAAATGGAGCTGTACAGGTGCAAACAAGCCAGTATCTGAACTAAGTGTCTGAAAAACCAATTTCCAGACACAGATCACTGAGTTCAGAATATCTTGATCGCTAGTCCAACTTAGACAGGTTAATCGTATCTGCATCTTTAATAAAATGATTTAAAATGTAGACACTGTGGATTTTTCCATCTATGTAAACAGGCCAAAGACACAGTGAACACTAAAATAACCCAAAGGACAAAAGTAAAATAATAGAAACTGCAAGTATACACCTTATGCAAAGTGCACATTTCATGCATAAGATGCTGAACAAAACTGTGGTGCAGAGGCAAAGCTTAAGAGAAAATTCTGATGCAATGAGCTCTGCAAAGGAGACAATTCCAGTGCTTCTAGTTATTTTTTGTCACAGCGCCATTTAAAAAAAAATAATAAATAAATGTAGTAAAAATTTAAAAGAGGTAACAAGAAATTTGTTTTTAGCCCAGAACACAAGGGGAAGTCACAGGAACTGAATATTAGTTGAGTTGTGTGGTATTCAAAAAGAAACAGGTATTTAGGAACATAATGGTTTCCTCTTACATTAGATTAGATATGATATTAGGAGGAATACTAAAACTTTTACTACTGAAGATTATTGCAGACCTAGTGAATTTAAACTACTGAGCTCAGGATAAGGATGATATCTATATTTCTGTCCTTTTGGAGCAGAATAGATCATAGTAGAGGTTGCAAGCTGTCAGTAAACAACTGTTTGAATAGTTGAAAGAAAATTAAGATAATGTGAGAGCATCTTTTTTGGTACTCTTACCACCAAACTGTTTTGTCTCTTGAGTTAATCTTTCATGCCAAAGTAAACTCTGAAGCTCACGTCTCCCAGTGGATCCTGTCAAATACTTGTATATGTTGCATGAACTTGTTAAAATCAAAGGGAATTCCTTCCCCTAACTTTACATTTGTGATTTGAAAGTGAGTGTGCACAATAATCTGTGCCGTTGATGAACAGGATGACTACATTTTCCCCCTATGCAACTTGAACTGATATACTTTAGCATACTGCAGCCCAGTCCAGATTGCTTACTGAACTCTCGCAAAACACTGGGTTCTCAGGTTCTCCATGTACAATTTAAATGAAGTATTCATGCACTGTTCTACTTCTACCTTACCAGTAAATATGTTATTTAAGCAGGTGAATAATGGGTCTTTCCGAATAAGGTAGTAACACAAAAACTGGGCTGTTCTCAGACGGCAGGAAGGAGGAGATCTGGTTAGACATTAATCAGGATAGACAGGTCAGTTATTAGATACTTAGAAATCCATCAGATTCAAGTCATTGTGGTAAGCATAATTTGCTGCTCTTTTCTGCATACTGGATTTTGGGTAGTTATATTTTTTTCAGTTCATTATTTGACTGAGATGAGAAGGTTACTTGTGTCTATCGTCAGAAAATTGTCTGTTTAAACGAGCCTGTTAACTCGACAATAATCTCTGTGAGGGCAAGGGCTCATGCTCTATATATAATTTTCAGGATTTTCAATGCAAAAAATTCTTCACAAGGATCTGTGTCCGACTGTAGACATTTGTCTCAGTCATTGAAGCTGGTGCATTGATCTTCCATCTTTTACACAATGGAAAATGATGCAATAGTGTTGTTTTAACAGTCTTTGAACCATTAAAAATGTGGTGAAGGTGTCTCCACGATCTCTCCTCTTACAGTAGTTTTTTGTGTTTTGGCTCCAAATTGTTCTTTTTCAGCTGCATAGCTGCTTGAAATATTTAAAATACTGAAGTAGGAACTTCAGGGATATTGGTGGAACCTGTAGAAATTATCCTTGATTTTCCACATCCGCCCCTCAGAGATACATTGTTTGACATGAATACAGGCTGCCATTCAATATGACCCACCAAATCATCCCATGCAGCTTTCACGGTCACATTAACTCTCTAATTCTCAATAGTGCTAACAACTCACCTTTAGGGATGCAAATTAATTAAACTCTTTTGAACTTTCCCCTCTCACTGTTTCCATGGGTAAAATTCACAGAGCTCTTTTGATAAATGTTATCCTTCAGATGACCCAAAGCATGGGGGATAATCATTCTCATTTTTTGTGCAGTCTGTATTGAGTCTAGCACAAAAGTTGAGTTTTGATACAAAGACTGGGAGAAAAGTGCTTTGGATTATAATAACAAAAAAAGCAAGAGAAAAAAACAGTAAAGAAGGAAGCAAAATTTCTGTAAAACAGAGCTTTTTTGTTTTCAAAAAATAAATAAACATAATTAAAGGTAATGTAGAAAAATGTAGAATTGAGATTAGTAGAATAATATTCTATGACTATATGCTGTGTATAGTTAGGGGTCAAACACTAGTATTCTTACCCATGGTAAATAATGTGTCCCTCACATGTGTGCCTTGGAAATCATGGCAACTAAAGGTAGATGATGCTGGCCCTTAATCATGTCTGCGTGCTGAGTGTGATAGAGGGAAAACATTTACAGTCTTTCTGCTCAATGGTGCGATGCTTCCTTTCCCACAAAATGGCAGACCAGGTGATCTTCTGAGGTCCGTTCCATCCTGAGCTGTTCCATGCTTCTATGACTCTTGCATTCCTTCTTCTTGCATTCTGTTTTGCAGAAGTAGTTCTTGTGCACAAGGTATGAATCAATTGTGGTTTTGGTTTCTTTGAATGCATTAGGAGTATTGTCAGATCTTGAGTCTGCTGGAGATTAGAGAGATGCAGTCAGTTTCTTATACACTGGGAGGATCAGGAAAGCTCCATGCCTGTCTCTCTCCCTAAAACTCACACCTCAGTAGTGAGAACTGTTTAAACACTAATATTTTATGTTTCCAACATAGTTCTTTTGTCATGATTCAGCCAGCAGTAGGTAAATGTATATTTAAATAAGTGCTTTTATATTTAAATAAGTGCATCCATGGAAGGCAACTTGAAAGCAATCTAAATCTTTCAAGCATTGTAAATTCACAACATGACAATATTTCTAATGAAGAAAACTGCAAGAATCTGACATATACTGGAACTACTTACTCTGTTCTCACAAATCAGCCCTGGTCTGAACCTGGGATTGTTCTGTGCATGCTTAGGCAACTATGCCAGCTACTCTGGCGAGGTAGGTTACACGAAAAACATTAAGCTACTAGTAGGGATGTAAGTCAAAGCCTTGCCTTCTTTTCTATTAGGTGAAGAAATACATCATATGTTTTTGGAAGAATAGAATGAGCATGGATGATAAGCAAAGACAGACTTCCTCTTTCACGAGTGTTAAATTATACTAGGGATTCATAGCTCTTAGGTTAGACATCACTCTCTTCTAGACAACTATGGGTTAAGCAGTCTTGTGGGATTTTCATAGGTATTGGCTTAATATCCGCAGAACCTAAAGCTGTCTGTGTGTTCACAGTCAACTTCTTTCTTTATATGCAACTTTGTCATAGCTCCTTCACCTGCTGTGAATTTTGAAGTCCTTCACTCATGTACTGAGTCTGTGAACAAGCCAGATGCAGAGAAGTTTTGTGACACTGATGTTCACTGAGACCAGTTCATCAGTATGATGTTGTAGCCAGCACAGGTCACCAAGCCACAGAAAGAGTGCAGTTTCACCAAAAATCTTTTCCTCCTTTTCGCTCGCCAGCAGTCATCTTCTTTCCAAACACTGAGACCTAGGAACAAATTGAACTTAATAATTTTAGCTGTGTCCTGTAAACCATAATACAGCAAAATTAAGTCAGTCATTTTCAGGTAGAAAATTACACACCTCTGGAGTGATGCATCAGCAAAATTTTGGTCGCTCAGCCTTGAAAACAGTTATCAAAGCAAAAACTATTTCAGTTGCAAAAAGATGAAGCAATTATTAATTTTATCTGTCCCTAATTTGTTTCAATGACTGCATCAGAGCGACATTAAAAGCTGAGACTTCAGACTATCATAACCAACCAATGCAGATAGAAGTTTGCGATAAATGTCATATGGGTAATTAAGTTTATGCATGAATGATTTGTTATGTCATCTGAGGGGAATGTGACATTTTTTGGATGACATGTAAAATTAAGTCCTGCACATTTCACACTTCTCATCACAAATAGCTAGCTGTGGTCTTCAGGCAAACTTCTGACAGTTCCTTCCCTTATGGTATCCTAAGCATTTGTGGTAATTTCAGCTGGGTGCAGAATTGTTCTGCAGATTCCAGCCATCAACTTCCATTACTGTGTGGTGCTAAAAACAGAGTAGAAGCTCCTTTTGCAGAGAAGTGGGTAATTTTTTTCAGGTTCCTTTGTGGATATTTTACGTAAAGCTTGGTTTTGATCTCACAAGTTCAGTTTTACCTATTCTGGCTAGAAAAGAATACCTTCTCATACTCATTTTCCCAAGTGAGATCAGACACCAAATTTGTAAGGAGTTTTACCTTGGTAAATTAAATGAAAATGTAAATTATATGTTTGAGGTTGAATGGTCCTCAGACTAGTTTTGGGTTAATGAGCGGTGATATTCTTTGTTTTACCTAATGAGCTATATTGATGAGCTTCATTCAGTGTGTCTAAAGGTACCTGAGTCATGTCTTCACCATGCATGTTCAACAAACAGACAGATAGATAGATATACACTAGCTGTTTGTGGTTTCATGGTTGGTGTCACTGTGTTAAAATTCCTATTTAACTGAAAGAAAATGGATATCGACCTGTATTATCCTGATTGCATGTCAGATTCTGCACTCAGTTTGAATTATTAGGAAATAGGCAAAGAAAATTGATTGTATTTTAGAGGTCCTGTGAAAAGTTTTAAAGCTGCGCATTAGGAAGTGGTGTTAACCAAATGAGAACTAATAGTTTTCTGCATCATCCATTTCAGTAATCATCCATTCTGCCTTACTTTTTAGAGCACACTAATTTTCTCTGAATAGGCACAACAAACAAAAGTTTCAAAGTGCTGATAGCTGCTGTGTAGGATTGCTGTGTAGCAAGACACTATACAGTTTTTCCAACACCAAGAGATTCACCTTGCTGCACTGTGGATCTTAAGATCAAAGATATTGGAAATCACAAAACTGGTCATGAGCTAGACATGAACACATCCACTGAAGCTGGTTTTCACTACTGGAAAAATTGCAATGGAAAGTCATGGTGGTGGTCTCTGGTTGTGAATCACAAAAGAGCCCTCCAGCATCCTCCAGCACGCAGCCCAAGATGTCCTGGCAAAGCCATGCAAATGACAAACCTTGCCACAACTTGTGGATGCTGAAGGACCTAAGGACTACAATGCACCACCATAGTGGTGCCAGGAGCACATTTTGCAGGATGGTACCAGTATATTGGGCTAGAGCTGACATTCCACCACTGAAGAAAAAGACCCCACCAGGCAGAGTACCATAACAGCACCAATAATGGGAATTTTTAATTTAACGGAGCCTGAAATCGGTTCCTGTTTACATTTGCCATCATGTCAAGGAAGGTGATTCTGCCCCTCTGCTCCACTCTTGTGAGACCCCATGTGGAGTGCTGCATCCAGCTCTGGGGTCCCCAGCCCAGCAAGGGCATTGACAAGTTGGAACAAGTCCAGAGGAGGGCCATCAAGGTTTTACAGAGGTGGAGAATTTTTCCTAAGAGGAAAGGTTGAGAGAATTGTATTGGTTCAGCATGAAAAAGAGAAGGTTTAGGGGTGACCTAATTAGCCTTAGGGGTGGCCTTCCAGTACCTGAAGAAAGCCTACAAGAAAGATGGAGAGAGAGTCTTTGCAAGGGCATGTAGTGATAGGACAAGGGGGAATTGCTTCAAACTGAAAGAGAGTAGGTTTAGATAGGATATTAAGAAAAAATTGTTTACTGTGCAGTTGGTGAGACATGGCAACAGGTTGCCCAGAGAATATGTGGATGCCCCATCTGTGGGAGTGTTTAAGGCCAGGTTGGATAAATTTCTGAGCAACCTGATCTAGTGGAAGGTGACCCTGTTCATGGCATGGGGATTGGAACTAGGTGATCTTTAAGGTCCCTTCCAACCCAAACCATTCCATGAATCTATGGTTTGTCAGAGCAATTTTTGTAATTCCATCAACTCTGTCCAGTTGTACTGACCAGCTTCTGACAAGGCAGGTATATAGAAGTTGGCCTGCAATTAAGAAAATGCCTGACTTGGATTTCACTGGCAACATCAGTGAAACAGCATTAACAGTCATGTTCATATAAAGACTTGGCATAATTTCTAATAATATGTCCCAGATAAAAAATTCTCAAAATACCGTTACCATATTAGCCAAGTGGTATTTTTGTGTTATGGAAGTTCAGTTCTGGAAATGTCACTTTTTGGAGGGGACGTGAGTTTTCAGATGTGCAGCTCTGCACTGAAAGGGGCATGAAGTAACATAATCTGTGTGAGTTGTTGACAACCTGCCAGTGTGAGGCTGAAATACTTTTTGGAAATGCTCCATGCATGCAAGTGCCTCTGTGAGAATACCACACATGAGTGCATAGTGGAGTTGAAGGTTGCACTCATTTTAGTAAGATAGTTAGACATCAGAACTATGGCATTTCTAAGATGTTAAGGCAAAGGCAAGGAGAACTACAGAACAGTTATCAAAAAATAGACGTTTCCCCAGCCTTGACATGGTTAATCTCTGGTTAATCTTTATCAATGTATTTTCATTCTCCCTATACACAAGGTTGGAGTTCCTTTCTCTTCCCACACAGCAATCTGTACTGAGACCTGTGCTGCTGAAATTATTCCTAAATGACTTATGAAAGAAGGTAAATAGTGAGGAGAAAAGTCTGCGAACAACAAAAAACTACTCAAAGATTATAGCAGGGTTTTGTGATATTAACAACTGGGTTATAAAACAAAAAAATGTATTAAATGTATGAAAAAATCAAAGTAATGTGTAAGGAGGAACCAATGCACTATGACAATCTCTAAATTAAATTATTTTTCTTAACACTTAAGAGACAGTGGAATTATTACGGATAGATGTCTGAAAATTTCAGCTTCATGCCCAACAACAGTTTAAAATGAATTATGAAATAAAATTAAATATTTTAAACAAAAGAATATTATGACTTATGTATTAAAAAAAATAGAGAGGAAAAATTAATATAATACTGTGCTTAAATCCTTTTTCATGCATACTATGAGTGCAGTTTTGATTACCATATCTTGAATGGGCTGTACCACAGCTAAAGCAGCACAAAGAAGACCAAAGATGCCTAGAGTTATTCAAAGGATTGCATATATTTAATAAAAGAACTCTTGAGCATGGAGAATACAAGACACAAAAATGGCAAGATATAAAAGGAGAAATACTGTTCTGTACTGGCTATACACTTATATTTATTCTTCACTTCAACTTCCCCATCAGCCATTGTCAGGGGCAGCATAATGAGCTTAGTGAGCTTGGGAGACTTTTTCTCTGTACTGTTATTAAATTTTTATGGTCTTTTATTTTTTAACACTTTTCCCTGTCGCAGGACTAATGAAAATTGTCTCTAACAACTTAAAGATCTGACCAAACTGAGGCAGATTCTTGAGTACTCAGAGGCATCCAAATTCTGGATAAATGCCATTCTGTTGTCCTCTGCCATGTGTAACAAAAAAATAAAAAAAGGTAGCTCTGTCTTGGTTTTTGTTCTGATGTCTACATTGCTATTCATGCCAGAAGACAAAAGCATGTCAGGTCAGCAAAACTGTCCCTCAGACTACAGCCATATGTCATTCAACAAAAGCTTGAGGAATATCTTATTTTCATGCAGAGGTATGTATCTGAGGAATGAAAATTTCTTATCACAGTTTCCAAGCATTTGCCAAGAGGCAGAATGTCAAATAAATAATTTAGACAGGCTGAGGCACACCAGGAAAACAAAGCCATCAGTCATCTCAGCTATGTTATTGATCACCAATAACAAGATAGTTGCTAAGACAAATGGTTCTTTTACTGTACCAGTGAATTTCAGTCTGCTCTGACTAAATAAATCTTATTGAACTGTTTGTTGTTTTAAGATGTCCAACAATCTCCATAATAATTTTTACCTCTCTTTCTATCCACCCATCTACAGAATCTCTCTATATATCTGTTTTGTCTATGCTTTTTCTCTAAATACAGCTGTGTGCTCACCTTATAAAGTTGGACAAGGAATTTCATGCCTGTATATGTAATTTTTATATCCAAAACCTCTCTTTGTTCATTTGGATGCAGAGGAAAATGTGAACAAGATGATTATGTAAGTCAAGCATTCTATCATCTCTCAATATAAATGTTTTTCTGCTGTCTCATATTAATGGAGCTTGTCAGGTTCTTGTATCTGGTGTTATAATTACTTTACATATGGATTTTCTCCATTATCAACATGTAATTGTAATAGGAACAGTGTCCAAGTGTTCTCAGTAGATTTATACCATAGAAGTGCTTCAGTATCTCAGAAATATCCATCTTCCTCTCACTTTCCATACAGTATCTGATAGCTCCAGATCTATGCAGACTGCTGTGTGCTCCTCTGTCAGCTGCCTGGATCATGCACTGGGGGAAGGTGAAGACACCTTTTGACAGTGAATCTAACCACTTCTAGAGATACAAGGAGGTGTACTTGACCCTGAGCCTCTGAAGCGCCAAATGCTGTTTGCAAGATGCTGTTCTGTCACAGTACTCAAGAGAGAAGTTCTCAGCACCTTGTGGATGTGTGGAAGAAAAATTTGCTTCCAAAGCATAGGCTGAGAATGGGTCTCACAGATTCTAAACCCCCGAATCCTAAACCCCTGTACTTTCCACATGATTTTGTTCCCGAAGATTTTTTTTTAAACTCTGGGACTGATCTGCACCAGAATTTTTTATTTCATGTTAAATCTTGCCAATTAACTAGAAGTAAATAAATATTTGAAAAGTTTGTTTTAGGCACTCTCCATACATTTCATCAAAATGAAGTGTGTGGGCTTATTTAAATTATGGGCAGTAAGTTCCAAATATCACATTCCTAGGAGGAAAGTGATCTAAGAATGGAAGTGAATACACTTCCAAGTAGGAAAACAAAGTGGGTGGAAGGCAAAATAACAAAAATAATTCTATAACTGAAAGCATAATCTGTGACTTGCTGACTATTTATTGAACAGAAAACTGAAAACAAGACTTCCCTTAGTGATAGAAATACATACCAGAGTCTTTGGAGACTTATGGAAGTATAAAGAGACAGTGAAGACAGAAACCTCTCTGTTTGGGTTTTGAAAACTACAATTGCTTCAGGACATTCCTCTGTGCACCTCCCTCATGGGAAGTAGTAGTTACAAATAGTACCGGTGTCACAAGAATCCACACTGTGATCTAATGAGATTGCCACCTTCCATGGTTATGTATAAGCAGCAAAGCTAATGGCTCTAAGTCCAAAATTCGCAGCAGTGAAAACCTGAAATGGATCAGTCAATAAAGATTGAGAACATCAAGCCCCAGGACATGACACAACCACAGTGGAAGGTCTCACAACCATCTGACACCATAACACTTGCTGTTTTGGGGGACACTCCTTAGGCATTTCTTAACATAATTATATCAGCCATATAGTTAAACCTATAACTGTAAAGGTCCAACTATATGCCTGACTATACGTCTTACTAATAATCATTGTGTTAAGTTTGACTGAAGAAGGAAGATGTAGCGGTCTGCATCTGAAGGGCCTCGCAGGAGCCCATTGTCATTTCATTTAAGAGCTCACCTTAACAATGCTAATCCATCACAATTTGGGCTCTTGATAAAGTCGATTCACAACACCAATTTCCAGGAAGTAAAGCTTATGCTAGGATCTTTTTTCATTAAATCCCCTGTGCAGCAAAACTTAAATACATGCTGCTCTGATTGCTAGAATATGGTATAATCAGGAGTTTTTTGCCCTCTTTACTGATTATACAGGTATCACCCTGGTTTCTTACTATTGAGAGTTACATAGCTGTCAGTCATGGTGGTTTTGTGAAGGTACAGAGATTTAAAAACAGCTGAAAACATATTTGTTTTAAATTCAGGACATGAGTCCCTGAAAATGGAAATCCAAACCAAACAGGCATACAGAGAACATTTTAGATTTTCACTTCTGAAAACTGATGAATGAATTTTTAAACATTTATAATGTTTAAAAATTATGTCTATAAATAGTTTGAATTTTCTTAGGACTTCTAATTCTCTTTTACATATCAAAATGAAGAAAACCAGCTATAGATGTTACCTGATTTTTAATTTGTTCAAAATGGATTATATGCTCTTATCCTGTAGGTGACCCAGCTTGAGCAGTTTCCTTTGTTCCTCCTCATTAGAAATCCCTATGGAAATCAGAAAGATTGCTACAAACAAAGGAAAACTCTTGCCTGAAGATCTCTCCAGATTTCCTTTCAAGTGGTAACATTTCTCTATCTAAAACATCCTTGGTGGCCTTTTAACACTCTTGAAGTCTATGACTAAATTCCCATTGATTTCAATGAACCTAATGTTATTAATTAATATTACTGAAAGGTGTGTTCTGTTTCTATAAAACGGGCTCTTTGTCCTGCTGTTATTGCTTGCTAACATTCTATTTCTAATTATTTGAAGAAAACAAAATCCCCTTAATGAAACCGGAAAAAAACACAAAATTAAAAAAAATAACCAATTATAACATGTCTGATCAAAAGATTGTGTCAAAATGTGACTAACATAAGGATTTAGACTCCTACATAGGAGTTTCAAACATTGGTTGTATATCATACTCGTTACTGTCCCCATCATATGGATCACACTAAAAGACAAATAGATTGGAGAGCTAACTGACATCCATCAGGCAGTTCTTTGAAGAGAGCATGGGCTTTCTGATATTTGTATCATGGGTGTTTGCTATCCTGTGCAAAAAAACTAGGCCCAGTTGTTACTCCTAGAACTAAGCAGGCTAAAGTATCATTAAACTTCTCTAAAGTTTTCTGTTCTTTGCCATGGCCAAGCCCTTACACTCATCCATTCCTCTTTTCAAGATTTGGGAAAACATTCTTGTATTTTCTTCCCTGTTTTTTTTATATCCATACATATCTACACCTCCAAGAGAAGAATTCAAAGAGTCAAATTATCTTGATAATTTTAATTAACTATTTTAACTTACTTTGATGAAGGAGGAAAAAAAATAAAGGTAAAAGGTGAGTAGGTGGATACTATGATCTGTAGCTATCTCAGGCAACAAACTGTGCTATCTGCTCTAATAAAAGCTCAAATGATTAGACGTGTAAAGGCAAGATACAAATCCACCTACTTCTTCAAAAAACATGCACTTTCATCTTAGGGGAAAAAAAAAAAGTAATACTCTCTCTTTTTGGAACAGATTAGATTTAAGCATGTCATGATTCAACCCCAACTGGCAACCAGACACCACACAACTGCTCGCTCATTCCCCCTGCAGCAGAATTGGGGAGAATCTTGGAAGAGTAAAAGCCAGAAAACTTCTGCATTGAGATAAAGAAAGTTTAATAACGGAAGCAAAAGCCACACCCTTAAGCAAAGCAAATAAACCAATTCATTTGCTGCTTCCCATGGGCAGGTAGGTGTTCAACCATCCCCAGGAAAGCAGAGCCACATCACACAGAACTGTTGCTTGGGAAGACGAATGCCATCACTCAGAATATTTCTCCCCTTCCTCCTTCCTCCACTGACCCCCTTGTCAGTGTCACAGTATGAAAAGCAGAAAAGGCCTTGGCTCTGTCTAAGCACTGCTCAGCAATAACAAAAACATCTCTGTATTATCAGCACTGTGTCCAGCACAAACCCAAAACACAGTCCCATAGTAGCCACTGTGAAGAAAGTAACTCTACCCCAGCCTAAACCAGCACACTATACCATACAGCGTTACAAATTCTCAGGTTGGCTAACACCCCATCTGTGAAGCGTGGACATTGAGTATATTCTAGAGACTGCATTTCAGAACTGGATAGACTTGCTGGGAATCTGGGGGCAAATCATCAGCCCAAGTGATTCTGCCTACTAGCTGTCTTCCATCTCCTTCCAGAAGCAGGCAAACTACCTCAGTACTATATGGAAACAGATTTTGAATTGCATTGAGAACTTGTGGGATGCAGTAAGATGAACAATATTTATATTAATATAGGTTGCCTAATTTACAGATGATAGACAATGCATAAGTCAGACTAAACATTGGTTCAGAAAAGTGACTATGTTGTCCTTTAATGGAAAAACCTCCAGGGATGAAGGGACACTCTTTTCAAATCATATTATCATAAACAGAAACACTATGTATCTCAGCACCCTGGAGCTGCATTTTGCTCCTAGCATTGCTCTCCTAAATGACATGAAAATTGTTAGAAGGGGTGGATTATGTCTACAGAAATCAGCCAAATGTCTATAGAGTCGCTTTCATTTCCATATCTTTATTTATATTTGCTAGTGCTTTTCAAAATCTGATGGACAAATTGGCTTAGCAATCACTGTCCCTGCTTGGTGTGTCTTAATGGAAGCTGCCAGCTGAAGTGATTTAGCTTTGTTATACCATAAAGGCATTTCATTTTTTCCTTCCTGGGGATAATAGACCTTGTCATAAGATATTATATCTTTTGATTAAAAAAAATAAATATATATGTCTTCCCTTCTCCTTTGACACAAACACAACCCAATATTTACAGGTCATACATACCTTGGAGGACACTTCTGGTTTCATCAGCTAATACAAACAGTAAGCTTTATAAGCTCTCTTATGGAAATCTAACACCCATGAAAAGAAAACAGGTGGTCAGGTGGGATCTTTTTCAGAGGTGACAAAACTTGTCTGTTTTTGCAGTGTGCTTTCACTGTTTTCTCCCTGTTTATCCCCCCAAAGTCAGACAAGATAGATTGATCCTGGGTAATTTGTTTTACTATTATTATTTATTTTTTACTTCAGGAAACGTGTCTCTGGACAAGTCACATTGAGGACTCATTCCCTAGTCTGAATCACTCTGTTTCATCTGTACCTTTACTATGTTTTGAGTCAGCCACCAAACGAGACTCTCATCTACTTTCCTGATACTTTCTGATAGTAGATTATGTAGAGACAAGGTTTAGTTTTTTTCAGTTTTACACTGCACTTAGCCTGGTGTTCAGGTGTGGTGTTCCATCACTAAATAGCCTTTGCTACAGGTATACATTAGTTCTCTTCAATGATGCACATCTAATAATCTCATGTGTCTACTTGTCATCTTCAGTCAGGGAAAATAAAAAATCCACAGAGGAAGGATCTAATGTTCTCATCTCTCCTTGAAGTCTTGTGATCATTATAAGAATGGACTAACATCTTGTCTTTTAACCCCTCTTAGTCTTGACATGAAAATCTTTATTACTGAATTTTAGTGAAAGATAGATATTTTCTGTCTTCCCAGCCACTGTTCTTTGAAAAATCTACTTATAGTCAAAACCTAGTATTTTATGCATCTGTTTTCATGACAAATGATATAAATACACAGAAGCATAAAATTAATATATACAATTGACAATAGTGCTCAGAATTCTTCTTTTTACCTGGTAATGGAAAGAAAGTGATACATGACTGGCATTTTTCTCTCCCCTTTGTTGTCTCTGCTTGTAAGAACTAAAATAAAAAGTAACTCACTGTGATAGTTTACAGTGTGCCAACAGTTTTAAATATTTTTCTAAATCTTCATATTCTTCAATAAAGTACTTGAAAAGGCTATTCCTATGGGCAAGACAATAGACTGTTTTTCAATGTGTCTTGTGTATATTTGATCAACCTGAAGCAAGCACTTGGCAAAGCTGTCAGTTAGAGAATTGCATGCACCTATGTTGGCAAATAATATGGTACAATTGGAGTGGATACTGAAACAGTTGGTACTAAAGACTTGGAATTCACATTATTCATTTACCAACCTTTTCTAGTCTTAGTTAACCAGTCTTTTCTGATAGCCTGAGTACCATTTAGTAGCTGGAGTGCAGTTGATACTCTGCTGTTTACCTTAGTCTGACAGGAAGCCTTTTAATGAGCCCTAAGATATAGACAAAAAAAACAGTAAGTGGGGACATCCTAGAGATATACATCAAAGCCTTATCCTGACTGGAACTAAAGTAATAGCTTTGAAACATCCCTGATTCTTCAATTCATACTGTCACAATTTGTGCTCTTAACAATTGCATTAATTTTCTTAGAACAGTTAAAATCCTTCTAATACCACAACAGTTGTTTAACTCTAAATGTTCTCCCCCTTTTTGGCTTTTGGATAAATGACGATCTCTTCCAAGTGTGCTTACTGGAAATTCAATGTTGTCGCTTCTCATAAAGTAAGCACAGATAGGCCAAAGCAGACTTAGAAGACATTTTGTCAGTTTGGTAAGCAATGTTTTTCAGATTTAATAAAAAGCAAATCACAGACCCAGCTAGGCTGGAAAAGACCTCTGAGATCATAGAGTCCAACCTTTGACCTAACACCACCTTACATTCTAGATCGTGGCACTAAGTGCCACATCCACTCTCTTCTTAAACACCTGCAGGGGCGGTGGCTCCACCACCTCCCTGAATAGCCCATTCCAAAGTCTGATCACTCTCTCTGTAAAGAACTTCTTCCTGATGTCTAACCTAAACCTCTCCAGCTTAGGTCTGTGCACTCTTGTCCTACTGCTGGTTGCCTGAGAGAAGAGACCCATGCCCGCCTGGCTACAAAATCCTTTCAGATAATTGTACAGAGTGATAAGATCTCCCCTGAGCCTCCTCCAGGACAAACAATCCCAGTTCCCTCGGCCCCTCCTCATAAGACTTGTGTTCAAGTCCCTTCACCATCCTTGTTGCCCTTCTCTGGACCCACTCCAGCACCTCAATATCCTTTCTGAACTGAGGGGCCCAGAACTGGACACAGTCCTCGAGGTGCAGCCTCACCAGTGCCAAGTACAGTGGTAGAATTACTTCCCTGGCGCTTCTGCCACACGGTTCCTGATACAGGCCAGGATACCACTGGCCTTCTTGGCCACCTGGGCACACAGCTGGCTCATGTTCAGCTGCTGTCACTCAGAACCCCAGGACCCTTTCTGTCTGGCTGCTCTCCAGCCACTCTCTCCCCAGCCTGTAGCACTGCAGGGGGTTATTGTGGCCAAAGTCCAGGACCCGGAACTTGGCCTTGTTGAGCCCTATGCCATTTGATTCAGCCTACCTATCCATCCTATCCAGGTCTTACTGCAGAGCCCTCCTGCCTTCCAGCAGATTGACACTCCCCCCAACTTGGTGTCATCTGCAAATTTGCTAAGAGTACACTCAATCCCCTCATCCAGATCATCAATAAAGATATTAAACAGAACTGGTCCCAACACTAATTGGGGAACACCGCTGGTGACCGGCTGCCAGTCGGATGCAGCAGCATTCACCAGCACTCTCTGGGCCCGGCCATCCAGCCAGCTCTTAACCCAGCAGAAAGTTTCTGGCAAGGTAAAATGTGACAGAAGGCAAATATCTGTAAGCCATAAGTGGAATCTTAAAAGTATTCCACCCAAGAGTATTTTTCATTTTTCCTTGAATAGCTCACCAATTCTAGGCAACCCTGTAAAATTACCTTCATAATAAAGATGAGCAGTTGGTGAAGAATACAGGGAGCTACTCCAAAGAAGGATTTCTGCATTTGCATTTTGAGAGTTTGTCTCAACATGTAGCAGAGTCGACTTCAGCTTTTTTGCAGATGTTTATACAATTCCAAGTCTTGTTCACATGCATCAAACTGCTGATCTAACTTAAGGAGTGCTTGACATTTGGTGTTCACTGCTGAAGATGTGTCAGTGAAAGCCCATTTTCAAAATGTTTAGTGGCCTCCAAGTTTTTAATAAAGCTGGTCAACTTGCCCTATTTTCTAGAGAGCTGCCTATTTGAAATAGAAGTAGCTGCAAGACCAGATCCCATCCTAACAGCACTGATAGTAAAAACTATACCTATCCTAAAGGATACTCTACCAAATACTAGATTTGCAATATCTCCCAAGTCTCACTTTCCCTTGGTAAACAGCCATGCACTTGCAACAAAGGAACTGGATTACCCCGGATTTTCCCCTGTAACCAGAATGGCATGGTACTACATGTCTGGGAGCAAAATTGCTTTGCTGCTACAGTAGTTAATGTGGAAGTGGTACCTTGAAGTGTTCTTGTAGTTCAACAGTTCCAAATATTTCTAAGCTACCATTCTGTAGCTGTAATTGTCTTCAGTGATGGACACATTGTGAAATCTGATTTTGATAATGAGTACATTTCTGTATTGCCTTCACTTTGGTCTGTCATTTCCATTTCTCCTCTCTGATTCCTTGAGGTGATTCTCGCTCAAGAACTTTTGCAAACTGAATTGTCTGTGCTTATTTTTCAGAGCATACACATATGCTTTGTGCTTGTTCTACTTTGACCTCCACACAAAATATTAGATCACAAATGATCCCTGGCATTCTGAACAAACTATTTATTGATCTCTGAATTGTTGTGCATGATTTCAGCCAATCCAACAAACATCAGAACAAGTAGAAAACCAGCAAATTGGTGTCAGTGTTGTACAAATTCAGGAAGATGAGTTAAATGGATTGTATTGATAAATGGCTAAACCAGAAATGTAATTTTTTGAAAGTCTAAGATAACACCACCACAAGCTGCTGATGAAGGATGAAATTAAGATGTAAAAAAAAGAGAGGAAAGATGTAGAACACATAATACGTTTCTCTCTAGAGTAGGAAGACAATTCCACACACACACCAAAAAAAAGAAAACTGTATAAATTACTAGCAGTAAAATTGTCAGAATGTTCTTGATTTCTTTGTAAAGCACAGGTTTTACCCTGTTGGGGTTGTGGAGGTGAGCAGGAATATTATCTTGTTGAGGTCTGTCTCCCTTGCTTGTCATGACAGCTTTCCATCTTTTACCTTGTTGGTTTGCCAGGTATCTCAGTTACATTTGTGTGTTAATATTCATTCAAACTCTGATTTCATTTTTATAGTCTCTGTGTCATTCTAACTTTAGTGAAATTCCTGAGTTGAAAAAGCAACACACACAGATAAGCTAGGTATTTTCAGACTTTTTAGGCAGAAAATTTGAGTTCAAAATAAAGTCAGTTATGGCCGCAGGAAATCAGCCTTGGAGATAGATGATCAGCTTTATCTAGAAACAGATGAAATGAATGAGTGGGCTAGAATTTGGATTTCTGGGGCAGATCCTCATCTACAGGCAGTGGAGTTGCAACAATTCATAGAGGCTGAAAAGTGCCTGAATTTCTGGTTCTGCCACTAGACATTGACTTGTAAGTAGTGAACATTCCCACGACACTAAGTCAAGTTTTAATAGAATCTTTAATGAAAACAGCTGCCAGAAGTATAAGTTTTTGATTCAGTTGAAGACCATAAATAAGTCCTATAAATACAAATAAACAATGAAAGTGATAGTAGTGTTGTCTGCACACTTCCCCCAATGGGAGAAACATTGTGCCTAAAAAACAAAGAGAAGAAACAAAAGCAAGTAGTCTTGCAAAGATATTTGCATCTAGTTATTAAACAGCCAACCTTTACATAATGAAGGGCATATTTACAATGCTGCTCAAATTGAATGCTCTAAGGCTGTTTTATGATATTAAAATATTTATAAATAGGCTTTAATTCCACTTTGCCTCCATCAAAACACTCAATGGAAACCCTAATTACCATTTCTCTGTGCAGACGAAAGGCAATCATACGTAAGTATTGACATTCAACTAACACTATTCACTAAAAGGTTCAATAGTTTAGCATGACTGCCAAATCATTAAATAAGGGCATAGGCTGGTTTGATAAATAATGTTGATTGTATTCAGAGTGTTACAGGGCACGCTGGAGTTGTACTACCTAGGTAAATGAAATTGCCTATGCCCTCTCTATAACTGACAGGCCTGAGATCAAATGAAATGACAGAAATTAATTTTTAGACCAGTCACCCAAGATATCTTTCACAAGCTGTAGTTTCAGACAATATAAATATATTCATAATTTAAAGACAGTTTTGCCTGATGTTATTGATTAAGCTGCACTCTTGAAACATGGTTAAGGCTTATGCCTTTCTCTTTAATTCATTGAAACATTCTCTTCACTTACCTTAGAAAATGAATAATCATAGTGTGGAACTGATGGGCAATGGGACACACTGACAAATTTAATTTCCTCATATGCCCAATAGTCTGTCTCTACTGGGCGTGTTTAATTTTACCATGTTTGCTGTCAAAGAATTTTTTCGCATTTGCTACTAGCTCTGCATTTTATGGGAACAGAAAGAGGAGACACAGTGGAGAATTATAAACTATCTTTTGGGATTCACACAGCCAGAGAAAAAAAGAGAAGTGCTACTGTCCCTTATGTTCTTATAGTCGGTTGATCGCCTCAGGCCAATAATCTCTTGGGTACTCAGGGTTTCCCCAAAATTTGCTTGCTAAGCTTCCTACAAAGCTAACATGCTATATAAGCTGTTGTGAGTCCTTAAGGTGCTCCGTAAAACAGTGCTTTTCTGCTTTTTATTGTAGTCTTTATGCAAATTGTTTTAATTAAAAAAGATTGAAACTTGATGAAGAATTTTTATCATTATTCAAATAAGTGAGTAGGTAATTTGCTTTACACTTTTAAAATTCTATTGTTGATGCATTTCAGTTTTTCCTATGACATATATAATTTCCTATTTTCTATACGGCATTTCTTGTATATGGCATTTGTCTTTACGGACACAGGAGGACATGGTAAGAATATGGGCATTGATTTAAATGATTTAGAAACCTTAATCTATAGTCATTAAAGTTCTTACTTATAACTATTTTAAATTCTTCTACATTTTTATATATTATGTAATGATTGTCTTATAAATTATGGTAAGCTGCATTTGAAAGGAAATTCAAATGCCATTAAAATCTTGGGTTTATTTTTCATTTTGTTCTAAATCTGAGCAAAATTACTTTAGGCATGACCTCATGCACGTCTTTTCAAACCACTGAGAAAGGTCTCTTAGAAAAGGAAAAAGCCAGCACCTACTGTTAAGGAATCAAAGAGATTGTTTCTAATCACCAGATCCTTTATCTTTCTAAAATTGGTTCATCTTCTCCTTTTTATACCCAAATTTTATTCATAGGCTGGAAGAGGAAATATGATTTTTATCCTTTTATCAAGTCTTTCCAAATTTCTCCCCTTAAATGGAATCAGTAATTGAAGTAAATTTTTTGAATAATGACTTATTTTCTATAACATAGGAAGAAGTTATCGCCAGTTTGATTGACTTACCAAGTCAACAAAGTGAATATTTGGAATTTGACAATTGACTTCTACCAGCCTAGTGGTTTGATATGCATTAACACTATGATAGCAAGGATATTACATTTTGTATTAGTATTTAGTGTGTATGCAATAAATTAAATCATTATATAGATTTTCACAGCTTCAAGATGAAATATAAAATATTTTTATATAATGTTTAAATCTACTGATTTCTCAATAGTTAGATTTTCTCTGTTTTGAAGTGCTACTGGATTTTTTAGCAGAGCTGTGGGA
Organism: Dendrocincla tyrannina; assembly: GCA_035047865.1. Classification (NCBI taxonomy): domain Eukaryota; kingdom Metazoa; phylum Chordata; class Aves; order Passeriformes; family Dendrocolaptidae; genus Dendrocincla; species Dendrocincla tyrannina. The sequence goes on from JAWWMP010000165.1 coordinate 21,571,981, forward strand.
ATAGTTCACACAAAGAATGATGCAGGTTTGATGTCAGTCATCGAAAAAGATTTAATAGAGACAAAACTTCCTTATACTTTCCTTGTAAAGAAAATACAAACATAGGAGAGCAAATATTTCTTCTTTCATGTTTCTTCCACTCTCACATATCATCAGTCGGTAATACACAAGATGGAAGTAACACACATGGGATTTGGAATCTAGCCTGGTTATGAAGACCTGACAGAAAAAATATTCTCTTTCCTGAAGAGAGCCAATTTGTTCTGACCTCCTTGACAGAGAGCAGATTTGATACCCCACAACCTCACTGTGGGTGTTACCTTCCAACCATACCCACCCATAAGTTTACACTGCCATCAGTTTTGAAATATGGTGCTGCAAGAAAAATTTACAGTATTTGACAGGGTGCCACAAGCCATCTTAGCCCCTTTTTTTTTGATTTGCAGTTCAGAGGAAATAAGTTCTTACCATTGTTACGACACTCTAAAAGTCTTGCTTGGAATGACAAAAGTATGTCAACGGTGCATGAGTAATGTGGAATTAATCTGCAGACTTTATACTGGAGAAAAGAACTGGGAGTGTCAGAGCTGCAGGGGCAGTCTGTGACCCGAAGAGCATCTGAGGGGCACTTCAGAGAAGCATCTCAAAATTCAGTGACTTAGAGATGCTTTGGAATGAGGATTAAAACACTTATTTTTTGCTAAAGCTTTTTTTCTCTTTTTGAGAGTATTAACCTTTCAAAGGCATAAAGAAATAGAATATTAAAATTTACTGAGCAAGAAATTCTTTTAACATTTTCAGAGGGAAGGGTTATTTACTGATCCAAACTACTTTGAAGTCTGAAAAGAGAAGTTTGAAATCTTTGTGAAATGGCTCATACCTGCACTAATTGGGTTTCTTCCTGTCTGGAACCCAGAGTTACAGAGCTACCTTGAACATAAGCAGTATAGGAAAGAAGGTTAGCATACATATTTCACAATATAAAAATCAGATTTGTGCCATGGACAAGACAGACCTTTGCTTTTCAAGGCATAGGAGAGTGTTTGCATAGCAGTGCCTAGCAGTGCAGCAGCACTGACAAAAATCTCATTGGCAGTAGTCTCTGGCTCGTGGAAGGAGAAACTAGGGAATCCAGCAAAAAGGGAAAGTGTTTAAACAGAGAAGAATCACAACATAAAGCAAAGGTAATCACATCTTGAAGTTACATCGCAATGAGTACTTCTGTGTCAGATCATAGTTGAAGGGAACAGAAGGTAGCTTTACTTGGGGCACATCAAACTGAGTCATGAAAATCTGAGAGGGTTTTTTGATAGCTTTACTTGGTGCAGACCAAACTGAGTCATTACGAAAATCTGAGAGGGATTTTTGGTTTGTCCACTGATTCAGCCTGAGATGCTGGAAAGGGGCAATAGTATTAGCTGCTACACTGGGCTCTTCTGATTAACTCATATCTTATAAAGTACTTTGAGATAGCAATCAGTTGAAATATGTTTCAGAAAGAAAAAAGTGCAAAATACATAAGACCTCAGTGTGCATGTCCTAGATTTTCAGTAATTAAAATTGGCAGTATATTTACTATATGAGCATTGATAAAACTTCTCTGGCATATAATTGAAAAGAAAGGAGAAGCAACTTTGCCTGACAAATGCCTTAATAAGTCATGTTTTCATTCCACACTCTGCCTGCTCTATAATGTCTATCATTACAATGTAAGTAACTAATTGGTATCTGTGCAGAGATATCTCTATTGGCACATTAGACATCTAGAAGAAAACATCTTATTTGCAAACAACAATAAAAATACCAGTGGAAAGACTTGTTTTTAATACCATACTGAATGCAGCCTGAACAAATGAAGAGTCTTGATGTGATTTAGCATTATGCCAACAGTGAACACAACTGTAAATTATTTTTGCAACCTGCTCTCAGAGTCCCAAATTGCCTTTTTACTGTCTGCATTTCTAATGATGTTTGATACATCCCAGGGAAAAGAGAATACTGATCTCTTTTATCTTGATTTAGTTACTGGGCTGGGTTCTTTATATATTCAAGACCAACAAGAACAAAAAAAAAAAAAAATCTGCTTTCGCAATGTCAGAATGCAAATAAATTCGAGGAAAAGTAGAAATCACTGATCATGAGTAGAAAGTTTTTATAGTGGCAATTTAACCTGGCTGTTATTTACACTATAAAACTCTCCCTATGTCTGAAGCTGTGTTTACTAGAAAGATCAGACAAGATTTCTTGCCATTTTAGTTGGCTTTAAGGAAAGCAAACTGACAAAGTCACGAAGTATGCTGTGTACAAAACAGAAATGGTGAAGTTTTTAAAATACCTGTGAATTTGTAATGTTTAGGGCACCTAAACATTTTCATTTTTAAATGTAGAAGTTTGAAGAAATAGATAGTATCATGCAGATGGAGACTAGAACAACCACAGTCTGCCTCTCAATTTGCTGACCTAAAAATTTGTTCATTTACATCCTGCTCAGCTCTGCAATGTGCTGTGCCTGTTGTACCTTGTAGATATATATCATAGTGTCCTAAATGCCTGGCATGGGGAGAACATGATGAATACTTAAATTTTGCACATCAAAATATACAGGTTTGTAGAATTCGAACTGCAGTTTAACAGTAACAGCTGAGAGACTTATGCACAATTTTTTTTTTAATTAATCACAGATACTTAAAGGCATATTTTCAGCTGGCTAAGTGACTTTTTGTGATGGAAGGTGCATCCACCTGCACCAAAAAAAAGCATTTTATGAAGTGTTTGCATGAAGCAAGGAACCATTCTGGAGACAACCTCCTGCTAAATATACTAGTGTGCCCACATAATGCAACACAATCCGAAGCTAAGATACTAGCTCTGATGTACTATTAGCAATCAGTACAGTACTACACTGAAGCTAATTTGCCTATCTTTGTATAAATAGTCTGCTTCCAGCACCAAAACAACACAGGCTTACAGTAATTCGGGGCTCTTTCTGGCATGTTTGGATGGTGATGTGCAATTCTATGACTTCCTTCATTGTAGGTGAATGTCCAGGAGAAGTGGGCATGATGTGGATTGCCCTGCACCCTGTGTAGGTAAGTCCTAAATATATGGAGTTGTATAGCATCATCTGTATATAGCTTCATCAATCTGACTCTGAGATTTTGAGATGAGGCCTGACTTCCAGACATGGAAAAACATAGCAGTTAAACCAATAGGACACAATCCTAAATGATGCTTTAATGTCACGTTTCAGTAATAATACAGATGTGACTATTTACACTGGGAATCCACTTCCAGGTTTTACATACCAGAAGCCTATTAAACCAGTGCTGTGGGTGACCTGAACGTTTGGGCAAAGCTGAACCAGCTACAGGTTACCCTCAGGCTATGGCACAAGAGCTGCAGTACCAAATAACTATCACCCTCAGGGAACCTCTGAGAGGAACCATGTCAGTAATACTAAGCAAAGTCTTCCCTGGCTAGGAATCAGAGCCCTTAGTTACAAGTCTTTCCACATTTACTTAAGGTAAAGTTCAACCCAATACTAGAGAGAACTGGGATGTATATAACAGTGAGCTACCTCAGGGCAGAAGCGGATTGAAACAGTGCTGAGACATGATCTAGAAACAGACCTTACAGATTCTATGAGGCCTTTTCTCCTTCTCTGTCAAAACAAGGTCATTCTCATTCATACATTTTCCAGTGCCTACTCCTAAAATTTGTTAAGTAATGGGGCATTTCACCACTTACAGAAAAGCTACACTTACAGAATGGGCCACAGCCCTCATATCTTATTGTTATTCTGACAATGCTCAGTATGTCTGTTTAGGGTATGTCACTCTCCTTTCTGATTTCAAAAATATTTTACCATTCACTGATGCCCTTGACAATAAAATTTCTCCTCTCAGAAGCTGTGAGCACAGCACAGTTTAGTATTAAGTACTGGAAGTATAGTATATATTACATATTTCCTGAAAATTACATTTTAAAAAAAAATCAGGTTTGAAAAATCTAAAACTCTGAAGTTAGGAAATGCTAGAATTAAGGATTCTAGTGCAATCTTTATTCAGATCCCTTCTGCATATGTCTTTATGATAGTCTTTAATTACAAGATCAAATGTTTCCCATGGGTCCCCTGCCTCATTTATTGCACCAGTTGGATAGTACTTACTGAATGGTAGCTGTTCAATAGTGCTTTTCATCTTCACCATTTATTGCACAGACTCTCATGCTTTTTTTACTAAATGTTATCCAATACTTTCTCTGAATATAGAATTAAAGGCCAATCTACTGTATTCAAAATGTTGTGTTTTAGTTCTTAACAAATACATTAATATCAGCTGTATGAAGAGAGTTACAGTTCCACTTTACACTTGGATAGCAAAGGCACAGGTGTGCTATTCTGAATTGGCCTTGGGTGTTCAACTAAAGAAACAAAGTGGCATTCCAGAGCATTTAATGTTTGATATCAATTTGTCTGTCACTGACAGACAAATTTGCTTTTATTTTGCCTTTATTTGCTGGTAATCCACACCAGCAAAACAGTTAGCTCGGTTGGTTAGAGCATGATACCAATAATATGAAGGTTGTGGGTTCAATCCGTGCATAGGCTATTCACTTAAGAGTTAGACTCAATGATCCTTGTGGGTCCCTTCCAACTCGGAATATTCTGTAATCTCTGCAAAGAGTCTAAGTATTAAATTAAGTACCTTTAAAATGAGGGTGCATCTGGAAGAGAGAGTAACTTCATTCTTTAAAGAATAAAGGATGCAGCAGACCTGTTAATAATCAAGTCTCCTTCCCAGAGGTAATCATCACCATGAGAAGAAAGGGCAAATAGAAGCTCTGCATAAAGATCTTCCAGCCTATAAAGGGACAAAAAAAAATGTTATTATAGGAATTTCAATTTAGGATAAAGAATAAGTAACTCTGTAAAAGTACATAAACTACTTTTCATGTAGTGTGCATACAATGAGATTCATCAGAATATTTTCCTTGTAGAAAGAGATGAGGATTTTGTACTAGCAAGATCATGAAACTGAAAGCATCTGTGCATGAGAAACTATTGATTTTCATTTGAAGTAGTTTGGTAAAATAACATGCTAGCAGCTTCAAAGGGTGAGGGGAAGCGTGGTGGTGCATCAACCTCAACCTTGGGCCACAGGATGACCTCAGATGAGGAGCTAAAAAGCTGAGACCTCCTGAAGAAAATCAGAGTGATAATTGCAATAGTGAATTGGGGATTATTTTTTAAACATCACTGAAGTGTGTAATTGAAGAGAGGGAGAAAAATGTCATTGTTTTACACACAATCACAGTTTAAAGCTGAAGATTGCCTGAGTTCATTACTGACTAGTCTGCCTATCTGCATGTCTTTCCTTTTGGACCTGAAATACGCAGTGAACAGTGTGACCTCAAGATGCTATTTATAATTATTGGTTAATCTTAACAGCAGGTTCAAAGCAATACATGGGATTCAGCACCACGAAAGGCTTTATTTGTTCACCTGTTTTGTGTTGTACTACCCAACATTTAGGGATTATAAAATGAAAACTGACTTTCTAGTGATCTCAGCTTCCCTCTGTCTGTGTTCCTACTACTCTAAAATTCTGATGCTTAGTTTGTCATTTGTGGAGTCTCCCTTTCTTTGGCTACAGGCCAAGTTGTAGGTCTCAGTGAGATCAAAGAAAAACTTCAAAGCATCTGACTACTGATTTTTTTTTCAAGATTTGGTAAATGAGACTATATGATACTGTGCACTGTGCAGCCTGTTTGCCACAGGTCCAACTAGATTTATAATTCTCTGTGATCATATATAATTCAGTGTGATAACCGTCAAAGTGTGACAATACATTACTACAGACACCTTGTATTAATTTCATTCATAGATATATTATACTTAAGTTCTTGGTCTTAAATGCCAGGGACAAAATTAACAGTTAATCAAAATGTTTGTGCCATTTTTATATATGGCAGGCTGTAAAAGATGAGGGTCAGAAAATTTTAACTCTCTGGCTATAAAATATTCAATCTAATACTGAGAGTCCATCACTCCTGGAGGGAATGCTCCCTTAACTGCACTGCATGTTTTCCTCTGAAACACTGGTGACACCTACAGAGACCAAAACACACCTTGTCCTGGAATCAGCTCCTGAAATCAGGTGCTAAACTGAGTGTGGTCTGCTTGGGCCCTGGCATAGGAATTGCCACTCTCTATATCCTTTAGCAACATTTAGTATTTTTGTTAAGGGGCTGAGCTATGAGCAAACTATGATAGCCACTGCCAAGGGGACTGGAAAACAATAAAGAGATGTTAACTGAAAGGTGTAATGAAAAGTGATTCAACACTAACCTTAGGTTCTTTTCATGTCCCATAGCAGAGATTCAGTAATTTGCATGAATTTAAACAGGCATACATGGTTAAGAATCCCATGGAGCCACATCTATTCACATCTCAAAAATTAAGCTAGAAGTGAAGCTTCTTTTCTTGCTCCAATTTAGAGGAACTTCTTCACCTTTCAGGGACAGCAAAAAGGTAGCATTTTCTACAGTTTTTAAAGATATAAGACTTGGTTTTACATTATATCTGGGAAGGTTCCCATATATGCATTGGTGATCCACTTCTAAATTACTTCCCCATGCTTGCCAAGTTTCCTAAATCTTCTGTTTCTTTTGGACTATTATAGAGTGCATCTACTTTTAGCTGGTTTTAGTCTCAGGGACTGCACAGGTGAAAACTGGACTTGCTAAAACGCCGTAAAAAAACCCAGATACACACGAAAGGAAATGTAAAGGACAAGAAGAAATGAAGTACACCCAAACTTCCTTCTAGTAGTTAGTTACAGTATGTATTTGATGCTTAGGTTTCATCGGAGTTTTACCAGGTCTTTTACTGCTGAGTTACTTCTGGGTAAATTACAAAACTGTGTCTTGCATTTGCACGAGCGAAATGGTAACATTCAATATAAAAGTTCATACATGTCTAATGATTTGATGTCCTTTAGATTTCAAAACTGAGTGTTTCCATGGAGGTACTTTCAAAAAAACCCAAACCTATTTTGCCAGAGAAAATGCCAAATACTTACTAAAAATCAGGCCCCTTGAAAGAATTTCAGATGCACCCCAAAGCTTGAACAAATGCTAGCACCTACCTACTTTGCAAATGCAGGACAACATAGATATCTTTCTACTGCAGAATGAAGCAATTAATGTTTGTTAAATGCTCAGAGAGCAAAGTTGATTTTTATCTGACTATGGAAAAAAATTCATCATTGCACTGCAGTGTACATTAAGTACTCCCAAGGCACGACTACATCATTTCAGCAGCATTCCATTTTCATTCAAAAAAAAGGAATGAGATTGAATTATGCAGTCAGATCCCAGAGTTCTTGGTAACTATTCTCTCAGAAATACTTTCTCTTATTCAAAGTCTTGTCTTTTCATGATTAAATAATACAGTCATTTGTAGCCATAGGATGCCTGTCTTCAGGGACATGGCAGAATAGCAACAATAGTTTCACCAGCTAGCAAACCTAAATACATCTGTGCCAAGGAAAAAATACTGCACACTTGAGCTGTGACAGACAGAACAAATGTTCTCTAATTTTCTGTTGGAGGATTTGCAGTTTTTCCACTTGAGATGATGATGCTGAAATGAGGATTTTCACTTTTTGAATATGACATAATTTATGAGGAAGATATGAAGTAAATATTTCAGCTGGAGTAGGTTTAAAATTAGCCCAAGCTCAAAATGTTTAAAAAGTAGCTTCTGTCTTTTCGAAAATTATTTAAGCTGTGTGGGCTTGGATGTGTCAATGATGAATGAATGACCACTTTGGAAAAGAGCTTTGGGAAAAGACTTTGCTTGGGAAAAGCATGCTGTTTCCTCTGCTGAGAAAGGATCTGGTCTATGTTGTTTACAGTGCGGCCACCAAAGGGCAAATTTGTCAGGAATATGAAGGATTAAGTTCTTAGCAAACAAATGTGTACATCCCCTACAACGTCATTACAGGGTTGGTGGGGTTTTTTTCATAGCAGAAAGCTTTATCAGAAAGAATAGTGACAGGAAGTTCCATCTCATTTATAGTCCCTGATGCTTTTACCTATATTCAGCCTAATGACCTCCAAGATTGTACCTGTGGTGCTGAGGACATCACTAAAATTACCTCAGTTTCCAGAGAAAAATCATACATTTTACAGACAGCAGATAAAAAGGTGAGCTGTTACAGGTTTGGGTTTTTCTTTTTCCCCCCTTAGAGATACCCATTGACATTGTGTTATTTCCATCAGATGCTCTCCAGGATCCAGGCAGGTGTGACCTTAGCAGAGGAGTAGGCAACATAGCAGAAGTGATTCATTGATTTTTATGAAGCATTTCCCTTCCCAGCTGTGACCCATCAGCACAGGACATTTAAAAAGAAAGAGATTAGAATTAATTATTCAGGACAGAGTCAGATGACAGAAAGGTCTCTCTCTCTCTTGGTTAGAATTTGTTGTATTCTACAACTCATTTAGAATATCACACAACATTCATGAAGGGGTTAGTGATTTTTTTCTGTTAAACAAAAAGACTTATAAGCTACACTAAGTGAAATGCAGAGTAGTCAGATACAGTGACAATGACTGTGTAAAACAGAGAAAGGTAGCATAAGCTTACCAGAAACTTAGGTAGAGTGGTCTCTAAGGAAAATGTTTAATAAAACTACTGGATCAACTTCCTTCAGTTTATTGAGGCTCTGAAGAGCCTCTTAATAGTTATGGCTTTCATACGGGATACTACACCAAGTAACCAACATGTATATTCATATATATTAATCTTTTGTAAAAACTTTTCTGGACCTATAAGCACTCCAGGTGAGTCACAAATCATGTATTTTTATTTTTTTTTCCCTCTGACGTATTTTAAACATTGAAATACTAAAAGTCTGAAAACTGAGTTATCTTAATTAATGCTAGGGAAAGAGACCTTCCATTGATCTTACTTACCTGACTAGTATATTGTTAGCATATCTATTGGAATAAACTGAATATTACCATGTCTCTAAATGTATAATCTTTTGGCTAGTGGCACATATTTTTATGGAAGCCTGTAAAGTAACAGATATTGTGGCAAAGACTGTAAGTATGAACTGTGTGTTCTGTGCTGAAATATATACTCATCACCTCAGAACAAAGGACCATCCCAACAGAACAGAAATCAGAACTGAGAGGTTATATTGTGTCCTGGGTGATTGTAATGCTTGTGAAAGATGCTTGTGAGCATTTTCTCCTTTAGCCACATAATTGTCCCACTCCCAGAGAAGGCCCTATCCACAGTTTCCCATATGTCAAGTATTTCAATACCTCACACTTAAATTTGGAGAATGCAATTCCCCTTTCATCTAGCACAGTGATGGCAGCATGCAAACAACCCGTCGAAAGCTGGGTATTATTCACTTATAAGACTTCTGTGGAAACATGTCTTAAAAATGTTAGACCAACCTGAAAGTTTGGATATCTGCCCTAAAATTTATCATCTCCTAAATCTGAGATGTCTCTATGTAAGTGAGTCCTATTTCTCCCTGACAGCATGTGCCAAATAACTCTTCTGATTCTTCCAATAAAGAATTTCAATTGCATTCCTACGTAACAGCTTCATAAGCAAAGGTACAGTAACTTCTCCATACTGACAGCATGTTTGCTAGCATTCAGAATATCATTATATCCTGATGATCTTAAATGAAGAGCTCATATCTGTCACCACTTATTCTTGTGCTGTCTAGACAAGTCTCACAGTGGTTTTAGAAAACTGCAACAGATTTGAAAGTACTGGTAGGATTCTGCTGTAACATCATTTCTGCAAGGACTCTGTTCCAAGCTAGTGCTTTCTTACTCCAGTGTTGTCTAGCATCAGTGTGGGAGTCATTCTGCCTCTCTGCTAGGTAGCAGGCAGATTTTTATAACTATTTTTATTATTCTTTTGCACCTGAAGCAAATAATAGATGTGGGGTTTATATTCCATGAATCAGAATCCAGTTAACTGTGGTTTATAAGCTTCCAGCATATGTTTAAAAGCTATTTGGATATAATATCATCTTTGAAGGCGGTGGGCCAACCCTCTAAACTTTGCTTGTTGGCTGTATGCTTTTTTTAGGGAGGGGAGTCCTTTTTTTCTTATTGTAAATAGAAAGATTATGAAGTTACTACGTAGTTAAATCCTCACTATAGGTAGTATTGATAAATATGTCACTAGAGCAGTCTGTTCTATTAAGTAACTTTGCTAATCTGAACACATTTTACTATATTTATACTATAGAGGAAAATCTCTTGGAGAAAGCAATGAAAAAATATAATGCAGAGAATCCAGATTTATTGTTGTCTTTTCTTTTGTGGTATAGAGAGAAAGACAAAAAATATAAAGGAGGAGAATTTGCATCAGAATGACTGCGGTAAATTCTGTCACTGGTAATGCAGATGATCTTTTCTGGATTCTTCCTGTATCCTCATGGTTCTAAAGCATCCTTTTTTCATGTAGTTTCAAAATGATCCCTCCATGATAAAATGGCTCATTTTAAAATGTCAGTAAATATGCACTGACATTTCAGGAGCATGATTGTTTTGGTGCTACAGGTCCTGCACTTTCCCTATCATCCCTTAAATTCCCCATAATACCCCTGAACCCCTCCAGGTGTCACCCACGATGTAGAGAAAGGACTGGTGAAAGGTCTTTGCAGACCAGTCCCGCAAAATGCAAGGTGGTTCCCAAAAGTGAAGAAGTAATGTACATGTTGAAACTCCTAGACATTGAAATAAGCCATTGAAATTGAGCCTTGAAATAAGGACCTTAGAATTAAAAGGTGCATTACTATCACTTGGAACAGCTGCAAAACTGTATTGTTAAAGTTTGGTTTTCCCTAGTATTCATGTGCAACACAGAGACAAATTTCTTCGTGTATTTTTGCTGTCTATGCAGCCTCTGTACACTGTCAGCTCCGTACACCCATGTATTCCCAGATCTGATCTGTTCAGATTACATTACAGCTGAATCATTCAGCAGGCAGCTGTACAAAACATTATTAGTTGGCCACTTAAGCATACTGCCTATCACAAGAACACAAAGCAGGTTTCTACTGTTTCAGCCAGGACAACATTTGTTTTACAGTAGTTGCTTCCTATAGTTAAATTTTCTTTATAGATTTCCAGATATCAGTGAAATCCACTACTGCCAGGACCTGTCAGACAGCTTAAATGCAGCAAAGAACTCATGGGTTTAAGTTGTTATATTTCAGTAGCCCTTAGAACTCAAAGGCAAATATTCATACTGAAATAAGAGAAGTATCTTTTGTCTTGCTACCACCTCTTCTCTGTTCCACTTCTCCTTTATCTCTCCATTTCATATTTCCAGCTTTGCACCAAACATTGAAACCTGTAGTCCCAGAGATTAAGATATCTCCATAATGCAAAATTCACAGTTCTGTAACAAAATAAGTCTTTTCTGTGCAATCAGCATGACAGTGCTGATGTTCTCTACAAACATTCAAGTGCCTGTGCACACCTAGGGACTCCAAGACGAGCACATCACCCATGAAACTTGAAACACTCAACAAATAAGTTCAAATAAAAAGAAAGGGGATATTAATAATAATAATAAATAGAATATTTAAAAACATCAGAAGCTCAAGAGATATAGATTTGACAAGATAGTTCAATTTGATACATTTATAATCAATAATCTTTTGTTTTTCAGAATCAGATTTCAGTATAATGTGGAAATTTAAACAAGATATACTTACTTTGACTTTAACCAAAATCTGTTTGGAGCAATGAGTGTAAATCTCTCAAGAAAGGCTATCATAGTTACCTTCATGTAACAGGGAAATACTAGTATATTTGTGTGTCTACTGCCTCCTTTAGCACAAAAAATAATACTAATTAAAGATATGTATCTGTCAACCTGCACTTCTGAAGAACGTCCTGATTGACAGGAAGCTCATCATGAGTCAACAGTGTGCCCAGGTGGCCAAGACGGCCAATGGCATCCTGGCCTGTATCAAAAATACTGTAGCCAGCAGGGTGAGGGAAGTAATCCTTCACCTGTACTGGGCACTGGTGAGGCCACACCTTGAGTACTGTGTCCAGTTCAGGAAAGATATTGAGGTGCTGGAGCAGGTCCAGAGAAGGGAAATGAGGCTGGTGAAGGGACTTGAGCACAAGTCCTATGGGGAGAACCTGAGGGATCTGGGGTTGTTTAGTCTGGAGAAGAGAAAGCATAGAGGTGACCTCATTGCTCTCTACAACTACTTGAAAGGAGGTTATAGCCAGATGGGGGTTGATCTCTTCTACCAGGCAGTCAGCACAGCAGTAGGACAAGGGGGAATGGTCTTAAGCTCTCCCAGGGGAAATTTAGGTTGGATATTAGACAGAAATTCTTTACAGAGAGAGTAATCAGGCATTGGAACGGCCTGCCCAGAGAGGTGGTAAATTTACCATCCCTGGAGGTTTTTAAACTGAGATTGGATGTGGCACTTAGTGTCATGATCTAGTAAACAGAGGGGTGTTGGATCAAGGGTTGGACTTGACTATCTCAGAGGTCTTTTCCAACCCAATCGATTCTGTGATTCTATGATTCAAAGTCTTTAGTTTGCGCTATAGGAAAAATAGGAGATCTCCATTACCTTTGACCTCCAGGAAGTAGCTTTTACCCAAAAACATTACTGTCTCCTGTTAAACCTCACCTAGTGTTGCCATAGGCAGTAGTTAACAGTGCACAATGGTAAACTTTGTTGATACAATTCTTGAGTCTCTTCTTTTCATATTACCTTCTTACTGATGTATAAGCTGAGAACACTTTGAAAAGTCCCATGGGGACAGATAGTGTAGAAGATGATCGGATGACATGTATACAGCTATGGAGACTGCATTAGCCACAAAATTAGAGTTGTGCATGAATGGCATAATCCATTTTATTGAAATTATTTTCTCACTGAGACCTTAACGTATTTCATAAATTTCAAAAATAAATTACCATACTTGAACTGAATTTTACTATTAATCAGAAACAGAGTACATACTCTTAGCCATTTACAACTCTAGGCCTCAGCATCTTGCCAACGTACATGAACTATCCTGGAGTCACATGTTAGGAGAAAAGGGAGGATTCAGCATCCCAAACTTTAATCTTTTCATGTTTTCCTTCTCTTTCTTATTATCTACTTAATGGATAAGCTGTCTAAGATACCAGCTCTGCCTTTCTATTTTAAATACAGCTAGACACATGCAGCCACAGTTCGTTCTACCCAGTAAGTGCTATTATGATGCAGAGATAAGGAAAAAACCTGATGTATTGAAAAGAACTCTCCATGCCAATCTTATGGAAAGGCCATATAGTTTTAATTTGCTATCAACTCTGATCTTGTTCCTAGTCTTCTCATGTACAATTACCAACACTTTCAGACACTGTGAGGAAACTCAGTAATGAACTTAATGATCTTAACAAGAAGAGATCTTAGGAGAGATGTTTAACCTGGTTTAATAGGAAAAGAGATTTTGGTTTGGAGGGAATTGATTGTCCTGCTCTCCTCTGCAAGGGTACAGCCTCACTGTGAATATTGTGTACAGTTTTGGTCACTGCAGAATAAAGAAGATATTAAGCTATTAGAGAGTGTCCAAAGGAGGGCAATGAAGGTGAAGGTGAAGGGCCTTGAGGGGAAGCCGTGTGAGGAACAGCTGAGGGCACTTGGTCTGTGAACCTGGAGAAGAGGAGACTGAGGGGAGACCTCACTGCAGTTACAACTTCCTCACGAGGGGAAGAGGACGGGCAGGCACAGATCTTTTCTCTGTGGTGATCAGTGACAGGACCTGAGAGAACGGCTTGAATTTGTGTGAGAGGAGGTTTAGGTCGAGTATTAGAAGAAGGTTTTTCACTCAGAGGGTGGTTGGGCCCTGGAACAGGCTCCCCAGGGAAGTGGTCACAGCAGCAAGCCTGACAGAGTTCAGGAAGCATTTGGATGATCATGATACAAGAGTCATGATATGACTCTTGGGGATGGTCCTGTGCAGTGCTACAGGTTGGACTCGATATTTGTGGGTCCCTTCTAACTCAGAACATTTTGTGATTCTGTGATTTAAAATTTTATCAAACTGGGGCAAGATTTCATCAGTGATGTCAGTCACTTCTTTATTAGATGCACAGATCCCTAAGAGCTGATCATTTTTCTCATCTCTAGGTTAGACACAAAGTAAATCCAGTAGCTATTTTTTAAAATAATACCTCACTCTTTGCTCTTCTGATTACTTCCCTGTGCTGCAGCTGCTTCTACTTTTCTAGCTTCTCATAGTTTAAAATTTCCAAGCCATTTCTCAGATATCTTTACCATCACTATTTCCTTTCCATCATCTTAGACATTTTAGATGTTTAAAAATACATCTTTTCCATCTGTAAGGTTTTAGTAAGTTGTCTATGACCACAAATCGAGAATTTTCTTCTGACTGAGCAATAAAAACATGCTTTACTGAATCAAGCCACTGAGCCTCTTATAAATTATTATTTTATAAAGAAACTGATTCCGATATCCTCTTTCTTATACCAACAGAAATCTGGAGTACTTAGACCAGACATAATGGTTCCTTGGGCAAAGCACTGTAGTCTTTGAGAAAAGATAGAAGTAGATGCTCTAACTTAACACTAACATCTCTCCTTACAGTTTTTGAACAATTTTCCCTTTTTTTGTTTCCATGCATGCTTAGCAATCTCACCTATTGCTGAAAACCCTGTGGCATCAAGGAGCACTAATAATATAATTTGTGTACTCTTTGCTTTCATCCATTTGCTACTAGTGTTTTAGACCCTGAGCTAAACTCTTGAAAAGGAACAAAGTGTCCTCTGCTCTTTTCATGCAGACTCTTTAGGTCATTCAGAGTCTTGGTTTTGCCCTTGTAAAACTCTTGTATCAATCAGTGGTATGTTCTTCGCAAAAGTGAGTTTAATGCCAGCTTGAGTGGTAGACTGAGAGTGCTAGCCCTCTGTTATGACCTGCCCCAGAATGCAAGGGTAACTGAGGTCCTTGTTAATAGATCCCTTGGGGTGGAATAAGGTGCATGTGTATGCATATGTGTAAGGTTTATTTTGGAACAATTTGGTTGCAATGGAAAGTGGGCATGTAGCTGTTTGGTTATTACTATCTGTAGAAATGTAGCAATATGAAAGCACAAAAATATCACTTAAGGAAGTAGGGAGGGAGGGAGGGAGGGAGGGAGGGAAGGAGGGAGGAAGCTTACAACTCAGCAGAATACAATTACTGTGATAAAGAGCACCATCCTCTCTTGCAGTGTCTGCTTCTTATTGGCCTCCAAGGCTGGCTTCAGCAAAGCACCCTGGTGCCTCCACGAATGGGAAAGTGTTTTGAATCATTAACGATTAACAGTCCAGTCTCTCACACTCTGGAGACTGATGTCCATTGTTTATGCTCAGAGAAGTCTGAGCACTGGCATTAGTGCAAACATTTCTCTGTGTAGATCTTCCTCACCTCTGACATGGATAGAACACCTCCAGGCAGGAAGATGCTCTGGTCTTTATGGCCATTCATTGGCTGGCATTGAAGGCATGTTGGCAGATTTTGTGAATGAAGCTTTTTTGAAAAAACAATTCAATATTCAGAGTTACCAGCCTGGTTCCTTTTGGCTCATAATAAATACACTTCTGAATTCAAAAGTCAAAAAAAGAATAATACAACCTTTTCTTTATCGTGTGATGAGCAGCAATGTATTCAAAAGCAACTTCTTCAGCCTTGTACCAGAACACCAAACTGCTTTCTTGTTGAACTACTAGCATTGCAAACAGAGTCAGATCTTATAGAATAAGCAACTTTTTCATCTTTGGATACTGTGTAATTCCTTCATCTTGGGAGATCACAGCACAAATCTTAAAGATCTGTTTGACTTGGCTGAAGTAACAGAGAAGGCATAAAATACATCAGTGTTTGTTACTCATTCAGACATCACTGTTACTACTGAAAGTGCCTGTGTCGTGGGTCAGGCAACGAAAACCCTCTTCTTAATGACTGTGTTAATTCCTAATATAAACTACTGCTTTGTAAATTAATATTGGAACAGCAGTGGATGAAAATGTGCCTTGTCAGCTAACACCTTCAAAGAAATACTCTGAAATGGAAGGGACTCACAAGGATCATCAAGTTCAACTTGTAAGTGAATGGCTCTTAGAGGGATCAAACCCACAACCTTGGCAGTATTAGCACTGTGTCCTAACCAACTGAGCTAATCAATCTTGATTAGCAAAGAGCACTCCATAACTCATCATCCAGCTGACCAGAATATTTCCAACATTCGTCTCTGACAGTAAAGGGAACACAACCCAGCATATCTCCACTCACTTTGCAAAAATACCAAGCCTTACAGCCCATGTAAAGAAATACAGAGTGACAGCAAATGCATGGATAAGTCACAGGACTGGAATTCTGAAGATCTGGATTCTCAGCCTGGCTCCTCTCAAGACTTCATGTGTCATATTGAATAAATCATTTTTAGTTCTCTATAGCTCATTGCTACAGCCAAGTTAAATTTGTCAAGTATCTTACAGTATGTAGGCTAAATCCAAAAGGGCCTATAATTGTAAGACAGAAGAGTTTTTTTGCATTTTCTTTTTATGTTATGGGAACATTTTATGTATATATATTTTTTAATGTAACATGAAACAAAAGCTTGCCAATATGTGGGTTTTGGTGCTTTTTTTGTGATGATCTACTAAAAATTGCCTGTATTGTGTTTCTTTGTTCTTAGTAATATAACGAGATTTGCAGAGATACAGAATTCTATTTCACAGGGTTGATTCAGGACAAAACTCAAAGTTGTTTAAATTCTCTGACAAAGGGGTTAGAGATCTGACCCCCGTGGTCTTCACAGCACAGGTTCCCTGGGGTGTGCAGCTTGTGGAAGTACTCTGTGGATTTGCCTGTCCCAGAAGATGGAAGCCCTGGGAGCCCAGACAGATAAGGAGCTGAGGGTGCTTGAATGCCAGGCTGTTCATACTCTCAACTCTGATTAGCCTACTAGTTGGGATGCTGAGGTGCTCAAGTCCCAGGACCACAGACTGAAGATCTGGCAGTATCCTGCTCACATCACAACTCTGCAGAAACCAAATCACCTGTCTTGAATGTTTCAGTTTCAGAAAACTGGCAGATTTTTCACAGCTACCACAAGTGTTGTACATATCAGTCATGTTCTTGCTTGTTTTCTTGTGCATAGATATATAGAAGTTACAGTGATAAATAAGAGAGAATTGAAAGAAGGATACTGTGGAAGGATACTTCACAAATCCTGATTTATATGTTGCAGGAACTTCCTATTAGTCATGAGGGAGTTACTCAGCAGGGACATAAAAGTGAAGAGAAGATGGCTGTGATAGTGGTTGATTTAGTAGAAAAAGTAATTTTTCTCTGCTTAAGCTGGCTAAGGCATTAGAAAGACATCTGATTATTCTGGTCTGTCATCATTTGGGGATAGTTTTTGTCTGCAAACTTTTGTCTCTCCTACTGACAAGACAGTTGCTCGCCCTGGCTGCCTGCCGGATGGGCTGTGGGGCTATGGTAGCCCAATTTGTCTGCTGCAGGAGTTGCAGGACAGCTAGAAACGTTACCTCACCAGTCTAACAGACTAGCTCAACCGCTGAAGAATGGAAATTATGACAGTGTAGAAAACACAGGGACTGAGCTTCCTGTAAATGAGCTTTGTGCTAGATACGTAGTGGGGTTAAAAAAAACCCACAAAAGAAAACAAAAAACCAATAAAACAAACAAACAAATTAACCAAAAACAAAAAAAAAAACAAAAACAACAACAACAACAACAACAACAAAACTAAAAATAAACAAATGGAAAAAATAGCATAATCAGGCCTTACCAAAAGGTGAAGATTTGTATACCAGTCCCAATCTATGAGTGTTGACTCCCTCCTGGTCTATTTGGTCTACTGAAATATCCAGTAAAAGACTGAATGGATTAATCTTAGAAAAATAATTCTAGTTTTTAAATATTTGTGACATTAATTAGATTTCACAGAAATAAAATATACATGTTAATTCAAAGGTGTAATGATTGAACATCAGCTCAGTAACCTTATTGAAGACTGCATGAAACTGTGGTTTTCATAACTGAAGTTTCTAAGCCCTAACACTGTTAGAACATAAACATATCTTTACAGAAATTCAGAAAATCTGATTTAGAAGGAGGTAGAGGGGGACTTGATGATCCTTGTGGGTCCCTTCCAACTCAGAATATTCTGTGATTCTGTGAAATGTTGCTGCTTCTAACCTTGATAGCACATGCGGCACTACCCAGGCTGGTGGGTGAGCTGGCAGAGGAGTATCTGAGAGACAGGGCTGGGTCGGCTTCACAGGGCAAAGAAACTGTTGAGGGTTTGGAGTTTGGTTTGGATGTGTACACTCGAAGCCACACTAAATCTCTTTGCACATTACTCAGCAAATTGCTTCTTGGTTTTTTGTTATATTAAAAATAAGGCTAGCTCATGCTTGAATTAGGGGACTACTTCCCCTACAAACTTTTTCAGGGTTTATGGATTTGTCATCAAGATTTCATGGCTGCTATGATGAATTGCCATTAAAATATTATCCTCAAAAGAACAAAGAAAGGCTTTCATACCAGAGTAATTTTGGAAATAAAAGAAGCATTTGACTAAAGTGAAATCACTGCTAGAGAAATAATTCTTACTGTGTCTGGAGATATATTTTTGCTAAACATTTTAAGGCTTGACTTCCCCTTTGAGACAGAAATGAAGATATTACCCTGCCTGTAATGCTCATGACATTGCAGCCTTCAGTCAGAGAGATCTGTGTATTCCTATACATGTCCAAAGCCTGAGGCAAATTTGTATTTAAAAATAAGTGCAAGTCTGTAAGGACAGATCATTTCAGCTTCAACATTTATTCCCATTTTTGGTCTTGGTCTACTCACCACCATTTGTCAGGGTGCACTTTCCTTGGCAATAAACTGAGAATTACATGATTGAGGGGTAACTAGACCAGTATTAGTTAATTTCTGAAAAGACAGTGTTGTTCACATTAGCATTACTCGTTCATATCAACATTGCAGCTTCACAGTAGAAAAAGCAGCTAGATCATGAAGGAGCAGCAGTTTTTTATGGAAATTAGTAAGTATGGTGTGAAAAATTATTTTAGTCCCATGAAGAATGAATGAGCTAGTGTTTAACTGTCACGGCTGTCCAGTGTTGACCCAAACAAAGAAGTAATGGTAGCATCCTCTGGGACATCAGTTGGCTTTATAACTCCTCAGCTGTTGCTTTCAAAATTATTTTCAACCATTTTTTTTCTTTGTTGCTTCCTTTTTTCATGCCTTTTATTGAAGGAGACAAAAAGTATTCTAAGAAGTATAGAATTATAGAACAGGGTAGAATGGAACTAAGCTGGCATGGAAATATGGACTATTTAATTTTCTGTCTTTACTGCGTCACTTGTGTTGTCATTAGCAGTAAAAGGACAACATTGTCACTCTAGCTTCAGATGCAGATATGTAGCAATTCTATCTGAGCCATACTTAGATAGTATTTTGTTTTCTAAAAATAGTCAGTTTGTTAAACTGAGTCATATTTGTGATTGCCACAAAATCTTATGAGAAAAATTTTCTTATAGTGACAAAAATTTGGAAAGTTGTTGTTCTGTATAATATCTATATTGACATCAAACATCACAATTGCTGGTCATTGGTTTTAATCTGATGCATATTATTCTTGCAACCATGGACCACAGCCAAGATGAAAAAATGTTTAGGTGGCAATCCTGTACCTTTATTACTTAGTAGAAGATAATGAAGTTTGTGAGCACCTCATAAGATGAAAACAATTCATTCTCCCTGTCATTTACAAATAGTAGGCATATAGATAAAATCACAGTCGAGATACTCAGGAATGCTGTGGAACATACAGTAATTTGTTATTGGGCTGTTGCCTTTAGACATTTGCATGCAAGTGTGCACCTAGGATACTCAGAACTGCTGAGACAGGCAGTGCATTGTTAATATTATTATTGCCATATTATTTGTGCTGTAATAACAGGAGGTATAAATCTGAGTCAGGTTCCATGTGCTTGTTGCTATTCAGACTTAGTCTGGTTTACAGTTCAATAAGATGTATATTTGCTTGTCAGATACGGAATTAGATATATCTAGTGAATTAATGCGTTCATATTGTCTATTAATTCAGAGTTTCACACTAATTATTTACTAGTTGAAAAGCATGCTGTTGATGGCTAAATGTGGTCACTGTCTTTTTTATCTAGAAGGATGGTAAGTAAAGCTTTAAAAAGAGAACACAAAGAATGAAATAAATTTTACAGTTTTCCAGGGATACAAAATGAAAAATAAGAAGGAAAATGTTAGTCAAACAAGAAGACAAAACCAATTGTGCTTACAATGTTTGTTAAAATGTCCTACAATTTGACATATTTAGTTCAATATTCTTTAACTGGGGGAAAAGAAATATGTGCATGACAATATTGTGCATAGAAATTGGCTTTGCATTACTTCCAAGTAATTATTACTGAGAGAGAAGAAAGGAGAGAGGACAGTCCAGACGTTTTACTTTTTTTTTTTTTTTTGGTAATGTAGTGGTTCTAAAACTGAAAGTGAAAAGAAGATAAAGAAAACAGACAATTTTGCTTTCAAGTTAAATATGCAGCAAGAAAGGCTTGAGACTTCAGATGTTCTGTCACAATAGCTGTTATACAGACAGGCTTACAGAATCTAAGTCTATGTCAAGGTGGAGAGATTACCTTGGCTGCCAGTGGTGGGAGATAACCATCACCAGGGTGATAAAAGCAAAGACAGAAAGAAAGCAACTGCAAGGACAATAAACTATGTGCATGTAGAGAAATGTCTTCTTTCTACATATAGGAAATGAGTTTGCACTTTATCTCCCAGCACATTTTTCTTGTCCAGCAGAGCAATCCTGCATTTCTAGGTGTCTGCAGTATGTCTTACAGAAAGTGTTGTGATAAGAGAGTATGGGAACAGCCCAATGGGTGGAAAGAGTGTCAGAGGAACACACATATGAGTGCACATGGAAAGCTCACTGGTACAGCAAATCTCCTCAATTTCTTAACATTATTTGTGAAAGCAGTACAGTTGCAAAGATCAGTATCATTATCTGCTCTTTCACAGGAGGCTGATAGTTTCCACTTGGTCTCTATTGCACTTTTGTGGCAGAAATTTAATAGCAATTACAGATTTTTCAAATTCCTTTGTGTGGTAGATACACAGTGAATGAGACAAAAGGGGAAAGCAACAGGAAAACAGGTGATAGCAGTGGCCTGTTATCTGGGTATCAGAACACTGCTCCTATCCATACAGCTTTCCCCTATAAGGATTCTCACCATCATTAGTCCTTGGCAATGTCTGATGGAAAGCTAGACAATGTTGCCTCCCAGTATTTTCTCAGTAGGTCTTAAAACTAGGTCTTCAGAACACCACTCCCTAGTCTATGCTAACAGCACTCTTTTGCCACCTGCTACTACAGCAAAGAGGGTACAAGTAGGAATTTAAACTAAAACCAAAATCTTAAAATAGGACATCTGAGAGGAACAGGTCAAGTCTTGCCTGCTTTCTGGTAACAAAACTCCTACTGAGAACTAATAATTTCACCTAGATGAAGGTCATATAGCTCAAGGAAGTGTATAATATAGTTGCAGAGGCATATTGACATGGGCATATAGGTGGAAACCTAGTATGCACATCTACTTTTCCAAGAAGAATAACAGGTTGTACAGGAGAAAAAAAATAATTCTGTGATGTAGATTTACATTTCTGTCCTGCTAATAAATAGGCCAATGAAACAGCTGACTGGTCCTCTATTGCAGGTGTGGGAGTTATTTAATTTCTAATCCTTTCCCTTTTGGCTCTGGCTGGACACGAATGAAAATCCCTGGCATTAGGTATTAGAAGGGATGGAGAAAGCACAGGAACCAATTTACAGAGTTTCACTTGACCAGTTTTCTTCATTTGACTCCTATTAGTTTTGATAATGTATCCTCACCATTAATCAGCGAGGAAGAGAGGAGGTAATGCCTGTTTTTTCTTGTGCATAGGAGGATGTAGGTACACCACAGCAATCTCACTTGAAAAAGTTCAGTGCCTTAAAGCATCACCTTCAGGACTTACAAGGCACAAAGGCACTGACCCTGAACACTTGTACAGCTGTCAGCAGGCATAGAAGATTTTGGAAGAGTGTCTGAAATAAATTTTTGAGCTACTGGTACCTTCAGAATAAAGTCTGTGGAACAAATTGATCCCTGCTGTAATTCTGTTAGAAACAGTGGGACCAAAGGACTGTAGAGGCAGCTGATATTATTAGATGTGAACTTCTTCCACATAGTGAAATTCCCATCATAAAAACACAGTTAACAACAATATAATAGCTGTTGTGATTGTAACAACAGCTACTTCTGCTGAACTCATGTTCTGTCTGTTCCTGATGGCTCCTGGTGAGATGAAACAGGCTCTGGGCTGAACAGCCCCTGAGCTTTCACCTCTTGTGTCTTGCACTACAAAAACCAAATTGTTTCCTTTGATGGCCCCATGCAGATGTCACAGCTTCATTAGTATGGAGGTTGTATAATGTTTCTGCATGTTATGCCAGTCACTAGTCAAGCCTGACAGCTTCTCATTGCTGGATCATTACACAGAAGTGTAAAAAAAATACAAAAGGTGTTGATCAATTTCCGTGAGATTTGATGCAAATGCATAATCACTAATGTGTTTTAAAAGTTGCGTCAGTAAACTGCAGTAGAGTTGGTTTCCATAGCAATGGAGTCCACAGTAATGCTACTGAAATAGGAGAATTTTTTTCACGCAAAAATAACTATGTCCACAGAGCGTCAGAACAGCAACCCAGCAAGATCAGTATCTCCAGTGGTGCCCTAGATGGATACCTAGGGCAGAGTATAAGAACAGGGCAAGTGCAAGGTAATGCATACCAGAGATAGGGGAGCAGTATCACCGGGTTTGCAGCTTAGAAACTTTCAAAGGTAGGGGTAGCTTCCTTGTTTTCAATGGTCCTTGATGGATTTTTCTTCCATGAGTTTATTCAGTTGCTTTCTAAGTCTATTTAATTTTCTTCACCAGCTGTTTCTCTGTCTGCCACATTGCTGCATCTCAAAAATCTTTACCAATATACACATATCAGGAATGAGATAGGTAAACCAAAACTCAAGGTGAGGTCTGTTCCAAGACTTGTAAGGCCAAACTTAGCTTTTCCTTTGCTAGCAGTTAAAATCTGGTATAATATACTTGCCAAAAAATCATCTCTCTGGTTACTAATTGAAGTAGAAGCAATCAGGCCTGAGCTAGAGGAGTCCAAATATGCTCCAAAAGCTAAGTTAACTCTCGGGAATATTCTGTATTGGGGTTAATTCCAGAAGCTCTAAGCCCCTTGAAGAGAAACAAGGCTTCATGTTGAAATGAACACTGATGTTGCACAAATCTTCTGCCTTGGAACTGATATCTATCTGTTCCAAATAGGAGTTTTCCACTTTCTCTGCTTCATTCCTGCTACCCCTTACACCTGAACCAATCTGAAAGGAGGTTATAGCACAGAATTTGGGCTCTACATCTAATTCAGAGCTTGTTTTCCATCAGTCACTAGACCTGTTTCATTAAGACCACATATTAGTTCCTATTTATTTAGAGGAAGAATTTTTTTTGTTTCAAACTGTGCTGGTTTAAAGGTAAACCAGCAGGAGAAATGGACCCACCACAAGAGAGATTATAAGTCAGAGTTACAATTTAA
>JAWWMP010000165.1:21599993-21622758 GCA_035047865.1 Dendrocincla tyrannina
TTACAAGCTATGCTATATGTGAGAAACTACCTAGAAGTATAAAAATCTACAAATTCATGAAAACCTTAAGGCAACAATAATAATAACCAA
Source organism: Dendrocincla tyrannina (assembly GCA_035047865.1). NCBI lineage: Eukaryota > Metazoa > Chordata > Aves > Passeriformes > Dendrocolaptidae > Dendrocincla > Dendrocincla tyrannina. The sequence goes on from JAWWMP010000165.1 coordinate 21,600,084, forward strand.
AACAGTTACATACCTACTTTCTATTGTAGCCAAATTGTTCTAAAAGAAACCTTACATATATATATTTACAAACACTGATCATTCAGTGACATTTCACTCTAATCCGTTCCAAATGATCTATGAACAAGAACTTGGGTTACCCCCACCTTCTGGGATGGATTGTAACAAATGCTCACAGAAAGTTTCTGAGCCATATCAATAAATTTTCCAGGATTTTTTCTCACTTTTATTTCCCCTATCTGTTTTTGTCACATCTCTCTACTCAGTGTAGTACCACCTTTGATCACTTCTGAGGATTCCTGTCCCCACCTTTCCTTTCTCTCCTGACCTTTTGAGAATAAATAATACTTATTAAATATGTTCTTTCAATAAGGCATAATGAATATTTGCTCAGTTGGACACAGCCTGTTACCAAAATCACATTTGTTTCTTTTCATGATTTTTTTTTCCATTCCTATTCTTCCTCAAGGCTCTGTTTTGGCATTGTAAAAACCAGTCACTCTACCGCAACTTTTAACATGCAGTGCTTTCTCAAGGAAGCATAAGCTACTTTAGTAGTCAGTGTAACACCTAGGTTCTGTTATCAGGCATTGGAAATTACTTAAATTGTTTCAATTCTGAAATAGAAATACCTTTTTAACAGAGTATATGGCAGTTTTCACTGGCGGGATCTTTGGAGCTTTTCAGGATTGTTGGAGTACTTTAAAAGACACTTAAGCAGTGAGATCCCTAGCTAACTGGCATGAGACATAGTCAAAACTTAGGAGGAATACCTTTGGAGCATTGAAAAGCTTGCTGGTTTGAGTACACTAATAACAGGAATAAAAGCACTAAATTTACTTTGTGCAAGTCTGTTACCAGCTGGTAACAAAAGGGGTCCACTAGAATGAGTAAAAATAAGACATACAAGTATGGAGAGTTGTGAGGATGCAATGTTCAATATGAGGATGTAATAATGCACATGTATTTTCTGAGTGACTTAGATACCAGACATTATTGTATTATAGTTCTGCCTGAGTAATGTAGACAATAGACTGCATTATTACTTTTAATAAAGAGTGTGTTTAATTGTATTAAACAGAATTATATTGTAGTTCCCCCTGAGCAATGCAGACAATGGAATTCATTATTAAATATAACCAAAAATGTATTTAATTTTCTAGTAAGTAATCTCATTGAAATTGAAATAGTCTACTAAAATATTTTCTAAAAACAAATTGCCTTTGGCTGTAATATTTTTGCAAAATAGAGCTGTCCATATTCAATTAAGTTAATTTCCTTTTAAGCTGAACTGCTGGAAAAAGTGATTTTCTTCTAATTTTATGTGGAATTGTTTCACATTTGATCTAAACATTACCTGCCTTTTATGCTCTATTTATGAGCTTTCTTTATAATAAGAAAAAACAGAAGCATCCATGAACATACGTAGCTATATTTACAAAAATTCTTAATCATCCAGTTCAGGGAGAGAAACTAAGAGTTCAATGGTTCTGCTTCCTTCTCAGGGTAAGAAGGCAACAGAAAAGAATAAAGTGCATCCCAGGTGTCATATGGAGTCTGAATGTGGCCAAAACACATTCCTAGATTCAGAAATCATGATGGTCCAGAAACCTGAAGGTCTCTCAAATCCAGTAAATTAGACAGTAGCTGCTGAGAGGTATGTATATTTAACATAATTCATGAAACAAATATGTGAATAGGCGGTTTAAGAGAGGTTATTTACAGGCAGCAATTGTTCATTGCATGGAGGCAACAATGCTCACTGTCATCTGGGTCTGGCCACAATGTCCACATGAAGATGTTAATTTGTGACTAAAACAGAGCAGATCTCAATCCATGTTCTTGCAGGTGCTGGGTTATACCACCACCCTGCCTGTGCTAGGTGCACAGCCTAGTATTAAAGTAACTCAGGCAAAGAAGAGCTTGAAGGCAACATGACTATGGGTGGTTTTCCACTTCTGATCTCAGTAGGAGCTCTGCTGAGCCCTATCTTTTTTTTTTTTTTTTTTTTACTCTCTTTCTACTCATCTCACTTCTCTCACTGTTTCAGATTCTCCTTAGAAAGAGAAAGAAAGGTTAGAGAGAATGCATTTTCATTTAAAAGCAACAAAAAAAAAAAAAAAAAAGAGAATATGAAATCCAAAAATGTAAATTCCAATAATAATTTCAGTAAAAAACAAGGTTTTTTCTTTCAGTAACTCTCATGCAGGTACTTTGTGAGTGAATTCAGAACAGTATGCTCATTATGCCTATATCAAAGAAACTGGAGTAGGTTTATAATTGTTTTACTTGTAGTTTATTTGTAGTGGGATCAAGGGCTCTCTGATGTGGATCAGAATCTCATTGTGCTGGACTCTGTAGACACAGAGCAAAAAGATGATCTACACCTTATAGAATTTATTACCTCTGTCAAATTTTGGCGATAGCAAAATTAATCTGGCTTGGAAGAGCAGCTTTTGCTAACTTATGTACTACATCCTTATTTTCTTGGGAGTTAATGATAACTCTCCATTGTGAAACACTATTTTTCTTTTTTCCTTTTGTCCAAGTAAGCCACCTGAGTTGGCGTGGTTTTTATGGGCACAAAGGTTAGTAGTGAGATTTGCTCGGGGCCAGAAAAGTGTGACATTCCTACTTATTATTCACATCTTGCTTCTGCTTGTATTGCAGTTCTCAAGACTTCATGTGTCATCAGATTTATTGTTAGGAATCTGACTTAAACTTCATCTTAATAAAAAACTATCTTAATTACATATGAAAAAATTCTAAACAGCTCAGCCTGCATCTTCCTGCCAGGTGACCCATGAAGCAGCAAATTATTTTGAATGGTGCTGGATGTTCATAACATGGCATTTATATTTGTCTTAAGCCTTAAAAAAATGGGCATGTGTAGCCATCCTTGCCTTCAGGACCTAAGGAAATTTCTTTTTGTCATGAGATAAAATCAGGATGAGATTTTTGGTTTCTCTGAAATCAGACAAAATTTTGCAAGTGACTCTGGAAGGAATGGAGGAACAGAGCAGGGTTGTAGCAGAACTTCTCCACCAGTCAGCTGTATAAATCCAGTGCTGAAGGGAGAGAAAGAATCTTTGTAGTAGGTATGAAATAAAGAAAAATGACATGTGAAATTTAGGTAGCTACTGCAGTCTTAGTAATGGGACCATCAAAAAGAACACACTGCAGTTAGTAGCACTGGTGCACTTAGAGTCTTGGGATGCCAGATGACATTTGTCTCACTTTATGGTAAATGAGTGCCTTCTACTCAGCCACAGCAGGGAAGCAAAGTCTAGGGTAAAAATTCAAGTTCTGAAGCAGCCTTCACTCCTGCTCTTCTCATGTACACCCACCACGACAGTGGCACTTCACAATGGAAAACAATGGACATACAATTCAGCAATTACCATTCATGATGGACAGGTTCTTGTGGTTCCATTCTCCATGTAACCCTGAAGCCTGAGCTGTGACAGTGAAAATGCTGCTAGGGTGACCCTGAGGACCTAGATCTTCTCTGCTTGCCCAGATGGGTTTGAAATAGTAAGTTTCATTCTGTTGCTGATCTCTCATCTCAACAGAGACAAGACACTCAGGAGAAACAAGATGCATATCCAGTCTAACCTGCAGTCCTCACTTCACACTCTGTGGTAATCTCCATCTCCTTTATTCCTTCTGGCTTCCTGACTATGAACGTATCATAAAGGAGATAAACACTGAAGTTCAGTCCAAGACCCTTTGACAGAAAGGTGCAGAGCAGAATACAGCTGCCGGTAGTCCCAGGTAATGGGAGTTTGAAAACCAAACATCAGATACTTGCCTAGAGTACCTGAACAGGTTATAGCAGTATGGAAAGAGTTCTGAAGTCAGTGGCACATAGAGGAAATCCCAGATCTCACTCACATGCTTGCACTTATGGTGAGGCACTGAAACTGATGATAGGCACTGCTTCTGCCTTCAGCATCACAGATTCCTACTTGGCAGAAGAACAAGCCCTTTTCTGAATGAAAGCTAAACCATTCCACAAAATTTTACAGCAAGGCAGAGATTCTGTAGCAAATCTAACCTCCACAAAACTGAGAAATGCATTTGGAGATGATGTGACTCCAGAGTCACTCATCACACTCAAAGAATAGAAGAACGATAAACACTATGGGAGTAGGAAGGAGTCCAAGAGAGGTACGTGATTCCCAAGTGTGCCGTGATATTTCAGCTTCTCCCTTGCTTTGATAGTACTATTATCAGTAACAAATTATTCTAGAATTTCTCTCTGCAAGTAGAAGTCAGTGCCCAATAAAGGTTTTGAAACAATTTCTTATAATAGAAAGAGTTTGTCCTGTTGTCCTTGTCTGTAATTTTCCTCTATTTCTCTCTACACTCCCTGCTAGTGCAGCATTTTGGTGCTGCAGTTGCATTAGCATAGTTTGTGAAGCACTTCAGGACCATTCATCTTGAGAAGAGCTATATTAATGTAAAATATTCTTCAATGGGTAAGTTAAACAGAAAACACTATATTGATTCAACGCTTCACAAGATCTTACAAGAATTAATTCAGATAGGCTTGGACATAAGCCTTTGTTGCATGGACTGAAAACGGGCTGAAGACTTGTAAACAAATTGCAAAGATTAATAGCACTGCAACTTGCCTTCTCAAACATATTTTCTGGTGCCTTGAAACATTAAGTACTTATGCTTAAAATGCTCTGGAGGTCAGGACTTACTGTGGTAGGTTACCCTATTTTGCAGATGGGAAGCAGAAGCCTGAGTAATCTTTGCAGTGTATCAGCTAAGATTTTGGTAAAAGTTCAAATCCAGTCTAATACCCTAGCTGCAAAACCATTCTTTCTGACAAATCTTCCTCACATATCTTTGGAGGTACAGATGCTAGATCTGTTTCTAGCAGTTCTGTTTTAATTAACATATTTCTCAAGTTTTAATCTAAGTTCAACCAAAAAATTAGTGGTAGTCTCTCTTCATAACATTTCTGTCACCTTATCTTCTCTTTTGAGTCATGCAATATTTAATATTATGACATAAAGTGTACCTTATAAAGCTTGTTTTTTCATATTGACATTTAAAAATATTCAGAAGAACACATCAGAATAGCAGCACCTGACAGTATCCTATCTCTGACACTGACCAAAAAACAATGTTTATGGATATAATATAAGAAGGAGGCAAGTGTATACCTTTCCAGCCCATGGAACACAGACCAAAGATTAACTAATTGTTTGAATACACATTTTAGGCTAATAGTTCATGGTGTGCCTATCCTCTATCCTACTTTCTTCATTTGCTTTTTAGACCTTGTAATGATTTTGGTCTTTTCATTCCATGACTACAAATTCAACAGTTTAATTACACATTGAGTAAAAAATTGTTTTCTTTTATTTCAAGATTGTTAGGCTACTTTGGTTAATAATCACAGTTGCTTGTGTTATAAAAATCAGTGTATAATCATGCCCTATTTAACTTATTCATGTTATTTTGATCTTATGTGTTTGGCATACTCTCCCAATCTCTCTTTTTATGAGACTGTGTACTTTTAAAACTGACGGTTTTGGACAAGAGCATGAGCAAAAGTGTTTTGGAAACCAAAATGCACTGTGTCAAAGGGATGAGACATGCCCAAAGACCTCAAGAACAAATTACTGTTTTTTTAAAGAAATGCTTTACTGACTCTTTCTGAGAATACCATATTTATCCACATCTATTATTTTTATTCTCTATCACAGCTTCAGTCAATTTGATTGATAAGAAAATCAGAGTTATTTGTTCATAGATTTCACAGTCTGCTTATTGCCCCCCTGCACACATCCCATGAGGTCCTATAAAAATGGGTGTTAGGCTTTCCACCACTTTATTTCTCTGGAATAAAGACTAATTTAATCAATAGCTCATGCAAAGCAGTCAGTATTTCAGCAGTAACTTTGAGAATTCTTAGGTTAATACCATCTATTTCCACTGGTGGTTTTTATTATACATTTTCTTGATCTGTTCGGAAAGCTCTTCTGCTGACACTTCACCTTGAGACAGTTCTTCAGACTTGGCCCCTGCAAGTAAATTCAGCAACCTGTCTAAGCTCCCATGTAGATAACATTAACATAAACTGTTCTTTCAGCCTTTCTGCTATGGCCACAGCATCCTCCAGTGCTTCCATAGCTCAGCCATCTGTCAGCCCTACAGACTTGGGAAGGATGCTTGGTTTTCATGTGTTTTAGAGAGACCGTATTACCAATTTCCCTCCCTTTATCAGCTTGCTTCTCAGAATCAGTTTTGATATAGGTTATTATGTTTTAACATTTTGCATATCAGAATTTCTGTGTATTTTCTGTTTTGCACCTTTGGATGCAAATTCTGCTTTTCTAAGGATCTCATATTACTTATAGTTACTTCTTTCCCTCTGTTTAACCACACTCTCTCTCGTTTCTTTTTTTTTTAATAGGAATAAACATTTACTTTGAGGCTGTAATATGGTGTCTTTAAATATTCTTGGAGACATTTACCCTTTTGATTATTGCCCTTCATCCTTAAAAACAGTTTCCTGGTTAACACAGTTCCTGTTTTGAAGTTAAATTTTACTACGGTGATTTTTTTTCACTTCTACAAGACTGTTCAATCTGAATCCGTAGTTACTCTTCTTCCTTTTGAAGCTAGTTGCTTTGAGGGAGTCTCACCAGTGATTTCTGAAAATGTCATTTTTGCACAGTGCTTTACCTTGATGCTTAGCTAACATTATGGGGACAGGGGAGGTCTCATTACAGCTCCATTTTCAGACCTTGCAGGCTCTCTTATCACTCAGAGTATTGTGTAGTCAACATTCAGATCCTGGTCATGTAGTCAAGACATCTCATAATATTTTCTCCATTTAAACATGAAATTTTAATGTGAAGAATATTTGTGATGCAAATTTAGAGATTTTATTTTTTAAGGTTAATTTCTATTAACCACATACAGCAATCACACAGACTTTCTCTCCCTTGCGCTTTCCTCAGCATAAAGCACTGGGGTCTAATTTTTCCTTGATTTTCTAGTGTTCCAATATTTATTACCCTTCCATGAAGTACCTGAAATTAATGTTATGCCAACTGTCTCATTCATAGCTGCCTTTTTGTGCCCCATAGCTCCACTGTCACTTCTCCCAGTGCTGCTGTTACTCACATGAACATTCACCAACAGCTCAGGAAAAAAAACATCCTCTAGGTAATCGTCCAGATGGCTCGTGAAATGCGCCACTTCTGCACCTGGCAAAGAGAACATCATGCATAATGTGGAAGGTTGTTTTTTTCCTTTTTCATAAAACATATAATTTTTAAAATAAATAAATTAGGAAACTTTTTTTTTCACTAGACCCTCTTGTTACGGAGAGTGTTTGTAAGTTGTTTTGTAAGAGACAAGGAACAGATAGTACTGACTCAAGAACCCAGCATGAACAATTACAAAGCTACTTAATTATCTTCATACAAGTGTGTCTTTAAAGCTATTATTTGCCATATGTCTGTAATTGTTAACAATTGATAAACTGAGAATATGTGATCACTTTATACCAATCTAGTGCGCCAGTGGTTTCTTTGCATTTGACCCCATTAGGTTGTCCAGTCTCTTGTCTTTGACCTGACAATCACACTTTGGGACAAAGTAAGAAGGCTTTCTTTTTATTCTGTATTTCCTGAGTTACTATTAAAATATGGTCATAGTCCACAGTTACCAGTTCTATGTAGGCTGCATGTTCATCCTGCCTACCTGTGCCAGATGGGTGGTTCCTCCTTACAACACAATCAGCACATTCCTGGTCAGAGGATTGAGCCAGCAGAGGGTTCCCAGTAGTAGAGAGAGTTCCTGTAGTGGGCAGAGAGTGTTGTGATTTTACAGGCATACACATGCACAGACACCCTTTTTAAGAATGAAGTTATAGTTAGTGTGTGACAAATGTACAGAACATCATTCATACACAGAAGTACTAAACTTGCAAGATACAACACCAAGCCTCCAGTAGGGACAGCTATAAAAGTGTAATGCAGTCAGATAGACTGTAATCAATAAAGAACTTGCATTTTATCTGGTATGCAGCCTTAGTATAATAAATTCAAACACCTTCTAAATCTAAGATACAACCTTTACATAGATCTTTATATTCACGCATTATTCTGGTTATTATTATGGAGTCTAATGGGTTTATGTACAGTATCTTGAGGGGGTTTTATGCAGTTGAATATATAATTCAACAAGTGATTTAGAACTTACCCCAGGAAGAATCTCAGTTGTTGCATTGGCATTGACAGAACTTCTGAGTGGGGTGATAACAACCAGAGGCAAATGTCATAAACAGTGATTTTACAGAGCTTGTAGAAACACACAAACCATTCAATCAGATCTATAGAATTAGTAAAACCTCTTTCACCAGCAGAAAAAAATACACGTGGTCTCATACATTTGAAGACTCTGACACGGAGTTCCAGTTGAAGATACTTTAAACTTTCATTGCTCTCATTTCTGACATTTAGCTTTATGCAGACTTGGCTTGTGTATTTCTTACTCCATCATTCTCTGTTCTTGCAGTCCTTGTATGCACATAGCATCTGAGCAGCCCCCTTGCTTCCTTTGTGCTACTTTTGTTTTCACAAAATACATGAATTTCCTTTGCTTTGAGTCACGTGCTGTGAGAAAAAGGAATTCCCAGACTTGACTACAGCCTTGCTCCATTTGATGGCATACGGCACCCACACAGAAGACTAAGGAGGATGATTCATGCCTGAATATGTTTATTGCTTTACAAAAACCTATTACTTCTATTGAAAAGTTATTGGAAAAGAAGTTGGAAACTCGGTTTTAGAGAAAAATGGTTCATACCATGCCAGTAAGAAAATGACTCCATGGTGACCCAGAATGTTCTGGAAATCAATTGTCAGAAAAAGATATGTCAAAAAAGACTGCACCTTCTGACTATGTTAAAGCCCTTCTTTCAGTTTCTCCTAGCTTATCTTCTGGAGTATATGCAGTAGGTATGTAATATATGCAGATGAAGACATTAAAGGTGTTTCTGAATCTTTGTTGTACAGTTTAAAGGTACAACTGTAGCATTTACAAACACAAACAGGTCAGGGAACAATAATAGAGAGGATAATATTGCAAACATATAGGGTCTCAGTCATTCCTTCATTTGTCTTCAGCTTGATGGAAGAAGGTCTACAATAAGTGAAGGATGGGCCCACTGTAATGAAGCTGTCGACAGTAACGAAAGTCGTTTGTGCATGGCCTACCACACTAAATTACTGCTGACTGCCTCAGGCACAGCTCTCATCAATCCAAACACACCCGCTGGGTAGAGCGATGTGGACCATGGGGGAACATATCATTATTCTCTCAGGGATGCCTCTGCTGGATCCTCATCATCTCCCATCCCTCTCCTACATAAGTTATCATTGATCAAGTCCAGTTATTTCTTCAGGTACAGAGCCATGGTACATAGAGTAACACCATTACTCTTCTCTGCAATTCACAGCCACCTGTAAATTATTTCTTGCCCTTCCAAATGAGTTATTGTCCAACATCTAAACTCTCCTTTTTTTCCACTTGTGCCCTGAATATCAATGCTGGAAAACAAAAAGGACTACTCCATTTAAATCTGTACTTCCTAGAACTAAGTCATCCACTATATGTTCTCTAAAACTGATCACTGGACCACTTCTAATTAGCTTTCATTAGTTGTGGTTCGGGCACAAATTTTCTGTAGAGTGTGCTCTGAACAAAGAAACAAATCCAGACAGTTCCAGTCTAGACACATGAACAATCCTCCATGTCAAAAATTAAGGTCAGTTATGTGGGTATCAGAAAATTAAATTTCAGCAACTTATTCCTTGGCTATAAATGTGAGAAAAAATCCCTAATAGAGAGAAGCATTTGTTCAAAATTAATTCTGTGAAATTAATTTTTCGATACAGGAGAGAAAGATGATATGTTTTTTGCATAATCATCACTCTCTAATTATATTCTTTCTGATGAACTCATCACAACTTGACATTTATTTTACATCACTTTTTCTGTATTAGTCTCAAAATTAAACCAACACTGAAATGTTTACCCCTGAATCTGTCTCTCCTGGATTTGCCTGCTCCCAGGACTGTTTCTTCTGTATAGCAGTTGCACAGCATAGAGTGAGGATTCACCTTTCTAGTGAAATGAGCTGTTTGCTCAGTCAGCTTATGTTCAGTGCTGTTGGAACATCAGCTATCATTTTAGCTCTGTGTATAAAGCATGGCCACTTCATACCATTTTGAAATTATGCATCCCATGACCTGTGCTCCCATCCTCAGGCTCTATACAGACACTACATCCTACCTGTGAATGATATGAGATTATGGGTTAAAGCAATAGCAAATTGATGCTATGTCTGTGTGATCCCTGTTTCTTACTTATGTATTTTTTCCACAGCTTTCTATGAATTGTTCAGGGCTGCATTCAATGGATAACTCCCATTTCTCAAAGCTTAGGCACATCAGTCCAGGTTTCACAACAAGGTTGCATTTTTGGTTCTCGTGAAAACCTGAAGGGAACATGCTAAAAGACATCCTGAAAAGCTGTTCTTTAACAGCAATCAGAACAGCAGGGAGGTATTTTAGATTGCTCATCTTAAAACTGGTCATAAGTCATCAACTTTCTTAAGATATTGGGCAGAGCATGGAGTACGTAGATCTATTTTAAATAAAAATCATGTCTTATATCTGTATCTTACTTGTATATGCAAAATAAACATTGTCTTAGTATATGAATGTGATTCACTCTCAATTTTCCATTTTGTGTCATGGCAACATAGTTTTGTAATACCCATCACTGCTAACTTGCTGCATTTTTAGCTCTGTATTTTTAAAATGGCTTTGTTACCTACACTGAATGTGCTTTTACAGTTCAGCAATAAAAGTTATTAGCATCTTAAAAAAACTAACACTTTTCATCTGCAAATGTAAAACTGACTCTATCATAAAAAGCAATGAAAGGAATACATCAGGGAGAAATATGGAAAACTGCCAGGTTAGTAATTTGTAGTATTGGAATGAAAATATGTCTGGAGAAATGTATTTGGTTACTTACAAGAATAATGCCATGTTTTATCTATTAATATTTTTCACTATTTAGCCTTCAGATTTATATTCGGGTATGTCATTAGATGCAACTTTCACATTTACAGTTATGAACGAAGTTGGATGCTAAAATGGCATAAGGAGAAAGTGGAAAAACAATGGACATATATAAAAAAGTGCAAAATGCCTTGACTTTTGCTTCAGTTATGCTTGTTTAGCAGATAGAATGTGCTCTGTGATTGTGTGTGTCTATGAAAGAATGTGTATATATATTAATAAGTGTTCATCAAAATGAAATTATTATGTGCACAATTTTAAGAATTTTATCAAAGTTTCAAGGGCATTAGGAAATGACAGAACTAAGGGAATACCTGCATATTTAGTGTAGCCTCTGACTCTGATATGTACACATTATGATAGAGCTCTTAATCCCAAGATCACTTCTATTTATTTACAGAGAACTGTTGTCTTATTCAGTACTAGGAACTGACAGGGTGTACTTAATGCACAGCTCTTTAATATTTGATTTTCTTCTTACTGTTCATTGTGTACTCTTAGTTCTTATTTACTGCATTATATTCAAACACTGCTCTGAATACACAACTGTTCATTTCCCCATGGGCTTTTCCGTGGTGTTGATGACTAGTATCTAAGCACTTTGCAAACATTAATGAATTTATCTTCTTAAACCCAGGTGAGGTGAAGGCTGTCATTATCATCTTGTTGTAGACCTAAAACTGAGACACAGAGGAGTTCAAGTCAAACAGCTACTAACATCAAGCACACTAGCTGAGACATGCAGCACCTACGTTTTCAGAGTATTTAACAGTCAATCTGATTTTGTATGCTGAGAGCACATTCTTGATTGACTACAGCTATAGTTGTGAGCATTTTACACTTCTGTCAATCAGGAAAAAGAGTCTCATGCTGGGCACCCTGGGAGCAAGGAACAAACTGTTAATGACCCCATCTGAAAATCCCACTTGGATTTGAAGTCACTTCCTGAGCAACACATAAGAATTCACCAGAAAAAATAAGGATAAAACCTAATTCCTGAGTTCAACATATGGCTGTTTTAACTGTGAGACTTTCTCTTCTTGAAATTGCTGCCTCAAAAACCAAGCAGCTTCTAAAAATGCACAACAAAAGAAGGAACAATCCCATGCAAGTTTCTTAAACTACACAATAGGCATTTCCCTTATCTTATTCTTCAAAAAATACATGTGTTTTATCTTAAGTCATGGTTCAAATGGCAGACAACTGGAAGTCGATTTAAGACGATCCCAGTCAAGTGTTTTGACTTAATGTAGTCTAATTAGGAAATCAGTGTTGTGCAGGGAAAGACAGGTATCGTCATGGACAATAGAAGCTGACTGGGGTCACTTATTTCATGAGCAGTTAGAGATAGATTGAGTTTTCTTTCCTTTCTGCACTTGTGACCTCAGAAACACATACTTGTCTCGTGTAACAGATGGAAAAGTGCAAAGAATCTATGCTGTGTAACATCACCAATTTTATCATATAATCAAAGAAAAATTGAGGTTAGAAGAGTCGTCAACCTTTGCCATTTTAGGAGTGTCCTTAACCAGTAGCAATTTAGAACCTTACTACTGATAATTTCTGATTCCATTCAGGACACATCCTCTGGCCTGCTCATTACTGAATGAATGAGCAATATTATCAGCCCATTAACTATCTGAATACTTTAATTATCTACATTACCTTGCTGAAGACAGGCACAGATAAAGAACCTGCACCTATAGCTTTATTGCTCGATGCAGAGTACTGGTAACTCTTCAGAGGCACTGTGAATTAGCAGTAAATATAGACAGCTTTCCTAAGCTCATAATAATGTTAAGTATGGTTAAATATAAAATATGGCATAAAACTAGAACAAGTCTTAATACAGCTTCCAGATGACAAAGGAGGTTTCAGTGTTATTATTATTACAAGTCTAATCAAGAACAGTCATCTGAACAAAGGAGTCTCATAAGACATTTTCCAAATGACTCTTTTAATGTCATTTAGTAGATTAAAACCAAAGGGCAGCATGCTCAGCTTTGGAAGGAAAGATACAAGCAATTTCTCACACTACATTGATTGCAAGTCTTTATTCCAGCGCAATGGAGTGAGCATCTGAATTATTATAATCAAAATACAGGATAAATTGATATATTTCTTTATTTATTCTGATCCCAATAATTCTGTTCGGTAATCGTTGCTGAAGAATGGAACAAGGTAAGCATTGTGAACACACCCTGGAAAAACTAAGAGGTAGAGAAGCCTAATGAAATAGAGCAGAGACTGAATGGTCCTGCCAATAAAATTATCCAAGACAACAACAGTAGTTTTAAACCTGAATTTTATTTTAGTTTCTTTCTCTTGCACTTTCTTCTCCAGTTTTGCTATACCCCATCTACTCTTTCTTCCTTTTAATACTAAAATACTCTGATTGTTTAGAAAATGCTCAAGGCAAATACTTCAGTGAAAACTGTTATTTCAGTCATAAAATAAGGTAGTTTCTAGCCTGACATACAGGTATTTAATGATCATCTTACAGAACCAAAGAGTTCATTATGGACCACAATGACTTTCTGTATCCCCTATGTCCACCGAATGCATATGTCCTGAGAACAGAGGTATTACAGTGCTCTGAGTTTCTTTGGTTTTCTCCATGCTTTTTTTCCCCGTCCATTCATCTTCTCCCTTTCTATGTACTGTATTTGTTTCCTCTACATATTTTGTCCCAAATTTAATTGCTTTTCTAGTCTTCCCGTTTATTCTTCTTTCTTTTCCAGGTTCTTTCTTATTTTCCTATTTCTCTTTGCTTTCCTTCAGTTCTATCTCTTCTTTTAAACCTTTTTTCCCTTTGCACTCAATTCTGCCCTCCTGTAACCTCAGTCTCTGAACTCTCCATCCCCATCTCTTTTTCAATATAACTTTCTTTCTAGATATATTCCATCCTTCCCTCTTGCAGTTTTTCCTGTCTTTCTTCAATGTCACCCTACTGAGCAGTGGCCAAAGAAACAAGTAAATGCCCAGAGTCTTCACTACACCTTCCTTTCCTAAGTGATCCAGATTCTCTTTATGAGCATTATCTGTATTTCGAAAGAAATGATACATCCTAAGTGATCCCATGAAAACAACTTCCAATTGAGTAAGCAATTGAGTAAGCAAGATCTACCAAAAATGAGAGGAATTTTAGAGACACCAAATGTAAGTGAATTGAAAATTACTTTTGAAAGCCTAGGGAAAAAAATCCATCAGATTTTGACTGGACTCAGATGTCTTACCCCTTGACCCCCATACCTTGAGTATAAGGCCATATCTGTTTGCCTACTACCACTTGTTCTGTCTACTTCTCCTTCAATTAAGATTATAGTCTTTTTAATGGCATCTAATTATTACTTTTACAGGGAGGAACAGTATCTGTCTGTCTTTCTGGTTTTGCATGCAAACCTCAATTCTTTAAAGAGGTGAAACTCAAGAAGCCCCCATGAAGAAATCTGCATGTAGCTAAAATAAATAGTTTGTTGTCCTGTGTTTGCATTTTAATTTAAATCTAAAAGTAATGAGTATAAAAGAAGTGGCATGTGTAGCTCATGTTTAAGAATTTGCAGCTAACCAAGGTAACTGTGCAAAGCTCAGGGAGTGAGTTCTCTCCATGTCAATGCCTTGACTTTTCAGGTCAAACCCTTTCTTCTAGTCCTTCCTTTCACAGCAGATGAATACGAACTTCACTGCAGAGACACAAGTAACTGCTGACTAGAGAGAATGGCGTTTTGTGATGAGGAATGAAAGACACTTCTTCTGTACTTACAAAGAAACAGTCAGTATATTTTTCTTCTCTCTTTCATCAAGTGGCAACAAAGCTGCTTCTCTAGCCACCAGTTTTTCAATACAACTTCACTTGTACAAAGCTAAAATGAAATAGATAAAAAGTGAAACAAGTATATGTACTTCTATCTGTAAGACCTAATATTAATCACCTTTAACCTGCTTTAAAACCCATCCTTAGTCAACTTGTAATAGTTATTATTTTAAGATACAATTGCAACATCAATACAAATAGAACTTTCTGTTGCTCAAGTACATCTTAAGGAATGGGGGAATCAGTTCAAAAGTAGCAAGACTCTTTTAAATAGTTTTATATTAGCAGAAAAAGAACAACTCGCAGACTCTGAGCATCCCTTCTCAAGCTGCTGCACTCACTCAAGCAAAGATCTGCACCTTTGCCTTGGGTACAAACTGACAGAACTTTCCTTATTTGACTTAATTCTGACCTGCAGTGTTCTAATGCTACCTGTATCCTACCTTTAAATTTTCACAGGTACTCCTAGCTGCAGGAGCAGCTGCTCTTCTGTGAGACACTTAATGTAACAATTTAGTCTGTGTTCAGATGTTCCCTGAAGTTGTAGCTGCAGTGGTATTAGATGCTGCTAAACCTCATCTAGTTTGGTACCACATCTCTGTTGTGGGTTGCCCACTCCACAGCAGGGCCAAAAGCAGGCAAAGATCCTGTTTTGCAAGTGATTCTCATCTACTGCAGTGCAAGAAAAACATTTTAGCTGAAAACACCAGGAAGGCTGTCTAAACTGTGCCAGCTGACTTTGCACAGGAACAGAAGAACAACAGTAAATGGCTGAGAGCCTGTTAACAGCTCACATTATACACTGAGCTGTGCAAAGCAGATGATCACAAAGGGAAGAGATGTATGGTGACTTCTTGTTTCCTGGGTTTCATTGTCCCCATGACTAAACTTAGAGCTTGTTCAGAATGAAAGCTCCCATATGCATTCCATGTAACAAAAATATAACATAGATGACCTTGGATTTGTGTGTATATACTTTGTGCTTTGTACTTTATAAATTGCTTGATAAAGTTTGTTGAATGCATTGCAATGTTGGGTTAAATACCAATTAGTCTTCTATACTTTGTAAACAATTTTGTGAGCACTTTGCTATATCCCCAGGTAATAGAGCTGCTTCTAAATGACAGTAGCAACCTTGACAGGTTTCCAAGATGTCAGCCTGCCCTGTATAAGAATGCAAACTTACATACAGCCTGTGTCAATCTGGTCAGTGCCGCTGGCGTTCAGCCCCAAGATAATGTTTAAAAATTGGAAAATGCATAACCTGAGTTAACAGTTGTATATTGTCTTCTCTTATCCTCTTGCCTGTCCTACCTTAAAATAATTTAGTCTGCAAAAACTCTTCTCTGAAATCACTTTGTGAGAGATTTTGATAAGCTATCACTGTGTTAAGACATCTCTCCAAGGAGGATCTGAGGAAAACTTACAAAGGCCTTGCATACATGCATATGAATTCAGTAACATATTGAATTGCCTTTCTCCTAGGATATGGAAATTCAAACAACGCAGGCATGGCTGATGTGACTGGAGCTCACAAATTGTAGCTCAGCTCCCAAAGCCTTGGCAGCCTTCCTTTTCTAATTGGTGTATGTGATTACTTCTGGGGCAGAGGGGGGTTTCTTTTTCCCTCTCAGTTTTCTTCATCAAACTTGACATACTGACTGCTAGAGGATGCTGTTGAAAGGTGTCAGTAAGATAAAGTGTTTTGGTTATTAATTTCACTGATTGCAAATTATGTTTCTACATTCAAAGATACATAATTCACAGAAAGATGCATTTTTGCCTGTCAGTAGTAAAAGGCTGTAAGTACCTAGATGGAATTATTTTAATGAGACTTTCCCTTTCTATTGTGCTCAGCTGAAGAGAGAGTATGTGACTGAGAAGTCCATTGTCTGGTCCCTTGTCAAGGCAATCCAACAAAGTCACCTGCTTCCATATTTTCCAAGCATTGTCTGCAAGGTCAGATTTGACACTGGATTTTCATTAGCAGCTGCATGTTTGCAACTGCCCATGAAATCAGTGTCTGTAGTATCTCAATAAAGCTGCCCACTATTAGAGAATCTTGTGAAAAGTCAGAACATCACTTGATTTCTGTAGGAAAGTGAGTATAATGATACGAATACTTTTCAGTTTATTCTAAGATGAACAGCTTATACTTTAATAAAAGAACCATGAGCATTTCAGATGAAGTGTAATACTGAATTTAATTAACAGTTGCTGTTTAGAGCCTAGTTTCCTCCATTGTCTTTTCATTAGTAAATTCACTTCAGATGCAAAGGACACACGTTTTTACTTTAGGCAATTTTGCAGTGACTGCATAATTCCCAATCAGTAGGACAAATAACTCTAGATACAGATTAAATGGTCCAGTCTATTAAGGGCAGTTATTTCCTGTATGTAGCATAATCATTCCATTGGCATGTACCACACACACACACATTGTGTTTCTGGAGCCAAATCCACCTGAGATGCAGGCTCATGGTGCAGATATTACTTTTTGTAGCTTGAAAATCTTGTTCAGAGGGCCTCCTCAATGGAAGTAGAGATATTTTGGAATAATGCTGTCTGAAATGTTAAGTAAACAGTTTATTCTTCCTATATGTATGCAGCAAAAAAAATAGCAAAACAGCATAGAATCAGTTCTATCTTGCATCTGGCCCCACACACCATCCTGATAGTTTATGAAGTCACAAATGAAACTCAGAAGATTATTTCCCAGGCAGAAAATTTACTTCAGGAAGAACAGGACTTAAGCTGCCTCCTTTGCTATTTTGCAGAACAATGAGGATCAAAGGTGGAAGCAACTGGCTTGGCATGTAGAAGTGCAATAGACTCCGCAGTTGTAATGCAGGGCATCAGTACTCTTCCCTACATGCCACACCGCCTGATGTCAAGCCCAGCCTTCATTAGTAGGGTCTTCTTGTCATTCCTCACAGGAACAGGCATCTAAACCAATCCGGCCAAATTCCAACATATGCAATAACTTTCTATTGAGTAAACTGCACTGGACTTTCAACATTTTTCATCATTATTTCTCTTAAAATACTGAGGATCTTTGAATGGTGTTGAAGTTGCTGTCACATTCAACACAAGAAGTGGCAACTTAGTCATTTAAAGAAGCTATTTCACTGAGCTAAGTAGTGAAGTGCCAAAACCACACAAGGATTTCAATGGAGTCAGCAGAAAATCAGTGTAAAGCTGAAAAGCAGAGAGTAATTTATGAAGGCAGAGAAATTATCAGAAATAACATTCCATCAAGGGCATTATAACAAAACAACTGGATTCACATGCAAGACTATCTTCAATGACCACAAAAGACTGGGACTTTTGTTCTGTATTTCTGGAAATATGGGAACTCTGGCAGAGCAGCAGTTTCTTGGTGCCACATCACCAGAGTCATTCCTCCGATACAAAGACATGGAAAAGATGGAGATAAACTGTGCACACAAAATAGCTTATGCAAATTGCCTCTGGTGATGCTTCAAAATGAAGCCTAGGTAGATTAATCAGTGTTAAAAGAAATAGCCAGCAGAATAAAAAATGCTGTGATGTGTCTAGAATTCTCTTCAGGGAAAGAATATTTTGGTCCTGGGCCAGATCTCTTGATTTGTTTATGGAGTTACAGGATCAGATATCATTAAGCACTGTTAAAAGATGAAAAGCTCAGTTTGGAAGCTGAGAGCTTGGATCTGGAAGGATGAGTAGTGGCAGGTTGCTGGATTTCTGGAGCCAGTTTTCAACGGCATCTGGAGTATGTCATTAAATTTATCCCATGTGGACAGCTGTTTGCATCAACCTAATAGTGATGACTATATGCCTGTGGTTTTGTACACCTGATTGAAATATATGTGCATTAGGTATTATCTGATAGAAATGAGGACTTAATATTCAGGTGATAAGACTACTGGAAGATATTGTTCTCTACCCTACTCCTGTTGGAGCCATATGTTTCATGTATCATTTTGATTGATCGATATGTATGAAACAGCAGCTCTGACACGACTGTAATTAAAACAGCAATATGGGACAGATTCTCATTTGGCACAAGGGGGTACAGCTCTGTTGACTTCAAAAAAGTCATCCCCTATTCAAAGCAGAGCAACATTCAATCTCGCAGTGAGATCAGCATACAAAGCCAGAGCAGGCTGAAACAGCCTTGTTGTCTCAATCCAGAGCCCACCTGTGAAATAGTAACAGAACCCTGAGACCACATATGTACAGCATCCCTGGACAGTGTTATATGTTCAGCCAGATGGCATTAAAGTTGTTCTGCCATCAGTTAAGACTGATATTTGCAGCCCAGCTGATATTCCAGTTTATTCAATAGCTAGATTTGATGGAAACAAATCTATCCAAATTCAAGTTATAGATGATGTATGTTATGTTATATATTTTATCATATTTGTTATATTTATTATATTATGTTTATTATCTTTATTCTATAATATTTTTTATAACTGTGTTTCCACTGTAGGTAGTAATTCTGGTGCATAAACATTGATTTTTTTGTGCTTGAAGAAAAGGTAACTCAGGCCATGGGGAAAATACTTTAAAGTCTTTCATCTCATAATTTGGTTATTAGACCAGCACTACAGTACGTCAGTTCTTCCATTTGAAACATGATTTATAGACTGCAGAAAATCAGCTGGTGATCTTGTCATAGGAAAAGGGCATTTTCTTGAACCTTCTATGTTTGACCCCCCAGTCATCTTCTCACAGATTTCATTCTATTTCCACAAATCTAGACATCACATCAGAAAAAGCTGTATTTAATAGGTCTCTAAGAGGTAGCCTTGCAAGAAATAAGAGCAGATGCAAAAGTTAAATTCTCATGCTATCTTGAAGTAAATTGGTCATGGCCTGATTTGGAGTAAGTGTGCAGTGTTGTATATATTTGCACTTCATTAGAAAATCATCTTGAGACAAGCCAGATGACTAAACCATTTGTAACAGTGTTAATTAACTTGTCTTATCTCTTATGAAAATGAAAAGGATTGTTATAAAGTTGCAACTATTCCAGATGCATGTAAAATCATTACATTGTTAAACCTTAACCAAAAAGTTTGTGAACACTGAAATAAGATTGCAAGCTAAAATATAATTTCTCTGCCTATAATGATATATATTTAGATCCAGATAGATACAGATAAGATAAACTGAACTTGGATATCTTGTTCAATTTGTGTTCAGAAACATCCCCATCTGCATCTTCGCTTAAAGTCAGTAGATTCCAGCTAAATCTGCCAACTCGCAGTTTCAGGTCCTTTGATTTGGCTTTGTTGAATACTGTTCCACACCCCAGAGAACAAGCTACACTTGCAGAAAATCAATTTCTCTTCAAGACTTGCCTCTTTTGTTGTTATACAACTTCTAGTGTTGTCCGTTTTTACAATTTACTTATGCATCAAGGCCATAATAGTAAATTTACACCATGGCAAGCTTCATTTCCTGCTTCCAGGTTGTCAAGTGAAAAGGAGCTCGTCACAGAAGGAAAGGAAAAACAGGTGAATGCAGAATCTCTTTCTTCATTCAATGTTATGAGGTTGTTTTTTTCATGATTACTTTCTCTATGGAGCATTTTTAAATGCAAGAAGTTCTGCTTGATGGTTCAGTAAAGAGATTCAAGATGGAGCTTGAAAAAGAAATCTCTATGTCATGCTCCCTCATAACAAATTTTTGTTTGCTTTTTATTTTTCACTGGTTTTCTTTGATGTAAAGTGAAGTTATTTAGGCTGAAAGTGCCAGTTGTTTTTTGCATGGATAATGGAACTCAGGAAATGCAGAGTAGGTCTTGTCAAGAAAGTTCAGGTTTTAAAATTATTCCAGACAAGTTTGCAGAGGTATGAAAATCTCTCTTCTGTAAAATTGTTAGATTATGTGTTATATTGTGACTGCAAAATGTTGAAGATGATCATATGTTGCCCCCTGCCTCTATTCAGGGACATTTAGAAGGATATTGCACAGTTTTTTTTATGAATTCATTGGTTTTCCCTGGATGAATTTGATTTGAGGAAATTGTCTGAGCGTAAAATCTATTCACCCGTGACCTGTCATGGAAGTGTGTCTTTGTTCTAAAATAAAATTATAATTAAATAAGACTTGTTACAAAATCACAATTTGTAGAACCTACAAATGAAGAAGGAAAAAAAGAAGAAATCCTTCCAAGTAACCTGTGAGGAGACTGATTCAGAGCAAATTACAGAGTCATAGGGTCTCATTGTCTTACCTGCTTTTACAATTTTTCCTTGTTGCTATTGCACCTTGCTAACACTAGACTAAAACTGGTGTTAGTAATTAAGAACCAAACTTACATTGCTTCAAGATGCCACAGTAAAGTGATGTGATGTACCTATGCTTATCTACTGGAAGATGGAGGAGCAATAGTTAGTTTTAAGGATTTAGCTGTGAGAGGATCTCTGTATGCATGTCCACACAAACATCTGTCTGCACACTTTAAACTGCGCTTCTGCAGCTTCAGAAGACAGTACCTGGGGTAGGGACTTGTGGAGGGGATTTGCCCAGGGGAGTCCTCTAACCAGCTATGAGACTGCTCTGTAACAGCTTTGTTCTTCAGGCATTAGGTCAGCACAGGCTGCAGCAAAGGAAAAGATGCTGACACCCTCAGGGATAAAAGGGAGGGAGTCTGCCTTTTTCCTGTGTCTTGAGTAAGGGCCCTGCATGCTGGCAGCAGGGAGGACAGAGGCACCCTGTGGGCTGTGCTCAGTGCCAGAAGAAATAGAAGGTGGACACAGCTGTATCTGGATTTCTTTTAAAAGAGTTGGGAATAATGTGATTAGGGGCAGAAAGATGAGTGCAGCAGGCTGATTTGCCATATTTATGAAGTCCTCACAAGGACATCAAAGAGTGAGGGCAGCAGCACATTCTGTGTACTCAGCCAGGTAGTGTGACAAAGTTGCTTCTCTGAGTGTCATTTTTCATGGATTATTACAGTAAGCTAGTCTCAACAGAAATACCAAGAAACCATGCTAATACCAGAGTCCAGTTATGATGAGAAAAAAAGGTAGACCAAGACTTTGATCCAAGGAAAAAGAGAGACCACTGAAGAAACAATTGTGACAAAAAACCAGAAATTTTTGAACAGCTCTTGAACATTATATTAAGAGAAAAAAACAAAGACATTAATTCTTTTGGAAGGTCACTGCAGAGTCTTTTAGGAATGCTGGACTAAGTGTGCGGAGCTACTACCTTTTATTTGTAGGTGAATGTCAATCACTGTAAAGACCTGAACAATCAAGTATTGCTGATGTAGGACTGATTAAACTTCATGACTGAGTTCACTGCAATCAACAACAAAAAAAATCTGTTCAGTGGTTACATTGCTGTTTTTTCTCAAAGAACCCAGGTCATTCTTTTTATCTCTCCTGTTTTTCAAACGGTGGAGGCAGGGTGCTTACAAGAGAGGCTAAACAAATAAAGAGTCTTTTCATGTCCCTTTTTCCATGTTAATATTTCTTGTCTTCCAGAAGGGATGCAAGAGTGCTGTGCAGGCAAACTGAAAATGCAAATGTGTTTGTCTTTGACTCTTGATAAAACCCCTTTCAAAAACAATAACATGTACCATGAGACTGGGAAGAAGGGAGAGTGAAGAAGTGGAGAAACACCTTACAGCGAGACTTTTTATTAAGACAGGTGAAAAACTGTCGGAGAACACTGTTTCAAAGACTGCCAGAAAGAACAGGATGAACAGTTAATCAATGCCAGAAATGGACAACTA
>JAWWMP010000165.1:21623543-21655777 GCA_035047865.1 Dendrocincla tyrannina
CTCCCCACTTCCCAAGCTCCTCCCTGACCCTATAAGAGTCCCATACTCTCCAAATAAACTTGTTCCAGCTTGTTCCCTTTGGCTGTGGACCATCTCCTTCTCCACCCCCTCGGGACGCAGCAAAAAACCACTTTCCCTGTAGACAAGGTGATTCAACCATCAGATTCACCAAACTCTTTTTGACCACTGTGTTTTATCGGCTTTGGAAATAATGCTTCAGGAATACCCAGTATAGGTGATATTATCAGAACTAGATAAACCCTCCCAAAGACCTGTTGCATTAACAGAAAAATTGCAATAAATGTATAGTACAAATGGGGCTACAAGCAAGGATTTAGGCAGCAGGGCTGGCCTACTCCTTCCCCTACATCTACTCACCCACTCTGACAGTCTGAGAAGAGGCAGACAGTGTAACTCAGGTTTTATTAACCTTCAGCTGGTGTTCCACTCCAGGCACCAGGAGGACAGGCAGTCTTGCATCCTTTCTTAGTTAAAGCTACTGTCAGAAAGCTGCTCCTACATCTCTCAGTTTCTACCTGCTGTCACACAAAAAATGTCATATAAGGGACACAACCACTTTCCTACCTTCTGTCTCATACTTGGGGGGAGAGGGGATGTTCCCTCTTCTGTTCTTCTATCTTACAAAAACATTTCCCATGCCTCTCTACATGTGAAAATTGGACTTTTTACCAACTACTGTATGTAGAAATGTAATATTTCTGTTTGCAATTCCAATTTCACAGTTGAGCAGGATCTGCAGAGACAGAGAATTCTAATAAAATTGAAGAAACATTTAACACAATGACTGGCAGATGGGGAAAGGGTTTGTGGCAGCTCCATTTTTCTGATTATGTTAACAAAACATGGCATGTACTTGTCTAACACATTGGCAACGATTCCATTTACAATTTAAATATGATGACTGAAAGTTATCAGATGACTATTTTAGAGAATGTGTTTACCACCTAAATGATCTAATAATACAGAAGTAGTTATTTTTCTTCCCTCGAATTGATGTTCCAGACTGGAGATTTAATGAAGTTACATGGGGTAATTTCAAAAATTGCCTAAGTGCAACAATGCAATTTCAGTAAATTATTTGTGCATACTTGATTCAGCAATTAGAAGACAGGAGCCTATGGTGATCCACACTAGGAAGTCCTTTAAATACAGGTAGGTATTTCTGTGCATTAATGGAGTAGGGGGATAGTACTAACAGAAAAGATGAATAATTCCTGCAAAATCAACTAAGTGCAGTAATATATAAAGTTTTTTTCAAAATTTTTTCCAAATATTTTTTTATAGGAAACTAATTTGAAAGTGTGAACCTCTGCATAAAAATTGTCTAGCTAACTAACTCCCCCTATTACAGGTGCTGGATCAAATATTCCAAGTTCGTCCAATGCCTGAACTTAGATGACTCCAATGTGACCTTTCTGATGTGTAAGATTGTCATACTTGCTGGAATCAGAAGTCTATACAACCTCTTCAGTTCTGTTACCCAAAACAGATTCCATTTTTTAAGACAAGATTATTATTATTATTAATATTAATATTATTATTATGTAGGCAAAGTTTTCAAATATCAGTGAGAGAAAAACTGAAGGAGACACTGAAAATCAGGCTAAACTGTCTGGGTCAAGCAAATGCAGACCTTAGAGAGAACATACACATGTTGTTTTTTATTTGTTTAGCTGTGGGTTTTTTTCCTTTGCTTTCTCCAGCTGAATCAAAGCTAATTTTTAATGCATGTTTAGAAATCGAGTGAAAATTGCTTTAGCTGACTTTTGTTGACCTCAGTGAGTCTCAATCATTTTAGGTTACAAGGAAGTTATCATGAGATTTGCCATGTGATTTATTCCTGTAAGTTATCATGAGGTCTCCAAATGACTGAAAATGTGAAGAGAGTCCTTGAGGCACAGTTTAGTTGGTGGTGCTTAAAGTCTGTGTTATAATAACTTCTCATTTATAATCTCATCCTTTCTCCTTTTAATTCCCAAATAACACCACTGCAGCTGTACTGAGGCTAGGTCTACGAGCATTATTCTGTATCTCTAATTAGTGGCCTTTTAATAATGGCACAGAAGAGCTAAGGAAAATTTGCCTTACATTTATTCAGTCTGGCCTCATCCTAGGCTTACATATTGGAGTTCTGTTTCTAGCACTGCCAAGTCTTACATGAAAGGCATTTGAAACTATATGTGTTGCAGTTACCAAGGAAATGACTTACTGGAAATAGGTCCTGAAACACCACAGACTACTAATGCAATCAAAATAAAAGCTAGAATCATCATCAGTGATTCAGAGGCCCCCATCATTGCTTTCCAAGACAGAACTCTTTCACCGCATTCCTCTCCATTGGTTTTCCAGCAGGGCCATGCCAGAGTCACAGAACAGTAAGACATATCTTCTGATCCCATCCTTAATCCTCCCTGCCTTTTTTTTTCCCAGTGTCACACTGTCAGGAAAATCTCCATTTCTCTTCTGTAATCACAGTTCTGTTTCCTTTCCATGTCTGTCTCCACTCATTACAAAGCAGTCCTCCTGCTGTCCTCCCAGCCACTACAGTACAGCAGCCAGGGCTGGCTTCTGTGACACTTTGGTCCCTTACTGAGCACAGATCAAGTTGATGCACTCTCTGTCTTTTCTGGTCTCTGCATGTCATCCAGAAAAGTAGCTATCTAAAGACTGCACCTTCTAATTCAACAAATCTTCTGCCTGTGGAGGAAATTTAGGGGTGTGTTGCAGCAATTTATGCCAGCAGTTGAGGAGGTCAGCTAGCAATGCTGGCATAAACTGGTAGCAAAATGAGCTTGAATACTCTGAGGCAAAAAGCCAGACCTGATTGATGTGGAATCTCTATAACCAGTTTGGTATTCCTTTTTACAGTGTGAAAAACAGAAATTAGTGTGATTTGGGCGTTCATACATGCCAACCACACTCAAATGCCAGAAGCTGTACACCCAGGCTGCCTAGAGTCAGAGGGAGATAATGTCCCCTCCTTCAGAGTCTGCACTGAGCACAGGGGGAATCACCTGCTGAGCTCTGCAGTCCTGTCACTGCACTCACTTGTGTATGTTTTTCCAGTCACATTGATCACGTGATGACACAAGGAAAATCAGCTGTGATGGCATCATGTATCCAACAGAAAAGAAAGGGACAGAGAAATCTAAGCTCTTGAATTACTTGTACTGATTTCAGAGAGATTTATGCCAGTGGGTTTCCTGTGAATGTGGGGAATGTACATATATTAACAGTCAGAAGTAAACCAGGAAATCTTTTGGCTAGGGAAAGGAACAATTCTGAGAGAAAGCAGTGATGAAGGAGGGATGTGGTATCAGGGATGCTGCCTCTAGACTCACTTTCCAGATTAGGAAAAGACTGACTTTTAAAACTGACAAAACCTGACTAAACTGACATCCAAAGTTTTTAGGTCTGAAAAATTCTTTTAAATGGTGTTTTAGAAAAGACTGTGAACTGATATTGCAGGTTTTCACTGTGCATTGTAAAACAATAAGCTAAATACCAGCAGCGCAGCAACTGTGAGTAAATGTGGCAGCTCACACACAGAATAAGATATATGATCTTGTTTTATTTGAAAAGAGGGAGGTTTTATAGTACCCTTTGTTAAAAAAAAAAAAAAAAGTCGGATACATTTATGTTAAGACTTTTATTGAGGATAAGTTTGCAACTTCTCTTATCTTTCAAATTGATGAAAAGAGGTTACAGTGTGTGGCATAAAATTAAGTAGTGTTACCATGCATGAGACCAATTGCAGAATAAACTATCTAGTCTGTAAGTATTGCAATATGATTTTATAGAATTTCCAAGCAGAAAAAGCCCAATGCAAATAAAAAACAACTAAAGTACTTTCTGCTACAAACTTTTATTTTCACCTTTTTTGTGTGCTGTTTTTCTCTCTGTTTGGGCTTTTGGGGTAGTTTTTATCATTGGGTGGGTGTTATGGGGAGTCTTTTTCACTTTCATAACATTAGCAAGACTAGAAATATCACTGGGATTTGTTTTTATGAAATTTTTATTTTTCTCAAGCAGGTAGTTCAGATATCTCTCAGCTCCTCTTAAACTGAACTGAGTTTGACCTTATGAACTCCCTTTATCATTGTGCATGAAGTGGTACAACCACGTCCTAGCTCCAAAGACATTTTAATCTATCGATTGCCTTGTTAGTCTTTTCCCCACCCTTTCCAAGGTAAGGCCAAAGTAAGAATCCTCTTTCTTAATTTACATTCTTCTTAGGAGTCTACCTTCTTCCTAGGCCATCTGTGCTTCATATCAGCCTTGCATAAAGGATGTGATTATCAAGGCTTCTGACCATACCTGTCTAAATGTAGCACTTCTGTAGAATTTGCCCTGAGTCAGTGTATGAAGATGAGTTTTCTCCACCTCAGGAAATATTTCATGGGTTTTCTGAAGGGGAAGGCGAATGTGATTTTGAAATGTATTGTTTTCATCTTATGCAAAGTTCACCCTGACAGTCGGCTGGCAAGGATCAAAGCTTCATATGGCATGTTGAAAGGTCAAAGCGTGTATTAAATTGTGCACTGAAAAATCAAAGCTTTGTAATTTACAGGCAATAGCTCAGAAATTCATACTTGAGGAGCAGGGTCAAAAGAAAGCTCTTATCCCTCTTAATTCACTTGGCAGCAGAGTTTCTTTCTGTGTCATAGCAGTGCCTCCTGCTGCTGCTGCCATGTAGGTCTGTTGATGTTTCTCCTAAAATTTCAGGGCTTTTAGGGATCTGTGCTCTCAGTCTGCCTCCTGCTATGGCACACCTCTTTCAGGAAATAAGAAAAAAAGTGCTTTTGGAAATATTTGACAGCAGTTTTTCTGTATCTCCATATCCTCTTGGTAATACAGATAAAATATTGTCCATAACATGTAACATGAAGTTTGTAAGGATTGTGTTTGTAAATAAACTGTCGCGGTTTTTTAGATGTCGTTTTGAAATATCTCAATTATATATTTACTTCATCCATTTATACTACAAATAAATATCATAAACAATAGCAGTTCTATATTTAAAAATCATTTCTGTAATTCTGATCTGCTTCAAAAATAGCTTCCAGCTTGATTGTGAAAATGAAGGTAATGGCTTATTGTAGCTTTCTGACACAGAAGAGTTATATTGCTTTGGTTACAACCTAGGCATGGGTATGGATTGAATTAAATTGCTCCATATCATATATGAATAGGTTTGGTTTATAACTGATTTATATTGAATTGTCTCGGTTCAGTTATTGAATTAACTGGATCTGTAAAGGATCTGTAGTACTTTTAACTACATCAATTTAAAAAATAATCAGAATTAAAAACTCATGCAACATGACTTTGTAGACAAGGCCTATGAATAGGAAAACTAACTTTTATTCTTCTTGTAGCTTTGGTCTTACCTCAGTTTCACAGACTCTTCTGTCCATGAAGGATGATTTCAAAAAGTTTGTGGAGTCATAGGGCAAGACATCAGAATCAGTCCATTAGGTGATCTAGATGATCTCTCTCTTACTATTACTTTTATTGCTAAATGTAGTGGTTATTAATGCAAATCTTTAGTGATGATCTGGTTAGGGACACACTGGGGAAGTGTAGACATATTGTCTTCCTAATGGACCCTCAGGAATGCAGAAGTACTTCTTGGGGCTGTTACTTTGCATCCCTGCTCAATAGCCCTGTCCCTGGTTTCTCAGTGAAGAGTTCTATGTCATTCCAATTCCATTTCTGTCCTGTCACAATGTGGAGATATCTGTAAGCTCTTGATACTCCTGGCAATGTAGACTATTAGAGATAAACCAGAGGAAAGCAGTAAAAACAAGAGTGAAAAACCGAAGGAGTGCATAAGATATAAGGAAAAAATTCTTCACTATGAGGATGACGAGACACGGGAACAGGTTGCACAGAGAAGCTGAGGATGCCACAACCCCTGGAAGTGTTCAAAGCCAGGTTGGAAAGGGCTTTGAGCAAACTGGTGTAGTAGAAAGTGTCTCTGCCCAAGGCAGAGGGGTTCAAAGATGATTCTGAAGGCTCCTTTCAATTCAAACCATTCTATGGAAAAAAAAAAATTAGCCATGAACAAAGACTGAATGAGTTGGACAACTTTAGCCAGAGGAGAAGACTGAGCAAGACCTGCTAATAGCCTTCAGAGATGGAAAGGTCTGCTCTAAAGGAAAGGAGGATCCCATTCCTATTTTTTCTTGATGGAAGAGGTGATATCCAAAACCTAAATTGCAACCAGAAAATTCTGGGTAGATGATCAAAAAAACCTCCTAATCCTAAGAAAAGTGGAGTGTCTGAGTAGACAACTCAGGGACACTGCAGCTTCTCCTTCATTAGAAGTCTAAGAGCATTGTCCCATGTCAGGAGTATAGAAAATGGTGCAACAGGGTATTCTCTAAACCAATTTTTCTATAATTTCTCTGTGGTCAAGGCATTGCTTCTTTCCTATTTATGCTTTCAGTATGTTGAGAAAATGGTTTTCTTCATTTCAAATCATCAAACACTATTCGGCTCCTGCAGCATTAAGCTGAAACAATATTTATTTATCCTTGACTGGGAAAAGAAGAGATAAAAGAGAAAGATATCTTCCTTTTTTGCCTACATAAATAGTCATTATTTGACAAGCACTGTGCTTAATTTGAAATGGAGAGTAGTAATATCTAAAACTGAAGTTCCTTTAGCTAGGAAGGAAAGTTGCAAAGTGCCTCCTAACTTCACAAATCAAGTTCTTCTCCTCATATCTCTGATAGTCTGTTCTTAACACATCTCAGTTCAGTGAATCAAAACCAGTCCGGTGCAATACTGAACTCAAGCACAAGTCCAAACAAGTTTTGTAATCATGAAAGAACCATCCCAAAAGTCCTATTTGTCTTCTGCTGGTTGCCAGTATGGAAGACAGTCTGCTATTACTCTCTTAAAGTGGGGCAAAACTACTCATGTCCCATGCCTAGCAGACTGGGTCAGGGCTGCACTCAGGTCTGCCTCAGCTACATTGGACTATGGATTTTAATAATACAGGAAATAAACAGGAAGAGTGTTTCCTTCAAGGGATTGTAAGTAGTTTTGCACCTTTAACTGAGATCTGGTGTGCTACTTTTTATTGCACACTTCCTGGGCGACATATAGTATTAACCTGCTACCTGACTATCCACGGCATCATTCAGGAGAAAAAGACTGGATGTCAGCCTCTCTAAAGAAGGGGGAGGGAAGAAGAATTCCAGTTAGAGAATGAACAAAAAAAGAGACAACCACTGTCTAATTTCTGTAATATATATTCCCCTACTGAAATATCCCAATTAACCAGGGGGATAAACACAGAAAACAAAACTCTTTGTATATTTTAAAAATCCATGAATCTAGAGTATAAAGGAGCTATCAAGGTGAGGTACTCAGAGACTATCAGGTCTGACAGCAATTTCTACATGTCTTTAAAGCAGCTTTCTAACCTCTGTCAGTTGATGGTGGGAGCTGTGCAAAGGCAATTCTTACCCCAATTCTGAAGTGAGTAGCTATTAGGCTCATACAAAAAGCTGAAACCAGCACAGTATCCCAACTCTAGGCTGCTCTGTCAGAAAGAAGTGTGCCCACAAATCTTTTGTTTTTTCCAACCCTGAATTCCACAGGGTGTAGCAAAATATTAGCAGGCAGTTTGATCTATATAATCCAGCAGCAGGGTATCTGATGATTCATCTTCTGGGCAGGCAGTGCTCAGTCACTGCTTGAAATGGGTGCAGGACAGAGCAGTGGTTAGTTCAGGAATCAGGTCTTCTCCTCATGTGGTTACTGACTCACTTTGTGGCTTTGAACATTGCCCTTAGTTTCTTCTTCAATTCCTCTGCAAATAAGAACCAAGAGCTATTTATGAGCAGAAAGTACTGATGGATTGACATGCTTTCAAGGAAGTTGAGATTGGACTGCAAAACCATAAACCTGCATCTCACAGGTTGTTGCACAGTTGTATCCAGCTTCATTGAAGACTCAGAAGCCTGCAGCTTTGCATGGCAGTATATTACCAGCACGTCTACCTTCATTGCTTGTGCAAACTCTGTGGTGAGTGTAGTGCAAGTAGGGAGTGTAGAAAATGGTATGGTCAGTCAGAAGGGTGGGGATAAATAGCTCTTATTAATTTATTGTTTCTAACATAAAGAACCTAACCTGTAAGATAACCTTGACAAACAATCTTTTGTTGCTAGCAGCTGAGGAGACCCTTTTGCTCTTCTTTGTTCATCTTCTCCAGACATAAGACAGTAAGAAGAGGCAGAGCAAACAATTATGCCCTGCTGATTTCCATATTGTGTCACTACCAGTGAGACCTGCAACACTCAGCACACATAAATCAGAACAAGAGGGCGAATCCTCCTGGTCTGTGTTCATATGTTGTGACTAAACCGCACTGCTTTTTCCTTCTTAAGAAATAAACCACAAATCTTTCACATTGCTGGGAATAGTGGCATTTTGCTTTGTATTTTGTGGAACAAGAAAAGGCTTTTGGAATTTAATGGCAGAACATGCCATCACAGTGTTGAGAAGTACACTTAGTACTCAAGTTCTTGTATATTCATGCAACAAAATTTCAAGGTACTTCACTGGATGTAATAGGAAAAACTATTAGTGGTTTTAGGCACAGCAGTATCATTTTAAATTTAATGCTTTGCATGCTCATCCTTACAATGTTCATTAATAATAATATATCTTTTTTGAGTAGTAATTAAATTCTGAAGCAAATTATTGTCTACCAAGGATTTCACAGTTGTTACTAACCAACTTAACCACATTGATGAAGAGAAGGCAGTAAGACAGCACAATCAGGAATATTACCTTATCTATGAGCTGTGGAGGGCCCACAGGACAAGCTGATAGTTTTGCCTCAGTTAGGCAGAAGGGAGCAGTGAATGCAAAGACTAAACAATTTATTATGCTATTAAGCTTACAATGTTCCCATATTTCTCCCACTCCTGTAGGGAGAATGTGCTGGGAGTGAAACACTATGAGACTGGTAGTCACCTGTGAGACTAGTAGTCACCTATGCTATTTTGGTGTCACAGCAGAGAAGCCAAGCACAACATGGATGCTGATTTGAACACAAACCTCCTGCCTTCTGAACTAGATTTGAAACTTACAGAAGTGAAAGTCTGCATGCTGCTACCTGTAAACTGCTCA
This sequence comes from Dendrocincla tyrannina, assembly GCA_035047865.1. NCBI lineage: Eukaryota > Metazoa > Chordata > Aves > Passeriformes > Dendrocolaptidae > Dendrocincla > Dendrocincla tyrannina. Next base: position 21,632,715 of record JAWWMP010000165.1, read on the forward strand.
CCTGTAATTAAACCAGGGTTTATACCTCTGATGTTGTCCTGACGCTGTATCTTTTCCAGATAAACCTAATTTGCAAACGTATTGCAGATTTTTTTCAAAACAAATAAAGGAAACATGGCTCCAAAACCTATCTAGCAATACCAAGAATGTTTTCCAGTAACAGATAGAGTATAGGGGATGGAAGGGATTTGTGTGTGTGCCAGTCATTTTGAAAATAATTTCAGGATGTGTTCTTCTCAGTGATATATGCTTAAATAAGCTCAGAAGCCAAAGAATTTAGCTCAGAGGTGCAGTTAACAACAATTCCTCAAGATATTGTGCCATACTACAGTGCTTGCCAATTAACTATTATCAACTGAGAAAAGGAAATAAGCTTCTATTTTGTCTAGTAAATGAAAAGGACAGAAGCAACCATTTTTATTGCTATACTTATATGAATAATATCAACATAAAGCAGTCAAAGTGAAGACAATTATCTCTTCATTTTCAATCACCAACTGTACAGTGTCCCTGGGTTTTAACATCCAACTCAATCCTGTTTCACTATTGCAAACATGAACTAGATACCAATTGATTTTTAAAATGAATGTGCTACAATTCAACAATAGCTGCAGGGCAGTGAATCAAAACTACTCACATGCTTGTGACTCTGTCTCTATTGTGGCTGGATCCCTACAGAGAGGATACCAGCTGTAATAATGTAATAATGTAATAATGCAGAGCTGATCCAGGTTTTGTGTAGATATCTCTCTCTGTGCATCCCAAACTTACCCTCATCAGATCTGAATTCACATGGTGGACAAAGATTGCAGTTTAGCAGCAGGATTGTTTTCTTGTTTTGGTGAACTGATATATGAGATCTGTGCATGTCTCCAGAGAGTATTAAAGTTGCCGATCAGACTAGAAAGATCCTCAGGTCTCCATAAAGGAGCCCAACATTTTTTTGGGACAGAAAAAAAGTCTCCAAACATACATTTTTCCACTAATAAGGCAGAAAACTTTGTGTTCTTCATGCTAGAAAAGGCTTTCAGAACAATAAGAGTGGACCTTAAATTATAGGCTTTTTCCTGCTTCTCAGCACAGCATGTCCGTGTGCAATTTCTTCTCAGCAGCCTGTCACTTCCTTTAAAATAACAGTCTGAAGATGTTCTGTGAAATTGTTCAAGCTTTCAGAAACGTGATGGTACAGACTGCTGCTTCTCCCCTCTCCTGAACTAACCTGCCCCATTGCCTCTCTCCATCCCAAAAAGCACTGGAGGGCCAAGTCTACTGCAATTTCACTGGGAGCGGCCCTTAGGTTATTTGCATGCAACATGAAATAGTTTGTAAGAGGAAGACTTTATCAGTGCATTTTCTTTCCCTTTTCCAAAGGAAGCAGAAAGAATAGCTACTGTATTTCTTTCAAGGGACAAAATTCACATCTGAATTCACCAAAGTTATTGCCTTTGTGACAGGACTGAATTTATCCCAAAATATACTTGCTTTTTACTTTGCATTCAATCAGATGTATTATGATTTAATACTTGCATAAAAAAATGAATGATACCTGCTTGGCTTTTTGTTAATTCGCATGCTTCACACAAATAAAAAGAAAAAAAGCCTTACATCCATTTTTGTGCTGTGTGTGGCTCTTTAGCTCCACTGTCTGGTAGTGATTTAAAATTTTATAAAGAAAGGTAAAATCATTTATTTTCTAATGTAAGTAAGATCTTACTGTTATGCTTCACAATACAGGGCAGGGATATTTAAGATGCCTGGGTGGTATAGTTGTCTGTCAGCTACAGTAAATGAGAAACATATATTGATGTTAGATGTTGGTTTGCTCTTGAATTAAGCATGTCTAGCAATTTATTTGTTATATTATTTGGAAATTTTCTCAAGTTATAGAACTCAGATATATTACTTATAGGGTTTGTGTATAAGGAATCAAAATCGTGGATTGCTCCGTTTAAGAATTGGAACATTCTGAAACTTAAGAAATGCCCTTTGAGTATTTCCTTCATCAGCCTTTCCTTCTCTGTTCTTCCAAGGATTATCATAAGCTCCTAAATAAACAGTTTACAAGAAATTAGTTCTGTTACGTTTTCCATCCTTGTCTTGTCAATCTTCTTTTGATGAAGCTGTGATATTTCTTGAGTGCTTGCCCTAGCAAATGCCAATCTGTATGCTGAGGTAGTAAGGGGAGAAGCAACAGGAGAAAGAAAGGTTTCCATGTTCTTCCATAGACCTGGTACTCAAGATCTCAGGGTAAGGACGCTGGTACGCACAGTTAGTCAGGTAGGCAGACAGAAATTGACTAAACAGACAGGCAGGTGTCCTGGGAAACACATTTTCCTTCAAACCATCACTGCTGACTTTGAAAGAAGCACTAGTCAGCTACACAGTCTTTACTGTAGAAAAAACAAAGCACATTCAAAGCCAAAGCCTGCCCTGTTGACTTATTTCTATCAGAGGACCTTAAGAAAACACATAGTCTGAGTTTGATTCATATGCACTCAGTAGAACAACTTCAATCCACAGACACTGCAAAAACATCACCTACCTTTATGCAGAGCTTGACAGTGCTGTCTTCAGGATCTGCAGAAAAAACCTGTGCTTCTCAAACCAAGACCTCAGTTGATGTGAAATCTGGGGAAAGTAGAGTAACATTTTTTTAAATGTTTTCTAAAAAGAAAATAAAAGGCAAATATATAAGGCATGTAATTTCATCCCTTATTTGTCCATGCCCTACTTCCGTACCACACTTCCTATCACATGAACTTTTGTTACACCAAATACATTTGAATGCTTCAGTTGAATGATAAGCATGTCTTCCTATACCTGTTTATTTCCATTTTTGCTATAGTTCAATAAAAAGAGAAATGTTGTACTTTGAGGAAACCAGAGGAACTATTAAAGATGACAGGGTCCATCACTGAATTAATAACTGAAAGCAATACCTCCTGTATTTTCATAGATAGTGCTTTTGGACTTTGATGTAGTAAGACAAATACGGGGATTTATTTTTTTAATTGTGGGCCAAAAGATTCAACAACATTTTTCAAAGCCAGTCTTCTCTAGTGGAAGGACTTACATGGGGATAATATTTCTTGTATTTCTTAACAGACTACTCTATTCTTAGGTAAGTATCCACATATTTGTGAATAAGCATTTCAGTCAGGCATTGTATCTATAGGGATGTTTATTCACATACTATTTCATTGTATGTTCATAAAATAGTTCCATTGTTCAGTGCATAACTGTAGGCTTGTTCTAATCCATGGAAAAGCTCCTTACCCCGCACATTCACCCGTTAGTTTAACTATGGGTTTTGGTGTGGAATACAGGATCCTCTGTGCAATATGTTTCACCTTTCATTAGTGTATTTGTTGAAAGTCTTGATCTCCAGTTCTCAGCTGCTCCTATCACAAACCACCATTCTATCTTTTGGAGCCCATGGCTGCTTACTGATAAGAAATAGGTTTGATTTTTCAGATGGAGACATCAGGCATAGCCTACATATTCTTCTCCTTCATGCTGCCACCTTCCTACATGTCTCCCTAGGTCTGGGGCACCTGACTGTTTGGGCTGTCTCTGTGTGCCCATGTCCCATGCTCATCTGGAAGGCTCTGCCACGGCCCTGGCATTGGGCAGTATTTTCATCCATCACCTTGCTCTGGTTGAGCAGTGCATTCACAAAGTGACTGTTGCTCCTGTCTCTCCTGCGTCTCTTCCAGACTTTCCTCCTGATCTGTCAACTCTAAAGCCCAGGGAGGAGAGATATTAAAACACCATGCAAAGTGTTCACGAATCTCTTTCTCTGACAGCTCAGGAGACACTTGCCTTACTCAAATTACTTCCAAACAAAAGCACGAACAGGCTAGGGAACCTGAAGAATTTATTTACATCCATAAAAAATTGCAGTCGAGCACAGGGTTTACAGGTCATTTCTTGAGCTACCTTCTTAGCTCTGCCTGAAGCTAGAACTTCAAGGGTTAAGCTGGGGATGAGTTTCAAACTTGTAGCTCTGTTCTGTTTGTAGGTCATTTTAAAATGTCAGTACTCATAGTGCTAATGTATTACAACTGATCTTAAACAGTCTAGTGCTTCTCAGTTTTAAAACGGGCCTTTCAGTTCACCTACAAAACATGTATTTTTTCCTGACAGATGAATAATAAGCACATGGAAAAAGTAGCTTTTATAACTGACTGGTTGGACTTGAAAGTGTATGTTTTGTACGCATAAAAATGTACACAGGCCAGGGGTGTCAAAGCCTTAAAAGGAAGGACCATTATAGCTTCTGCTAAACACAGCTATGCTGCTAAATTGCCTGTGATCCTAGAGAACAAATCTTGCAAGACTAATCTATGTTTTCCTAATCAGTGGCAAAAGTCACGTTCCCTTGAGCACAGTCTTCCTTCACTATAGCACTCTCATCTCCATTCCAGGTACTGTGTATCTGCCATCTGACTACAGCCTGGTCTCTCACACCTTAATAAGGCAACTTCATTTGAAATGAGGCGAGGAGTCTTCCACCCTTCTATGATCATACCTATGAAGGATCACAGATATCAAACCACATGAAATTAAGGATTTTAGCACCTGATGGTTGCTTGATGGTTGCCTAATTGTTGCTTTGTAGCAAGAATAGGTGAATTTTGGCCCATGATATTAGGAGGCAAATGTCTCTCACTCCAAAGCTACTTTTTGGCACCGAGCCAAAATTTTTGCTCTGTCATTTAATAATCAGTTTATGCTTTCTTCTGAGAATGAGGGCTTATGTTCTCTTGACTTACAAATCAGGATATGTAGGGAAAGAAAGTTAAACATGGAATATTTATTTGAGAAGGAAAAGTAATTTTGCTCGAGGATGTTTTTGCTGCTGGGAAAACCAGGCCTAGAAAAAACCCAGTGTGGGAGAAAATTCTCTCCTATGAACAGCACTACCTATTTTTGCTTGTCTGTTTTGAGATGTTAACTCCCTTATTGAAAGAAGAGATAAAAGTTCTCACATTTGTTGGATGCCTCTCAGGGAGAGAAAGAAGCCATGAAGCACAGAGTAGATTATCTCTTTGAAGTTACGCACACACAAAAGGTGCTGTTATTAAGGCATCAGAACAGGACTCATGAGGCTGCTTTTTGTCCCTGCTACATTTTGACTTAGCAGTGGATCCAGGGTTTCCAACTTCAGAATAAACTTTTCCTTAAAACCTTTGCCGTGGTTTGGCCATCTGGGTTTACCTTCATGAAAGTCAGTTCTTACAGGATATTAAGAATATCCATGATATGTTAGCCTTGATTGCAAAATGACTCAAGTGTTTAAAACAATCTTTTGCTTGCTGCCTTTTTTTAAACTCAGAACATTCTAGTTATCAGGTTTATGAAGCACCCTTAATAAAAGTTTTACTATTAGAACGATGGGTGGAAAAACATGACATTACTGCCACAGGATAAGAATGACTGTGTAAGCGCAGGAAAAAAATTGAAAATACCTTTGTCTTGGTACAAAACATCTCTTCTGGACCAGGTTACACATAATTACAACATTACAAATAATGTTTACTGAATTTCCATCTCGTTCTGAGAGTTGTTGTTCAAAACCAGTCAAAACCAATGCTATTACAAGTATATTTGATGCACTGGAAAGTAGGTGGATTTCACTGACAGGTGCATGATGAATGAACTCGGGAAGAGAAAATGAAAATAACCAAGTCCAATATATTGCTTACTTCTTAGAAGTAACGTTTGTAGTCATTTATATTCTACAAGATTGACAGGCAGGAAATATCCTTAGCTATTTACATGAATTTTTGTCTATTTCAAGCTTTCGGGCGAATTGTGTATTGAAAAAATGACCTAAATATTAGATTTAATTAAGAACTTTTACAATACCTAAGGACTGACCTGCCTAAGAAAGAATCCTACTTAATGCTGCTTCAATTTTTTTTAATCTGTGCTTGTGAGATTTTTCTAAGTCACAAAGTTTTAAACAACTTTGTGACTAAAAAAACCTAGCTTTTTTCTAAGTCACAAAGCTAGAATCTTTTATTTCAAAATTCTAACTTATAAGTGTAAATCACATCACAATCGGAGGAATGAATTCATCACAAACAGTGTCTTCATGGCAGATGTTGAGGAGAAACACTGCAGATAAAGGAAGAAAATCTCATTACACCACTTTGAGAGTGTGTGATTGTAATAGTTCTTGACATCAGCCAGCTATACATCTTAAGGAAAACCACACAGGGACTAAACACAGAATCATTCATCAGAAACAAATTGATACTTAAAACTCCTGCAAGAAGCACTCTGAACATGTGTCCTCAAGATTATGTTTGAGAAGCTGTGGAAAAGGAGCCTGCAGTATTCTAAAGGAGGGAACCAGGCAGGGGACAGGTTTTCATGTCATCACCTGTTTTTCTGTCAGTACCAGCGCCACTGGAGGTAGATCCTCAGCCTCCTGCCTCCGTTACTGTTGTGCTGCCAAAAATGTTCCTCTTTTCCTCTCTTCTTTACACAGAAAGGGAGAGCCAAAATTATACAGAGGAGAGATTATACAATACCAAAGCAATGGGAGACCTTCATATACTGTTCATGGAGGCCAACACCATGACCTGAGAGGCCAAATGAGATGTCTCTTGTCCCAGGTGTGTTACAGATGAGCCCACTGTGCCTCAGCGGGTCACATCATGGGGACAGCAGGTGACCATGTGTGAATTTTCCCTTAGATCAATTCTCACATTCAAGAGAAAGAGAGAACATGTCAGCCATAAACCTTGGTGAGGTAAAAAAGCAAATCACAAAGAGACCCACAACCCTCCCAGGCTAACAGGAGAATGCAAGATGGTGGAAATTACAGGTTTGAGGTCTCACATCAGGAGAACTATGGTTAGTGAGGCTGGAAAAGCCCAGCTAATGTTTTGTTTGATGTTAGAATCACTTTGAATTTTGGTTTATATTCAATTTTCTTCTTTATAAATTTGTTCTGTTGCTAGCTCTTACAGAAAAACAAATTAAGTGCTGGAAAGATTTGTATTCAATGCAACATGCTCAGAGATAAAACTCTAGACTCAGGAGAGATCTATACTCCTGCCTAGGTTATCTATAACTCCTTCAGCTCTCAAAAAAAAGGAGACCTTACATAACTAACATTTTCCTCAATGTGTTTGTTTGTGTCCCACAACCCTGACGATAACAATCTGGTCTATTCTTCCTGTTTTCACCTCACCTTGTAGCAATCCATCCATAAATGCTCTGAGTGGTCCAGGCTATATTATGTTACAGTATAGTCAGGAGATATGTCACTGTCTGCAGCATTTTCCTTGAATATCTTGATATTTCCAGATCACAATAATATTCATCAACCTAAAAACTGTAGTGGAATATATAATAGCTCATTACATGATGTATAACAGTGTTAAAAATGGAAACCCTTGGTCATTGTCTATCCAGCTGTACAGGGGATAACCCATACAGCTTATAAGACAAAGAAACTCCACCGCTGTTTTTTATTATCCAAGATTTTCCTCTATCAAGGACCCTTCTGAACATTTTATTTGAAACAGTCCAAAAATAAAAAGCTATAGAAAACCACCAAAACAACTGTGCTAATGCATTTATAAGCATCAAGTAGAGACCAAATTTGGCTATTATATTGAACACATGGAATAAAAACATTTCTCAGGTTTCTGCCGAAAATGATTAGCTCCTAAAAAGGTATCATTAGGGTGTATTTAAAGACACTATTTGTAATTCACATCTGATTCACTTTCTAATTAAGCAGCACTTACAAAAGTACTAAAAATGCAATGCATGCAAATTCATCTTCTACCAATACCCAAAGTGACACATCTTCACTTTTCCTACTTATATCCAGAGCATTTATGAAATCCTGAATGTCCAGTAGCATTTCTTACAATATATTCAATCAGGATGGGAAATGGAGGGGGTGATGTGTAAGTGTGGAATTTGTGTGTATGAAACAACAAAATTGATTTAAAGGGACCTCGTGAAATTATTTTAGGAATTTTCATTCACTATTTAAAATAGACAAAGTTCATAGACAAAATAAGCTTTATTAGAAAAGCTTACCTGGAGAGACATGGAGTAGATTTCTAATATAGAAAATACCTATTTAAATGCCATATGCACCTGCCAGAAACCCACTCTTAACGCTCTTCTCCAGACCTTATCCTGCTGAAACTGCACACAGCATGTAGGATAAAAGTACAGTGTTCATTTTAGGAACAGAACCTCAAAAAGTTGCAAGACCTGACCTTGATGGGATTTAAATGTGCTTTGTAGCAGCTTTATCATCCCCAGGGTTTTTGGACACCAGCTGGTAAAAGTTCAATAGAACCTGGATATTTTTTTTATATTAATAGCATAAGTACTAATCATTTAAAAGGTTTATATATAAAGTTCAAATCTCTCTTCTGATTTGCATTGCATATATGAAACAAATACCCTGAACAGACAGAACAAGGTAGACATTTAAAAAGTGTTTGGATATATTGCTTGAATAAAATCTATGAATCTTCTTTTATAGGATCTATGGACTAATTGTATAGGATTTATCAACTACTTGCATAGCTTTTTTATGCTCACAAAAACATTTCTAGAAGGAAGGGTCATGACTATACACATGAACACATTTATATCCCATTTATGCAACTGGCTTGAAAATGCTGTGTGAGTTTGTGGAAAAAAACAGCCAACATCTGTGACTGACACCCTTGAGTAGCCAAGAGACTAAATTGCGTTCAAATAAACCACAGAATTTGTTTCAAGACATAACAAAGCAGAAAGTCGTTTCATAGTTGAAATTATATTGAAAACAGTTAGAATTCTAGTTGGATTCAGCTGTGTTTATATCTTTTCATATTCATAAAGTTTTGAAGGTAACCTAGGTAGCAAAGTCAAAATACTTATTTCAGGTAAGTCCCCAGCCTGCTGTGAGGCAAACACCTTGTTCATTCAGTCAGGTGAACAGCAGCAAAAGTATTTGATGACAAGTCAAGTTTGGAATTGAAAACTCATTCAAAAGCCATCTTATTTCATTATGCTCCTTTAAACTATATTCACTTGTGATATTAGCTGGATATTCTCAAGCACAAGTATACTTCCCAAACCAGGTCAAGGACACTGCTGAGAGAATCTAGGATTTGGCAAACTCTGTTTGACCAGCTCTGCAGATTTGAACAAATGAAAGTCTGCTCATGAATAATCTGCAAATACAGAAGGAGGCTAAATTTGTCAAACAAATTCTTAACTATACAGTGTTTGCCCAAAGCTACTCCCTGTTCCAAATGCCCATTAGTCTCAGATGGTGTTCTTTGTCTATTCAATATAGGAAAAATCCATACTGAGAATAATTAAAGGGCTAGGAATTTTGGAGAAAAGAGGTTTGCTCCAAGCTTTGGTGCATCTATACATGGATTTGACTCTGGCAAAATGCTGGTGCTTCTGCAGTCTATCACCTTTATTTATACTTCAGGAGCAGTTTAACTTGAACAAAGGAAAGTCACTCTGAAATAAAGAGGATTTCAGACCCTTATGGCTGAGCAAGATGGGGCTATTTCATTGTCTGACCCTCAGACTCAGTGCCCGGTCAGCCCTCTCCATTTTCTGACATGTGCTGCTGTGTTATATATGCATGCAAATGTGAAGTGAATGTCTCCCATGTTTCAAAATGCCTTCTCCATGTACTGTCGTATGATGGAAAGCAAGTATTCACCAGCCTATTCCCACCTGTCAGCTGAGGCAGAGAAACAGATCATGGGCATCCTTTAAGTTTATCCACAAATCCAGTGAAAAAAAAAATACGACATCAATATTTTTTTTTTCATTTTTCATTTTGTTTATGCTTGGCAGGCAGTAGGAAAAGTAATATTTTTGTTATTTACAACTATGGAGTCCTCCAATACAACAGAGTTCCAATTTTAAGCTGGAAATGTATTGCTCCAACTTTAGCAATGAAAATATAATCCATCGCTTCTTTTTCTTACTTTGCTTCTTTGCATTTAGATAGGATGTGACTCTCATTTGGGGTGATTTCCTAGCCTTCTGTGGTCCCTGGATAATGTCTGTAATTGGGGTATTAGACTGATCTAGTTAATTGATCATAGCATACTCTCAAGGCCTCACTAAACCTTTCACAGACTTCTCCCATGCTACTTAGCATAACTGTTCAACTGGCAGAAAAAAAGTCTTATCTTCTCTCCCCAGAGGCAGATAATCTGGCCTCCAAATCTAACAAAACTTGCAGCAACTATTGAGCAACTACATAGGATGTCATAAGATCCACAGCTAACTTTTTCCTGCTTGTTCTCAGTTACTCATTGACCCTTCTTTCCTATTTATTTTTCTTTTTCAGTAGCAAAAGGTGACTGATCAAAGCTTTTCACTGCAAATCAAAGACATTCATCCTGTTTTCTGTAAACTTGGGGTAGTGACAAATCCACAAATGCTTTGACTCAATCTATTGTTTGGAAGAACTTTGGCCTAAACCAATGTATGCATTTGATCACTTTAATATCTTATATCCAGTGTGTGAAACTAAAAGCAATTACAGGAAGAAATTTAGCCTAGTGCTTAAACAGAGGACTAGACCTCTGTTTTCTCAGTTATCTCTGCCACTGAGTTTTCTAAAGGAAAATTTTACAGCTTTGGAGGGGTTTGTTGTTTAAAATGTAAAGGATCCTTGTGTTTCATGAGCAGACAACAAAATGCACATGCAGTTAAAGAGCAAATTTTCGGGCTGCTCTAAAGCTCCTCCTCATTGCTACTGATTTCAGCAATCTTTGGGTCAACTGCTCAGCCCATAACTCCTGTTCCTACCAGCTGGTATCAGAACGCAGATGAAACTAATGCTTTGGACAGGCAGCACAGTTAAGTGGAGCTACAGGTCAGGAAATTTATGTTCTGACCCTGCATTGCCACTAATGCAAGCCCAGGCAAATCACTATAACATACTCCATCCCAGTGGTAGAACAGGATGATACTTACCCACCTTTTAAGGCACTGCACTTTGTGCTCTACCAGCAGCAATCATTCCATAACTAGGAGGCTTAATTATTTGAAACAGTTTGAGGTGTAAGATGCTCTGAAAGTATGACGTGTTAGCATTAATAGTAATAATGAAAATGCAAAAAGAGTAATTTCCAGTGAATTAACACAGAACCACAGATCAGTTCCAGTCTTGTGGGTTGTAAGTGTAGCATTTCTTCCCGAGGGCTACAGAACAATCTTTCCCCTTTCATTCATTTCAACCCACAGTTAAGTTCAGATTGCTTTTTAAATATTTAATAACTGCTTGGGACATTTTATTTTATGGTAATTCCACACCATGCATCCCTGGGCTTCTAAATTCAGCACCAGGTTTTAGAACAAACAAAGCCAGTTAATTCCTCTGTGTGTAGATTAGAAAACCAACCCTCCCTTGCAGTTTCCTGAAGGTCAAGTGAAACATCCAAAGGAGTTTTTTATCATTTTTCACACCCTTCTTTCCACCCACCATCAAATCAAGCAAAGCTTCTCTTAATCATTATCAGGGAGACAAAAAGTTATAGAGCAGAGCAATGGACTGGAATTTCACACTCCATTTGCACAATAACTCTGAGGGCTGCTAATGTGCTGTTTGCTTTTTAGCAGGCATCTCTGAAGTCATCACTGAAATGCATTTTGGCGCTGGTCCCACGGCAACTTAACTATTTATGACAGCTTGTCTTGAAGTGCCTACATGAACATTAGGATGTCCACGGCAATCTGCAAATTGACCCATCCACATGGCATTTGGTATCAGATGGAAAGTGCTTTAATAACGTAATGAAAGTTAGGGTAGATGTCATTTTTAATTTATCTTTTTTATTCACCTTCTGATTTTCTGTGCCATCTTTTGGCCATGATATGTCAAATTGTGAAATCCTCTCATATTAACGAGTGCTAATGACCTCACTCTCACTTGGAGTGTCTTTTATTACACATTCAGTCAGACAATAAATGGGAAATATAAACAATCACCCTATGTAAACCATTTTCCTCCAGAAAGTGAACCTGCTCCACTAGACGCAGCTGTTTGTTTATTGTCCAAGTTGAGTGATGCATGAGTAATTTAAAAGACATTCTTCATGACAGCTTTCGTTTTCATACTGCTCCAAGGTTCAGAGGTGGATTTTATTCTCCAACCTTTATTTCAGCTTTTTATTCTCTCTTAGAAGCAAAGCTGCCTAATAAAACAACATTTTTCAGACAAATAATAACAGGGAAGATAAAAAATCCTGAGCTGAGATAAAACTTCAGAACCCAGCAGGAGTGAGGAGTTATGTAAGGAGGTTCACCAGGGATGGGAGAGGTCCCAGCTGCTAAGTCTGTTGCTGATTTATTCACAGGGCAGCCAGAGTTAAGCTACCTCACCTCATTAGGCCACATATTCTCTGTTAAAGATTGATGTGTATCAGAATCTGTGAGAGAGGCAATTTGCTACAGAAAGTTATAGCAGAGGAAAACAAAGAAAGAGAGTGAGTTACTTCCCATCTTTGCACCTTTGTTTCCCTTAACCTTGTTTGGCTATAAATATTTTGTGTAGCTATTGGTTTTAAATATATGTCTGTGTAGTACACATTCCAATATTCCCCATAACCCAGCTCCTGAGGTGATAATTATCTTCATCTCTCTTTTCCCCCCAGAGCGTTAACAACATTCTCTCTTCTCTCTTTGCTAGCACCCTTCCTTCCATGGTTACTAGACAACTTTTCCCTCCACTTCTCACATTGATCAGCAAAATTAAATTACATTAGTGTCACTGATCACAGCTGCACTCTGAAGGTTTTTATGCTTTTGTTCTAATGAGCAAAGGACTTTGTATATGGCAGGCGTATTCATTTTTCTAGCTGTCAGTAAATTCTAACAAAATACTTGTTATAATATTGCTGGTATTGGTGCTCCTCTACCATTGCAACATGAACGGGCTTCGTGTAACCAAGAACTATATGGTTTATGAAGTGTTATGGTTCAAATGCTGAAAATAAGTCTGGACTAGTTTTTCTCTTGTTCTTGGGACAAGGAGGCTTGCACCAGTAATCACAGGGGGTGGGAAAATTCAAGGAAAGGGATTATAGCATGGTCAAGAACAAATGCTACTGCCAAGTAGCATAGCAGTTTTCCATGCACAATTGAAAGAAAACCAGTCAGAAAGCAGACTACATGGTAACTAAAATTATAACTCAAGAAAATGCATCAGTTTTGCTCTTCAGAGAGAAATAATTTAATTTTATTTGTTGTGGAAAGCTTAATTTACTTCTGATTGTAAGTGCACCAGAGAAAGTAAGCGATACACATTTCTTCATGCTTGAAGAAAGATGGCTGCAATTCAGGAAAAAAAAAATCCCTCAGCTGAAGCTGGCTGAGGCTACAGAAGCAGGGAATGCACAGGGTTCCTTGCTGCCACCCTCCACTAGTTGGGATCAGCTCTTAACACTCTACTGCTTTGTGCAACTAATGATGCTCTTATACAACTGCCAAAAACAGTGGTCCTGTTTTTTGAATGGTAACATTTTAGTCTCTTCAGTCTTGCTTTAAAAAAGGGCTAATAGCAATAACCATTAATGTGACACAGATTTCTTTCATAAAGCTTTTCTGTGTAAAGTTTCACTGCATTCAATATCCTAGAAAAAGACACTTCTAAATTACAGTATTGGTTTGGAGAATATTGTGCTGGAAAGATTTTTTTATTACTTTGCTTCTTTTTTATTTTGTTTTGCTTGCTTGTTTGTTTAAAGACAGATAGACAAAGAACAAGAAACAGGGTTAAGAAAGGGAAATTGTTGCTGCCTTAATCTCAGGCTTTCGACAAGAGACAACATTTCCTGTGATTTAGTATGGTGGATGGAATTGTATCTTCTGAGGGAGACTATAGATTACAAACCTTCCTTCCTTGTGGCTGCAGACATTAGTCAGCTCTAGCTTACTCAAGACAGCATCAGGGATTCATTCCACAACTGTAATAATTCACAAAATAAAGTGTTTGTTGTTTTTTTCTTACCAAGGACCTGATCTAGTGTCAGTAGTCTCAGCAGTAAAGCTCTCATTGCCTAAGGAGTTGTGTCTGAAACAACAGCTACAAAGAATTCAACCTGTTCATGTCTTCCTTGGCTGACAAATATGAGATCAATTGTGCCTGAGCAGCATTCTTGAGCTTAGCACCAATATAAGTTGCACTGGCTAGTTAATTTGCTTTGGTTGTTTCCAGTCCCTTTTAAAGGAAAGCGTGGCCTGACAGATTTGTGAGCTTTTGTTTGTTTGGGGTTTTTGGTTTTGGTTTTGTTTTTTGTTCACTACTGAGTCCTTGCTGCTCCAGGGAAATCACTCCAGCAAGCCAGTTGGGAGCAATCAGCTCAATGCCAAGTGTGTTATGTAATGTCCAAAGTTATAGAGTAAATAAAGGTAGAAGTAATAAGGAAGACTGTTTCCTGCATCTGAATGAAGTTTTAGTATCTGCATCACTTTAAGGGAAGAGTTCTAAAGTTTACATCACATGAAGGATCACTTCTATTGGAGTTTAAAGCCTGACAACTGGTAAGTCCTTAAGACAACCCTTAGATCTTCTCTTGGAAGATGCAGTAAACAACCAGCCTGTGTTAACCATGTCTGTGATGCTCATGGTTTTATAGACCTCAAGTCATACCTTTTCCAGGCTCAAGAGTCACAGGACTCACACTCACTCTTCATGTGAAAACTAATTCCCAACCACTTTCTGAATCTTTTCCACTCTATTACATCCTTTTCAAGATGATCAAAATAGGGCTGTGCACTACACAACTGCAGCATGGATTTCTAGGTTGGTATCATGATGCTCCTTATTTCATTCACTTAATTGGCCTTAAAAGCTGGATGATTGTTTTAGACTGTTACTGAACACTGCTAAAATTTTCCTGAAATTTTTTATTATGAGTGAAATATCTCAGTCTTGCATGAACACAATAAGCTTAAAGTCCATTGTTTTGTGAAAATCAATATCAACTCTATAAATAATTAGTTTTATATGATGAAAGGAACTATATAAATGAGAAACTTTGTCATCTCTCTGAAGCACACTCAGAACTTCAGCTCAAACATGCTCCAACATGCCCTCATTTTTATCTGATATTTGAAGGTCATTTTCATGAGATGGAAAAATATATGCATCTGTAAATAAATAATAAACAAATACTTTAACAGTCCTTTTTTAAGCTCATATATCGTCCATGGAGAACGAGGGCTGACAGTTTTAAGTGAAGATAAAGACTACTACTTATTGAATGGAGACAGAGCAAGCCTTCCTTAAACAGCCTGCCTCAATCAGATCTGGAAAAATATTTCAAAATAAAAGTTTTATGTTCCAGTTCTACTTTCTCATCTATGGAAAAAGAACCTGATACTCATAAAGAACCTTCATGACATCTCTGGGACACGAAGCTAACTTAAAGGTCTGCTGGTTGGTTGGGCGAACATTCACCAAGCTCAAAAAAACATTGGCTCATCTTTTCTGTGTGCAGATTTTTGTTAGAAAGCTATGGCTATAAGGAAGCTTAAATTCCTGTTGTTGTCCATATGCAATTAGAAAAATAAAATCCTTCTGAAGACAACTCCATTCCATCTACACATGTAATCAAAACTGTGAGTAGCCAGTTGTAATGTTGATTTTCCACCTGTTAAACCTTGCATGTCCACCTATACACACACAGAATTTTGTCTATCTTTCCTCTGTCCCTCTTTGCATTTCCCATAACAGATACTGTGCTTCAGGCTTCCCTTCTAGCTAGTTTGGAAGACAAACATACTCTAATCCTATGATTCTATCTGTGTGTGAAAAATTCCCATGGCCAACTGAGTGGCAGTCTCTATCCGCTGCTCCTGAGAGCCCAAGGGAAGCCAAGAGGTGTTTCAGCATCCAGTGGCTGCAGCTAATCCATTACTGTCTCCCTTGGAGCTTAGTGATTTTTGAGAAGATAGGACTTCTTACTTCTGCATGTTGTTTTTAAGTTCCTTGTAATCCTGAAGGCAATGCTGGAGTTAATAAAATTCTGAGGTTTTTTTCAAGTCCGGATAAAACACTTCATTGTGTAGATGTGCGCTTATGTGCACAACTTCAAAATTGAAAACTTTTAAAAAACATACATATATTTTCTGGGTTTTGAAATTGACAATGTCACATAATGACAAGCATGAAGACTATATATATAGATGTGTGCATATATATATATGTGGAATTCAATACACAAACAGCCATGAAAAATATGTGAGTATAAATGTTAACCAAACCTTTACAAGCCCAAATTTCACAGTACAGTTTTGTCAACACACATTTCATCCTTCCTCAATTCCTGCAAAAACTCCCTTGCACTTTATAATCTGAAATCCAAGAGGTGATGACATCTCACTGAAAAAAAGCCATATTAAAAAAAAAAAAAAATTTAAAAAAAAAACAAACCTAAGCAAAATAAAAAAAACCCGAACAAAAAAAACCAACCAACCAAACCGAAATCAAACAAAAAACAGAAAAAAAACAAACAAAATTAAATTCACCAAAATGTAAATGTGCTACTTAATTTAAACCATCAGAAACCATATTCTTTCAGCTGCTGAAAAGCCTTTGCAGATAAACAGTGAGGGTATGTGAGGAGGGATTAAGCACTGAAAGAAACTAAGATGCCAAAAGAAATGTGCAGCTTGTGTGGGGATCAGGGACTCTTTTCTCAGCAACGTGTTCATAAATTTTATCCTGTGTCTATCATGAGCTGAAAGTCAAGGATTTAATATTACTGGCAGTAAACCAGCAGCATGTTGGGAAGGTTTTATATTAACTCCCCACAGAGTGCACAACTCTGTTGGTGCACCTCCAATCGACCTGCACAGCCCCTTGCTACAACTATTTCAGCTCCACCATGCACAGACCTATTGGCATGTCTCAGGGGAGGCTTATACAACACTCCGCTATTCCAGCCCAAAAGGTCACCCATCAATTTGCCATACCCACCATAATTCTCAGTTTCTTCTGAAACTCCCTGCAGCCTCTTTTGCTATAGCTCAGCTCCTTCATGCCAACTGCCAGTAACTTTTTGACTTTTCATCCCTGTTGCTTTCACAGCAAAGAATCCTGTTCCTCATTTGTCAAAGGAAGAACTTTGGAAACCACTTACCCAGGCTGAATTTGAATCAGCAGCCAGCTCTACCTCCTGTTTAGAGTCACTTGAGCTACTCAGCCTGAAAGAAATATTAATCTCACCTGGAATTTCCATGAATTCTCTAGCCAAGAAGTTAGTCATTAATGTTATGCATATTGTATCTTATAGTACCAAAATATTAAAGCAATGAAGACCATATAAGTAATTTGAAGATCTAAAGGGAATGCTAGCTAATAGAAGTATGAAAACTGAATGGCATGATATATTCTGTCAAAGATGAGCCTGGAAGAAGCCTTGTTACTTTGGGAATGTACTTTGAATATTTCCTTAACCACAGGAATATCATTATGTCAAAGTGTCCATGACTTCAAGAGGGGCATAAATCATGTTTTGGTTTTCTGAACCACAATGAATTCTACTGTCTGCTCAGTGAAAGAGAAGATACTGACTAAAAAATAATAAATTTAAAAAAAAAAAAAAGGAATTCCCAGTTTAAATGATTTGCAGCAAGTAACATGATGCTCCCTCCACTGAGGACTTTGTTTCATTGGAACTCCAGTAGACATCACCCATTTAGGCTTAGAGATTTGGGATTAGTGTGCTTCCATCAGTCCTAACTTCTTGGTCCCCCAGGTTAAGGTTCATCCTAATTACATAAGGAACTGTCTAACCAACAATGACTGGGCTGGAGCAGCTTGGAGGCATCAAAGCCAGCTCCCTGCCTTAGGATATGATTTCCAGTCACAGGGTCACTGTAGTGGTTATGTTTAGCAAAGCTGAGTCACAGCAGAAATTACAGTGAAAGTCCTACTGAGTGATGTTTTCTTAAAAGGAATGTTCAAACTTTTTATTTGAGAACTGAAGAAAGCACCTTCTGATTTTGAGAAAAAATGTAAGAATATAGAAAAGGAGAAAAATGTCTGCTATGGAAATGCAAAGATTAAAAAAAAAGTGCATCAATAGCTTTTTCCCAGTCTATATCTAAGTAAGGGTTAATTTCAATACTTTAGCATGGAAATAAGCTAATTTAAATTATAATACTATACATATTTCTTATAATGTTTCCATATGAAGTTTTAATAACAAGCCCATCCTTCCTTCCTTCTTCACCCAACTGTCTTTGGCCAATGATGTTTTATTATCATGAAGAAAGCAATTAGATAATTAGATGGGACTGTTAAGATTCACTGAGAGGGGAATGGGAAAAGCTTCCATCTTATGAGCAAGCAATCTAGTTTTTAACAAAGTCTGAACACCAAAACTTTAGCTGAAGGCAGCGGAAACTGGCTTCCACATGTTACTGGTTTTTGCCACCTGGATTTCCATTTTCCAGTCATTGACTCTTTATTTAACATATTTCAAAATAATTTTCTAGTTACTTGAAACACTGGTTCCCAAAACATGAATTTTGTTATTCATCCTCACTAGACAGCTCAGCTAATTCTTAATGAATCAAACAGTGAAAACAGATTCTACATGAATCAAACAGATTCCCGAAGTTTCTTATAATTATATGATAATCACCTTGTGTCAGCATTTGTGCACACAAATTACTGTATATACCAGTGTATACAATGTGTGTGTACCACATTGTATGTGTAACCACAGGAAAGCAACATCCTTTAATGAACACTATCAGAACAATGCAAGACTTTTGTCACCTTCTTGAAGATTCTCCTTTAATTCACAATTTAAATTAAAGCAGTTGTTTCAAAGCTAGGTGTACACCACTAGTGTCTACACAATGCCTAGGTTATGTTCACAAACTTAATACAATATATAATGATGTGCAACCATAAGATCATTTTGTTTGCCACAGCAAAGCCACTACCAGAGGATGCCCTCAGAAACACAAAGGAAAGCTGGAAGGCTTCACAGAAAGGAAGCAAAGACAAGCATTGAAAAGGCCAAATAAAGCTGAATAGTCACAACAGAATTACCTGAAGTGAAATTTTGCCATGGTACAATTAGCCCCCCACAAATGAAGCACTCAATATGTAATCAGAAAACTTGTAGACTTTGCTAAGGTACAACAACTTTTTCACAAACAGCTGGTTCTGTGTCACACGGAAAATGCCACCTATAGATTTTTAACATCCATTCAGCTGTAAATATTCTTCCTAGAACTCCTCAGTCAAATACCGAACCTGACTATCTCACAAGATCTGATGAACCCAAGCTGCAAGACAGTACTACTTAAGAAATAGTGTTCTTGATACTGTTACAAATGCTTCCAGCGTTGTGAGTTTTCCCAAAAGAGAAACTGTCTTTACAGGCATGTGAATATTAACCTATGTATAAGCTGTCTGTGATATGGTTCTCCCAAACACTACCTTAATACACATGATTTCTCATTCATGTACAGCAAACACATAAAGATCAAAGATCCATGCTCATTTCTCCTCACATGCCAAGTTAATTCAATCAACCATTCTTTTTGAACAATCTCCTATTCTGTAAAAGGAAACATAATACTGAATTTGATGAAGTGGTGTGATGTATGTCAAGTGTAGAGTGAGAATAAACCTCTTGTAAGCTCCATCCTAGGACTTGCAGAGTGCTTTGCCATACCACTCAAAAAGGCAATGCCAATGAATCACAGCAGTTCAGAAGGATCCTGTCAAAATGATGCAATTCTTCACTCCAGTGATGTTATAGATTACTTGTAAGAAGACCCTTAGCAGTATAAATTACTTGTTGTTATCCATAAACCAGACTTCTCACATTCTTGTGTCCCAAATAAATACTCTTAGCTTTACTGGTTATTTCTAGATCAATATACATAGCCACAGAATAGCAGAAAATGAGTTCGTCAATAGGAATTGACCAGTGCATAATCCCAAAATTGCAGGTATACAAACTAAATGAGGGTATTTTGTGTTTGTGTGTGTGTGAGAGAGTATGCATGCACTCTTGCCATAGGGTGAGCCTCCTGGAAAGTGTGAGGGTTAATTGCAGGTCACATGGGCTAGAAGAAGGGGTGCAATTTCTCAGGAAAAAAAAAAAGAAGGAAAGAGGGGATAAAAAGGCAAAAGAGTCTAGACAGCTGATCCCTACTTCCTTTTTGGACCAGGTATAATTTTGCTTTGTATCACTACAATTGTCTACTGTTTAAATAGGCGGACATCAGCAAAGGTCTATTTTTTTTTTTCTGGCTCAAGTAATAGTTAGCATTTATAATTAGGGATGGCAAACTGGACTATATGGGCCCCATGATTCATTTGCAGTTGCAGCTCCTATGTGCAAAAAACACTTGAGATGTTTCTAAAATTGCCTGCTGAATTAATTTTCCCCAAGGCAAAACCATCCTAAGGGAATCCATCTGGCATATCTCTAAACACACCTCTGTACCTCAACTGGCACCAGGGATGTGTTGTTCCTCTTACAGCCTTGCAATGGCAATGAATATTGGCAATTTCACTCTACATGTGATGGATGGGAATCAATGAAAATGCTATATTAGAGACAACAGAATATTTACTTGGAATAATTTTTTTGATTTAATAAATAGTAAAAATAATTAAAAAAATTGTTTCTATCAAGTTTCAAAGTAGTTTAAAACTTATTGAGCACAACCAGACAAGTGTTTCGTTATCTGGAGGAGAAAGCTTGAGCAACGGGCTGGAAAAACAAGGTCTTTTAAAATATGCCCATTTTTAAGATTTAGTTTCAGCCTCTTCTTTCCCTCCTCCCTGTCAAGTAATTAAAGTTCTTGACTTGGTTC
The DNA here is from genome assembly GCA_035047865.1 of Dendrocincla tyrannina. Classification (NCBI taxonomy): domain Eukaryota; kingdom Metazoa; phylum Chordata; class Aves; order Passeriformes; family Dendrocolaptidae; genus Dendrocincla; species Dendrocincla tyrannina. The sequence continues at coordinate 21,653,580 of JAWWMP010000165.1, forward strand.
AAAATGGCTCAGATTAAATTTCATTTTGTTAAGCACCTCAATTTTTCAGCTAGGGAAAAAAAAGGCCATTAGGAATTTGCATTATCTATCACAGCCCCCTTCATGATCTGAAATTTATATGGGAAATGCTAATTGGACGTTCATCATAATAAAGATAATGATTTCTGTAGTCTTTGCAGTGATAATTAAGATGAAAGATGAAAATGATGCAGAGCGAACATTGTATTCTTTATTTGCCGTTAATGTAGAATGGAAAATTAATTCTGTCCTTGTCTGCAGGGTAGGGGTGCCAGGCAGGGATAGAGGGGAACATGTACAAGAGGTTTTGTCTAAGACATCTGAATTTGCTTGGAGGTGAGATGGTCCTGCTGATTTTACTCCAGTACTCAGATAAAGAAGGCTGATATTGACTGTAACCTCCTTCTACTATTGAGATCTGTCCTGAAGACAGATTTGACTAATGAGATTTTGTTCATTATGCTTCAGTGCACTGTGCTTGCCTTCTTTTGCTTTCTAAACAATGTGTGCTCCCAGTTCCTTAAGGGGAAGAGGAAGCTTCCATGGTGTAGAGTTGTAAGTGCATGCAGTGCCAGAAGCAGGCTTTGTGAGGTATCTGGTCAGAATACTCATTGCCATATCTACATGTATCTCTTTTGAAACTAAAACCAAGCTGATAAAACAAAGCTTTGTGAAGTAGAAAGGGTTTCACACAAAAAGTATCTTTCTCTGACATTTGTTCTACTCTTCTGTATTCTCCAAACAAGGTTTGGTGAATTAAATCCAAGATTCAGATGGTAGACTCCATTATTTTTCTGGAAAATGGAATGAACTTGAACTGTTAGCTTGAAGTCTTTGATGAACCCACACAGGACCCAAGAAAATTAAACATCACTGATTATCCATTCAGAAGAGCAGTGTGACTAAAGATAGGCATCTTTTACCAGAGACTTGCTGGATACAAATTACATAACCTTTTCCTTTTTTAAACTATTATTATCTTGTGAGCACTTCTTGACTGTTTTATGGTTATGAAATTAAACTTTGAACCATTTTGGGTCTGAACCAAACCCACCTCAGCAGAAGGTGAACCCAGAACTAAACTGGATGCATCTGTACGCTGCAGTTCCTAGGGCTCACAGCCAGGAGCTGGGAATGCTGGATGTCAGTTCTCTCTGACTGGAAACACTCTGGATTACTGGCCACACTGAAGCAGTACCTGAATTCAGCAGACAGCACAGAGGCACCAGAGACAGTCTTTGTTCTGAAAAGTTTGCCTGTTAGCATCTGGCAACGTGCAATGAATAAATAACAAATGGTTGAAAAGGGAAGGACAAAAAGGACAACAGTAACATGAGCAGACAGAGGCCCATGACAAGCGCAGTTTGAGAGGTTTTGAGCAAAAATGAAGACAGTTCTGCTAGAAATTAAGGTCACTATCTGCAGAACACTGATTTAGATAAAGTTCAGAACCATGCATTTCCTTTGGTCAGATTTTTTGTGATAAGCCTTTAAATTAATAAGTTGCATAAGTCTTCAGAAGTTGCATGTCTTCATCTAATAATGAAGGCATGAGCACAGATACAGGTGCAGATTAGTTGGGAATGAGTAGTGAGGTTCTGAGGACCTTAACACCCATCTGCATGTTAGCAGCCACCAATGTGGTAAACAATGAAGTGAGTTGTGGGCACAGCCACTTGGCTGCATCTGTACCTGAGATAAGCAGAGGCAAAAGGGATTCCTTTTTCTGACACCCCTGAGGCAAATAAGCAGGCTTTATGGGGCCAAAGCAGCAGGAGAGCTCTCTTGATAAGGGCTGCAGTGACAAAACTGTTTGTTTAAACAGTGCTAATAAGGTGACCCTTCAGGACACTGAATCTGGTAACACTTTCAAAATTTGGGAAATAAAAAGTTAAGTCTTTTGTCTCAACCCATTGAATGTTCAAAATTCATCTGTAATGTATATGTCCAGGCAGCTTTAACCTGCTTCCTTGGACTATGTGGAGGTTTGGGTTGGCTCCCTGCCAAGCCCAAGGGCCAGCCACACGGATTCCTCCCCCCCCAAGAGAGAAGGGAAAAAAAAAAAGTACCCAAAAAGACAATTTTAGTAAAAGTATATATATCTTCACATATATTACAATTATATACAATCAAACACTATGAATCTACAGAACAAATCCCAGAACCACCCCAAAAGGGAA
>JAWWMP010000165.1:21658100-21671770 GCA_035047865.1 Dendrocincla tyrannina
TCCCCTTCCCCTTCCCCTTCCCCCTTCTTCCTTTCCCCTTTCCCCTTTAGCCTTTCCCCTTTCCCCTTTCCTTTTTCTTTCTTTTTCTTTTTCCCTTTTTTCTTTTCTACAATTGTTGAATAGACACCATGTCTTCTTACTGATATTTTTTTATTCCTAATATTTCTTTTACTCCATTTTTGTGTCCCGTTTTATACGCATTTGAATGTTCAGAAGTAGAGTCAGTCTTTTAGGTGATTATGAATTATGGTCCACTGCACCATAATTACACAGCACAATGGCACCTTTCTTTCACTTATGTATTCCTCACAGGAAGGAGACCTGTGTTTTGGATGAGCAGTGGCAGGTTTACAAATGTCTAAACTGCACTTAAACCAGAATCGTACATATGATATACTCAATTGAGGTTTATGGGAACTAATTGACTTATTCCACTTCTTTACAAATTAGCCATAGGGAATGCAAGTTAAAATAATGAAGTTCTTTTTATCATTTTCACCTATCTTTAGACTGGTATCTAATGACATTCTGTAACTGTTCTTTGCACCTTTTACCCTCTATTTTATTTCAATATATTTGACAGAGAAGGAAAATTATCAAAGATTTAGGTTTTGCTAAATTTCATTAAAATAATTAGTTAGGTACCCTACTAGTGCCTTTTGAGAGGGGAAAACTGTAGTCCTCAGTGAACATCAGGGAAAGATGTTATAAATGCCTTAAACAGAAAAAAAGCTTGTCTGAGTAGTGGTATCTACTAGTATCTACTTAAGAGCTCATTCCAGTTAAAAATTTGTTCACGTTTTTCACTTTTCATTTTTATCAAATTCATTACATTGTCACATCACTCCATGCCTATACAGATTGTCCAGTGTTAAATACAAGTTATCATCTTACTTTGTCTTTAGCCACTGAAATAAACTATTTTTCTGAACAAGGCCTCTGCCTCTATGGTAAGGTTTTATTAACATAGACCAGAACAACATGCATAGATGGGTAAAATGGAAACAACATGATATCTACAAACAAGGAAGAATACATAACATTAATTCAGGGTCTGCTTGTTAAATAATGAAGGAAGAGGTCTTTATAGCTCTATAATACTAAATGATTCTCTTTTAAACACTCATCAGAATATATGAGAAGTTGGGACAGTTTTACTGCCCTAGCAGATAAATAACCATACAGTCAAAAGTTCCTGACAGAAATTGCAGAAGCAAACTGATGGATGAGCACCTGCAGCAGAGCAGCTGATTTTTCAAGCTAAACTCATTAAGAAACCTTAATAATGATTGGCAGGTTCCTTCAAACAGAAAGGCAAATAGGTGAACAGGAGTCTGCTTAAGAAGCTGTCATGTCATTGATTAGGAGTGAAAGCCATGTCTAACATATTTTCTAGTACATCCACTTGTTGAGTAAACAAATTTAGCTATTTCACACAGAAAAAACTGTGCTCCAGTGATGCCAGGTGTTACCTGGAACATACCACAATCTCAGCCTAAGCAGCTCTGGGCACCACCTGTATATGAGACAGTTTCAAAATGCTTGGAGGCTAAAAATTAAAAAAAAAAACAAAAACCTTTACAGACTGTTCAGCCTAATGCTTAGAGCTGACAGAAAGAGCTAAGAATCCTTGGGTTTGTTTGAATATCTCCCCTCTCATTTCTTGAAATTTTGCAGTTCAAGCTTGTCCCACTGTGAAAAACAGCCTTGGTGATAAAGACATGCCTGTATTTTGATGAGAAATTACAAGGTTTAACCATTAGAGCTTGTTTCTATGCAACTGAAGCTAATGGAAATTTATTACTGACTTTCATGGAGATAGGAACAGAACATTAAGGATTTTAAAGTCCTTTCATCCAAAATATAGAAGTATGCATAAGTATACATAAGTATACTTAAGTATATACATTAAGTATATATGTATATATACTTAAGTATATATACATAAGTACAGCAGGCTGCAGTGAAAGCTATTTTGCCAAGAATGTGGGTTCAGCACCATATTCAGCCTTCAGATTCTTGAAGAAATCTTCTCAATGACCTTATAAGCCATTTGCTCTCATAAGCCATATTTTAGTAATAAAAGATTGTTGGCCTACCAGCGAATATTTTTCTGCTTTTTCTCATCAGAATAATATTATTAAAAACAATAAAATGCCTTTGTATCAATAACTGCTAACACCTCCCCTGACCAACTGTGTGTCATTCACATAGCTATATTTGCATAAGAGGCAATGGAAATTTTATAATGGAGACAGGGAAGATAGTTTAAACCTGGAAAATTAATAACAGGTAAAATGTAGGAAGTTTAGTTCTTATCAACTATGGGACACTTTTGAAGTAAGATGCCTCTAAAGCAATTTTCTTCCTGACCCAAACAAATAGTGGTTTATCTATGTGCTCAAGAATTGCAATTACAATTAATTATAAGAATTGTAGAGAGTTTTTAACCTTTTTATTCATTCAGTTGAATGCATTCTTAGATGTCCTCGCTATCCCTGTTTTAATTGTCGTTAATTTTTGGCCCACTGACAAATATTTTGCTGCTTTCTTTCCATCAGAATAATGGAGTGCAATAACTTCTCTTTATCAGGGAATGCCAATAGAATTTACACATTTTGTAAAATACGTATTTATAGGAATGTAAAATGTTGATTGTTTAGCAACATTTAACAATAACCTATAACAGAAAATTATGTCTACTGTGTCAGTGTACAAGGGTGTGCACATTAGCAGATGGTAATTAGATCATATTCCAGTAATTTGATAATTAAGATACAGTGTTTGATGAAAAAGATTTATACTACTAGTTTGGAGAAAAAAATTCTGTCCTGTGAAAAGCACCATGAGTTCTTTAACGAATGCAGGCACGCTGGTTTTTCATTGTATATTTCTTCTGAAAGCTCATACTGCACACAAACCCCCTCACTCTTAGCTTTCCCACATAAATCACACATTTCTGAGGCAAAGTATTTGTCCAGTTTTCTGAAATTCCTGCCAGATGTCATTTTACTTTGTCACTTAAGAATATAAACAATCTGGTGCAAGCCAGGCAGACTTATTTTTTTTTCTGTCTAGGAAAAAAAAAATTGCAGAAATATCCCTATTTCACTAAATTATATCAATGAAAACCTAGTCAATTTAACATGAAAAAAATGTTCATTTTCTACAGTAGCTTCTAATAATGCTGTCTATTAGAGAAAAAAATCTGCCATCATGAGGCAAGTGGTGAAATTTCTAGCAGAATATTTTTCTTTCTAGAAAGTGCCATTTTCTAAGCCTGCCATTTCCTACAACAAATATCAGACAAATTTCTAGGCATAAAATCTAAGAAAACATTTTGTGCATGTCATTCTGAACCTGTATATTGTATCCTCACATTCATATTTTTTGTAAAAATAGATGATTTGGGGAGGATTCTACTTTAACAGTCCAGAGCCAAAAATACATATGACCATGTTTCAGGAAAACTATGACTGTTTCAAGCAGAGTTGTCTAGTTCTCCCTAGTAAACTTGAGCAGGGTGCAGAAGAATTAATATAATTTCAGTCATATGAGAGAAGCAAAAATATCCAGTGGCATTCTAAATATTAGATAAACATCTGGGAAAAAAACCCAGATAATCACATCATGCAACAGATGAGCAAGTGGCTCACTGGCAAGGTTCAAGGGGTTATAGTAAATGGGTTTACATCAGGCTGGTGACCAGGCACTAATGGGGTTCTGCAGGGCTCCATTCTAGGGCCAGTTCTCTTCAACATCTTCGTGTAATGTTTAGTAAATATATGTGCCAGATTCTACACCTAGAATAGGGCAACCATGGGTGTACAGATAGACTGGGGAGCAAGACACTGGAGAGCAGCACCATGGAAAGGGACATTGGGGTACTGGTTGACAGCAAGCTGATTATAAGCCAGGAAAAGATTCTTCACCCAGAGTATGTCTGGGCACTGGAACAGGCTCCCCAGGGAAGTGGTCACAGCACCAAGCCAGAGAGAGTTGAGGAAGCATTTGGACAATACCCTTGGGCACATGGTGTGATTCTTGGGGTTATCCCATGCAGTTGAATGTGTTGATCCTTGTGCATCCTTTCCAACTCGGGATATTCTCTTATTCTATGATTAGCTGCAGCTCAAGTTAGCCATTCTTGAATAACTGTAATTTGTTCTCATAATAATTCAATACCCAGTTGCTACAGGTTATGTATCAGCCTCAGTATTGTATTCCACTCTGAAATAGGAAGCTCAAAATGTCGAACAATGGTAAATAGATTATATTTGCTATCACAGCCATGGAAATCAGTCAAGTCAAGTGGCTGGAACCTGATATTTCAATATTAAGCAAACACTAATAAGACGACAGACAAGTCATCAACATGATTTACAGGCTGGCAGTTTTTACTTCAGAATGAAATATCCTACTGGCAACACTCAGAGCCAGCAATCCATTGCTTCTTCCTTTGGATCAGGAGCTCTTTCAGTGAATTCAGGAGTGAGTTTGATCCTTTGCCCATTAGGCTTTTTGCCCATCAGTTCTGTCTTAGTCCCTGTGAAAAACTTCCAAAACAGAGCTCAGCATCACTAGTGAATTAATCAATTATTAAGTACTTTGGTTTTAAGACTGGTCCAGAGCTGTAAAGTCACTTCCTAGAAAAAAATATAATTATAATAATAATAGCAACCACAATAATAATATTCACTTTTATATTGTTCTAATCTGTAGAAATCTGGGTACTTTATAGCAAAAAAAATAATAGTTTGAAAGCTGTTATTTTGTGTTCTCTAATAACCATGCAATGTACCTGCTGAGACAGACATCTTGCTTAAAGGCAACAAAACTGAATTCAAGTTGCAATATTTAATCCATAAATAATATAAATAAATAATGCCACTGTTATGGGATGAGGAGACATCAAAAATTATAAAACATGGGTAACTTTAAATCCAGTCAAGCAAGCAGAATTTTCACTCAGAATATGATTGCTAAGTAAGTCTGTTTAAGCATCATGTAGTTTTATTCTTTTTTTTTATATTCAGCCTGTTTTGCTCAGTTGATTTTCTTGCTGAAGTGAAGAACAAGAAATGTGAAATCACAGCTCGAAAGAATGGCTTTGTAATTTTGCCAAATCCAGGATTTACAAGGTAGCTCACAAGAAAGTTTAATTTCACTGCAAGGTCAAAGTAGTAAATATTATGGAAAACAAATTATGCATCTTCTTACACCTCCGAGCTCTGTGGGAAAACCCTTATTTTGTTGATCTATATCAGCTGTGTTTCCTGGCCTTCAAATCTCTACAAAAAGCAGTAGCATTTTATTGAGCTTCATCTAGACCTTAGATAGGTAAATTGAATTTTCTTCCTCTCTTTCTTCCATCTTCTTTTCTATCTTCATTAACCGCCATGTAAAAGAATCAATTCAAATCGATCCTAATCAATAAAGAAATAACTTTTAGATATGTATGCTCCTCACAACTTCTGATTATAAATGGAAACTGAGATTCCTGCCCTAGCAAACCTTACGCTACCACTAAATAAATAGTGATCGCATGCTTTAAAATCTGGTATGGGTCATAAAGGCTTGGCCATTCACATTAATATGAGCCCTTCTGAAGGATTCTAGGACAATCTGAAAATGTGCCATCCTGGATCGTATCCAGAAATGTATAACCTTTGCAGAAAATGTATTGTGATCTGTAAGGGAAATTTTATACTACATATGGTTAGCACAGAATTTATTTTTTTCCTTAGATGAGCAATGAGAAAGGCAGGTTTCTCCTTGCCTCATTATTGTCAGTTTCACTGCTGGTAAATCAGAGTTTTAGTGTGTATTGCCATAGAAACCTACAACTAGTACTGAACAACTTATCTTTGTTAACATATTAGACTGTTTGCAGCAACAACCTCGTTCAGTTCAGGAAGTTTAAAGGGTAAGAGAAATGTCTCCAGATCAGACTCGATACAAAATCATGTTCAGACCCACTTTTAAGTCAGTCAGATTTTGGCTTTCTGGACACCCACATGATATGTATTTTTTTGTTACTGAGATGTATTGATCACTATGGCTTTAGTTTAACCCTGATATTTTACCTGCACAACTTTCAACATGTTCCAGAGGGGAATAAGTTCCTGGCTTCTTTGCCATCACCTTTAGTTATTGTCTACAACCATAAGGTTTTGCAGCCCTAGAGGGATCAGATGGAGTATAAATGTGATGCTCTACATCCTCATTTCTATTAAATAATATGCACATGGTAGTGCTATATGAATAGACAACCTGCTGTGTCCACAAATTTGTCATGTTTCAGTCTGTTAAAATTTTATTGGGCACAGTATGGAAACTCAATTAATACTGGAAATTACATTGTCTAATGTCACCCAAGTTACATCCAATTAATTTTTCATTATGTTCAGTCCCAGGCTAACCTAAGAGAGTAAGGCCAGTGTCCTTCCCTTTCCAGCAGCCCTTTGGTAGGAAAGCAGGAATCTGCTGGAGAGTCTCAGTGTGGAGCCCACCAGCATGGCAACAGTGACCCTTTCATTTTTTCCAAACCAGCTCTGGTGCTGTGATGCAAACTAATGAATATTGAAATTTGACTGTTTGACAGATTTTTCTTCAGAACAGCCTCATTCAGATTGCTCATTTTTAGTTCCTTGTTTGGTTTTTACTTCGGAGCTTTTTTTCTTTAATTTTTCCTACATTCTGGGTTCCTGATCTCGCAAACAGAAAATGCCATCGTGCTAAGGAAAAGCACCCCAGGCAGTATCTGCCCTTCACTTTATGTGTTACTACAGAACATAGTAGAAAAATATGATAAATAAGACTTCAAAATCCAAACACAATCCTCCCCCAACCTGACCTTCCTTCAGAGCTTGACTTGACAAGATTACTTTAATACAATTCTATTTATAAATCTGTGCAGATTATTAACTTCCAAATATTGGAGGGAGAGAAAACGCAATACTGCCACACTCTCTGCCTATGAGATCGTCAGCAGAATACCTTTCACCATAGAGCTGTCAACCCAATATCCAAAATGGTTTCATGCCATTTTTCCTTCATACAAAAGATTTTGAATACAGGGGGAGGGGGCAGGGAAAAAAAATGCAAGGAAAGAGCAGCATTTTAGCCTCCTTAGACTATATCATGAGTTTCATCTCAGAGAGTATCCCTGTACTGTACACATAGAAGAAGCCTAGAATCATTTTGCTTGAAAAAGTGTCTTCAGACCAACATATAACACATATTGCAGAAAATTATATTATGAACTATTAACAGAATGTTGAACTGGTTGAAATTACTTTTTTGTCATCTCTGGAACATAGTGTTTGGTTGGGTGGTTAGAGAAACAAAAATTGACTCTCTTAGGCACACTATCAAAAATTAAGCCAAATTAAGCACCAATCAAGCCCATCAAAAAACTTGGTTCCATTGGATATGCAGTGCTTCAAGAGAACGAGAGCATTGTGTAAATATACTGTAGTTTATATGTCTAACATATGTGTAAGATATCTGCAAAGTGAAGAATTTGTCTTTTGCATTGATATAAAGCTATTCCTGATTGTTCCCCTAGAGGGTTGCTGTTGGTTCAACTTTGTGCTACTCATTCTTTACCAGTTTATTAATTTCAGCAGCAGCTGAAAATGCAAGGCTTTCCTCAGACCCTTTGACTGAAAGCTAACACCTGTTAATAAAACTCCATAGAAAATGAAAAAGAACCCCAATGTGTAAAACCTGTGCTTCTGAGATTCGTGATACTTTAGATAGGTTTCTCTGTCTCTTTAGAGCTCTAAAATGTCACCAAGTTACTCCTTTTTTTGTGGTAACTTATTGTGGCATGCCATAAAATGTGCAATACAGCTATTAGCAATTTTGGCCCTGAGATTCCTCCCAACAGGGTTGGGAAATGCAGAATAGGGTCCTATTGGTCACATCCTATTTATGAACCATGAAGTTTTGAGAAATTGCTTATGTACCTCTAACAGTTTAAACATTATTCATTTCTAACATAACATGATTGTAGGAACTGACTTTCTGCTAAATTTTTGTCTCGTGACTTAAGATATCCCTCCATGTCTTTTTAATGCGATTTATATTTGTGTATACAATTTATATAAAAATGCATACCTGTTAAATACATCCAAGTACCTTCACAAGCTTCAACAGAAATGAGGTTGTTTACTCTTGGTGATTCTAAAAATGAACAGGAAATTTCACTAATACCTTTCAGTTTTAAGAAATTCCTCACCCTGACCGGCAAGAAATATTGCAAAATCTAGTATTACATGTGTAGGGCTACCAAAGACAGGGCATCAGATAGATAGACAAATAAACCCCAAAGCTCAGACACTTGCCATTGAATCTGCTACTGCAGTCATCCAAATAGATGGGTCCATCCATCTGTGACAGACTGGTGCTGGGCTGTCTTCAGACACTGCCCCTCCACTTTTGCCCCTGGATTCATCTGCTGCACCCTCATCCTTCACATCAGGACTCTGGCCACCCCCTTCCAACTGGTGGAAGAGGAAGAAGACAGGGAATGTGTTGTAGCAGTGACTCAGAGGGACTTTCAGGCAGGCTTAAAAGCCCAAGAGATACACTGGTAAGTGTTGAGGCCAAAAAGCTATGTGCCAAAGTGACATAGACTCTAATTTCCCAGGGTGCTAACTTTGGCTGCAGTTGCACTTCTAAGAACTGCTGCTCCTTCTGCTGCTTAGCCTGGCATCCCATTGAGCTACTCAGTCACTCTGACACACCTGCTGAGGCACCTGCACTATATACCACGTCAGTAAAATCCACATGTAAAATAATCCTCTGAGAGAGCATCATAAGACTTCTTATGATGGAGCTCCTGGAAGGCTCCTAAAAGCCAAGGCACCACTGTTCAGGGCTCTGTGCCTGGAAGATAGGATCAGGAAGAACCAATCAAGCAGCAAGAGCTCCTTCTAAAATTTCTAAGCCAGGTTAGAGAGGGTAATTTAGCTGTGAAATTGGTCCAGGAATATAGTCCCCTGGTCACACTCACTTTTCTGCAAAGAACAAGCTTAGTGCAATTGAAAGAACCTCTTTGAAGCAACTCTGAGCTTTAGAAAGGAGATTTTTTAACATTTTTTCCAAATTATATTGAAGCTAAATGTTCAAATTGTATTTTTAATTATCTAATAATAAAAATAAAATCTGACATAAACAATTTGAACATAGGAACAACAGTTGAAGTGTTATGCTCATGCCACATAACCTACATACCAAACTTTGACAGCTCCCTAATGCTACTTTTCTTTCTTACCTCTTCAGCATCCTTTTTGATTTGTATGGTGATATTTGTCTTTTTTCCCAATTTTCCAAGCTAAAAATTTTCTGATGATGTAAAGTGTAGTTAATAAAGTGATAGAAGCTCTAGAGTAATCTGCCCAAGGTATTTAGCAGTAATTTGCTTGTTCTGTAACCTAATAACCATTTTAGCTTCAGGGTACAATAAAACAGAAGTGCTAATTCAGTAGTGTTAAAGAAAGACTAATTATACTGAAGACACATCCTCTTCTGAGCTTAGTCGCTTGTGACCTATTGTGAAGCTACCAGAGAAGAGCCAGGCACTCTCCTGTGCTGAATTATTCATGGGCTTATCTGCTTCAAGGGGCTGATAGAAGCACTGTTCATATGGTTCCACTCACCACACTCTGACTACATTCTGCTTGGCATAATTTAAGAAGCATTCAAGACATGAACATTCAGATAGGGGAACACAGATTCATGTTCTGTGTGATGTTCATCTAATATTCAAAAAACAGAACATTTCTCTATAAATGAGACAGAATGTGCGAGAAAACAGTGAGAGGGAAACCCTCATGAGCAAATCTGTCCATGGGTTATAATTATGGGCTGCACTAAGATGAAACAACCTGTTCAGCTACAAAGGGATTCCAAAAGCTTCCTTAACTCCATCACCTACAGGTGTGTAACAGTCTGTTTATTTCATGAGCTGTTTATTGTCATCATTACAGGAATTCAAGGACTGTACAAATCATATAAATGTCTTATGAAATTTGATTTCTGTATTAAAAAAATCTGAAAAATACATTACCAACATTCAAACCTCTAAGCTTTGTCAGCAGCAAAACAGGATTCCTTCATGTACCATCACCTTGAGTGTATAGCGGGTCTTACTTGAGTCAAAAGAAGGAAATTCAGTCTCTGTGTACATTCAGTTCTTGACTCAAAAGCTGAACCTGGTAAGTACAGTATAGTTTTTCTTTGTATTAAGAGGTGAGAGTGCCCATAAAATAATTTCAAAAGGTACCAAACAGCCATAATAAAATAACACACTTAATCACTATTAGTCTTGGATGAAGCTAAAACAGCATTAATGAGGAGGAACACTCTGTTTTACTGCACCGTGTTTAAGCCACCCAGACTCAATTATACAACTTTATTCTCTGTAAAAATAGAAGCTTAAGAAAGAAATCTTTTTTCCTGTATGTATCATAAATCATTGTGCAGGCTTTTCTGTTTAGAACCAACTGGTATTTAAGGCCTTGACCGTGTAGAGTGATTTAAAGCTAGTGAGTTCCTTCACATTTTTATACACACTTGAATTTGAACAGGATGAAAAGCACTGGGCATATGCAGACCTTACATTCTCAACCTGTAAACATATTACATACAAGCCATTCACTGGTGCTGCCATCTTAGATATCATAATCTTAACTTCCACCAATTTTTCCCAGAGGCAGACTGAAATGAGAGCCAGGCAGGAGAAATGATCTGTTCATCTCAAACCTCACATGCTGTCTACAGCTGTTACAATGAAGGAGACATAATTTTAACACATGCATGATCCTTTTTTAAAATATGCTCTTTCAGGCCAAAGGAGTAAAGCAACAGAGTCTATCTGAAGAGAGCTCCAAATTAAATGCAAAACTAGCAAACTTCACTCTACTCGAACTGTTTTCTTGCTCAGATAAACTGAATTTTCTTGGTGGAATTGGAAATGCAGAGGCAGAGGAGGAGGACCTAGCCCCAGTGGATTCATATGCCTGTATATATAGATATATGTACATCACATTACTAGATTTAAAATCTATTGTCTGTATTGTGCTGATATGTTCTAAAACAATCCTCATGTTTAAAAGCCAGCTAAATTCTTTAGCAGTTGCAATCACACAAATGCAGATGTCTGAGTGTCACCCCACGTTCCAAATACAAGCATTTGTATTCATTAGGGTTCATGGGGAAAAAAAAAAATAAAAGAAAACAAACAAAAAAAGAAACACCACTACAACTCAAAAAATAAGGAATTTCTGTTAGGTGTTGGTGTAGTCAAATACGCACCAATTCAGCAACTCAGTACCTGCCAATTTTACTTATCTCTCTGGCAGAGCTGACCTGCACTTCACTGTGAAAACATTAAAACTCTTTCTCATTTATTTGTTTGTTTAGCTTGAATATGTCCTATTAACAGATTCTCTGTCAGTCTTATAATGGAACAAGGCACTCACTAAGAAAACCAGTAGAGTTCATCTATGAATTTTCAGGGTGATGGAAAGTGTGGTATTGCATAAAAGAGCTGCTTTCAAATGGTAAGAGAGGACAGCACACATTTCCTTACGCACATAACTCTCATGAGCAAAGGCAATGTTGTTTTATAAGGAGATCAATAAAGGAGTTTGCAGCACTGAATAATGCAGGCAACAGAAATCTCATTGCTCATCAAGTTTTGCCCACTTTGAGTGACAAAATGCTGCTCTATTCAGATACATTCATTTCAGGGTAACAAGCCAGTGTTACATCTTTGATGGCACATTATTACAAATAATCATGTAATAAATGCAAATACTGTTGCATTGTATCACATGCTGCATGGTGAGACCTACGAAGCTGAGATTCTGCCACTACTACAGAGGTGGTGCTAGGGAAATATGGGGGTCAGAACAGAAACTCAGAGATGCATTGATCATGGCTCAGTGAGTGAATGAAAATCCCCTTCCTTTGGAGTATCCAGTGTTGGAATTTGCCTGTCACAGGTTTACCTGCAACTATAGACTATACAAAGGTTACTCTCCTATCTGTAAAGAGCAGTACAGCAGGTGCTCACATGCTGCATGGTGCTGCCTCAGCTCCATAGTCCCCTACTTTAATCAGAACTCTCTGTGCGTCTTAGGACAAAAACATGATGGACAGAAAACCGAACGGACAAGGGGAAATCTGTCCTACTTCAACGCCTTTTAGTGCAAAATCTCTTGAATAACTAGTTAGCACCAACACTAACCCTTATTATGAAAACCTTAATGAAGATTTGTCAGGAAGCATAATACTAAAACTTCAAATCAATTGTTCTTTTGTATAGGAACAGATGCATGAGCTCTACCTTGCAATCCAAAGAGTTCTGATTAGAAATCTTCTTTAGTCTTATTTAATCTGTATATGAAATTACATTCCTTCCATATTTGCCCCTAAATTAATATTCTGCAGATGGAAGCTTATCTATCCAACTGTTTCTGTAAACACAGAATTTATGGCCAAAAAGTGGCAAGCACCGCACATTTAGTGGAAAGGTAATGGAAGGCACACTAATGCTTCCACTGTCCACACTGGATATTCAACTACCACTGCCAAAAAGTCTTCCATCATTTGTCCCAAATACTTAGAGTTGTGATGCTCCTACTTCTAACACTGAACTTATCTTTATCTGTTATGAGTATGTTCAGCATGATATTTGTACCTTGTCTGACTTTTTGTGTCGCTGTGTTGCAACACTTTATAGCTGGCCACTTCTGCATATTTGGACAACCAGCCGTGTCCCAAGGTTCCAGATTTTTCTGTACCTGCTCCATTCACTTGTATCTCCATGCTAATAGTTGCATTGGCATTTTAGAATAGGTTGCTGCATGGTCTCCATGTCCAGACAATGGATCTTGTTGGAATACACTGAAGAGGCTTCCCAGCCTTTCCGTGTGAGTTTCCCTTTAGGGAAACAACGTCCAGTGGGTGAGATGGTCCCACATCCCCTCCTAAAAAACAGGTGCAATGCACACTAGGTACCAGATCAGGCCATGCCACAGAGAGCATCACAGTGTAGGTAACATCTTTCTGTACCACTGAGGTACATATTCAACTCCCGCTGTACCTCGGAGGCAGCTCAGTCTCCTGCGGGACCCTTACAGAGTATTTCTCCAAGATTTTCCTATCCTTTTCCTATGACAGTCCTCTCACCACATGTTCAGTCCTGCAAATGCAAACCTAAGTGAACTGTGAGGACATGTGAGTTGCTCTGATCACCTTTCCAGTTTCACTTCTGTGAAGAGTCAAACATCTGAATTTTGTTTGCTTTGTTAGCAGCTTATATTTTGCCAAATGTAGGAATCTTTCTTGAATGAAAATTTGTGAAAAGCTGCAGATGCATAAAAATTTATTATTTTGGACAACTCATAGAAAATAGAAACCACATTAAATAACTCGGCCAACCAGTCAGGCAAAGGAAATTGTGAGCTCTCTGTTGTGATTACTCTGAGGAATGGTTGTTATGAACAACCTCAGCAGTTCATCAGCTGAATTATGTCCATTAAGGCAACTCCTCCTCAAAAAAAAAAAAAAAAAAAAAAAAAAAAAAGAAGACCAAAAAAAACCCACCTGGAATAAAAGCCACAAAAGCCAATAAGTGAAGAAAAAAACATGTG
>JAWWMP010000165.1:21671870-21710066 GCA_035047865.1 Dendrocincla tyrannina
ATTTGCTGCTGACAACACACTCTCCTACCAAAGTACCCTTCCCTTCCTGGTGGCACAGTAACAGGAGACCTGTTAGGTGCACAAGAACACCAGAAAGGAGAAGGAAAGGCTGTTGTAGTTAAAGCAAAGAATCACCATGTGCAGAAGAACATGATGCCATCTCTCAGTCACTCACCCAGCCCAGCCCACTCTGACAGGAAATATTCCCCATGCAGTGTGTAACCACTGTTGATTATCACCTGTGACTTACCAAAGACAGAGCACATACCTGTTTTGTCATAACTTAGGGCTTCTGAAAAGAAACACAGAAAACCTACCAAAACAGACTTTTTAAGCCTGAAATTGCAGGCCTCCAGAATCCACAGAAGAAAGTCCAAAGTCTGTCCAAAACCATACCTTCATTCTAGAAACTCTTAAACATCTAGATTGAAAACTAACACTGTACAGAAAACCATCACTCCTTGCGCCTCGCTTCCTACGGGTTTGAGGAAAATGTCCCTTTAGCTTCCCCTTCTTCT
The DNA here is from genome assembly GCA_035047865.1 of Dendrocincla tyrannina. Classification (NCBI taxonomy): domain Eukaryota; kingdom Metazoa; phylum Chordata; class Aves; order Passeriformes; family Dendrocolaptidae; genus Dendrocincla; species Dendrocincla tyrannina. The sequence continues at coordinate 21,672,389 of JAWWMP010000165.1, forward strand.
CAGTTCCAAACATCCAAACACACACCTCTTAACTTCGTGTCACACTCAGTATTATTTTGGTGGGCAGTGGCTTCTCATTGCTGCTCAGCCTGGCCAGCCAGCACATGTGCCCATTAGCCAGGTGAGTGCTGCCATGCACAGACAAGGGCTGCTTCACTTTCTGCCAGCAAACACTGGCACCTCAAGAGCAAATAGCTTCATTGTACAAGCTTTCTGCAAGGTCAGTCCACGTGGCAGCTGACTCCTGTGTACACACCTCTGTCTGACATGGCTGTGGAAACAAAGAAAGCCCACACACTGGTAAGTTAGAGAACAAAGACAATAAGCATGAACCAAAATTGCAAAAGGTATTATAAATACTACCTCTGCTTCAACAGGAATACTCAGGAAAGCTAAACTACATTTGTGTGCAATCAAGTGGCAAGACTCCTCAGCTGAACAGCAGTTTCACCAATGTCATGTCAGAAGTGCCACTCCACTGCTCTTATGTAAAGAAGGACATAAAGAGAACAAAGCAAAAAAGAGCCAGAAGTTCATATTCCAGTTCATGAATATACCACAAAGCAGCCCAGGACTGGACCTCCTCAGTGGCATTGTAGGATGACAAGAAGAAGTCAGCAATGACTGGCAAAAAAAAAGAGAAACTGTGGGCTGACAAGTATCAGGCAGGGTTTAGTCCTGCTTCCAAAAGCATGATTATTTGTTTTGGATTTCATCTTTGTCCCTCTTTCTCTCCACACTTTGCAGGCTGTGTTGGCTGTGAACATACCTGAGTCCCAGACAGGATTGTAAGTGATCAAAGTCCTCACCTTAGCACTCTGGTGAGGAGTTGGGACACTGACAAAGAATACTGGGTGAACACCTTGGTCTCAAGGAGGCAGTTCTGCTATGAGATTATGGGAAGAGCACTTCCTTAGCTAAAGCTTTTAACCTGGTAAATTACTGATCACTTCAGACATTTCTGCTTAAGCATCCAGACTAAAAGACAATGCCAGCTTTTGTATAAGCTACTTTCATTTATTTATTCCCTTTCAGGACCTGTCTGAGGGTAAACAATTAGCTCTAGTGTTTTGCTGATTGTGGGTTTTTTTTAATAAAAAAAAGTCTTGGGTTTAGTGCTATTTCAGAGCAATGTAATGCTTCAGAATTGAAGAACTTTTTTTTTCCAGTTTTGTGGTGTAACTTGCTAAACCAGTGATTTTTAGCACACAGCCTAGAGGCCTCAGAATCCCTTGAATTACCCTTAAAAGTGCTCGGGAAAATAATTAAGGAACACAAAGCTGCCAGCAGTCTTACATTTACTGCACAAGGACTTAACCTATTCAGTAGGAAGTCTGTAGGGGGTCTACAAATTGAAAGAGATTGGGGAGCTCTGGTCTTTACACATTTTTAAGACACCAATAACTGAACATCATACCACAAACAGAAAGCTTGGTAAGCTATATGGACAACTCTCTTCAGCTTTCCTTACTTGAGGATTTCAAAAGTTTCACTGTGCCTTCTAAGGCAAATTCTTAACATCCTTTCAACCCTAAGCCCACCAAGATTAGGAAAATGACCAGGTGAACAAAAATACAATGTTTAACCAGGTGAAGTTGTAAACTTAGTCAGAGATCATACTGTAAACAGACAAGACCTAGAAAACAGATGCTATTGCTCCAGAGGGACTCCAGTCCTGCTGGGCTGGTTCTTCAAAAAATCAAGCAGAGGTTTTACCTGATGCAAACAATGCACATGAAGCACTACATTACAGAAGTAGTTATATTAACTACTCCAGTTAAAATAAAGACATTTGAAAGCACAAAACTTTATCTGTGTCAGAAATAAAGAGCAACTATCACATGCAAGTTGGAAACAACTATTCTGAGTTCCACTGCACACTTACTAATTCTGTCACCCAAGAGAAAAGGAAATTAGAGCCTCTACAATGGAGGAAAGTGTCATTGAGGAGTGTCTTAATGATGTGGCTTGCTGGTGGAAAAACACAGCTAATTTATTGAGACTGTGTACACATGGGCAGGGAAGGAGGAAAGGGAGATAATGTGTCATAATACAAATATTTTTAACCCCCAGTCTTTACTATCCAGTGGAATTACACCTGTTAACTCTGAGGCTCATCTCCCACGGGTGCTCAGAGGACAGACTGGCTAAATGGATTATTTCAACAGATTGCCAGGCTGAAAGACACCTTGATTGATAGCAAAAGATGGGATTTCTTCAGCTCCCACTGAATCCAAATACCATCTCGTTGTACAAAATATTCTATGGAACTTTATTATTAATAGTCAGAAAACATCTCCCTGTATGTTTTACCCACACTCCAAATAAAGATGACAATCACTATTGACACAGTGCATCCCAGACAACTTCCAGTCCCAGCTGATAAAAAAGACTTTGCAAAAAGCAAGACATTCTTCCACAGCCCAAGGGCCCCAGAGCAAGTTCCTTCTGACAACTTCACTCTTTACACACATGTAGCCCTTTTTTTTAAAAAAAAAAAAAAGTTTGCTTTTCTTTTAAATAGGCAGAATAATCTGCTTTCTCCTCACTCTTGCTAGGCCTTCAGAATGTCTACTTCTTTGTGTCTTTCTCAAAACTCCAGCTCCTTGCTATGTCCATCAGCAATCATTTTGTTAAGGTCTTTACAACAGCACAGTGAACAAGCACCTTCCAGGATGGGACTGCACAGAAACTGAAGTAAGGCTTCAGTTAAGTTAAATTAAGTTAAATTGCAAAAGCTGACTAGAGAAGTTGATCCAGATACACACAGAAAATGTGGTTTCAGTGTCAGAGCGAATGGAGTGATCATTAGAAGAGCAAGAACATCCAGTAATTGTCAATGGCACTTAAAACCACTTAAATTGAGCTCAACTACATGCACTTTGCAGTTCAGATGCAGCTAAAGAAGGGAAGGTCTTGAAGTTACAGCTCACTTTTCCACACCTTGAGCTTGCTCTGATCATACCCTTGCACATAAATGTAAAGCTTAGCTCCATGAGTGATGCCCTGGTTTGATTAAGACACAACGTAATTTTGAGGGAAGATGGGGATGTAGGCAGTTGATAAGACATTCATGACTTCCCTCCACTAAGGATTATTTTTGGAAAAAAAAACAGTAGCAAGTTTGTTAATCAGTAAGGAAGCAGTTGTTACAATCCAGACTTCTGCACTGTATCAGAGTTAAGGACCCCACTGCTAATGAAGGATATCATAACTCAGCATTGTTATTTCAGCTTTTTTACAGAATATAGTGCAATGCCAGCATCAGCTGCATTCATGTTTTCAAGGTTGTAAGTATAACATAATTAAAGATAAATGATTGTTTCTTTTAAGGAATGGTTAAAGATCTGAAAGAAGTAAAGGACTAAAGGATCAAGGTGTCTTGGTTAGCATCTAAATCACTGAAATGAAATGTCACCTCTTTTTTTTTTTTTTTAAATCCTGAAAAGATTCCCTGCAGACAACTGAAGTAAACTACAGGATTGGTCTTCACTTAAAAATTCCACCAACTTTCAAGCAGAAATATTCTTGGCTAAATGAGTAGCAGCATTTCTGCATTAATAGTTTATACACTTTTGCATTACTAGTTTATATACTTCTGCCCATCCAGTTTATTTTTCTTCCCAAGCAGGAATACATTATACTAGAACAAGGATTTATATTCAGTGATGCAACTAGTCTAAAAGCCTTCATCACATCTACAAGGAAAGAAGCACCATCCCTCAGCATACACATGTTCTGAGTAATGCACAAAAAGATGTGGGAATACAAAGATTTCCCCAAGGAAAAAAAAAAATTGAGTCCCTATTTCTTATGACTGTATCCATGCCACACTTCAAACCCCCCCCTCCACATAAGTGGCTGCACGTGTCTGACACACTTTCTGCAACTGCTTTCTTGAGAATCAGAGGGACTTAGAACTCTCACTTCTCCCATAAAGCAAAAAGCCAAACCCTGCGGTAATCAAAGTGAAAGAGGATTACATGGCAATTCTGTAAATCCTTATTATATCTGCCACCTTACTTACTTACCTTACAGATACTTAGAGTTGAACTGTGTCTAAGTTACAGTGCAAGTAGCTTTGGGTAAACACAGCAGCTCTCATGAAGCCCCTGGAACAACTGCAGCACACTATACCAGCAATTGTAATGCAACTTGTGTAATACCCCTCTCTTTCCTTAATTTTAATTTGTTCATTACATTTCGGATTTGTTTTGCACTTCCTATTCAAATAAAGTACTAATAGTACACTTCATCAAGGAATGGGAGTAAAGTATTCAATTTATGATCAATTCTGGCTAGTTCAAAGAACAGCTTAATATACTCAAGCAAACGTAAGTATTAAAAGAAGAGTCACTGACAAAGTATTTCATTACTGTCATTGTAACTACAAAGTGATGCCTCATGCCATCAAAAGAGGTAAAATATGTAGAGAGTGCAGATAAGAAATGCCAAGAAACAGAGTTAAACAAGGCTTTGTATGGGATCACATCTGTATCCTATCTGAAAAGAGACACTATTTCTTCTGAATTATTTCTAAATATTTGGGATGAAACTGCCTTACTTAAGCCACATGTCCCAGAATCTGCTTTCCCTCAAAACATTTGTGCAGATGGGCTGATTAGAAAGCATCTTTCTGAACTGGGATATTGTAATGAGAGAAGTCATAGATGATACTGTTGTCAACAGTGAAGAGATGTTAGTAACACCACTCATTTCAGCAGCACCACATCAGGAATGCCTTTGCCTTAAAACAATCATTCAAGCAACCTCATGTAACTATCTTCACTGTTTTTCCATCTTCCCTTCAGTTAGTAATGAGTTTCTAAGACGGACAGAAAAGCCACCTTTGTTAATTATCCATACTGCTGTGCAAGGCACACTGCTCAACTTTTGGCAAAGCCTTTTCAGCTGCGCAAACAAGAACTCCCCTTTTAAACTCTAACATGTTTTTAAAAGCCTTTCAATAGAGATATAGTAGGAACACACTTCCATTCTCAGATTCCTGCAGGTTCAATTTGGACTTGGGTAACACCGTTGCTCAGATTCACTGGCAAAGGTAAACGTCCTTCACAAGAGACCAAGACACTCCTTAAATATGCTTGTAGGCTCTCATGCATCTAATCAAGGTGTGAGATTTTGTCTTATGTTGCTAAACAAACACTAGAAGACCACTCTTTAATAATACCTCAGTATCATTTCTTCAAAAGATTGTGAGCACCTTTCCAGTAATCAACAGGTGTCAAGCAATTGCTTTTAGCCCAAGACAAAGTTTTTTAACAGTTATCAGCTCCCTTTATTTCTCCCCCTCTCAAAGATCTACTGGAAATGCAAGACTAATCCAACCTCAAACTCACATCACTAGTTTATCTTCACATTCCTCAAGTAAGTTTGGTCTTTGTGTAATTCCATATAATTTGGAAAAATATTTCTCTACATTAGCTGTCATCAGTCCATTATAAAGTTACTGCTCCAGAACATTCCTAAAAATCTTCCAAGTTCCTATTAAGTTGGTAGTGAATAAGCCAGGCATACCTTAGTACAGTAACAGCTCAACAGGTTAATGAGTAACAGCAGCAGGTAGCAGAGCTAAAATACAAATCAGGGAAGATGAAGGAAGCACCCATAAGGCTTACACTTAATCTAGTTTTACACTGATAACACACAAAACATTTTTCTGACTACAAGCAAGCTGGAGGTTTGTGCCAGAATGCCAGTAAACTCATTCCATAGGTACCAGTTCACTCAAGCCCACATGAAAATTGACTTAGGTGGAAAGTCTCACCCATACAGACAGAAGTGTTGGGTATAGCTTGCCTTAAAGAAGTTCTGCAAGCTAAACTATGTTTGTAATCAGAATTCAGAGACCAGATACACTGGCATATCAATAAGGCTACATGGTGGAAGTAGTTTACTGTAGAAATTTATATAAGAAAAACAATAAAATGAGGGAAAGTATGTATGAAACTCAAAAAGATTAGTACCATGCAGAGAAGAAAAGGCACAAAAGCCTACCAGGTAAATAACAGCATCTGCTGGGAATCTTACTGGGAAGGGAAAGCACAGAGTTTAAGCTCAGGATATTGGCATGAGAGATGAAAGGACTTAACACAGCAAAGATAAAAATATTTTTCACACGTGGGGTACTCTTACCTTTAAGAATGTAGAAATACTTTTTATACCAACAGGCCAATGCGAAAATATAGGCCAGCATGAAAATATAGGTCAACTGAGGGAGGACATGGAAAGGGACAGGCAAACAAGGAATAAAATGGAACAATCAGTCCAGGGCAGAGTCAGTGACATAGACTTCTAGGAGTTCTCATTCTGCTGACAGATGCTGCAGCTAATCCACTAAAGAAGCCCATGATTACCTAAATCTACATCACACACACCAGACATTACTTACCTTTGGGTCCATCCTCCAAAGGCTGATGATAAACCAGACAAAAGACTAATACCGGTCGTGGAACCTGCCTTCAGTCTTGCTCTTGCACATCCCAGTGACACTTATGTAACTTGGCACCAATAAAGGAACACAAAAAGCAATCAACCACCCAAGCAGGAACCAGTTGTATAAGTCCAAATCTATTAATGGACTGAAAGACAACAAGCTTCACATCCAAATCCCTTACAGACTCTTGTGCAAAGAAAATAGACCAGTCAGAGGATGATTCTCCTTGGTAAAGTTCAAGAGTTAAAGATAACATGAGAAGAAAAAAATTCTGGACTGCAAACCTGCTATCTTTTTTCTTTAGTTATTCTGAATTAGTTCTAGGATTTGCAGTGATCCTTCTGTTTACTCCTCCCATGAGACATGCAAGTTAATCCATTAAAAACAACACACACATTACAGAACAGCTGACCCATACTACTCAAAATTGTGGAAACACAGAGCACTTGTCATGATTGCCATTCATTCCAGAACATGACCAGCACTGGAAGAAAAAGTAACTACTACTTCCTTAATTCCTTATCTTCAGTGAGTATATAATTTTTGTAGCCACTCAGCCAGCAGAACAGGCTCCAAGCAATGTCTTAAAGGATTAACTAGCTAAATCAGTAAAAAAAAGGAGGAAACAGAAACCTACAAAGTTTTTGCTGATCATCCTCACAGCTTTGCTACCACGTACAGAGTTCTCATCTGACAAGACTGAGAAGCTGAACTTTCTTCGGTCACACCATAAAGCTTCTTAGTATTTCAGTCAGTCCCCTTGCTGCCAGAAGACATCTTCATTCTCACAGTTCATGACCAGAAGTTCTTGATTACTACAAAATACTGGTCAGCAGAGGTGGGAGGACACTGAAGTTCCCCTCTTCCCTCCTCCAGCTATTAACTTTCCACAGTGGCAGTAACCCAGCATTTGCCAGCCTAGATGAATGCATGACCATTAAGCTTTTGATGCTAACCAGGAGTAAAGCAGATTTCTGTCCGATTCAAACTGTACTTCAGTCCTAGGCCTGACTGTGAATATACACATAATAGTCTCATCTTCCACCCCTACCCTCAGAGGAATATGTACAAAGATGAAGCAAAGGGGTTGCAGAGCACATCATTTGCTTATACAGTCTCTGACAGATAATCTAGGACTCCGCTGCTACTTTGGACTCTTTTATCACAAAACTTAAGAGAGCTCCAGTTTGGTATCTCACAGAACTTACTACCAAAAATGTAGAGACTCATGCAAATACCTCACGGAGAGACACCACCCCTGCACTCCAAAAGTCAAGGCAAATCAAAGTACCATAACCCATCATCACCTACCAGCTGATTAGATGAGATCTTCCGCAGACAGAGGTATCACTGACCACCTGCCACTTTATCAGTGACAATCAAGCCACGCACAACCTAGAAATCCCCAACCTAGGCCATTCATTCTAGGTTGCGTACAATTCCCACCAGAGCCTGACAAAAGTCACCTTCTTCCAGTCTAGCTCATGGAAACCTCGGCTTCACTTCACTCCAGCCAGCCTTTCCTTCGCCTGACAAGCTCCCAACTCCTAATGGGCTCAGCGAGCGACACCAGGCAGACCTGCTCGGGCAGGGCGGCACAGAGAGCATCATCCCCTGCCCCAAATTCACCCCGCAGAGCTCCGGGCAGGAGCACAGCACACCGATGCGGGACACATCCAGGGCACCAGGCAGCGCTCCCGAGGGACACCCCCCGCCTCCCACGGGGAGATCCGCCCTGCATCCCGGGGAGAACAGCCTCCCGCAGCATCCCTGCCGGGCCCCGGGGGCTGGGGAAGGGGAGGGGGCCGGGGCCGGGCCCTCACCTGCAGGAGCACGGCCAGCAGCACGCACAGGTACACCTGGTACGGCCCCATCTGCCCCACCAGCGGGAACGCCTCCTCCACCTCCATCCCGCACCGCCACCGCCACCGCCGGGCAGCGCATCCCCGGGCGGGGAGGGGAGGGGAGGGGAGGGGAGGGGAGGGGAGGGGAGGGAGGGAGGGAGGGGGGAAGGGGGGAAGGGGGGAAGGAGGGAAGGAGGGAGGGAAGGCATCTTACTTGTCCATTTGCTTCCTAGACAGGCTGATCTTCCCTGACTAGAACATTCTGCCAGCCAAAGCATGTTCAAAACATAGCCAATGGCCTTCATTCCTTGAGCCTTGATTTGCTTATTTGAGCTGCACCAATGCAGAAGAAATTTGTACAGTACATGCAAATAAAGAAGCATTTCTATAATCATTATTATTTCTATTCGTTTTGGTAGTAAACATCATTACTATCATTATTAACACTATTAGCAGCAATATAATTGCTATTAGACAAACTGCTATTTATTTCTATCTCTATAGTTTTTAAGAGCTACAGCCTGGGATTAAGACTACACTGTACTAGCTTTATCCAGTCAAGCAATGTCCACAGTGATAACCTACTTACTTTATGACCCTATTAATACCTGTGCCCAGCTCTGCTGGAGAGGGATGTCAGGGCATGTTTGGCTTCCACACCTGGTTCCCAGCAGAAACACTTTTGGTTTTGACTTAAAAGTTAAAGGAACTGTAAAATATTGGTGAATGGATAAAAAATGATTTTCACATGAAAATCTCACTGTAAATACTTCACAGTGATGAACAGACCAGTATTTTAAAATGTCTCCTCTAACAGCCGCCTTTAATAAATTACAAAATGGCTAAACTACCCAAAGCTGCTACTACCAACCTGCACACTTGCAGCAGGAAGTGTTGTATTGCCAGACAAATGCTTCTGTGCTTGCATTTATGCTAGAGACCATGGCACCTTTTAAGAATTAAATCACCCATGTCTATACCAGTCCCTTCTCCATCTTCCCTGAAAAGAAGACTCATCAGGGTACCGAGCACAGAGTCAGGCTCTGCCAAACTAGGAACTGTTTGAGGTTACCCAGCACCAAAGTTAAGCAGCGTGAGTCGTATTATATGAGAAAGCTTTGAAGATGAAGCCTCTTCCAAGAGGTCCTCCATCTTTTGCCATCAGCTGTAGTCTCAGCCCAAACATAAGTCTTTTTCTGGGGTCTAAGGTTTCACTGTGAAACAAGGACTATTGTTCATATACGTCTTGGAGGACTGTATTTTCACAGCTGGTGATTGCTCAGCAGATACTAATGAAATTAAGAAGCTACCTTTTGATTTCTTTGTGATTACAGTGACTTTTTTCTGTTGCAAATGCCATGCCCTTGGGATCAACAAATTAAAATGTGAGCTTGTTTCCTGAATTTGCCTTAACCATTCTGCTCAATTTTATAGCAAAGAACATAACCAAATATAGCAGCTGGCACACGACAGGTTGTGTAATAGACCTATAGTTAGTAATACACTAAATGGTAAGCAACTTCAAAGTACCTCACATCTACTTCAGACTTAGGCATGCATGTGGACAGTCTGTGAAGAAAAGCTTACAAGCTCCCATAAATTGTGAATCTGTCATTGAAATATAGCCTGATAGGGTTTTCAGGTTGGACGGGACCTCTGGAAGTCTCCAGTCCAACCAGCTGCTCAAAGGATAGTTGGGTGTGGAGTTGGACCAAACTGCTGAGTCAGGTTTCGAATACCTAAAATATTTTTCCCATATTATATATTGTTACGCAATTATGCTGCTACTATAAGGCTGCATATTGGCACCATGTGGAAAAGATCTATAGCCAAAGAAACTGAGAGTGTCAATCAATGGAGGTAAAACATTATTCTTCTTATCCTGAATCCTGCCACAAGGTGGGACAGTAAATATAATAGGCACAGCCAGAAACACACTCAGCATATTCTTGTTATTCAGAGCAGGAAAATTAAAGTAACTACAGAATTTATAACTGTCATGAATGAGTGGTTTAGGTCACTTAAAGGAATCACTGTCAAATATATTAGCAAAAGCATATTTAATACAAATTTGAGGAAATGTGACTCAACAAAGTTCTATGGCAAGGTTCACTCTGTGACTACATGAGTGAAAAATACAAAGGAAAAACAGATAACAATCAATTTAGAATGATTTACACAGAGACTATAGGTGCAAAGGGGTAAGGATGCAAAAGGCTAAGGGAGAACCTCCCCTTGAGATATAAAGTTCAGAATAGATCCCCTTGCTCTCTAAACTCCTGTTGGAGATTAGGTGTGGGAAGGTCCAATCTCAGTGTCAGACTTGGACAGATGTGTATATCTAAAGGATTTAGCAGCACTTAATCATTGACTAATTCAACATTTACAAAATGATTCAATAGGATTTCCTACAGTTACAACAGTGACAATTATAGTTCAAGATAGCAACACACATAGTATACTTTCTACAGGGTGTTTAAATTGATTCACACACAAAGACACACAGGCATAAAGATGCATATATGTAAATGTACAAAGGTATGCATGTTGAAAGTTCCCCTCAGCTTCAGGGAAGTACTCATTTTGAATGCTTTAAAATTTCTCAGTGTGAAAGAGCTGAGCCTCTGGGAGTGGGGATATCAGCCCAGGCCCAATGTCAGCTTTTGGTGAGTTCTGAGTATTGCAAAATTGAGAGATTGCAAGCTCCAAGAAGTGTCCCACTCAGCGAGAGAAATGCTGCCACAGCCTACTGTGGTTCAGGAGAAGTTAAAGGGCCTCACTTAGTACCAGTGTTTGTAGGGTCACAAGATGACTGGCTTTAGTTACCTGCATCCTGGCCACAATCCAAAATGGTAATTACTGTAGATTTAAAAAAAGTCCAGTAACAATGGCGCTCCACCTGGGCTACGATTCAGGTAAGTAATGCTCCAGGGCTGTCAGGGGCTGACTGGTCCTGTCCCCCTCCCTAGTCAGGTAGCCAAAATTCCTGGTACAGACAATGCCATCCACCCTGAGCCATACAAGATTTTTTTGTAAGATTAAGGAGCACTTCAGGAACTATCACTGCATGACCCCATGACCTTCCTGAGCCTTGCTTGCCTCCAATATATCATCATCCTGACACTTTACTACTTCATGTCTTAAGCCATAATAAATGTTTATTGTGTTCATAACCTTAAATGAAAGGACACAGAATTGATTACTACTGATACACTTTTTGGGGGGCGAAGACAGATTTCATTATAAAATAAAAACACAGCCATAACATCAAGAAAATTCTGAAAGAAAGCAGAGAGTGAAACACACACATTTTTCTACCTTGGAATCCTGTCCTGTCTTCATTTGCAAGTCACATAAGTTAGCAGGTGTATACTTGGCTTCACTTTACAGGATGTGCACTAGCAACAAAACAGTTTTCTTTATTAAATGGTGAGAATTTATGTTTCTGTACAAAATGCTTCAATAACATAAACCATCAGCTCAAAGAGTATGTGACCAGGATACAAAACACCCCTCTCTTTCATATCTACAATAACTTTAAGTGTCTCTCCTGCAGCTCTTAATAAAGTAGAAAAGGCCGATATGGCTTTCAACTACTTTCTTTAGCATTTCTCAGTGGATATTTATTTATGGGAGGCAACTATCAAATTCAAAACACGCTAGACATTTCCACACAGGAGAGAAACAGCCAGTTTATACAGAACAAAAGCCTTTCTTTCTCTTGTCTCTGTTCAGACCATTAGTCAAGTAGTCAGCCTGATATGCATTTTATAAACAACTGGGCAGCAGTGAGTGTTAGTTATCAACTGGTAATAAGGTACAGACATGAAATCACCTACTTAAGAAAGTCTGTCTTTGAGAACACATTTAATTTCATTCCTTTCAGTGTCCTGATGGACATTTTCAGCTATCAGTGCTTTAGTTTTATGATGACTTTCATCCCAAAAGATCCTCAAAGGCACATCCAGCTGCATAAATATCTTCATCTTGATATGAGGTTCTGCAAGTATTAATGTACAAATTACATGACTGCTCAAGGCAGAAAGTGGTATCCTGTAATAATTACTACCAGAATTTGACGAGGCTGTTAAATTTTTCTTTAAAAGTTTAGATATTCTCTTTCCAGTGTCTTCAAATCAAGCTTTCGATTGTTACCTTACAAGCAGAGAAACATATCAAACTCCTTCTTCTGACTTTAAGTGGTTTGAAGTAGGCCCTAGAAGGGCGGTAAACATGGATGTGTCTTTTTGCTAAGGTATATTTTTTTAATCCTGTTAAACAGCTGACCAAACAAAAGTGTTCAGTATTTATGAAATCATACAGGCTTCTCTTATATGAGAGCACAGGTTTTGTCTGGATCTCAGTTCAGGGACCTCAATGATTCTCCAACCAGGTGGATCAGACAGCTCAGAGTGCCCAAAGGATAGCTAATAGACACCTCCAGACCCTGTGAGATATGTTAGCTGCATGTCTCCTATCATATTATTTATCTAGTTGGTACCTATGTGCTCAGGTTTATATTATTGCTTGTGATGTTGCATCTTCTTCTAGTAACTCTGTAACCAAGCATTTTCCCCATACAATATCTTCTGTTTTCATGTACATATGTATTTTAAGTGTTTGTTAAAATCATATAGATAAAATTGTGCTGTTTCTAAAAATGACAGGTAGCCCTGCTGTACATCTTTAGTTGACTAAAGACACTTAAACAGCTGGATACCAGCACACTGAGATACCAAAACCAGTCAGAAAGGATTTAGTGGTGTTCCTAAAACTTATTCCATGTTGCATTTTAGACTTACATTTTTATAACATTTTCCATTGTATTTAAATGATCTAATAAATACTCATTGTATGTAAATTATGATAGCCATCATTTGCATTAGAGTTCTACATTTCTAACATGGATATGTATCATTTTGCTGATTTTTCAAACTGAAACCATTTGTTTCAGTTTATTCTTGATAATTATGTAGAACTTTTAGGTTTGTGGGGAAGATAGCACATAGATCATCAATACTACTGCTGTACTCAAAAAGTCAAGTTTTTCTGGTTAGCAGCATGCAGGCAAGCAGCAGCTCCACAGATTTAGAGCTTAGTTTTAAAGCAAAACATTATTTATATTTGTCAGATGATCAGATTTAATTTGGAAATACAGAAATGCAATAAATACAGAACTCCAAGACATTTTATGATATTTTTTTCAGAAAAGTATGTTGAAAGAGAATATTTTCCAAACATCCAGTGTGTCATAATATTTCTCCTTTTGATGATGTAAAGAAACAGCAAATATTTTAGTGTTTAGAAAAGTATTAGATGTGAGCATCCCTAGCAACATTTTATTCATTCAATTTAAGCAGACTTCCTACACTCAAAATGTCATGCATAGGTTCTAAGTTGCAATTCCCAAAACAACAAGAAAACAGAGCCAGAAATAAAAAATGTTACACTGTGAACCCATGGGTCATTTGTTTTCACTCAAAGGACTCAAAATTCTAAGTTTTCTATTCTGTTATGTAGTATGAGAGAAAGGAGTAAGTCTGCAACAGGGATAAGTCTTTGCAATAGGTCTCTGAAACATGGATGATTGTGTTAGGAATGTAATTATTCTCTTAAAGGTTATAGTAATTACATCTCTAATATCATTTGAACATAGATTAATTCACTCTGCTAAGATCCATGAGAAGAGAGAGATCCCTGGAGTTTGTTAGGAACTCTCTGAAGAATTTTAACTGCAAAAAGGTTATTTAGAAATGTTTCTTCCTACAGAATAAATAAAATAATGAAAAGTTACTAGAAACTTCCATGCTCATTTAGAAGGATAAGAAGTGTTTGCCACAAAAGATTCACTTTTGTGTGTATAAATGTAAAAACAGATACAAGTTTTTCTTAGCAGGTTGCATTGGATGCATGGGAAGCCAAAAATACCAATCTCAAATAGCTTAATAAACAAGATGGACATACTGAAAAAAAAAAGAAAGAACATTTTCATGAGCAGTACAACTCAAAAGCACATGCTTCAGATATTAAAATGATAATCCATACTAGGCAGTCCCATCTTTAAAATGACTGTAATCCATAATTAGCAGTTGTATCAATATTTCAGTAAATCAGAACGAATGTTTCATCACCATAGATACACTTATCTCCAGAATGAAGTCTATAGCGTTTGACCACGAAAAATAAAAATAATTTTAAAAAAAGTTAAAAATACAGTATTTTTTCCAGTGACACAATTAACTGTGTACTTTTTAAGCATTTTCACAGAGCCAGAAAACGTTGTAATAAGAAAAAACTAGTCAGCAAGTCTTTCATTTCTTAAATTAAATGAATCGTTTACTCTCTTAAATTAATCTGGGAAATCCCCTGAAAGAGAAACTAGACATTTTGACAGCACATTTTTTAAAGACCTGAGCTATTTCATTTGAAGTCCAGTGTGTTGCAAATAATCAGTGTAAAGGGTACAGTTTGCACACCAAAAGGATTTCCAAACCCTTGTGCAGAATATTATCTTGTCACGGGTGAAGTGAGAGAAATTTTGTCGGTTGATTTATTTAGTCAGCTTCTTTTCCTTTGTATTCTTTTTCCGGTGTCCTGGTAGAACAATGATCACACCAAGTTATTATTGTTCTGGACAAGGTGAGAATGGCAGGTAGGTCTTTTCTATTACATAAGAAAAAAAATGGTTTCCCTCTCCAGTGGCCAATACCTTCCTTCCCTCTTTTAAAAAAAGGAGTTGACCAGGATACAATCTGTGTATGCAGAAGATTGTATAAAAGAGAAATCACTATTTCTAAAGTGTTTCAAGTAGTTCCACAGATATCCAAGAAATAAAAAAGATGTTCAATCTGTTGATAACCCCATTCTAATTGGATATCTAATTTGCAACACTAGAGTTGCACAAAACATGTATGAATAAAACAGCAATTAACCTTTAGTTCTCAGCAATTTTTTCTTCTACCCAACATGGGTCAGTTACCATAGAGATTATACCTATATGATCTGCAGATGTGACTCAAAACCAGCTGGAGTCTTCATCTCAGCCACATCTCAGTATGACACCAGGATAATTAAAAATCTGCTAGAAAAAGAAATGAAAGTTCATCTGAAACACTAAGGAGGAAAAAAAAAGAAAGAAAGGAAAGAAAAAACAAAACAAAACAAAAACAACAGTTAAAAGGAAAATTGCTGAGGGGTGGGAAGGACTTTGAATCACTGGCAAAAAAAAAAAAAAGTGTCCTTTCATCACAACAAGATGTCCTCGCCAGACCCCCAGAGTCTCCTCTGAAAGTCAATGTGCTGTGAACTTTCGGTGTCTCATGTGTTTCCGAGCTCAGCACAGAACAGAGCCTGGAATCAAAACTGCTCAATTCTCTACAGCAGAACCCCACACCAAGGCCATACACTATTCCATGCAGCAATTGATTCCAGCTGCCTCTGCACAGAGCTCTCTGTCCAAGGAGTACACTGAAACCTTAAATTAACTGTTCTAGTCAATGGCCTATTAAGAATATATTAAAATTGTCAGGAATGGTCATCCTGTCCTGATGAGATTTTCTCAAGGGTTTTCCTGCAGTTTCCATAAAAGCCTGAAAAAGAGCAAAACCATTGCGGGAATGTGCTGTGAGCAATCAGAGAGAAAGGAACCTTGGGGGTTTCTGTTATCCTCCTAATTTTAGGTAGGATTGCATTTTGGTTACCTTTTCCAAAATTATCTATGTAAGCATTCATATGATACACTTGCTAGAGAATTTGTATAACGCCTTCAAATGGAATAGTTTTATGCACAGTTCCTTTTAGGCATCATCTGAGAGGCTTTGATAAAAGTTCTTTCTGCAATGCATTCAAAAGGAAATTTGGCTGCACAGTGTTTATGACACCTTTGTGACCTGGATATTTCACTGAGATAAGAAATGTGGGTTTCCAAACGAGTGAAGAGTGCACAGAGTGCCTGGAAAACACACATGGTCTTTTCCTCTGAAAAAGAAAGAAAATGAAAAGTAGTGTCTGTGTCCCACAGATTGGACTGTGTAGTGCACTACCACATTTTTACTGGAATCATCATCATAAACTTCATGTAGCATCACTCATGTTAATGTATCACAAAAAGCTTTAAAGACTGAAGAACATCTAGATTATTAAACAAATTGTGCTAACAGTAACAGAAGAAAGTCAATCAAATATGTATAGAGCCATACAGAAAAGCTGTATAAGTCCATAATGGTACTCTGTATGTACACAGTGTCTTTTAGCTGGCAAGACTAATTTTGAATGCTCTGGGAAACTGACGTAGGGACACCTTACTCCTTTCATCTTAAAATAACTCAGTCAGAAATACAATCCACATTACCTGTTGCAGCCAGCGCTTCTAACCAATGGACTGCATTACCTTTAAGTTAAAGCAGAAGAGAGGGGAGAAAAGCAGACCTGGAGAGATAAAAGCATAGAAAAAGCAGGGGATTTTTACCTGAAATATGAGCAAAGTTATTGATTTGAGAAGCATAAATCAGAATCTTGGAGAAAAAGACTGATGAATCTTGCTTTCTTGGGGAGATGATGAGAAAAGAGTGCACCAGAATCTCAGAACCCCAGAAATATTAACAGGTGTCTGGAGGGGCAGGAGTTAGTGGGGTACCCTTGCAACAATCTGGAACTCGGGTGATTTGCTTTGAACAAGCAGTTACAGCCACTCAGAAAGCAGTATGGAAAGGCCTGGTTATATGGAGCTTAATGCATCCTTCCTGGGGTTTATTACAAATTATTACAAATTACTGTTTGTACAGTACTTGGGTAATGTAAATCACTGTTTCTTTATAAGTCCTATGCATTATTAATGGTATCATCCTTATGAAACCAAACATCTTTATTTTACTGGGTAAAGCATGTAGAAGTTAATAACCAAAACAGAGCAGCAATTCTGTAACAGAGGAATGCCATTCTTCCCTTTGAAATGAGGCCAGGTAGCAATCCCAGATGGAGCCGCAGTACATGACATGGGAGGTTGAATATCGCTTATGCTACCATCCTATGCCTGTGTGCAAGAGAGACAGAAAGTGCCATTACCTCCACTTGTGCATGAAATCCTATTCAAAATGTTTCAGTGATATGGATAGGAAGGGCAAACCTGCCACCTGGGATTGCTTAATGAACATTGCAATTAGCAGCACCAATTAACTAATTGTTGACCTGACAGGAGATAGTGCAGAAGCAGCCAGCCCGCCTGTCTGTGTTGTCCTGAACACTGTTTTAAAGCCAGGAATCTTGCAGCATATTAGGACTTTTCCTCATTGTTGGAAACTGATGGCTACAAACTTTTTCTAATACAGCTATTTTAAAGACTACCACCACTGCCTTGAAAAATTTCCAACAGAGAGCAGCCAGTGTTGACAACACTTCTGATTCAGGGGTTTTTCTTCTGATATCCTAGGGGGAAAAATAATAAAAAAAAAATATATTTAAAAAAAAAAAAAAAAAAACACAAACAAAAGCACAACAGCTTGAAGAAAATTGAGAACCTAAAGGTCAGTTTTTCAGATGAGGAGGAAATTTTAGAGAGACCAGGCCAGGAAGAAATACAACATCCTAAAAGTATTTATGGCTTTTAAGAGCAACAGAAGGAAAGATAGTTCCAGACCATGAAACTATCTGGTATGAAATTAGAATCCTGTTCACAACAGGGAATGTTGATCCACAGGTCGTCATGGAAAATCCTGCAGTGTCTGACCCTGCCACTGACAGAATAACTGCAGGACGACACTGAGACCCCACTGCTGCCCCACCACTGAGCCCAGCCTGCTCCTGGGGACCTGCTTCTAGGCTCTCTGATCTTTGATCAGACAAAAATGCTTCTTAGACAAAAGTCCACATTTTATAAATGCATTGTAAATACAAATGCTTGACAGCATTCTTGTAACAGATGGGTTTACTTTAACTACAGCAAAGCACAAGAAAATTTCACATTAGCAACTGCCATAATATGTAGTAATCTGGACTTTTGCCATGAAGGAATTAAAGGAAACAGCACTTTATGAGAAAATCGTTGGGTCTTTCGCCTTACTTCCTTTAGATTTTTAGCAAAATTCCAATCTATTTCTGAATTAATAAATCATAAAATGCTGGTTGAAATAAAGAGACAGTAATATTAGCTAGAATTAAATACTTTCTCATTTCTCTCAAGTCCCTAAGCATTTTTTCCTTACATTTTACTCAGGCACACACTAGTCAATCAAGGAGCAGAACTGTGCTCCTCCACAACTTGGCTTTTTAGCCCACAGCCACCCCCCACTGTTCTACTAATCTCTTCACAGCAGCCTCCCTTGCTCCAGGCACCACATCCCTCCCAGAATGATGCCAGCTTTAGCAGTCAGGCTGAAAGTGTTGTGCTTCATTATAAGCCAATAGACCTCTAGCATTTCTGTGAGGTATTCCAGTGGTTTTGGAATCCCCGTATTCATGTCACACAAAAAAATGCAACTTCTCTCTAAAACCACTTACAAGCAGGAAGCTGTATAACAGTGAGAAAAAAAAATTCAAAATTCAGTCCATATAATGTTAATTAAAGTCTCTCACCCAGCTTAGATTATTTCTGACTTGCTAACATTATGCAATGGAATGGTCTAACACTAAGTCTAAATTTGGCAGATTCAGAGGTACAAAGGACTAAAATCACCATCCCAGAATGTTCAATACATTTTAATATTCTGAATCTAGTTCTAATTACATGGCAGGGATATTTGCAGTCTGCAGAACTCAGTGTAGCATAAAAAAATCTGTGCTGGCTTTGAAAAACTACCTTAGGTACCCAAAATAGCTTAGCTATGGCAACAGAGGACTCCATTTAGGTTAATTTACACTCTACCCAAGCAATCTTTGCTGCATTAGGGTCACTCTTTCTGATGCAACACTTACAGAGGAAACTTTGACATTTGCAGTCCCAGGAAATAGATCCAGGGAGAGCTAGAACAAAATACACATTGAAGAGTCCAGACTAGGCAGGATTTTGTGTCTAAACCAATGGACTCACAGACTGCTAGTGGGGAATCACTCGCTCTTATCCTCTACAGCTATTATCCTCTATAGCCCAGCTCCCACAGTGGCAGTTGTGTGGAGCTCTTTGGCTTTGCAAAGACAATAAAGGGACATGGTGTATGCCACAGACCGTTTTGATCAGCTTACTTTCTGATTCCTGATCCACCTGCATCTATTTAAAACCATTCCAGGTTCTTTGTACTACACCACAGTCTGACCATGAAGTAGTCTTGTCTGTTTGACTTGGTGTGCTTCTGATTCATTCAGCAGCAGATATTTCTGTTCTTACTGTCAACAAGCCTCACTCTGAACATACATGATGTTTGTATTGAATCATCAAAACAATCTGATACTTCTCAATTGCCTTGGTGGCAGTTTCACTGGAGAGTTCTACTTCTGAAAGGCCATATGGCAGGAGTTGCCTGCCTCCTTCAGCAGGGGCTTTTTAGGCACCCAGGTAGCCTACTTCCTCTGATTGCTTCAAGCTCCGCTGTACCTGAACTGATAAACTGAGAATCTGAGTCTTCAAGAATATCAAAAGAAGTTAGCACCTTCAACTGGCATCAGATTTTCTCAAAGTACTATAAATAGATGCCTTTTGTTTGACTTGCTCTTAGGGGTAATATGACATCAATAAGTTTTACAGAGTTTAGAGTTCTCTTATCTACCCTTCAGTATCACTGTATGTCCCATATTAGAAATTTCTATTAGGGAATGCACATTGTGATGTTATCTGATTTTTACCCAACAATAACAATAAAACAAAAATCCAGACCACCTAACCATGTGCCAAGAGCACATCACTACTTATCTTTTCTATTTTACTGTGTAAGACTGAGATTCTTTCATTGCCTAAAGTACTTTTTACAGCTTATCTAGCTTCAAATGTGCTTTGAAATACAAACCTACAGCTTTGCAATAATGACACTTTCACATCTTCTGATCACTTTGGGGAAATCAAAACTGAAAAGCATATTTGAATGGCAACTTTGGGTCATGTGCCCATGCAGTGGAATTCTTAACTGGGGCTTCAGGATGTTGAAAGGCACAACAAAGACAGAGGAACTGCTCCATTCTGTAAGATGTACTTGGAGGACAAGAAAGTTGGAAATGGCATAACATAGTTATTCAAGGATAAATTGTTATATAAGAATGAGGCATTAGGAAGGAAAAGCAGCAAAGTTTAATACAAAAGGTTAGGAAGGGATATAAATTCTTCAAAGTTTTTCTTTGCATTCTGAGCATCTCAGATCAACAGATCACAAGGTACCACAGACAATGGAGATTTTTATTATTCTTTCATACTTAGAAAAGGCAAACAGGCACATGTCATTTGACCAGGATTGCACAACTAATGACAAAGGCAGAAGAACCTAGCAAAGAACCCATAGAGTGAGGGAGCTAGGGGCAGATTTTCCTGACTCCAGATACGGTGTTGTACTTCACTAGATCTCTCTCCATTTGTTCCAAAAAGTTCTGTTTCCTGAAAACACCAGAAGCTTGCTGTGAAGCAGTAAAAAGTAAATTTGAAATGACTGTGATGTATTTCAGAGGAAAGTTGAATATGAGTGAGCAGTGCCCTGGCAGCCAGGAGGGCTAATCATGTCCTGGGGTGTATCAGGCAAAGCATCACCAGCTGGTAGATGGAGGGGACTGTTCCGCTCTGCTCTGCGCTAGGGCAGCCTCACCTTGAATATTGTGTGCAGTTTTGGGTGCCACAATATACGAAAGATATTAAGTTGTTGGAGAGCATCAGAAGGATGGGATGAAGATGGTGAAGGGCCTTGAGGGGAAGTTGTATGAGGAGCAGCTGAGGTCACTTGTTCTGTTCAGCCTGGAGAAGAGGAGACTGAGGGGAGACCTCATTGCAGTTACAACTTTCTCTTGAGAGGGAGAGGAGGGGCAGGCACTGATCTCTTCTCTGTGGTGACCAGTGACAGGACCTGATGGAATGGCCCAAAGTTGTGTTAGGGGAGGTTTACGTTGGATGTTAGAAAAAGGTTTTTCACCCAGAGGGTGGTTGGGCACTGGAACAGGCTCCCCAGGGAAGTGGTCCCAGCACCAAGCCTGACAGAGTTCAAGAAGCATTTGAACAATGCTCTCAGGCACATGGTGTGACTCTTGGGGATGGTCCTGTGCAGGGCCAAGTTTTGGACTAAATGATCCACGTGGGTCCCTTTCAACTCAGCATGTTCTGTGATTTTGTGAATTAAAGTAAGATTTTTCTGAAACTATTTCTAGATGTTCTATGTGCAAGTTGCCAAATCTAAGATAATAGATGATGAATGCTGGTTAAATAAAACAAGTATGTAAATATTGAACAACTTCAGGTAACCAGCCCTTAAACTTCCACTCATGGCTTGAATGCAAAGCACAAAGAAATTGCATTTTTAAGTGGCAAAATGAATGACACCCTTTGTAACTAACCTCCTCATTAGGTTTTCCTCATTCTTCCTTTGGGCTTCCCAGTTCACTAGTTTACACTAAGTTAAGCTTACAATGCAGCATAGTTTAACAGTCTGTATTTTCACCATCCTCCCTGGGAACTTTCAAGGTCAATCTACTAATCAGTTCATTTTTCTCAGCGATCCACAAGGGTTGATTACCCCAAGGGCATCACTAATTAATATTCAGGTTTGAAATAGAAGACAGTTAAGTTTGATGCTAATTAAGGCTGGAGACTTCCATCCCCAGAAGCCCACAACAAAATCAGTTTCAGTGTTAGAATGCATTTTACACCACTTATTTTTTTCCCTTTTACCATTTCAGAAATTCCTTCTGGAATCAAATGTGCCATACTTCTTCTCTGTCTAGTTTAATGGACCGACACATATTTGTTTAGCTGTAAAATCTCTGCTATTATTTCAAAGGTCATCCAACACTTTACACATCTTCATGCAATCTTGAGGGACACGTGAACACCCAGTAATTTCCACACCTTAAATCATTCACAACACACACAGTCTGCTTCTTCTTGCAGTTCTGCCCTTACCAGGAGATCTTAGTGGACATGAAGGAGTTTGAAGGATTAAAGAACTTGGTTTTGGCCTCACCCAAGCAAAGCTAGTTATGATATCCCTGATACATATACAAAATTCACTGAAAAGCTCTTCTAAACCTATTTAAAGGGACTTTAGCTCATGTCTTACATGAAAAAGACACGAAAATTGGAAGGTTTATGTGTTACTAATGCATATTCCTATTTTTATATATCTTTACCTTGTGGAGTTCCTGCCATTCCTCATTTACCCCCAGATACATAGAATAATTAGTCTCAATACACTTCAAGAATTATCAATAGCCTGCTAACTTGTCATCTCCAGATCTATACACAGGGGACTGCATCACCCTCAGTGTCACTGGCATTTGATGTCCTGCTATTTTCTTTCCTTGATAGGGTCAGGGTCTCTGAGGGACAAAGGATTGGAAGTAATGTGCTGCACCCATTAAAATTAATTGCATGCAAACATTAGAAGCCAGACACCCATTTCAGTCATGAAATATGGATAAGGATTTGCTGAAAGCCATCTATATTAAATTACTTTTATGATAATATTTAACTTTTTGGTATTAAATATTTAGTGCCTTTTTACTTCCCCAATGTGATGCACCTTCAGGCTCCCGTATTTTTGACAGAACTGCAGAAAGTGGCTCGCTATTACCTTTAAAGCTCATCTTTGAGCCAGAGATGCACAAATATGTCAGAGCTATGAGCACCTGCATGATGCAGCACTGGATGAGGTGCTAACCTGTTGCAACCAAATCTGTGGCCAAATGCAAAACATAAAACTTCAGAGACCATCTCCATGTTACAGCCAAGAAGTAGCCAAGACAAAGCTTGGTGCCACAACAGCAGGATCATTTATCTTATCTGGGAGCTCTTACAATAGTAGAGTCAGGATTGCCCCCAGATCTGCACCTTACTAAAAAGTGCCCTTTCCCTCATTGTTTTTCCCTTTGTGTTCCACAGTAATTCAAAGGGGGGGAGGTGGAGCGGGGGGGAGGACCACATCAAAAGCAATTGTGTATCTTGACTCTTTCCAATTTAAGCAAACTTCAAATTGACTTGAACTGTGTGGGTAGTTAACAGGGGAGTTCACTGTGTACCAGTTGCCTCTGTTAATATGACAATCAAAACCAATAGCTCAGATTATGTTTCACTAGCAGCAAAAGAGATGCTTCAGATGCTCATAAGGGAAAGACTAGAGTAGGATCAGCATTTATGATGTTGAAATATTAGCCTCCGAACAGCCTGGAGCGACAATGTGATACACAGAAAAGCACCCAGCTGCTGGTTGTGAACAAAATCTCAAGTGAAAGACCATGTAAATAAACCTTAGCTTATCACTGGCAGTATCAAATATTATAGAAGGCACATTCACTGTGCTATACAAAGCTGCTTAGTCCTGGGTATGAGGAGAAATTAACCACAGAATATCAACTGACCAAGGAAGTTGAAGGTACTTGCCTCTAGCTAAAGTGTATTTGACTAGGTAGCTGAAAAGTTGACCAGAGCAGTTTAATCATGACTGTGACAAATATGTCATGTCATTCATCAGCATCTATGCTTAGTTCATATTTAATTTCACTTAAATGAGAAAATACAGTACAGTGTTGAAATATTGAATTAGTTCCTCCCCCATTCTGAAATGAGCTGTCAAGTTTCCTCCTCTTCTCTCCAAAGATAAGGAAAAGTTGAGTATAGCTCTGATGAGCAGTGCAGTACTTTTTTGGAAGCATCTGTCGTGTTTCTTCATTTGCTCAAGTCCTTCAAGGAGAGTTTAGACTACACATAAAGATCAGTCATTGCCAGCAACAATGAGCAGAGGAGCATCTCTATTTCTTTTTGCCATATTAAACGAAAGCTCATGCATGAAAAACAGATGCTTGAAGAGGAATTCAAGCAAGTTAGGCCAACAGGCAGAGCTGGCAGTTATGGTGCAGGCACCTTAGGCTACTGATATAAAAGCCGATTTGGTCAATGCTGTGCATAGATAGGGTTCTTTTCAATGGCAAAGTCTCACAGCGTTTCAAAGGAAAATCCAGCTAGTGGAGAAAGTTACAGTACATTAGTTCAGCTACAGGGGTTATGGCAAATGCACCTACCAGTCTTCAGCTCTGTGCATGAGCTTCCCAGAGGATGTAAAATTAAGTTCTTAGTGTTGGTCTCTATCCTCAACATGTTTAATGGCTTGAGGCCAAAATAAGCCAGAAGCTATGCACCCAGAAAATGAGAAACACACACATGCTGTGTTTTGAAAAAAATGCTTCAAATGACTTGCCAACTTCCTAATAGAAATCTCCTACAAAGATTTTTTTCACAATAGATGAAGAAGTGGAGAAGCAAGCATAACATCTGTCTGTACTATGTCAGGCAGCTGCCAACTCACAAGAACTTCCTTTTCTTCCTGACACTCCTTGTCTTATTGGCTGCACATTGTTTAACATCTCTGACACACAACAAAGGGATCTCACATGAAATGATTTCACAGCCTGTGTAAGCCTGGCTTAGTCCCAAAGCAGGGTCCATGCTGTGCTGTGAATGAGGCTCCATAAGGAAAGGTGTACCACTGCATCATCAAAAAGCACACTGTGAGGTGTTAAAGGACAGCTAAGATTTCAAGGGCAAGTTTCCTCACATCTACATTTCTTGCTGGGGATAAGACCCTGTTATCCAGTCTGTCCTACTTGTATTGCTAGATGGTGTAATGAGCTAGAGTGAAAAGGTGGGCAAACACAACACAGCACGGAAATCCTGAGTGCCACCTGGGCCCCTGAGCTAGTATAAAAACATAACCTTTCTTAATGCATCATTTGCTGTTCTTTGATTAGGAGAATTCAGAGTCTTAACTTTCTCCCTGTTTTGTGTAATGCTTTTCTCAAAAGACGCTACCCAAGAGTGTGAGCTGAAAAGAAAATTCTCTGATTTCTGCAGAGGCAAGGTCAGATGTCCTATGAGACCGATGATCCATCAGGTTTGCCAATCTGCTTCTTAGGATCTTGACCCAATCCATAAAATCATTACTCTCGCCTCCTGCTTGAAGAAGTAGCTCTTCAAACATCACTTTGCACAGGATAGAGTGCTGTAAAAACTCAGTGTGACTGAATTGTTTAAAAATTAGGTTTGAGGGTGCAAACTCTGAATCCTGCTGAGCAGAATCAGAGGCTTCTGTTCCTCCTGCCCTCCCTTCCCGATGCTTTTCTTTGTACCTTCTCTGTGGTGTGTCAGTGTGTTCATAGAGCAGAGAATGGCCCGGAGGCTTAGGAGTCTACAAATTCTTATGACAAATAGCAGGTAATAATTATGCACCCTGCACACACTGGGGCAACTGATTCCAGGGGGATTTATCCATAGAGGAAAATGGTAGTACCCTGCCTGACCACATAAAGAGTTTTGTGTTATACTGACAGCAGGTTAAAATTAATGAGGAGAGGCTGTTTGTACAAAATTGGAATATATCATGAGCATCTTCTTTCCATCCAGTAGTGTGGGTCTAGCCCTTGAGCTGCCTTTCAAACTGCTGCAGGTAAGACATAAGAATCCTCATGCCCTAGGCCTGCTCCTCAGGACCTTCATATTATGGTCAGGTGTTCTGACCAGGCTCTGCCAGATCCTAGCAGCTTCTTAACTTGGCTGCTGCGTAATATCTCCCCACTGGATGAGCGGAAGGGTGCTGTGATTCCCCAGTCCTAGGTTTTAGTATCCGATGTCAGGCTGAGAGCAAATGATCTAGCATATGCCCAGCACTTGCAAAAGCACAACCTGTGCTTGTAAGGTAGCAAGCAGCCTTGGCTGTAAGTGGCACATCTTGGCAAAGTAGACTCCAGTCATTGGAGGCTGGTGACATTTTGCCTGCCGCTATCTACAAATGCTCACTTATTACCAGTACATGTTGCACTTGTCTCACACTTTGTAGCAATCAGCCCTTATTTTGGATTTAGGTGAAATGGCCTTAAAAGGGACGAAGGTTCATAATGCGGGAGTAGCAGTTTGAGAAGTGGTTTCGATGCCTGCCCAAACAGCAGTTAGTGGTAAAAGAAATGCCAGTTCAGGGCTGGCAGAGTGTTTCAAGGGTTTGGAGTGCACAAAACTGTGTGATAGATGTGACAATCAGAAGATGCCTCAATCACTTTTTCCCATTGAAAAAAGCTTAAATGCACAGTCATTTCCTAGGACATAAAACTGGCCTAGGGAAAAAGGTTTTGTTTGAGGACTTGAGGGGTGTATCAAACCAATCAAAACATATTTTAAAGAAATAGATCATAGCCAGTGCCTGTATTAGAAATTTCCAGAGGAATATGAAGCATATCAGGAAGATGGAAGCCATTAAAATCAGAGACATGACTTTAAATCTCTGTTGGGAAAATAAACTTTTAAAGAGTTTCATACCTGACATAATTCCATCTTCACATGAAAATCAAGCCCTAAATAATTGGTTATCTCAGTCTCCACAAACAAATGAGAAAGAGAGAATTTTAATTCTCAAAATGAAATGCTTTCTAATCAGCCTCCAAAACTTTCAGGCCCTAATAGTCTGAACACTACCACTTTATTGTTTCTAAAACAACTCATAATTTGACTTGATTATCCTGAAAGACTGTTTTTGAGATGGCCTCATCAAACAAGGGCCTTCTAAAACTCTTTCTGTTCTTCTGTTCACTCTGGCAAGGTGTTCCTGAAACTGCTGCCCTCTTCACTGAGCTCATCCAGTTGTCACTGTGGTGCCCTCTCCAGTGAATGGCAAAGGAATAGATGCACACACACGTGCTTTCTCTATGTTACTATAGTCACAGCTGTGGATGGAGCACACAGTGGGGATGGGCATACTCGACTTGATTTAATGCTATATTTTTATAGGAAGAAAAATATCCCAGTGTAAAAATGTCTTTGGCAGAAACTTACTCTGCAATGCCAGCCCTGATTTCCATCCCCCCACATCTCAAACAGCTGTGGTGCTAACTCCAGTGTTGCTGTAATGCCAAAAGTGTTTGTTCACATTAGAGAAATTTTAGGGACACAAGCAAGTGTGTGTCTGTGTGTGTAATGATTTTTGGAATATTTCCCCCACTGAGAGTGGAAAGGCACCAAGAAGAAAAGGATCCAGAATGTCTGCAATAACAGGTGAATTAAGCCATCTTTAAAGAAAAAAGTATCTGCCAGAAATTTTCTTCTTTAACATTCCACAGACTTCTCCTTCCCATCCCATGTCACCAAAATATACTTAATGGATCACACTGCAACTTTGAAGAATAGCAGGTGCTTGGTTGATAGATTTAATAAATTAAAAGCCAGATCCAATGGGCTATGGATTTGTTAGTGCCAGATATGAATTGCTGCAAAAGCACATGCTAGATCTGGGCTGTTCTGTGATCATTGTTTTCCCAGGCTACAGGCCAAGAACTTGAGTTAAATGGCTAACCATGGCAGTATAGAAATAAGAGTTTGTCAAAATCAGTAGAAATTGAGCTGAGTTCAATAAAATATATTTTATGGTTCCAAGAAACAGCAATTTCTAGAGTTTAGAGTTCTAAATAGTTCTACAGGTTTGTTTTTTTTTTAAATCTGCACTTATTCAGCAAAGGATTTGTGTTATTACTAGCGAATTTTGAAAAAACGTCATAGGAGTACTGTCTGAGCATCTCTGGTTATTGAACTGAGTTCTTAGTCATATAAGCCAAGATGAAGTATTAATGATCTTGGTCCAAGGAAGCACTCAATCACATTCCTAACTTTGGTTTTATAACTAGTCCCATTGAAATCTATTGCACAGATCAAATGCTGAAAGGTACACACAGGTCTAAGTACTTTCCTGCCTAAATCTTTCAAATGAGGGGCCAATATCCATAAACAGGACACAAGCTGAATAAAAGCATAAACTGATTCAGACCAGAAAAAATGGAGACCAGTAAGTGTAATTGCAAATTGTGAGAGAAAGTAGAGAAACACTAAAGGGATGCAAAATGAAGCACTAGATGCAGACATCAGATGTTGTACATGAACTGCAATACTGAGCAACAATGCAGCAAAAGGGCAGCTTTCCCCAAAAGCTTGGACACAATATTGCCACTCAGGAAATTAATTTAATTAGTTAATAAGAATATGAAAGTCCCTTTGCAAACATAACTACTCACATACACACAAATACACTTATTTTGTGTTTAATTGACAGGGGAAATTTGTGTGTGAAATTAGCAAGAAAAACTACTGCAAAGCAAACAAATAGCATGGGAAAGAGCTAACTGCACTGTCAATGCGGCAAAGATCCTGTGTTCTGTCTGTGACTCAAAGAATAAAATAAAAAAGTTAAGAGCTCACACCATGAGCTCCCAGCAGCGTGGCTGTTTATGTGCAACAAAAGGACTGAATAAATACAAGGAAATGGGGAGGAAAAAGTTCCATCAGCAATTTTTAACCACATGTTTTCTAAAGAAATAACCTCTCATGGAGCTTTAGCTCCACTTACTGGCTGTAAATTAAAGTCCTCATATATGCTCAAAGGACAGCTCTCCAGTAATTTTTACTGCCTTCAGTTTGATCTCCCTTACTGTCTACCTAGCTATCCTGA
This sequence comes from Dendrocincla tyrannina, assembly GCA_035047865.1. Taxonomy (NCBI): domain Eukaryota; kingdom Metazoa; phylum Chordata; class Aves; order Passeriformes; family Dendrocolaptidae; genus Dendrocincla; species Dendrocincla tyrannina. The sequence goes on from JAWWMP010000165.1 coordinate 21,701,281, forward strand.
GTGACCTTGATGCAGCATAAATCTGAGGCACAACAGTCAGTAAAATTCAGCAAGGTCTGCATGATGAGCCACACCAGCATTCACCACATTTGTGGTGCTCTGAACTCCCCAGGCTACCTAACTGCTACCAAGTGGGTCCACACCTGGGAAGGCTAAAGGGGATACCTGGATATTGAACACAGCAAAGGAAAGGCAGAGTGAATGCAACTGTGATTCAGGAACCAGAGAGATCATGTACAAATCCTCATAGAGTTGCAAGACATGAGTATCTGCATGAAGCAGTGACTCTGCTGCCTCAACACTACCAATGTCTTTTTAAATGTACTACAAAGGGTGCATATCTCACATGACAGAGCAATGAAGACTGCTGTGTTTATCTGGCTTGGTTTCTCCTCAGCATCACAACTGGATTTGCCAAATGAGTTACCCTAATCCTCCTCAGTCTTATCATGGAGTGCCTGTGGAGCACGTCAGCACATATACTTAGGAAGAACAAGAACTGACAAACGTAAGATGACCTACACCTTAGCCAAATGAGGCTAAGAAAACAGCTGGAACTCACTGAGTTACCCATGCACTTAAGGCCAATGGCAGACAGTAGAAAAAGGTACAATAGTACCTATCGACAGCTTAGAGAAGAGCAGAGCAACCTGAACTTACACCATCCATCTTCAAGGGATCCCAGCAGTTACCCATTCAGACATGGGGAAGCACTCATGATCCAAAGAGCTAGAGGACCTCACTAGCAGAAAGAAGAAAAATTCCTTCCAAACTAGGGAGAACAGGACATGCTGTCAATGCTCCAGGTAAGGGTATTGCATTACCTCTAATTAAGTCTGAAAAACAAATGGCAAAAATTCCTTTACAAGGCCAGAAAGCAATAAATGGTGGACTCAGGAAGTCATGAGACTACTGTCTGCCAAAAAACCCACACACCTCTGACACCTGTAATATCAAATAATCCTCAAGAAGGGAAACAATGTCCTCAGCCAGCCCCCTGTTCTTCAGTACTCTATAAACTAGACATATGAACAATTTACAGCTGCTGATTTTCATAAACTTTTTCTGACCTTCAGCAGGGTGAAACAGGCTGGGTATCTCCTTGCATATTTCCTAGCCATGGCCCCATTCTCCTGGGAGGAGTCCCACTAATGTGAATTAAATACCTGCTGTTACTCTTGCTCACAGACACACGCTTCACCCAAGCACCTGACATCCGCCACAATCTGACAGACTGTGGTGATACATGTAGTTAGGGGGTAAGGCAGAAGCACAGGTCATAGAAAACACTGTTGGTGTGATCACCCTGAGTCTGCAGGAAGTCAAAGCTACCCCTTGACCTGCTCATTTGAGGCATAAAACATCGTAGCACAACTATACTAACAAAAAAGTCATCTTTAGGTCAGAGTTAACTGAACCCAACATGACATTACCTCAGCTCATTTTTCTAGTGTAGAAAAGTCCAAAGGCACAATGCAAAGTAACACATATCAAGAGGGACTACTTTAAAAAGGTTGCCTCTTCATTTAATCATACATTTCATTTATTGCTCAATTAATGTACCTCATGCATTTTCATCCCTCCATTATAGCTGCAGTATCTGCAGCCATACAGCTTTCTGTGAGGCATTTACTGCTATCTGCTCGGATAGGTAAATAATTTTCTTTAGTACAGATTGTCAGCATCTATCCTTTCAAAGCAGAGGATAGTTTCTGTGTTTTTTTATAAGTATGCCAGGCATGTAACGCAGCAAAAGCAGCCTTTTTTCTCTCCTCAGCTCCCTATCTGCACTAGGGTTGGAAATACGCCATGCTGTGTGCAGGTTCAGGACCCAAGATGTCAGGACAGGATCCCCATCTCTAAAGCCTCCTTCTCATCAGGATCTTTGGTCTTCACACACCAGGTAGCACGTAACTTGACTGTCATGCCCATGAATAAGAAATCCAATACAACACTGCAGAAATTCAGAAAGGATCAGGAATTTCATAAGCATGTCACTGTAGTAGATCAAGTTCTTTCTGAGCACAGGGTGAAAGATTTTATTCATTCATACAACTTGTCTTCAGGACTGGATTGCACCATATATCAGAGCACACACAGGCAAAGAGCTCCCCAGGCAGTACAGTCCAGCACAGGTCCAGAGACAATTAGTTACTATCCATACAGAGTTTCTTGCTATGATCATACCACTTTCAGAACAAAAACTAGTATCTCCAGGTAGAGGCATGGCCCTACTTATATGTAACAGCCTACTTAGTGGACATGAAAAGACCTCAGTCCCATGCTCCAATTCAGTGTACTTGAGCCTTCTGTTGCTTATGATCTCAATGAAAAACATTTGTAAGCATGGCAAGTGGGTCACAGTTTTTGTCCAAAGTGTAACTCTAGAAACAGACTGGTCTTAGTGCATCTGTCTTTTGCTTCTCCAGATGAAGTCCACCTGTCACTTCACATTCTTTACCAGCTCATGCACAGTACAACTGCTGCCTTCACTGTCACTCTAAGTGCCACAATCTTAAAAACAGTGTTGCATAAAAGATGAACTGGTTTCAAAACAGGAATACTGTGTGTCCATGCCTTTGGAACATGACCTTCCATATCTACATAACTTCCATATCTTTCTTCCATATGTAAGAAACTGTATATTAAGTAATGAACGCACATAAAAAAGCTACTTTACACAAGCAATTACCATGTTCAGCTTACAAGGCTGTTTGACTCAGTTGATAAATTGAGATGTTGCTGTTCTGTTTCAAGCTCCTCTGGCTCTGTACATGGAGCTCAAGGTCTATGTCTTACTTCATTTTCCAGTATGGGGTATGGAGGCTTTATGTTACTATCTCCACAGGGAAGAATCATTCCCAAAAAAAAAGCCAGGAGAAAAAACAGCCACAGAAGCCATTCAAATGGAAACACATTGCCATAAAGAACAAGGAGAAAAACCTTTGAAATTGAAGAAGTCTTTACTTGCCCAGAAATGTTTATCCATTTAATATAAAGATTCTGGAAGGTAATGCAATAACCTACAATATTATCACCATGCTGCCGTATTATCTAAAATATACATTAAAAAGTCACCCTGCTGTGCAATAAAATATCATTAACTTCTGGATCCTTAAAGCAGTTGAGCCCTTTAGGGGATATCTAATATCAAAGCGTACCATACCTTCTTTCACCTGAAATGGCTCTGTACAAAATTAAAAAAAAATGGAAAACAAAATAGAAAATAATAGAAAACACCTCACCCGGGTCCTCTATTAAGCTTGAAAGCTGAAGACTACAACAGAAATTTTTGATCTTTCCATACCTTTGAAATGGAATAATTACAAAGAAATAGAAAAACTTCATCAAGAGATTGTCCATCAGTTTTCAGGTGGAATGTGATTTTTGGTTTTGTTTTTTTCTCTTCTTTCTCTATACATTCATTATGGTGTTTCAGATAAAGTTAACAGTCATGAAAACATGCCTGCTAGTTAGAGGAGTCTCAGGAATAAATGGACACCCACATGAATTTAACCCTAGGTGAAAATTAGTGGAACAGATTGCAGAATGCATAGTTCACAACTTGCATGTAATTATTTAGAGTGTGATTCTTCTTGTTTGAAAATTTAACTCAATGTCTCTTCATTGCTTAAGTCCTACAAAGAGTATAAAATGGTGGCCTTGTATTAAAACAGTATTAAAAGAGGCCTTGAGCTGACCAAGCATACAGTTGTTCATTCAGAGCAGTGAGCCTTGTCTAAAACCAAATGAAAGTCTTATGGCAAATTCATATGAGATTGGTAAAGATTTAGGGATTAAAAATCAATATAACATTTAAATGTGGATTTTAAAATTATTCTTGCTATGGCCCATCTGATATGCTTGAAAGACAGTGAGGGAATAGAAGGTAGACTGCCAAGAGTCACAAACTATTTCTACTTGCCAAGAATGGAAAGAAAAACACCTACAGCAAAATAGTGGCAGCAGTATTGAAATATCTCTTCAAGAACAGGTAAAGATCAAAATATCATGGAAGGAGACATTTCATCTTTTGCCCAAAAAACATATCCCCTGCAGTAATGGGGACAGGTTTTGAGTCCACCTTCTTTCCACAGGTTTTGTCACCTGCTCCCCCACCCAGCATCATCAACAGCATCATTGCTTGACCCACTGCACACACTTTTTCCATGAAACAAGGTGCCTCACATGAACAGAATGGAGAAAAAAGAACTTAGTATGAATTTGGGGTCACTGTTCATGAAGATTTCTCAAAACTGTAATGATTTGTGAATGTTTGTTTGCCTTCATTATTACTGCTAACATAGGAAAGATAGTGGGATGTAGAGAAAATTACCCAAAACAGGGAAAGAAATCTGGGTGTGTATCTATTCATTTTTTAAAGACCTTTAAAAACTCTAGGTGTGTAGACAATTTAGACTTCTGAAAAATTAAATACCAGTATAAGGTGCTGTTGTACACTGGCCCATTTTAAGCTACAGGTACCTGTACACGTCCCCTTGTGTTTAAGGAAGCTTAATTAGCAAAATATTTAGACACATAGGAAGACTATAAATCAAAAACACATAAAACAATCCCATAGTATGCATGTCAGTTGGTCCTTGTTATGAACTGACTGAAACAGTAGATCAAATTTGCAAACATACTGTTTTCACATACTTCACTTCCCCATCATGATATTAGGTGACATTCATTAAAACTGGCGATGCCATTGAAGTAAAGGGAGTAATGCTGAGGTAGTTCCAAAGGAGGACTCAAATAGCTCAGAAGCTGGCGTAAAGCACAAAGGGACTGTTCTTGTATCCCCTTGACAATGCAGTTTGCAGCACTCTTGTCACAGCCATGCTGCAGCACCAATGCTGTCAGCTAAAAGTGAAAGCTCTTTTGTTTATCAATTCTTAGTCATACTTAGATTTACTGTGTAGCTCTTACTCCTCCAGGCTGAGAACTGACAGCCAAAGTAGAGCTATTGAATGAATCTCACTTTTCTCTCTGCTTAAGTCTCAGCTAATTCTTCTGTCACGTCAATGGGCCTTGAGTGGTTCTCTGCAAAAGAATAAATTTCACTCTTTGGTACAGTATATTTTTGCAGTGACTGATTTTACCATTCAACCAAGAAATCTGTAACAAATACTAACACTAGAAATAATAATATTGGAATTAATGAGATATGAACATAAATGGATATATAAGAACAACAGGAAAAAAAATGCCAGAGCAAGAGTCAATGGACTGGTGAGCATTAATTGCAATGGAACACCATGTCTGTGATTTTATGCAAATGATCACAGAAAGGAAGAAAAAACTCACTTAAATATAAGATGAAGATGGAGAACAGTGCTGGAGCCATAAAACACTCAGACAAGGAAAATTGAAATTCATGAGTTTTATCTAAAACGTACATAAGGATAAGAAAAATATGAGGCAAAAGGTACAGATACCCAGAACTTCTCCTAAAGGCATGTATATTTCTTACATTCCTTATTTTTAATGACAATAACCTACCACTGCAGAAAGATTCCAGAATGATCTGAATATATTTCCTCTCTTCTTCATAAATAAGTAATTTTCTTCATCTCTTTATTATCTGATCTCATTCTAGTTTACTGGTCTCCTTTCTTTCTGGGATGTCAAACAGTGAAAGAAATATTTTTAGAGGTTCTTTTGTGCACATCATCTGCAAAAATTGGACCTTTTGATTCACTTGCATAGTTGCTGTTTGTTGTGTGAGTCTTATAACAAGCACATAAGCAGTTTGCAGCACAAAGAGCAGGAGGCTTTGTTTGGAGGTCTGATGTTTCTTTTTAGAAACAGTGTCAAAAAAAGAGTCAATAGGTCCTTACAGCTGCTTAAAGCATTTTGTCTAGCCTCTGAAGTGATGGGCATTTCTTCACTAGAAATATTTCAACACTAAGACGGATCTAGGGTCTCTACTACTCTTCACAGCATTTGCTCCAATAGGAGTAGCAGGAGACTGTCTCCTATTCTGGGAGGATTAATGGATGCTATTCCTAGCCCTGCCACAACTCACTGTAAGGTTTTGGTGAGCAGCTGACACAATCAAAGCATGGACTAGACACCCGTCCTGAGAATTGACTCTGATAACCAGAGTGGAGTGCCTGCAATAACCTTGTCAGAATAAAGTGTGTAATGTACAACCTCTACCTGGGGCAAATTTGGAATAACCACTGTTGGTGCAAGGAGAGTGAGACTTCCTTTCATTCACACTGCAGAACATAGGGCCTAAATCCAAGTTACAGCTGTGTGAAAGAGGAAGATCTACACAGAATAGGTTGATGATGCTGACTAGCTGGCAGGGATAGTTTGTTATCATGCCTCTTGTGACACTAGTAACAAGAAACAGGTCATTGTCAATTCAGTCTCACCTCACCAACAGACTAGCAGCCAGCTTCCAAGAAGGAGCAGGCAGGAGAAGCACTTTGTTTCGCAACATCATCTTCACTGGGAGAAGAAACGGCTGAAGTGCATTTCACTGGACAAATGAAGAAGAAACTGTGAACCATGTGCACAGGTTAAGGGCACTCGTCCTACTTGACCTTCAAGGCAGAAGAGAATAAATTCTCTTGTCTGAGAATAAAGCTTCCAAGTCCTGCTAGGTGGGTCCAGACCATGTACCCTTGCAGTGACTGATGCCTCCATCCAGACAGAGCTGCTGAAGACAGAGGCTGCAATGCAGACCTCAGGTTGCAGGAAATGCTGAGACCTTTCCCCTGGGGCAGGAGCAGGCAGCAAACCTGTCTGCAAAAAATGTGCCAAGGTGGAGGACCTCCTGTGGCAAGTGGTGGTGAGAAGTCTACATAGCACTAGGCTGAGAAGGAGCTGCATAGCTGGTTCCAAGCACAATCTGCAGTGGTCTCACACCCTGCAGCCAAACAGCCAAAAACTACCCCGCCAGCACACGCAGAAGGGAGGGAGACCAATAAGGCCAAAGAATGGAATCTTGCAACAGCAAGGACCTGCAGAAGGAAAAAACTTCCCCCAGCCTGAAGCGACCTTGCAGAAACATTTGATGGCTCTGCAGACTGAAGAGGAAGGACCCATTAAATCAAGAGTCTCTGGAACTGAGTAAGGCAGTGCAATCTGCTCACCACGTAACAACCAGAACAACAAAGAAAAGGCAGGGTGTGGTAGAAGTGGGCAATTGTTCTCTGAAAGCTATGGAGGCACCCATTTGCTGACCTGACACACTCTCTAGAGAGGTGTGCTGATTACCAGAGGCTAGCAATGGGAAACTACTGAACCTCATAGAATCCAGACTATTAACCACGGCTGTTTCATGTGGGTGCCAGTGCTGTAGCCAGCAGACTGAAGTGTATCAAGAGGGATTACAGAGCCCTCAGAATGGTGGTTCAGGATTCTGGAGCAGGTAGTTTTTTCATCAATCCCTCCAGTCAAAGGAAAAGAGTTTGCAATGGTCAGTCAAGTCTAGAGGTTCAACAAATGGTTACAGGACTAGTGCAGCAGCCAGGGGTTTGTCGACCAAGACCATGGGAATGTCTTTGAGAAACATGGTCTACTGGGGAAACTGATGGGGTCCATCTTTCACAGAAAGGGAAATCTTCACTTATAGGCCTTCCAAGTTGAGTGAAGAGGACTTTAAACAAACAAACAAACACTGATGTGAGAGGGGAATCTCAATGCATCCCCCTCCTACCAGTTTGATTCCAGGGACAGCTAGATATGCCCAGACACTGCAGAGTGTATGCAGATCAGCAGGAAAGCACCTGAAGAGCAGCACAAAGGAATTCCAGTGACTCCATCCAGTAAGGTGGCTTCAACAGGAGCCCAGCTTAAATGCTTCTATGCAAATGCATGCAGCATGAGGAACAAACTAGAGGAGTTAACAGACAACCACATATCTGTAGGGCTATGACCATATTGGCATCACAGAGACAGTGTGGGATGAATTCTATGTTTAGAGCGCTGGAACGAAAGGATACAGGCTCTTTGGGAAGGACAGACAGGGCAGACAAGGAGGTGGTGTCACCCTCTATGCCCAGCTGCAATGCATGGAGCTGTGCCTGAGGATGGATGAAGAGGTGACCGAGAGCTTCTGGGTCAAGGTTAAAGCAAGAGCAGGGACAGGCAACATTATAGTGGGGGTTTGCTACAGCCCACCTGACCAGCAAGACCCAGAGAATGAGGCCCTCTATAAACAGATAGGAGTAGCATCTTGTTCACAAGTTCTGGTCCTCATGGGGACTTTCCCACAGAGAAAAAAATGCAGACAACACAGCTGAGTATAAACAATTCAGGAGGTTCCTGGAATGTGTTGATGATAACTTCCTTCTCCAAATGACACAGGACCCAACAATGAGATGTGTTATGCTGGACCCTGTTCTTACCAAAAAGAGGTGCTGATGAGGAAAGTATCACTTGGTGGATAAGGAATCATCTGGATGGTCACACTCAAAGAGTCAGCAGCTTGATATCCAAGTGGAGACCAGTTACAAGAAGCAATCCTCGGGGATTGTTATTGGGACCAGCAGTGTCTAATGTCTTTGTCAGCAACATGGACAGTGGGACTGAGCATCCTCAGCAAGTTTGACAATGACTCCAAGTTGTGTGGTACAGTCAACACAATGAAGGGATGGGATGCCATCCAAAGGGACCTTGAAAGGCTTGAGAGGTGGGCCTGTGCAAATCTCAGAAAGTCCAGCAAGGTCAAGTCAAGGTCCTACACCAGGGTGTGCTGGTTTAAAGGTAAACTGGCAGGAGAAATGGACCCACCACAAGAGAGATTATAAGTCAGAGTTACAATTTAA
>JAWWMP010000165.1:21710166-21737126 GCA_035047865.1 Dendrocincla tyrannina
GGTATTGTTGAACCGTTGATGGCCCATTAGCAGCCACACCCCCTCAAGCTGGGTGTGAAGGTGCTAACGACTTCCTGAGCAGCTGCTGCAAATGGTCCATTGTTCCTGGGAAATGAATAGAGGGGGTAGAATACATAGCTTTGATCACCCTCACACAGTGATAACTGGTCCCTCCTGCTGAACTAGGACACAGGGTCAGGGCAATCCCTGAAGGACACGATGAGACAGTAGAGCTGGGGAAGAGAAGGCTCTGGAGAAACCTTGTAGCAACCTTTCAGTACCTAAAGGGTCTCTGCAAGATGGCTGGAGAGGGACTTTTTACAAGGGCATGTAGTGACAGGAGAAGAGGGAATGGCTTTAAACTGAAAGAGGATGGATTTATATCAGATATAAGGAAAAAATTCTTTGCTGTGAGAGAGGTGAGACACTGGAACAGGTAGCCAGAGAAATTGTGGATGCCCATATCCCTGGAAGTGTTCAAGGCCAGGCTGGACAGGGCCCTGAGAAAACTGGTCTAGTGGAAGGTGTCCATGCCTATGACAGTGGGGTGGGACTAGATGAATTTTAAGGCCCTTTCCAGGCCAAACCATTCTGTGATTCTATGCAGTATGCAGGAACAAATATGTAGAATTGTACATGGGCAATTCTCAGCCCATTCCTGTCTCTTCAGTTATTGAATTACAACCTTTTAAAACAATCAAATAACAGAAGACATTATATTCTCTAAGTTTTTCTTGTAGATGTGATGGAAGACAGAGTTGGTTTGGCTGTCACATGAAACAAGGTTCAAGTAGGAAAGGAAGTACTTAACCCATGAAATGTCACATTATTCTGGCCTGTGAAGAAGGCCACTTACTAACTTAATGCGATAACACAAGGAAAGTGGTGGATTTAGGAGATGGAGCATGAAGGGAAAAGCAAAAGAGATCAAATAGAATGAGAAAGTACAACTGAGCCTCTTAAGTCCACTGCCACATAACATAATCTGTGACTAAACATAATGTCATAATGCTAATGAAGAAACAAGAGATTTTAACTTGGCTGTTTCACTATACACATCTACTTCAGTTTATCAAGTTTTTGCACCATGGTGTTTTTTTTCTGCCCCAGACTAAGCCAACACAGAGACAGAATGTTCCCAGAGAGCAGCAGGGGCCACAGAAGCAGATGGGGACAGGCCTGTTCCTTGCTAATCCTAGTTCACTCTTCACAACTTAATTTCCTGTGCTTTGCCTTGTACTGTTAAAGTTTCTGTAGGCAAGGGAGAGAGGATGGCTTGTAATATAAGCGCAGCATGTGAGCTGTGACTTTTGCCTTTATTTCTAGTCCAGGTCTTTGAGTCACAGAATATGTCTTGATTTCCAAAGGAAGAAGATATTCTTCAACTGCTTCAACAATTACATTTTTAAAATAGAAATCTTTTCTTTCTTCCTTCAACTCAGAAAATCATTCTCTCTTTAGATTTTTGTATATTATTTTTATTACAGTTTAAATCAAGGCAACAGATTTACTAGCACCATAAACTGGAAGACTGACACACAGACTCACACTGAGTATGCATTTTGTATGTCCCACCATGCCCGGGCTAGACAGACTGCATCCCCTCAGAAGAACTGTTTTTCTTTCTTTTGTCAGACCATTTTTAGTGAAAGGTTATGCAAAGTTATACACACCACCCTGATGGAGCAGCTCTCATGAGGAAAACCCATACTTGATACCATGGCATGCTTTCTGCAGCAATTACCTTGCCAGTGCTGTTTCCACATATCTGCAGACTTTTATTGACCATAACAGAATAATAAATCAAACAGAACTACCTTCCTGTCTGATGAATTAGGAACATGGTCATTGTGCAGCCTAAGCCCCCCTTTTATTTTTTTTGTACACTTGAAGACAGTTTCTTCAATTTTATTCTGGAATATACAACAGAAGGGAGAACACCAGATGAATTAACAAATGGAGAGGAATTAAACTATGCCAAGTGCTATCTGGAATTTACTCACATACGCGTACACCCATATCACAAACTGTCTTGCTGCGATATTTTTCCACTAAAATTGGTGCAAGATGCATTATTGTGCATGTCTTCATGTATCACAAGCTTCCTATGTACTCCAGTGCTTCTGTATTTGTAATATATGCCCTGCTATTCCTGAAATGCATGTTGGTACATCCGAATCTGTCTGCTGGCTGTTCAGCAAATGAAAGTGTTAATGCATCAGATATAATAAAGCGTCATAAAAATAGCACCCCCACCAACTAAGGCTTATTCCTAAGGAGGCAAATAACACTTTTTTTACTGTTTTGACTAAACTCCTCTGAGTTCTCTTACAGTTTTGCTGATTTTTTACATTACACTCCAGCCCCAGCTGTTCAGATGCAGTGGGCATCCCTGTGTCCTGCAAAATAAGAGCATTTGCAGGTCTGTGAGTATATTAGAAATAGCTGGGCTTTCAAAGCTGGGTTTGCTGAAATACATAGTCCATCTTGTAATTGACTGTCAGCTTGATTTACAATGCCAGTTGTGATGGGTTTGGAGATTTCAATCCAAAAGGCTCTCAGAAATAAATGAGGGGAAGAGTCAATCCAGTGAGGCAACTCGATTTGTTAATATTGTCAAAAAACAGGGAATGGTTTGGGCAACATAGCAACCCAAAACAAAATGCACTCAGGACAGAAGCGCCCCAGAGACAGGTAATTTATAAAACAAATCACTACTGCTGTAGAAATTACGGAAGCAGATAGAGGAACGAAGGTCAGCAAGGGGAAATTAAAAAATCAGTTTATTAAGAACAAAAGCAAGGAATGAACAAGAATATTTATGTTCTGAAGATTTTGACCCACCAAATGCTTTATATCATTTGTGGAAAAAGCTTCATAAGTATCTAAATCATATGTTTTTTGTCTGAATTGGTGACCCTATGAGTCTTCCAGTCAACCATGGTTTGCTTCACAAACATCATGCCTGACCATTTACATTTTTTTAAATCCTGAAACTCTGGTTAAACATTAGGATGGCATGTAAAGGAGAAGGGAAGAAGATGCTCCAAGGAGACCTCCAAGTTCCTTGGTTGCTCTCTGGAATAACAGATCTCATCTTCACTACTGAGGTTCTGAATGCCTTGCATTTTGCAGCTATTGCCTCTCCATTTTTAAAGTCAATGGAGACACTCCAGACAAAATATGGCTAACCAGAACTGAGAGGACTGAAGGAAAACATATTTTTCACATCTTGCAAGAACTAATCAGCATGTGAGCCTTGTTTTCCAGCCACAATTTTGTCAAGTTTGACTCCTGTGTTTAAGCTAAATTTCTTTGTTTAGGCTAATATACCTGAGGTTTTCATTGAACTAGAATCATTCACTGGCTTTGCTTGGATATAATAAACAGCAATTAAATGTAAAGCAATGCTGGCTTCAAAATATATGACTATTTTATACAGAAACTTATATATGAAAATAGAACAGGTTTTGGAAGAGGCACAAAAAATTAAGATATGAGTTATGACCTTGATTCTTCATGTAGACCCAAGTGACTGATTTGGATAATTTATTTCTTTGCCACCAGCATCCTTCCGTCTCCTACTTCTGATTTGTGAGCTTTGCTGTTAGCAAACAATTTGTTAGTCAAACAATTAGCCACATCAGCAAGCATCTGCTTGCTAATAATACTTTATGCACGCCAGTATTGAACTTGACATTGGAAACTGCAAGTGCTGTAATCTGTCTCTAAATGTACCAGCCTTGTTGATCATGCAGATTAACCCCTTTGGTAACTAAAGCATGCACAGACATTTGGACCAAAACAAAAATTTCTTCAGAGTGAACTACAGAATAAGTCTTGATTTATTAGCACTGCAATAAAATTCCCTCTGTCCTCTTGCCACTGAAGAGCAAAGACTTCTGAATGCATGATTCCAGTCAGCAAGGGGACTGAAAGCCTGTGTCCTGTGCCCAACATCCAGTCCAAAAATCCCATTCCTAGTGCTAGTTCCTAGTTCCTTCCTTCGCTTGTATAACTAAGGCATTCTTCTTCACTCCTTGAGAAGGTCTAATTATTTCTGGACTTCAAACCATTTTTCTCGGTTAGGAAATTGTATCCATACTGTTTCCAGTGGCAATATTTACAAAAAGTTTCCCTTTTTTCAGCCAAAAAGGACTATATTTATAAAGAATATCATTCTGTTCCAGTTTCTGTTGAAAAATATTTTACCTTGAAAAATCTGACAAAAACATAAACCAAAATCTAAGTGAAAACATGTGTTTCAAATAAACCAACATAACAAAAAAACAGATGGTGTTTTTCATCAACCTTAACTCTCCTTCTTTACATCAACTTCATCCCTGTTTTCCTCATCTTCAGATCTTAGCAAGTTTGCTCAAGACACATCTCGATTCTCTATCTTCTTGACTCCTTATCTTCTTGACCTCATCATTGAAAACTCTCTTACCTTTCAATTCATACATATCTCCTAATCTCATAATGATGCCTCTTCCCTGTCTCCTACTACTGCCAGAATGCCTTTCAATTCAGACACAAAGCAATGCTCTATCTTTAAGGTTCTACCACAGTTTCTCCATATACATCAGCTATGCTCCTTGTTACACAAAATCAGATCCCTTAACTAGACATTTTTTTATTATTCCCTCAACTTAATTCACTGAATTTTGTCTCTGGATATTATCACTTGCTTGGAAAAAAACCTGTGGGAGCTCATTTATATTTCTTTCTTTTGACCTTCTCCCAAAAGAGCATGTATGACAACTGTATTAATTAAAACACAGATATATCCCAAAGTCTCAACAACATTCTCCATGAGTAACATGCTCACAAAATTCCATCCATTCACATTCCCCAGAAACTGGGTTTATATTTTGGCTGTCTGTAGTCCTGTTGGGATTATTGGCTTGGGACTCTGTCTAGGAAAAGGAAGAAAGTGCTGCAGCTGCATAATGCTACCGAGATAAATCAGTTAGCATATTTCCATATGTGAATGGCTTTATTAAATTCATTTAAATAGGGCCAGACATGTTGAAGTTCATAACCTCCAGAGAGATTAAAAATAAAAACAAGGTGAATACGGGATTTGATAACAAGGGTCTTCAGCGCACTACTAGAGAAAAGGGGGAATGTAAAGGAGATTCAAATAAGGCATTTTGGGATGATAGAGAACCAATTGAAATGAAGTATAAAAGAAGAGAATAGGAAAGAAGATATGAAAGATATGGCCAAAACAGAAGGTTCTCAAAACATTGGAGGTCTTTGAAAACGACCTGAAATGAGCATACAACAAATATGATATCACTGGTGTGTTGTGATCAGGGAATTGACTTAAACTATTAAATCATAAAGACGTAGATGCTTCCTTCAAAGAAGTTGTTCTTTGAAATAGTAAAACAAAACAAACAAAAAAGATTGAGAAAGGATAAAATGTAAAATAGCTGCAGCAAGAGAAAGGCTCTTTGGGAAAGGTTTCTTTCCAGATTTCTGAAAGTCACTGCTTTTCAACATAGAACTCTACTCCACAGAAAACTCTACTCCTTAGGACTGGCAAAGCCACAGCCTCGCTAGCAAAGGACTGTTGCTTAGAAAGTAAGTTTCACTCTGGTACTAGAAGAAGAAACAGCAATTAATTCTACTTTGTCCATGCTCTGTTCAAAAATGAAAAGACAATATCTTAGACTGAGAAATGCTCATGAGAAACTGTGAAGGATTACAAAGGATGGCAAGGGAACACAACATTAAGAAGTAAGGGATGACCAAAGCCAGCTTTCCACAGAGTACTGGAAGCCTTTGAAAGAAACTTGGAAAGGACATTCACCAAGTTCAGTAACATTTGTATGCTGAGATCTGTATAGAAAAAATGATCCCTGGCTATTATTTCTAAGTTCTACTTTGAGTCTGGTATTTCACATGCTGAAAGAAAGATGAAAATAGAGATAAAAACTAATGCATACTCTCAACAGAAGGTTCCTGTGAACATAAAGGAAGGAGGACTGAGGGCTGGAGAATGGCTGCGTTCAGGAACAAATCCAAAATTTTGCCATTGGCATCAGAATTCCTATTTCAGTTTTCACTGCTATAACTGAGAGCAGAATCCAACTTTATTTAGTAATGCTCAAAATTTCTTCTTATAAATCTATGTGCCTATTCTGTGTCATCCAGCTTCTTCAAAGAGAGACTATACCTGCACTGTGGGATTCTGTTCTTGGGATGGAAAACTAAAAATAATCTGAGGTTTCTGAAGCATCAGCGTTCATATGCTGTCCCTCTACAGTAGTCATTGCTCTCCAGCTGAGGTCAGACTTCCTCTTTTCACAAATAAATGCGAGCCAGCATCCTGTTTTTTCACCTTCTGCTCAACCTTCCTTTTGGTAATCTGTGCAAAGTACCGTAGAAAATACAAAATGAGAGGGCAATGTTAGAAACAGATTAACAAAGCAAAGTTCCCCTGTGGAGGCTCCAAAAGTAAGCACCAGGAAATTTGGCAAGTAATAAATGCTACAAGGTTCTGTCTCTAGCAAGAGAAGGAACATGGACAGACTGTACTGGATACCTCACTCCAGAGTATGATTGTCTCTAAAATGCCTAAGAGAATTTTTTTGTTGCAGAGCAGCCACAGTGTTCCCCAGTCAGATGTCCTGTAGCACGGCCCTTGCCTGGTCAGTGTGTGAGTGCTGTTCTGCTACTCTACTGTCTACCATGGGAGGATTTCTGTAACAGATGGGAGCTGAACACCTGCAGCATCCTCCGAGGAAGAAACAGTTGTAAAGAACAGGGGAAAGATGCCTGTATCAGCCATTCAGGAAAAACATACGGGATCCATGCTTGATTTCAGAGCTACCATGTAATTTTCCCCCCCCACTACTGCTGAAAACATTCCTCTTACAAAAGAGAGTGTAGTTTATTCACCTTTAGTGAAAATCCATTAGCTCATGTTAGAGATAAATCTGCGCCTCAGGACTCCAAAGTAAGCAGTCAGGGGAGAATATTGACATGCAAAGAATTGCTCCTGCTCCTAAAATTCTTCCTGGGGCAGAACATATTCTTCTCAGCCACACAACAAGCAACCTCTGCTGGCTGGTACTGAGTAGAAAGCAGAACAATATCTCTGCAGCTTCTCCCTCTCACTTTGTTTTCTTTCAACCACCATCTCACATGACTGTATGGGAGCTGCTGGCAAGAGCGACTTAGCCCTTACCAGACATGGAATACAGGAAGACAATCTCCTGCTCTTCCTCCTTCATGCTTCACCCAGTCCCGGTCTTTTGCCTGAACACCACTAGACTTGAGCTTGGCACCAGACTGTAAAACCACAGAGGTACTTCCAGCCTACAAGGGCTGTGGGAATACAACATCAATCTTAATGGCTGCCTATTGGCAGTATCTGGAATCATCCTTGCTTGTCCAAAGGCATTTATTGAGGTCAGTAAAATCACTCTGACATTTATGTGTTGTTTGCAGAAGGAAGGAAGTGGGTAAAGACTTACACTGGAGGTTGAGCCTCCATTTTATCAGAAGTTCTTTGAAGAGTGGTCTTTGAAGTGTCAAACTAGATTTATTAGGTGGTTCAGGAGGGATCAACTGAGCTTTATTTCATATAGTCCCAACTTGAGAGGAAGGATTCCTTTACCTGAAATTGCTGTCAAGCCAAGGTTCTCTTTGACATATAAATAAGAACTACAAAATTTCCAGGCAGAAATTCCTACCTTTATTTATCTTCCAAGCAGTCCAGGCAATGGCAGCCTTTATCAAGTTGTCAATACCAAGAATAACACTGTCATTTTGGATCATCCCTGCAGAATAGTGCACTCAGGTCAGCAGGCAAAAGCATCTGGTTCCACCTAGCAGCCGCAGCTCAGCCAGGTTGTTTTGCATCTTGCTGAGGCCAAAGTGCCTTGCAGAATAATCCCCCTCCAGACTTTTCTGTTTGTCCTTTGAAACACCACAGAGTAGCTATGTTAAGACAGGCCAGCCTCCTCAGTACATTGGTAAGGTTCAATAGCTTTTCTTAGTCCAAAACAAGGAATAGGAGACAAACCAGGTCACCACAGATAAAGAACATTTGCTTTGTCACTTCTCCCCAAAACCTCAGAATGCAGAAACTGGGATCTAAAACCTAGGTCCTCTCCTCTGGTGCTTACAAGTTCTCTGAAAATATCAGATGGGTTTTTACCAAGGCTGTAAAACATGAGGCTTAAAATATTAACTCATTGCTGAGACTAGATTCTCCTGATTCAGCAGTACTCACTCAATGTATCTGAAAATGCTTATAAATTTAATCACTCAGAGCTTGTGTGGATGACAGATGGAGATAGACAAAATGGTGATGGCAGGGGTTAAGGGTTCAGTATCTCCTTTCCCTTTTTGGTCCTTAGTCAAAAAAATAGCAGTCAGATAATGCCCTCCAAACCTCCTTCTCCCTGCAAGTTAATGGCAGCTACAGGACATAACAATGGTGTTCAATGTAACTCAAGGCTCAGCTAGAATTTTTCATGTGGAATGAGGCATGAAAATATAATCAGAAGGTTTGGTGGCTGCATGATTTTTATTTCTTATTTGTCTCATTGTACGTGAGAGTTCAGTGTAACATTTTGCATTTAAAGAAAAACAAAACTATATTATAGTAAAAACCCAATAAACCTGCTATGGAGCTTTTAAAGAAGTAGAAAGCAATGAATTCTTAGTACTCACCTCTAGGAGTATTTCAACTATTCCTTTTACTTAGCTGTTATTCTTAACCACTTTTGCCAATAAATTAGTTTTGTACTAGTAGAAAATAATAGAACAAGAATCTTGGAATCCAAATCCTCTAAACAAAGAATAACTGTTTAGTTTAGAATAACTGTAGCACATGAGGTAACAAAACAATCTGTCTTTCATTAATATTGCCATCCCCTTTTACTTGGTGCCAAAGAAGCAACCTGTATCTTTCTTTGGGTCATATATCTTCAATGAGGTCTTCTGGTGTGGAACAAGAAATGCCAGGTTTGCTCCTAGGTTGCCTCTCTTTAATGCACTGGTTTTTATCCATAGTCCGGCTTTGCTGGCCTTTTATCTATATCCTCTTTATTCTCGGTTACAAAAACAGTGTCTGTAGGTGGCCAAAATAGCTCCATATGCTTTTTCCTATCCTTCTTGGTTGTTACATTTTTCCAGTTTCTTACTCTGTATCTATACATTTATTATCATTGACCCTGTCATTTTCTACATTTCATTCCCTGCGAATACATCCATCATACAATTGTGTCTCTTCATATCCAACAGCTGCATTTCACCTCAAGCAATGTCTTCATTTTGCAATCTGCATCTATGAAAATTCAATAGTGATGGACTATAGTAAAAATTCTGTTGCTGCCCATAGTTGTTCTCATTTTTTGTCCTTCAACTGGTTTTCTGCTGCTGAAGAAAGTGTTTTCTTTGCCAATCTGGAAGCTGAAACTTTGCTATTTTTCACAGTGGTTTTTCTGCTTAGCTCAGAACTGGTCTGTTGTTATTGTCCAGACGGGAGGCACAGGTGGGATCTAGGCCTGAGACATCAGCTGTTTAAACAAGTGGAACAGCTGTCATCAATCTCTGTTTCTGGAGCTCATAACAGAAAAATGGAGCAAGCAGGGAATTGGTTCTCAATAAAAGAAGCGTCCTTCAGCCTTGCATAGGTTCATGTCCAGCCACTAATCAATATATATTGTTCCCATAGATCACCATTGTGGCAGGTGAGAAATTGCTTGGGCTAGAGGCTTGAGTAGAATGGACATGTGAGGATTTCCCATGCACACTACAGACAAATCAATCTTCTAGAATAAGGCTCTAAAGAAGTATCAGGAAAAGGCAAGAAATGATACCAAGGATGTTTGTGAACAGATCCTTTGTGGGGAATACTTAAGACAGAAAGAAAGCCTGGTTCTTGTCAAAAGGATTTTCTGGTACTTCAAAGATCAATACAAACATGTTAGAAGATATGTCTTTTCAAAACTACTGGTAGCTAAGGGCTAACTGTAAACTTGCCTGCTCACCAGGCTTTAACTTGTCTTCCAGTTCCTAAAGGCGGGCCTACAAGAAAGGCAAAGAGGGGCTTTTTAAAAGGGCATGTAGTGACATGACAAGAGGGAGTGGCTTCAAACTGGCATAGGATAGGTTTAGATTAGATATTAGGAAGAAATTCCTTAGTGTGAGGGTGGTCAGAGAGGCACTGGAACACGTTGCCCAGAACAGCTATGAATGTCCATCCCTGGAAGTGTTCAAGGCCAGGTTGGATAGGGCCCTGAGCAACCTGGTATAGTGGAAGGTGTCCCTGCCAATGTCTGTGACATTAGAACTAGGTGATCTTTAAGGCCCCTTCCAAACCAAACCATTCTGTAGTTCTATGTTTCTAATGCCTCATTCTTACTAGTGTCTTAAACACCTACATTCTCTGGTTCACACAGGCCATATTTCTCTACATTGCTTCTGTGATCTGATTGCCTTATTCTTTCTCACTCTTTCTCCTCTCTCCACCAAATCGATCTTTGCCACACCAAAGCTATACTCATCAGGAAAAAGTCATTATTCTTACTTACGCAGGAAAATTCCTGAGTTTTATAAGCCAATCCAGCCTCACCTTTTCACAGTTGCTATGAATGTAAGTCAGAACAGTTCGTGCAAGCAGCCCCAAGATGCAAGATGCCGATACTGCTTAGGTATAGGAATGTTATCTTCAGATTACTGCTGAGTCCACAGAGCTGAGTTCAGTTTGACTGAGGCACCACACTGAAATCAGAAGTAGTCATCCTGCTTCTGGTTCTTTATTAATAGCAACCAAAAATAAGGAGCTGCTCAATTACATTTCTTACTAGAGGTTTTAGCCACAAGAAAATTAGGTTTTCTTCAGAAACAGAGCAAAAACATCAGCAAAATTTAAGTGGTGTGGTGTTCAAACTCTGTGCAAAAATTGCTATTTCATGGCTCATCGCAATCTTGTCTTTTCACTGCTGGACAATAGGTCAGGCTGGTTCTGGCATACACTTGTTTGAGCATCTCTGAAGGAATGCTTTAATGGGCCCAACAGCTGCCTTTTCTGTTAAGATCAGAGGGCCACGATGGCAAATAGAAAGGTTCTAATGCCTGGGAATTTGCTCAGTAGGTAATAGAGCCCCCTATGTTTTCAGATGCTGTGCAGGTTAGAGCAAGAGGCGTTTCAATTCCCAGAAAGAAGAAAACACTTCTGGTTATATTACCAAGACAAATAGTGCACTGAAGTCTGTTCTGAAAGACAAGAATTGGTCCCAGAAGATTGACTGAGTAAATTTTCAATACAATTCAATTCATATGTTCCGTTGGTACTATTTTTTCCTCACAAGCAGGTGGTGAGTAGTGCAGAATGTGGCAAAACTCTTTCACATGATCAATGTTTCAGTCTCTTCAATTAAAAGCATGTTTGCAGATTTGAGGAAAACTTTGGGATGAGGCAGAAGGGAGAGCTCTGTGCATGTGAAGAAAGCCCTTTTTTTCCTGTCTATTAGCACCTCTGTTCCTGTTTAAATTCTGTCATTATTTGAACACGGAGACAAGGTACCACAGCACACTGCCCTTGGGCGGAAGTGTGATATCCAGCTCCACTCCAAAACAGTGTCCACAGCACTCTAACAAGGACATGGGGAAATTGAGTGTGAGCTGGAAGTTTTGCCATTGCTAATTGAGATGGTGCCGTGGTCACACAAGAACTGAATGCACTGTTGTTCTTGATGCCTTCTGTCACCCATCTAATCATTCTTTAAGGGCCTGGCTAGGGAGGGATACTCAGGGAAACTCTGTGCCACTACAGATTTGAGCATTTGGAAAAAAAAAAAAAAAGGTCGGAAAAAAAGTACTGCTCTGGAATATTACCATCCACTTCCATTTTCTTCCTTCAGAACACTGGAAATGCCTACCACTGCTGCACCTTCTCTCCCAAGCTGAGGAATGCCCTGCTTCAGTTTGGCAGATCTGGGATTCCAATGCACCCCCCGAGTCCCTGTCGATTGCCAGGGCTGTGTGTGGACTGAGCAGATGCTGATGGGCTGCTTCTGTGCTCTGGGGCTTCACCCACATACTGGCTTGATTTTACAGACTTTCTAATAAGCACTGAGACCAGACACCTTGGATTGCTCTGCTGCCTGGCTCTTGACAGATATTTTGAAAAGCACATTTCACCTTTTTTTGCTGAATGAAAATGATTCATTGAGAATGACATGCAGTGAATATTCAGATTCCCCACAATTCTTGAGATAATTAAATGTTCTTATCCTATAAATGGTATCCTGTAACATGTCCTTAGCCCATAATTTTTTTATGAGATTCAGTATCTTTGGTACTCAGGCATTTCTTTTGCTATCTAAGAAATAAGATTTTGATTGATTTGTTTTATAATAGGCATTTTATTATGGTCATGATTGCTGAGATTGATACACAAACAAGTTTTTTTCTTTTGTTTTCACTAACTTATTGCAAATTACATGAAGGAGCATCCCATCAAACGGCTCATACCTTCACTGCCTCAATAGTTCTGGGATGAAAAATGCCTGTTGTCTGCTGGAAGAGAGAAAAGCAGACTTTTGTAACCATGTTGTTGTGAGCTGTATTTTAAGCTGGGAGTTCATTGACAATTATTTGCAAGGTACTGAAACAACACTGTAAATGGTCTTGGCTCCAACTCTGCTTTGGAAGAAGTGCATAAATAGTGTATATCATTCAAACCCACCACATTTCAGGTGCACTTTTGTTGCAAATTTGGGATACAGAGCCATGTTAATGCAACTATATGGCTTCCAGACTCCAGGTGTTCCTTCAGTCAGTTGTCATGTTCTGTTAATCTGTGAGGTGTTACTACAAAACAGCCTCTCACAACCTAAATCTGAGTTATCTTCTGAAAATGCATCTTTCTTTCTCTTGATTACAAATATCTTCACACCTTGATCCCCAGTGGAAGTACTTAAACACATCAGACTAAGTAGTTCAGGGCATTACCTCTGAGAGCCATGGAAATTGGTGTAATCCTGACATGGTCAGAAATATAAAGACTATGTGATTTTTAGCAAGATTGCTAAAGCAGGCAGCATATATCAGACTTGATACACAATTTGTGATGCTGAAAATATTCCCATTGGAACAAACATTGTAGTCAAGTCAGAGATGGCTTGGCCTGCCTGTGTCAATCTTAAACATATTTAAAAAACAAATCAGGTGAGAAGTCCTTTGTATGGACTTCTGTGGTATTTGGAGTAGGAAGGTGTTTCAATCAACAGAAACTCTCATGGAGTGTAAGACACATTGTTCTAACATCTCCCCCAACTCCCAGCCCTTTGCAGGCTGACATATTGCTTCTCAGAAAAGTCTTTTGTGGCCAGAGACTGTGTTGTGGGGCAATAGGCCAGGTCTTTTCCCCTTCTATTGTCTGCAATGACTTAGGTCTGAAATGCCCAAACCTTACCTGATTTTCCCTTTTTGGCAGCAGAGATAAAACCTAAGACATGAAGCAAGGATGTAGCATTAAATTATTTTGACAGAGCTAAGATATCTTACCCAGAGTGCCAGTCAGGAGAAAGCAAGAAGACAGCAGGAGAAGTACACTGATAAGGCAGCTAAAATGGGAGTCCAGAGAAGAGTCTTTTGAGGTGGAAAGGCAGCAGCCTGGGCATAGAGCATTTTAGAAGAGGCAGACCTGGTAGCATCTGCATTACTATTCCTTGAATCCTGCAAGACTCTGATAGCCCCTGTCATTTGAATGTCTATGGCTGTTGAAGATAAGCCGGACATGAGCAATGGTAATTAGCATCTCCCTATCTTTTGTGTGCAGTCACCCAATTGGCAGTGCAATGGTACAAACACCCTAAAACATTACTTTAAGAATGACTAAATCAACTTTTATCTGAATTTCCATATGTTTCCTATAAATATTCATGTATTTATTTTCATAACACCCTTATTGCTCCTTCAGAACAGAGATTTAAGCACCTGAATGACATAAACTACCAGCACAAAGGCGAAAAGCTCTGACCCTCTGAAGGTACAGGCTAATGCTCTAGAAACTCACCCTATGTGATGGTGTACATCAATTCAGGAACATGCAGTATGAAGAAGGGGGTTTTCATGATCTTCACTTCTTGTGGCCTTTCTTAGCCAGAAGACAATTGTTTCTGTGTATTGTTGTTCTAGCACAAACTACAAGACTGTACCTTACTTTGTTTAAATGGACATAAGTCTTAAAGGAGTGTCATGAAGTATTAAGTAAAAAAGGTCTACCTGCATAGCTTCATTAAATCTTTTCCAGAAAAGGGGGACTTGGGACAGATATTTGGGGTTTTATATAAATAACCTCGCCAAGTAGAGAATCTTTACTTCAGTCTGCAAAACTATTAAGTGCTCACAACACTCAACTTCAAGCACAGCATCTTAGCCAGCCATGGCTTTTGACTGTTCACTTGTAAAATCTGTGTTAAACCTTCAGTGCCTTGATGATCCATAGTTTCTTTGTCCTTCTCTGGATGGATGAAGGTGTGAAACTAAGGGGCTATGAGTATTTTTCAGCTGTTCCTGAAGTTAAAATTTCAGTTCATAGCATTACCACTGGAATAATTACTTTTCAGATTTGTCATTAATTCTAGTTCTTTTCAAAGCATTAGCATAGAGGCTGTAAGAACCAAGGGAATAGAAACATTGCAAGCTGCTTCTCACACATCAGTGAAATAATAAAACATTATGAACTGAAAGTGGAACATGAGCTTAAAAGAACAAAATTGCATCTGAAAATTTTATTTATGTATCAAAACTAATTATTGCAAGTTCCACCTCAGTAGTACTTGAGGATTTCATTACAAGATCTAATTGGACTTATATGTGCTGTAAAAATTTTTTATCTTTTAATTGGTAGCAGGGATCAAAGTAAAGAGAATGAGAGACAAACTTGGTATTTGTTTCATAAACTCATCTTCTGAATTCATTTGCATTTACATGGTTCCTTGGAGCGGCTCATAGCACAGGCTTGTATTAACATGCCAAAAGAGAATCTGCTCCTGTTTTTTCAGTTCAGCGCTTCAGAAATTCATCAGAGGCATTCAGCCAGTCAGATCTTAATTACTAAAGGATGCTAGTTCAAGTCAGTCCTGTGTATCCTGCCTCTCCTTATGCCTCTCTGGAACAGGTTTGGAAAAAAGACAAGTAGGAGCTGTTGTGACTTTTTATTGCACTGTCTGTTGTGGAGCTGCAAGTTTTCTTTCCCAAGGGTGAGTGATCTGAATTAAGTTTGTGGGGCTGGACCACAGCTCCAGTCTGGTAGCACCAGCATTTTTGATTAATTCTGTCTTAAATGTAACCAAGCTGAAACAGCTCCTTCAGAGCCCATGGACATTAGGAATGAGAGTGACTGAATTCTGCCTGCACTGCCCAATGCTGTTGTGTGCATTGACCCCCACTAATGCTGCCCCAGCTGGCACCAAAACCAGAAGCACTATAGCAGTTCTGTCTTATTGGTATAAGTTAAAAATGAAACACATACAAAAATTAAAAGCCTGTAAGAACCTCATCCCCACCACAACTTTTCACAGTACCACCAGTTAGTGGTGTTGAACCACTATGAAAGATGGTAAGTGAAATATCTCTTGAAGTGGTGGGGGTACACTTTCTAGAGTCAGCGATGAAGGAGGGACCTTGACACACTTGAGAGGTGGACAAATGTAAACTCCATGAAGTTCAACAAAGTGAAGTGCAAGGTCCTACACCTGGGTCACGGCAATCTCAGGCACACCTAAAGGCTGAGCAGAGATGTGTTACAGAGCAGCCACGTGAAGAAGGACTTGGAGGTGATGGTTGATGAAAATCTTCACATGAGGCGGCAGCCCTGAAAGCCTGGGCTGCATTCAAAGGATTGTGGCCAGCAGGTCAAGGGAGGTGATTCTCCCGCTCTACTCTGTTCTTGTGAGACTCTACCTGGAGTACTGCATACAGTTCTGGTGTCCCTGACATAAGAAGGACGTGGAACTGTAGTAGCAAACCCAGATGAGGTCCACGAGGTTGGTAAGAGGACTGGAGCACCTCCCCCATGAAGACAGGCTGAGAAATCTGGGGCTCTTCAGCCTGGAGAAGAGAAGGTTGCATGGAGACCTCATGGTAACCTTCCACTGTCTGAAGTGGGCTTACAGGGAAGTCAGAGAGGGACTCTTCATCAGAAACTGTAGTGATAGGACAAAGTAATGGGTATAAACTGCAAGATAAAATTTAGGTGAGATATTAGGAAGAAATTCTTTACTGTAAGGGTGGTGAGATACTGGAGCAAGTTGCCCAGGGAGGTTGTGAATGGCTCAATCGTAGCAGTGTTCAAAGACAGGTTGGATAAGGCCTCAAGGAACCTGGCCTAGTGGGAGGTGTCCCTGCCCATAGCAGGGGCGTTGGGACTAGATGGTCTTTAAGGTCACTTCTAACCTTAACATTCTATGATTCTAAGTGGATGCTTCCCATCCAGGGAATCAATAATAGCTGAATTCATTAATTCTGAGGCAGCAGCAGCAACAACAGGGGAATATATGTGCCATCATCTTAGGACTGTGGTTTGCAAAAGCTGGCTAGATGTTACTGGTACTGACATAGCACAGGAGGCAAACAGTGGGCAGAGGTGTCCTACATCGCAACAGCTCCAAGACTAGAGCTAGTAATGAAATGATGAGTGGCTTTAGGGCCTCAGTGGTGAGACCAACAAGAGAATACACACTGGTGACATCAAAATATCTCTTTATAAAAGCCAGCCAGCATTTGTCATCTGAGCTCAAGGGGAATTAACCCAGGTGCATCCCTGGAGCTTACATTACATTACAATATCTGACACTGAGGTGTAAGTGGACACAGCTGCAGGAACAGGAAAAGGGATATAGACAGGTCTCTTAAATGTTAAGTATTTATGCTGGCAAGTTGGGAGGCAGAATGAGCAACAGCTGCCAAAGAGACTGAAGAGTTTGTGTTGTGTTTATCATTCACATGTTCTTGATTTGATTTGTTGCATTTTGCCAAAGACTGGCTGTGTCTTTTCTTCCGTTACACTTATATTTTATTTGCAAACTCAGGATTTATGAGGGAAGTATTGCCTGTCAAAGTTGGTATTTAATCTTACCAATTTTCTGTGTGTTTGAGCTGTGTGTGCTAGATCTGTAAGAGACCTATACCAGTTCTGGGTCCCCAGCCTGGGGAAAGTTTTACGTTTCAGAATTGTACCACCTCCCAGCCTCTTTGCTTGAAATTCTGAAATTTGCCACCCCAACTTTCTGGTTCTCCACCAAAAACAAGATAGATTTTTTTCCTAAATTTGAAAATGTAAATAACTGGTAAACTGCATTCACACCACAGACAGAAGCAGAGAGGGCAGAGGAACATTGTTTTCAAAAGCTCTTGACCTCCTTGCTGTCACCTTGCTCTGTCACTTTCCAGTGCTTCACTTTGCCAGGTAGAAAAAGTGAAAACATTTACACATAAAAGTGAAAACATTTACACATAAATTTCCAGAGGGCAGAAGACCAAACTATCATTTTTAAGTTGCTTTGGAGAAACTGACTCAGGAAAGACAAAATATGATGCTGATCCCAATGACACCAGCTTTTTCTCTCTTTCATGGTCCTGGGATATCTCCTCCACTGAAAAACATCCTGTTTCCCATGGTGTTTGGACATAAAATGAGTATTAAGGAGGAATTTTTTCAGGAAGCTACTTAATTTCTTTTTCTCCAGCTTAGTCTAACTCACCCTCTCCTTGAGATGCCCCAAGGGCTTCAATAGTCAATCCTTCCCTTTCTGTTCCAGATATTAATTAAAGAGCTCAATCCTCAATGCATTTATTATCATAAAACAGCCAAGCAGTGCAAAGCAATCTAATTTTCTCTACTCTACAGAGGCCAATAAAATGCCCACTTTGGGACCTTAATAAAATGAAAGAGCTGCAAAGTTCTTTAGAGCCAAGCTGAAGAATCTCGTGTTTGAGCAGGTCATGGGTGCTTTATTATATACTCATCATTACCAAAAAAAAAAAAAAAGGTGCTTATTCTGTGATGAGACAGAAAGCAGGCAGAGGAACTTGTAGGTGCAGCCAACGTCTTACAGAAAGTGTCTGCAGTCCTGTCTCTAAATTATTAGTTTCTCACAGTTGAACAGTTGTGACCCGTGATACAGATGGGCTACAGATCAGCATATTTCTTCCTAAATCCAGTGGTTCTGCAATGTACAAGGCCAAATAAATGGACAGATGGGAGGAAGGGCTACAGCTTCTTTGTGATGGTTAATATGCCCTAGTGGCAATGCTAAGAAGTAAATTTTGCTCTTACCTGTTATTTTTCCTATCTGAGAAAATGAAGATTTTTGAGATATGATAATTCTTACTCAGCATTAGAGACTTGACATGACAAAAGCTGTCTGGAATGCCTCACCTGCAGTGTATACATTACCAGATACTGGGAAACCCAACCAGAATATACAAAACCATAGGAAACCAGACTTCATTAGTTCATTTGGTCTCAGAACTACCTGTCTATATATGATGTTAATTCTCTCCTAATGAATCTCTTCATTGCATGAAAGTTCTCCTGCATTCATAATCCTCTGCCTAGAACATCCTAATCCTCTGTTTGCACAGGGATGTCTATACTTTGAAGCATTAAATCATTGAAAGAGGACACTTTGTAGACTAACAATCAAAAAATGGCTTTGGAGCTTTAGCGTATCAAAATATACATGAGGACTGATCTCCTCCTGCCTAGGTAATCATTTTACATCTGTGTAAACTGAACTTCAAGCTTTTCCACTCTGATTCAGTTGAGTTCTGACATCTTTTATGGGTTAGTTTAAAGACAGCATAAGCAGCAAGACAACAGAAAATCAAGGACTGTGATATGGATATGCCAGCTCAAAATGGATAAAGCAATAATAAAAAAGATTAGCATTGTGGCTTTCATGCCAGCAGTCCTAATATCATTTACATAGTCTACAGGAAAATAGGGACATAGGATTGGCAGGGACTGCCTGGGTCACTGAGGCCGGTTCTCTGCTATCACATGCAACAATATCATCTAATCCCTTTCATAAATCCTGTGACTTGCCAGTGAAATACAGGAAACACAGGGGAGAACATTGCAGCTGTTTAGAAGAGCACAGAAAAACCCACAGCCTGTTTACAATTAAAAATCAATTGAAGTTATACAGGTTTTTTAAAGGGATGAACCAAAAAGTTTGGGTTAGTTTAGCTCCAACTCCTGCATTTTCTGGTATGCAGGTGGGAGAGATTTACATGTGAATATCCAACGCAAGAGATTCACATACTTCTTTCACATATAAAGAGGTACTTTGAGATCTGAAATTTGATTTGAGCCACTGGCATGCTTCAGTCTCAGAGCAGTGGGCTTACTAAGAGTATTACTTTAATATACATACATATATATATATGGTTCTTTAATACATTAGGAAAACGTTCAGAAAATAAGCCATAGGCTTGTTTCTAAGAAGTTTCTTTATTAATTAGGAGAGAAAAGAGAAAATAAGGGAACCTGGCAATGGTTCAAAAGGGCACTACACAAGTTATGTCCTACCGCAATATTAACTCAGTACACATCCAACAACACCCAAGGCAATATTCAACCAGTTCTCAACACTTAAGTCAAATCCAGTCCCCCCAGCTCTGAGCCACCCAAAGCATCAAAAAAGCAGTAAAGAACCAAAGGGAGCAAGAAGAGAGAGAAAGAGAAAGAGAGAGAGATAGCTACCACAGAGACTTTGTGGCAGACCAGCTCTCACACCTCCAGGTGGCAGAGCTGCAACACGTGGCATCCCAAAACCTCTGGTTTTAGCTGCTCTGGTTTCTACAGCCAAAACCCCAGGCATGGCCTCTGACCCCCTGGCCACTCTGGGGTTCCAGGCCAGTGTTCTCACTGTCCCTGCCAGTCCATGCTGGGCCCGGGGCTTCAGGAGCTGTGGGGTGTTATAGTTATCCTGGGCTGTTTGTGACTGGCAGCTGTTCCAGGGCTTCCCCGCGTGGGATCCAGGGGCTGCCAGGAGGGATACGACACCACCCCACCTTCGTGAGGTTCAACTCATCCCTTCCCCCTCCACACACACACACACACCCACACACACCTCCCCCCCCGCAAGTGGTTCTGACCCAATAATAACTGATCTGGTCTGTAACACATGGTCAAAAAGTTCCCATGGATCTTTCATAATCAAGACTGGTTCAAAATTCCACTTTATAAATCACTTGAGGTATATTCAAGATGACATTTCAATAGTAGGTTGCCTGTTTACTCCAGGAAAGGCTAAGGGACAGAACAGCCCAGTCTAATTCTTGTTTTGCATGGGATATCAGGATCATTCATCTATGACATGGAGAGTTCTGACAAAACAAGAGGTGTTTCCAAGAAACTTTTAAGTGTCTGTTCCACTTGTGATTCAGACCTTTAATTTTGTCTTGTTCCTTTGCAAGTTTCATGTAAATAACCCATTGTTAGTTGAGTCAGCTGCCCAAAGGGAGAAATTCAATGGCAAGAGAAAGGGATTAGCTGGAATGGCTCACTGGGACCAATAAGACTAATGAGAAAACAGTCCATACTGTAACCTTCTACAGAGCACATGTCAAGAAGTTTAACCTTTTGCTGTTTCTTTGCCAGTGGCTGACATTTCTGTCTATATATTAACAGGGGAAGCATAAGTGTCTCTTTCAAAGCTCTTCATGCTCCAGACCATATTATTAGCCAAACTATATGAAGTAAATAATCAAGACATTTGAACCCATGCCAGAAGCAGAAGTTCAGACTGTCTCTTAAGCTAAAGAGGGCTATACCCTGCTTGTCCCCTATGGGAGATGGTTCTCAGTGCTGCATCAAACAAAGCAGGAAGAAATCCATAGCTACAGAGGATCTTCTGTCAAGCTTGTTCAGTCTGAACTGAAAAATGGCTGTTTTGGGCAGCAATAGGTCAAAGCTAAGGTATTTCAGTGCTTTCTTGTTGTCCCAAACTCAGAGGGGAAAGAGGAGTGAGTTGATAAGGGAAGAAGTTTAGCCAGTCCACAAACTTTGCCACAAATTCTGCTGACCCTCAGATATATTCACTAGTCACTGCTTCACACCTGAAAAAATACAGTGAGGCCAAACCTGTGCCTCTTCCAAACGGTGGTGAGATTACATGATATCTGTAACATTGTTCTAAAGTGAATATTTTTTTGCACTTTTACTGTATATTATATTCAGCTTTCTATAGTACGTGTAAGACTGTAGTGTAACTGCATGTTTCCATTATGAAAGGATATAATTATACTAGATAACCCTTTGCTCTGGATTCCCTAAAGGATACAGAAATGAAAGAGGCACTAAATCAAGGAGCTGGTGCATTATACAGATGAGATGTTGGAGGAGTGAGGAAAATGGCCAGTTCACAGAGTTGAGGTACCATTCTGTCAGAGATGTTACAGATAACATATAAAGATGACATACAATGAGCACCATTGGCTTTGAAGACTTGGAAATGTGAGAATGCCATGGTTTAACCCTAGCAGGCAACTAAGCCCTGTGCATCTGCTCATTCACTGCCCATCATGAGATGAGGGAGAGAATCTGAAGGGTAAAAGTGAGAAAACTCATGGGTTGAGATAAAGACAGTTACCTAGGTAAAGCAAGAGGTGTGCATACAAGCAAAGCAAACCAAGGAATTCATTCAGTACTTCCCACAGCAAGCAGTTGTTCAGCCACCTTCAGCAAGGTAGGGCTCCATCACACCTAAGGGTTACTTGGGTAAAAAACCACCATCACTCTGAACATTTCTCCCCTTCATTCATCTTCTTTCCCCAGTTCAACTCACAGTTGAGTGTGCTGCTATACGGTATGGAATATCCCTTTGGTCAGATGGAGTCAGCTGTCTCAGCTGTGTGCCCATCCAGCTCCTTGTGCAGCCCCAGCCCCCTCACAGCTGGGGTGGCACAAAAAGCAGACAAGCCCTTGACCCTGTGTGAGTAGTGCTCAGCAGTAACAAAAACATTCCAGTGTTATCAACACTCTTTCCAACACAAACCCAAAACACAGCCACATGCTAGCTATTATGAAGACAATTATTTATGCCAGACAAAACAAGCACAGAGCAATAAATTAAGAGTTAAAGCATTGGCAGAAAATGATAACTGAACAACTTCTAGCCTAGTTTCAGCAGTCCTTACAGGGCAGATATGCCACAGAAAATGGCAGAACTGAAAGTCCAGGAGAATAAAAGAAATCAGAAAAGTGAAGTTTAGTGCTAAACTTATCTGAAGTATTCCAGTAATTCCTCTTATACTCCCATACAATGTTGATATTTCTGGGTATGTGTATGACAATAATTTCTTGATATTTATAGTCAGCAGACTACCCTTTCTGCAACACTCATATCTACTTCTGAATGTTAAATTTTAGTATATTTTCTCATAGGAATGAAGTGGATGGATAGGTAGCAATTCCCTTACTGGTTTCCACAACCCATAAAAAACTGAACCAAATCACTGACCCAAAAACAGAGAGCGTATGCTTTTAAGCAAGGTCAGGAAAAGTAGAGGTGAAAACTTAGAAGTACTTTCTTAGAAACTTTTTATTATAAGGTTTTTTTGTTCCCATTTCCACTATTAAAAATTAAGTGATCCCCTTGTCTTCATTGAAGTGTATTCATCACATTCCCCAAAAAAAGTCCTTTCACTCCCTGATAAACTTTATATGCATATTCCCTGTCACGTGCTTAGGTCTGTATTTTAGTTAGTTCTTTCCCTTTGAAAAAGCAGGGAAACTCAGCTATGTACAGAGTTCATGACAGAGTGACAAAATCTTCACACTTCACCATAGCAGGTGCAACCAGTAAAATGAATGCCCTAGAACTTCCATGTCCTGACAGAAAAAAACTGAAAATGCCAGAAGCTACTGGCATTTGCTTTGATAAAGAAACTTTTAGATTTTTTCTTCCAGTAGGTGCTGTGCTGATTCTCCTGATCATTACAAATACCACCCATGTCTCAGTCCCTGCTGCCAGAAAAGAAAATGAAGGTGAGTAAGTGCGTGCCATGGACCTGAGGCAGCACTGCTCATCCCAGGGGCAGGCTGTGGTGAGGTGAGCAGGGACTGAGCAGCTGCTCAGGTGATGAGCTGAGAGACACTGGTCCGACCTGTAGCCCAGGGGATACACAGACAGATATAAAAGAGCACCTTAAGCATAATGACTTGGAATGCAAGAGAGAGGACAGAAAACCTACACAGGACATACAAATGAATGCAGGGATGGGCCACTCCATACATAGGCAAGATAACATAACACAGCCATGCCAAGATGTGGCAAGGCTAGTATTTCCTTAGATTCAAAAGGAAAAAGGAAAAAAAAAGGCAAGAAAGGGATAATTTCTAACATGAGCAACAATAAGAAACAAAAGAACATGAGAAAGGAAAGAGAAAAAGAAATAAGGCAAGGTAGTCTTCTAAAGAAGGTCCAAGCCAAAGTAATGTAAGAAAAGTAAAGCAGGAAGAAAAGGACCAGGTATATTTACCCTTATGCAAAAAACTGGGAAAAACGCTTGATGCTGCCACATATTGGAGAATGAGGAGAATAAATAAATAAGCGGCAAAAGAAACAGTAGCTAATTACATTGCACTTCATACCTCTCTTTCTAGTAGTTGGCAATGCAGCAGCAACTAACTTGCTCCTGTCCCTCAGTTAGGAGAGAGGAATACTGACAAAATGTACTCATGGAAGGGTCCTCAGTGCCTTTCCTGCAGACTAGCACTCTATCCACGTAAAAAAAACACCTCCCACATCAGTTTTACCAAAGACACATTGAGTGCTTGTGGAGGGAGTGAGATAACTGGTCTCTGGCAATTCACTCATTCACTTCTCTGTTCGGTGCTCTCATATATGCACTGGTGAATAAGAATAGGCATGGACAGAGGAGAGCAATTACTTGTTACTTCCCCAGTTTTGAGCCACTGCAGCAATGCTCAGCTGTGTACATGATGCATAAACACAGTCTGCTGATGGTTGTCTCAAGTCTACCTCCTGCTGGGCAGAGTTCATTTCTATCTGAAGTACAAGAGCAGAGTGACTATGGAAATGTCACCAAATTACAGCAAGGTATTTGCAAGGGAAATTAAACATGCTAGCCAGCAAGTGTTTTCAAAGCATGTTAACAAATCCAGCTTATCTCACATGCCAGCTCTCCTCCGCCCCATTCTCATTCCCACTGAATAGACACTAATTGAAAATTATGTTTTCAATGTGAAGCCTTTTTCTAATTTGGTCTTGTTTAGAAGCATTTAGGGATCCTATGGTTTGTTGTATTTCAAAGCGATTTGCATGAACTCCCCCAGGAAGCCAACAAAGGGCACTACCACCGTTTTGCTGGCAGACAGCAAGGGTTTCTACTCAGCACAGAATATTCATGTGCTCCAAGAAACACAGATTCTTGAGCTAAAGGAGGCAGCTGAGGAGCTCCAGCACAAAACATCTAGGAAATTGTTATGTCTTTCTCTTTCAGCATTTTTGCAATCCTTTAGCAATCCAAAATTCCCTGGTATGCACAGAACTCTATTGAATATTTAAATAATTTTAAAATATTTTTCATGAGAAAGGTAGAATTGCCTATGCAGTATAGTTATGTGATCATGAAGATGTTTTCCAGGCTTTAAGTCTCATGTACACATCACACTGCATACTCTAAAATCTTTTCATTGAATTCCATACACTTCTACACATTTATGACAAATGAGTATACAAAGTATAAAACATTTTGTATTTACTCAACTAAACATGTAATCATGCACTCAGGAATGCACTACACACATGCCTATATATTTGACATGTGCATGATGCCAAATACTTTGTATATGTGCATATTGTGTGCATGATGTTATATGAGTGTCTTTGGAGATCACACAAAGCACAGGAACAGCCTGCACCTTACAATACACAGCTGCAGGACCTGCACACAGCCAGCTATGCCAATAAAAGGCAGATTACTTTTATTTGTGCACATTAACAAAAGCTGTGTTTACTACATGTTCCAATTTGTATGTATGCAATACATGCCTGTATATTCATTTGCTTAATACAGTATGGTATGGAGGAGAAAAAAAGAAAAAAACATTAAGAAGTACAGTGAAGTCTTCAGAAGACAATTTATTAAACAGAAAGTGCAGTTCCTATTATTATGAGTTTTCAGATTAGTGTAAGACCTGGTTTGCATGCAAAAGCTTAGTTGGCACAGCTAGGTTAAGAATATAAAAACCAATCCCATTAATTGACATCCCCATGACAACAAAAGTCTTAGAACTATGCCAGAAAAAAACCTCTTTGGGAATATAATTTCTCTAGTTCACATAAGGGGAGAAAGGAAAAGAATATTTTGGGGGGTTTTAGGGTAATTGGAGATTGAACTTGCCATCACATTTTTTAGAATATAACAAAGGCCTAGATCTACTTAGGATGATTTGAAGTAGCGCAAAAGTGCTAGAGGAATACTATTGAACTTCAGTCTAGTCAAGTTCCAAGTTGAAAGGAATCGGCTGCTTAGAGATCCTATTTCAAACTACAATTTGGAGCACAAGTGCTGCAGACTGGTTTCCATAGTCATGTTTACACAACCTGCTAAAGTTCACCCATTCGGGTGGCAGGGACCTTACATTATTAAATGGTACTTGAATATATATAGCTAGTATGCCAGGTATTTACATATATTCCAAGTATTCCAGGTATTTACATATATTCCAAGTATTCCAGCTATTTAGCCTGCACTGACGTGATTTTTCTGAAGTACATCTGAATAGCATTGCCAGAACTAGCTAAAAACAAACGTCAGTCCTCAAAATTCTTCTTTCTCTTTTGTCACTGTCTAGCTCCTTTGCATAGCCAGTGCCATCTTCACACTCTTATCAGCCAGCGCAGATGAAAACAGTGCTCTATGCCGTTGCAAATGCCACTGCAAATACACAGAAGCTGTGGAGAAGTTTTCACAGCTTGCTGCCATGTGGCTTTAGCACTTCCAATCTGTCACTGTGCTGCAGAGCAGCTCTCACGAGTTTTTGGAAGCAGTGGCAACAGCTGTCTCACCAGCAGCAGCCTCAGGAGCAGTGCAAGGCACAGGACACCAAGCTGCTCAGTTTGAGAACTGGGTCAGCATCCGCAGCTGAAATGCTAATTCTGAATTTATCAAGCAAGAGACAAGTGGCAGGGAAGGTCATAGAATCATGGAACAGGCTGGATTGGAAGGAGATCTTGAAGATCACCTAGTTCAAACCCCCTTATTGAAGGAACACCTTCAATAAGACCAGGTTGCTCAGAGTCCCATCCACCCTGGCCTTGAATGCCTCTAGGGATGGAGCATCCACAGCTTCCTTGGGCAAGCAATTCGAGTACCTCACCACTCCCACAGTAAAGAATTTTTTCCTAATATCTAATGTAAACCTACTGTCTTTCAATTTGAACCCATTCCCCCTTGTCCTGTCACTGCATGTTCTTGTAAAGTCTTGCCCCATCTTTCCTATAAGTTCCCTTCAAGTACTAAAAGGCCACAATTAGGTCAACCCGAAGCCTTCTATTTCCAGGGTGAACAATCCCAATTCTCTCAGCTTTTCCTCATAGGAGAAGTGTTCCATCCCTCTGATCAACTTGGTGACCCTCCTCTGGACTCGCTCCAACAGGTCAATATAATTCCTGTGCTGAGGACCCCAGAGCTGGATGTAGAAAACTTTATTTCTCTAATCTCTTTATCCGGCTGAATTTGGAGGCGTGACTTGCACCAAAGTATGTGTAAGTGTAAGGTTTCTTTCCTGCGATACGCGGCAGGGCGATCCCGTCCCAAACCCTGGGACGG
Source organism: Dendrocincla tyrannina (assembly GCA_035047865.1). Classification (NCBI taxonomy): domain Eukaryota; kingdom Metazoa; phylum Chordata; class Aves; order Passeriformes; family Dendrocolaptidae; genus Dendrocincla; species Dendrocincla tyrannina. The sequence continues at coordinate 21,737,014 of JAWWMP010000165.1, forward strand.
CGCCGTCCCGCTGCCGGGAGCGGGGCCACAGCGCCGCCTGCTGGCACGGCCGGGGCGGCGCGCCCACGCCGCGGGCGCGGGGACTGCCGGTCCCACGGGAGGAAGAACCGCGA
>JAWWMP010000165.1:21741962-21759514 GCA_035047865.1 Dendrocincla tyrannina
GGCGGGGCGGGCGGGCCGGGATGGCGCCGGAGGGGCTGCTGGCCCCGCCGCACAGCCGGCGAGCCCTCGGCGATGTGCACGGCGTGGGTTTCCCCACGACCCGCGGCGGCGCGGGTGGGGATGAGCGTCGCGCCTGCGGGTCCGCAAGGACGGCGGCAACTCCCGGCGCTTTTGCGGCACCTGCGTCCTGTTGGCAGCTCTCCTTTTAAACGTGGCGTCGCGGGTATTGACTAGTTCTTAGCTAGTCAGGCAGCTTTCTGCATGGGGGCGGGGAGTTTTGCCTAGCGAATTCAGGCCTTTAAAAGAAGGCAGCGGTGGATCTGCGCAGATTTCATCCAGCGCAGTTGCGGATCCGGAGAGCTCCTGGTCGGCTGTCTTGCTAAAAGACTTGTTGGAGGAAGGTGGAGTCTATTACAGTTCGATAACTGCCTCTAGCCCTTTGGTTTTGTCTTCCTTAAGTCAAGAATGAAAAGTCGACCCTCCCGACTGAAGATTTTTTTTTTCTCGAGAAGTCCGGCAGGATCTGCCATTTGTTTATTCAGTTAATGAATTATTAAAAAAAGGGAATATTACCAATAGAAAATATTATGGTTATTTAAAATTAGTTTTGGAGTTGCATTAGGCCCTCATTTTACTGAATGGACACCTGAAAAAACAGCAGATAGAGTTTTTTCCTGTTTTTTGGGGATTTTTTTTTTCATACTATCCATAAGTAGGAAAGTAGCTTTGCACATATTTAGCCATGGATTTTAAACTAGATGCTACTGTACAAGCATCCTTGTAGTCAGTCCAACAAAAACATAACCTCACAACCAAAAACAGTGCAAATAAGATATTGGGTACTATGGGGAGAGATGCAGAGTAAAACGTATTGTTACAGTGCAGTTTTACAAATACGTGGTCCATCGTTGTTTTGACTATTGTGGCTTTTGTGAGGTAGGAGTGGTCATCTTAAGTAAAACAAACTGAAGCAGTATTAAGAAATGCAGTCTGTGACAGGGAAGCAGATATGTAAGAACCCCTGAGGGTAAGTACAGAATGTTGATTCCTAAAGCACTCTCAGTTCTGCCCCTCCCCAGCTTACAGGCTTCCAGAGGCAGAGACCGTGTCTCTACAATAAGTGTAGATTGCTAGATTGTTCTTAATGGAACTTCTCTGATGCTTTGTTTAACTGGTTATATTTCTGGCATATAAATGTTCTGTGGTAAAATATTCTGTTACTTCATTAACCTTTGTGAAGGAGTTACCTGTTTTGAACTTGTCATTTCATAATCTTATCTTATGTCTCCAGTTTTTGCATTCTGAGAAGCCATGAGTAATCGTTCCTTGTTCATCAGTTTTGTCCCACTTACTGCTTTTATTATCTGTTAACAACCTTTTGAACATGATCTCTTGCTACAAAAAGTTCAGTCACCCTGTCTCAAAAATATGAGCATGGGGACAACCAGAAGTATTAAGAGGAGTAGTTTAAAAGACTGGAAGTACTGAGCTTGTAAAAGAGTGTTTCAGTTGAGAGAGAGGGAATCGGGTAAGGAGTTCACTTCATGAGTGGAATGAAGGTGAGAAGTTGAGAAAAACTATTAGGAAGCAGGCTTAAAATAAAGAGGAAGACAAACGTTTCTCCATAACACATTGTGAAACTTGTCACAGGGCACTAAAGGGTTGAATTGATTCAAGAACTAACCTAGAGAAGTGAATGGGTGATTGATCAATTGACAGGTACTAAAAATGAAGATCTGGACACTGTCTCCAGTTGAGGATGTTCCTGTGTTACCGATTGGGAGGAAATGTTCAAAACTGAAGGATCATGCTGCTTTTGTAGTTGCCTGTGGGTTTTTTGAGCATTCTACGCTGACAAGTACAGGGTAAAACAAACTCCTGTGAACTGTATTTTGCCTAAATGGTAGGAGTAGTTAGCATGCAGGAATACACATTTATGGAACACGGGCTACTCTGTTTCATTGTTGTATAAATGCTTTATCATATGTATTAAGTAATGTGTTCCATAAAAAAAGTTGATATGCAGTCTGAGAATCTCTGTCTATAATGATTCATTGCTAGTTTGTGCTGGCTCATTCCTGCCTTTGCTGTTGAGTGCACTGTGTTGGCAAAACTGCAGAGTAAACTGGATGGGGATGTTGATCAGCTTAAGGCAACCAATTTTTTCATTGGTTTTTTTTTTATCCAGATCTGTATCCCACCCCAGTTTAGAATATGGCAACATGGAGAGCTGTCAACAAGCTGAAGGGAGTACTTAAGGAGCATTGGCACTAAATGTGTTAAAATGTAGCTTGGTTTTGAGGGCATTAAGGCAGTGTTCCACTTTGTAAATTCGCTATGGAAGAACTTTTATGTACAGCAGGGGTTGTACAGCAGGATATATGTTGCTCTGGGAAATGTAAACAAAGCAAAGAAAGTGTCCTGTGTTGTCAGTGTTGCTGTTCAAAATAGGATAAGCTGTCTAAAACATTCTTTCCACAACCATGAGAAAAATTAATCTTAGAAGGTTTTGATTTCTGCTAGTATCCTAACAATGTTGACCTCTATTTCACAAACACATAGCTAACCACAACAAAGACTTGAATTAATTTAGCGTTTTGGTGCTGCAGGCACAAAATCAGAAACATCCATGTGATTCTAGCTGGGGCAGCCAGAGAACATTCTACTACTGCTGAATATATACGGTTTATTTCTATACTTCAAACAGAAGTTTCTAGGGTGTGTTTTGTATCTAGTTTCTGTTAACAGTTCTTTCAAGCACTGTGTTTCTGATTAAATTAACTAATTGATTAGATGTCAGAGATGCTTTAGCACAACATATGTTAACAATCATTCGTAATCCACTGCAGTGGCACAGTTGTGGGGAAAGGGAACCTCTACTTGAGAGACAAAAACCAAGTAGACGAAAGGCATAAACTCCTTGAAAACTGCCCAAGTTCAGTGACAGTGATCATATAATCACTTGCACTAATCTAATCACAGGTGGTATGTAAGAACTGTCAGCCTTAGGGCCAGCAGTTGAAACAGTGAGCACTTGAACAGACAGGGACCAGAGTAACAGTAAAAGCCAGGCAACAGAGGCAAATTTTACAAAATTGACACAGATATATCAGTCTGAGAGAAAAATCTATTCCTTTGTAAGAAGCTTGTGTAATACAGTTTACTTAAATAGTTGAAGAGAATGGGAGAGAAAAAGTCTTTTGTCTTTAGAATAACTCAAGATCTTTCCATTCTGTTTTTCCTCTTTCAGCATAAGGATGCATACCAAGTGATCTTGGATGGTGTGAAAGGAGGTGCCAAGGAGAAGAGACTTGCAGCCCAGTTTATTCCTAAATTCTTCAAGCATTTTCCTGAGCTCGCTGACTCAGCTATCAATGCCCAGTTAGACCTCTGCGAGGATGAAGATGTTTCTGTAAGAACAAGAACTTGTAGCAAGTTGATACATTACATTTATATTTTGCTATTATTTTCTCTTTTTTTAATAGGCTGTGTCTTTTGGGAGGGGAGGGTTGGTCTTTGGACAACTGAAACATAGTTGTATTCCTGCAGTTAAAGAATTCATTGTGTGACGGTTTGGGAAGATGCATCAGTTTTCAGTTGTCTTTTTCACTCCCATTGCTGAAGAAAGAAACCTACAGTTTATTTGAATAACATTTACGTGTTTTCCTATCAAAAAGCACTCTGTAGTAATTGGTTCTGATAAATCCTGCTGGGAGGCAAGAAAATCTTGTTTGCACCTGAGAACCAAGGGGATGTGATTCTGTGTTATTCTTGCAGAAGTTTGAGATGCTTCATGCTGCTTCTGCAGTATTGATAGAAGCTGTACCTTTGCAGCATCTTTGTTTATCTGGTCTTAAATAATTTGGGCGTATCACTCAAGGATTTTTGTCAGTGCTGGGAACAAACTGTAGAGTTTATTCCTGCCATATGCACAGCTGAAGAACAAATAAATTAGCAAATAAAACTCTGTAATGACACACATTCCAGCCTTTATTTTGTTGATCATAGGAATGATTTTGTGAACAGAGGTACTGTTTGAATTTGATTTTTGTCCAGAGGTGCTTAGGTCTAATTAAAATACATTACTTTCTTCATAAATATATCAAAGAGTTGTTTGGGTTTTTTTGTGTAATTGCTGACATTTTAAAATTTTTTTATTTCTACAATACTGACAATTTTGACAGATCCGGCGTCAAGCAATCAAGGAGTTGCCTCAATTTGCCACTGGAGATAATCTTCCTCGGGTAGCAGACATACTGACTCAGCTTCTACAGTCAGGTAGGAGACGTTGGTAGTTTCCTGGCTGATCTCCTCGTGGCACACCTGAAAATAAATACAATTTTGGTTCTGTAAAACGTTGGTTCATAATTTATCCCAGTGCCATTCATGTCCTTCTTCTGTTCTTTTTTGGCTTCTTTATATTTGCAGTACAGTTAGGCTGCTGCTTCTGCTGAAAGGTCACTAATTATCCTAATCTAAACTGAAAATCTTTCTTTTAAATAAAACAATTTTTTTTTTACATATAAGTTCTCTGAAAGCATCGGAAAAGGTGGGGGGGAGCCTTCCTATTACGGACTGCAGCAAATTGCCTTCTGTAAAAAGAGTTCTTGGGTTTCTAATGCAGGTTCTGGAACATGAAAAATCCTGAAGGCATTTTAGTTCATACATTGCATTTTTGGTACAAAATAAATATTTCTGGGGTGCAAAATAAATTCAGAATTTAATATACTTCTAATCTCAGTAAGTTACAGAGTGCTAAATATTAGGTGTTTAAACTTTTATTAAAAATGCCTGGTTAAGTCTCTACAATTCTCAGAACATAGATTTTTTTTTGGAAGATATTTTTTGAGACTTAGGCACTTCTCCATTTAGTTCAAGAGGAAAATTGTTTCTGCCACCCAAAAATACTGTGGATTAAGGGTTAAAAAAGAAAAAAAACTATTTATTTTACATTAATTTAGAGAAGGTCAGCTTGTTTATATAACTGTTCCTTAAAGTAATTCAGTGTATTGGTTAATAACTTCCCTTCAGATTTTCAGTCCTATCAAGTTTGTAATGTTAAAATTTTAGCAGGGAGGCTAAAGTAGCTTTGTGTTTTGCTTCCATCTTTCATAATCGTGGCTTTCAACTTCCTCAGTCTAGTAGCTGTTAAAAATGCAGATTGTGTTGTTTATAGCTAAATGCTGAGAACAGAATATGTGTTGTATCAGCAATCTTTATTTTTCTGCTCTTTTAATTTCAAGGATATGCATATCAGATTTTTTTCTCTCTCCAGATGATTCTGCAGAATTCAATTTGGTGAACAATGCTTTGCTTAGTATATTTAAGATGGATGCTAAAGGTAAAGGACACATTTTTCTATATATCTCTTTTATTAATACTTCCCAGTCTCTAGTAGGACGAGAATAGGACTCAATTTTGTATCTTAGTACAATGCAAAACTGAGATAACACACTTAACTGTTTGGTTTCACAAACAATACCGGACTTAATGATTGTGGATCTGAAGTATACAGACCAATAAAAGAGTGTGGATTCTGTCAAGACATACGAAAATGGTTTTTTTTCTTAGAAGTTAGTATAGCAGTTATTTTAAGATATGTCATGGAGTCTTAAAGGAGTAAACTTCTTTCTTCTGCATAGAATGTTCAGCTCGTAACTTTTAAAATAATTTGCATTAACTGATTTATTCTTCATTCAGGGACTTTGGGAGGCTTATTCAGTCAAATTCTTCAGGGGGAGGATATTGTGAGAGAGAGAGCCATTAAGTTCCTCTCTACAAAACTGAAAACCTTGCCTGAGGAGGTGATGACAAAGGAGGTGGAAGAGTTCATATTGACTGAATCAAAGAAGGTGACTGTCTTATTTCAGTGCAAACTAAAGTATTATGAAACCATCCATTATCATTGGTGTTGCTTCAGAGGTCTGTTCATTTAAACCATGTGTAGAGCTGAGCATTGTACAAATGTGATGTTGTACTTACCCTATTCTGTTACACTAAGTTTGCAGCAGTTTTTTGTGGGAATGTTGAAATCATGCTAGGCTCTCCTCATTTTGTAAGAGCAACTTTGAGTCACAGAATCTTTCGCGTTGGAAAGGCTCTTTATGAGACTGATCAGCTCAGTGAATCATGCTCAGCTGAATTCAGATCAGATTTACGGGTGCTTTTTCAAGCTGGGTTTTGAAAACCTCTAAGAAAGGAGACTTCCTATACTCTCTGGGCAACCAGCTTCAGTGTTTAATTGTCCTCAATAGAATTTATTTTTTCCCTTCATCCAGTTGGAACCTCCCATTTTAGTTTTGTATCGTCTCATTCTCACTGTGTCCAGCTCAGCAAAGAACCTGACTGGTACACTTGGTGACTTGCTATTAAGTATTGAAGATTACTGTTAATTTGCCAAACCCACATACAGCTCTCTCATTTTAGACTGGAAAAGCCCAGTTGCTTTAAGTTCTCCTCACAGGTCATGTGCTCTAGGCACTGAGCCACCTTGTTGGCTGGGCTTCCTAAAGCCGCTTATCAACTGCTTCTTCATACAGGAGAGACCAATACTAGGTGCAGTATTCCAGATTTGGTCAAACCACAGCCAAGGAGAATCTTCCATCCCTTTGCTTCTATTTGTCTTGCCCTTGTGACAGTCCAGCACATTGTTCATCACCTAAGGAATACTACTGTTACTTATGTTTAACCTGCTGTTCCCCATAACCCTTGGTCTTTTCAGCAGAGCAGTTCCCCAGCCGTCAGTCCCCAACGCGTGCTGATGCAGCGAAGTTAGGTGCAGGACTTTGCATTTATCTTTGTTGAATTTTATGAGATTCCTGTGCATTGCTTAAGCTGAGAAAGATACAAAAATTACCGAGGCAACCAGTAATGAATAGATACTCATTTAACGTTTATTCTGCTTGAAGCATATGATATTGTTAGATAGAAACTTGTTCTTTGAAGTTAAAAAATGTTGCCTATGCACAGCTTGATGGCAGTTACTTTAATTTGTAAGTACCTTCAGTTATACTGAATGTTTTCATGTGTTCCTTTAAACCTGTGTTTTTAAATAACTAAAAGCTAAATTTAAATGCTAAATATTTGCATACTTTACCTTTTTGAATATAGTAGGTTTGACTTGTAGGTTTGCAAATTACCACCATAGATCTATGTTTTCTGTTTTTCTACTAAGGTTCTGGAAGATGTGACAGGAGAGGAATTTGTTCTGTTCATGAAAATATTGTCTGGATTAAAAAGCTTACAGACAGTAAGTGGGAGGCAACAGCTAGTGGAGCTGGTAGCTGAACAAGCTGACCTGGAACAAACATTCAATCCATCTGATCCAGATTGTGTGGACAGACTTCTACAGTGTACTCGGCAGGCAGTGCCACTCTTCTCAGTATGTGTTTGTTTGCTTTGCATGAAGAGTATTGTGGAAAATTAATAGCTGTAACTTGTCTTTGGTGTTCTTAATGATTATGTTAGAATGACTGTATATCAGTACTTCTCCACCTTCAACTTCTACTGTATTCAAATGCTGAAAAACATCCTTAAAGCCTCCAAATATAAAAATATTTTTGTGTTATTCTCTTCTCTTCAAATTTAGGATGTTACACTGAGTTATGACAAGATTCTCACATTAGGTTGCATGAGTTTGATTATTTCAAGTCTAGTGCCAGGCAATTGCAGCACTTAAAGGCCTATTCTTGGGTTGGAACCAATCTTTTAAGCTGCTGTTGCAGACAGCCTCTGAATTTAAGCAACCTGCAAGGGTCTCTGTGTTTTAGGGGTTAGAGGGAAGTTTAATAAAGCTTTGAGGTATAGTTGTGTGGGAGGCATTTATAAGGGGCAGAGAGATGGAGGAAAAACATTTTGCTCCTTCAGACTCAGAGTAGCATGAATAATATGCGATGGTTTGTTGATTATCTTTTCAGAAAAATGTTCATTCCACAAAATTTGTTACTTACTTCTGCGAGCATGTTCTGCCAAACCTCAGTTCTTTGACTACACCGGTGGAGGGTCTTGATATCCAGTTAGAGGTAAGCCAAAGTTAAAATGTCTTTCAAATTGTAAAAAATAAATATGTTAGATGAAGACATGTATTTTAAAAATTGCAAACTCCTTTCTTAAGGAGTTTTCATTTCTTGGCTCGTAGGAAGAGCAGCTACACTAGAAAAAAAGTTTGCTCTATTGAGGCATGACTGAGCATTGCCTTCTAAAACATTTCATTTGTCCCAGGCTTTTGTGGAAAGGTAGAATAAGTAGATTAGTATAATCGTTTTCATATTACTATCAATTTTTTTAAGCACATAGCATTTACTGCAATGATGGTTGCACAGCTTGTGCTAATTTAGTCTCCTAAGGGAGTGGCTTAATGTCTGTAATTTTGCTTGCATTAACTGGTGCTGCAGCTTCAGTTAGATCTCTGTGGCTCTCACTTTGAAGGTGAGCTGTGCTGCAGATGTGGCATATGATGAGTTTTGTTTACTTGTTGACTAATGCTTGTTGGTATTAGACACACAAACCTGTGTTTCTGTTTGAGGACGTGAAAAGCAGATTAGGCATGTTCTTTCTTGTATTCCTTCCTGATCTTGGGAGGAGTTTAATTGTAATAGCTGACCTCTACTGTGCCAGCCATAATGATGTGATAATTGATTTTAGGTTTAAAGTTAAGCCTGTGTACTTTTCAGTTAATACACAAAAACTTGGCTATCTTACATGTAGGTTTTAAAGCTTCTTGCGGAAATGAGTTCATTCTGTGGCGATATGGAAAAGCTTGAATCAAATTTGAAGAAGCTGTTTGATAAATTACTGGTAAGGCTAATTAATTTCTTATTCATGTAAAACAGAAGTTAGTTTCATGTATTCATCTCTTTATTCTTTTTCTTAAGTGGCTATTTCAGAGATAGCTCTATCTGTGGTAGAAGGTCAAACATCATTATGCAATTCAAAGCCTTTGTAGATACAGACAGCTGTTACCTGAATAATGTTTTTAATCCAGTAAAGTCATGTGGGTTTCTTCTTTTTAAATTTTATAATTATTGGAGACTCATGTTGATCTCATTAAAGGCTATATCTACACTGACAATTTTAAGCAAATTCAGCACTATTTCAAAAGCATTGGTGCAGTACATTGTTGCTTCCTGTAGTAGTAGTGCCACAGTAGTATTTCCTCTGAGGTGTGAAGTTACATAAGTGGAGACAAACCATCTACACCAGGACTTCATTCAGCAGTTCATCAAGTAGTATAAAGATGGGGGATACTTCTTAAATTATCAGCATAAATGCACCATCCAGTTCAAACACTGCAAAAGAGCAGTCAGTCTATATAAATGTGTCTCATGCATTTATTTTTCTTTTCTGTTCTTTAGGAGTACATGCCCCTTCCTCCAGAGGAAGCAGAGAATGGGGAAAATGCTGGCAATGAAGAGCCCAAGTTACAATTCAGTTATGTGGAGTGTTTATTGTATAGTTTCCATCAGCTGGGTCGTAAACTTCCGGACTTCCTCACAGCCAAGCTGAATGCAGAGAAATTGAAAGACTTTAAAATCAGGTAATCATTTAGAGGCAAGTGTTAGTGTTCTGTTAGAAAGTGTTCATGGAGTTTCCCAGGGCTCATTACTGGGGCCTTTCCAGTGATTTGGCTGAGGAGAGTGTTGATCTACTGGAAGGTGGGAAGGCTCTGCAGAGGGATATGAATAGGCTGAATCAATGGACTGAGAACAACTGTATGAGATTGAATAAGGTGAAGTGCCAGGTGCTGCACTTGGGTCACTGCAACCCCATGCAGTGCTACAGGCTGGGGAGGAGTAGCTTGAGAGCTGCTCAGGAGAAGGGGACTTGGGGTGCTGATTGACAGCAGCTGAACATGAGCCAGCAGTGCCCAGGTGGCCAAGAAGGCCAATGGCATCTTGGCCTGTACCAAGAATAGTGTAGCCAGCAGGACTATCTCCCTGTACTTGGTGCTAGTGAGGCCACACCTCAAGTACTGTGTTCAGTTTTGGGCCCCTCATTTCAAAAAGAATATTGAGGTGCTGGAGCATGTTCAGAAAAGGACAACAAAGCTGGTGAAGGGTCTGGAGCACAGGTCTAAGGAGGAGCAGCTGAGGGAGCTGGGAGTGTTTAATCTGGAGAAGAGGAGGCTCAGGGGGGGACCTCATTCCTCTTTACAGCTACTTGAAGAGAGGTTGTAGTGAAGTGGAGGTCAGTCTCGCCTGCCATGTCTCAAGTGAAAGGATGAGAGAAAATGGTCTTAAATGTACCAGGAGAGGTTCAGATTAGGTATCAGAAAAAAAAATCACTGAAAGAATAGTCAGGCACTGGAATAGGTTGCCCAGGGAGGTGATGGAGTCACTGTCTCTAGAAGAGTTAGAGAGGCATCTGGATGTGGCACTTAAGGGGTGATTATGGTGGTGCTGGGTTGACTGACTAGATGATCTTCAAGGTCTCTTCCAACCTTGATGATTCTGTGATGACTATGAAAGTGTGAATTATTATTGCCTGGATGCTAAAGAAGCACAAATCAGATTGATGGAAGACTTTATTTTGAGCATTTTTCCTAAAGGGAAAGAAAATGAGATTACAGCTTCCCTTTGCTTATAATTTTTACAGGACTGTGTAAATTCTACTAACAGAGTGCTTTGAAATATTTTAGGCTACAGTATTTCGCTCGAGGGTTGCAGGTGTATATTCGGCAGCTTCGTCTGGCACTTCAAGGAAAAACAGGAGAAGCCTTGAAAACAGAGGAGGTAAGTATTGTTCGGGCATTCTGATTTTTCTAATTAAGCCTGCTGAAGTAACCATTGGCACATATTAATAGGCTGCAGTCAGTTGTAAGTATGCAAATAGATTAAGGGAATAATACTAACATTATTGCAGATGCATCTTACCTGATGCTGCATTTTGCAAGCAAAGATGATCTTTTAGTTTCTGCTGCTAGCTACTCTCTGCACCCATGTGTATTTGGTTTAATTGTGCTCTCTGCTTTGTTTTGAAGGGGAAATTTTCATATGTTGTGTAAAAAGACACCAGTAGGAAGTACACTGGAACATTAAAAGCAACTAGTTAGTGTAAAACTGCAAGAAGCCTAAGAGTAGTTGTGATGAAAACTCAGAAGTGTAAACACCTTTCACTGTAACTTTTGCCATAAAGAGCAGCTGGTTTAGTGTTAGGACTTCATCAAATGCATAAAACTACTAGGTGTTCAGTGGTGTTTTGTTTTTTTACAGAACAAGATTAAAGTGGTTGCCTTGAAAATAACCAATAACATTAATGTTTTAATCAAGGTAAGTCCTCACATTATGGAGTAAATTCCCATAGCAGAGTAATCTATGCAGAGGAAAGGAACAGATTAGAACAAAGTTGTCTTGTGTTACTGTGTATTGTGTTAATGTTAGCTAGCTCAGAGTTGCCAGTGCTTTACTGTTTCTGAAGAGAGGTAGATCTTGCTGACCTTGCAAGCAGTGTAGCTTTTGCTGCTGCTGGGATAGGGTGTTGAGGCCCTTTCTTGCAACACTGTTTGCCCTCAGGAGTAGACCACCTTGCTTTAGGGGTCTCTAGATTCTGGCTGAGCCTTTTTTCGTGTCATTTCCCTTTCCTGCAGTGGCAGTGAGGAGTAAGGAATAGTTTAAACAGGTGCAAGGATATGTAAAGGAGGAAGGAGTCAAAACAAGCTACTACACAGAACCTTTTTCTCCAGAGTCTAGAAGAGAGAGGCTGCACATCTGGCGTCTGTGAAACCATCCTGATTTTTTCTAACCACCTTTTCCTCTCTTTCTTCACTCTCACACAATAAACCAAAGACTTTGCCCATGGTATTGCAAAGCCTATCTTGTACTGTCAAAGGGATATTGCAGGGATATCAGATGCTTGGTGTGCATAGGAAAGGATAGCCTGTGCTTTCTCTGTAGATGGCCCATTCCTCGAAACAATCAGGGTTGGATTGGACAGGGGCCTGAGCAACCTGATCTAGTTGAAGATGTCACTGCTTGTTGCAGGGTGGTATTTGAAGACTCCTTTAAACCCAGACTATTCTGTGATTCTGTATTTGGTCAGCACAGGACACTATTCTGTTAATTTAAATTGTATTTGAATTTCCTAGTAAAGGCAGCTGGATAAGGCAGTAAGATACTGCCTTCTCCCTCTGCCATGGGATTTCAAAAAAGATTTAAAATTGTTGGAACCTAATAATTATTCTGGAGTCTCAGTAAAAACCCAAAGTTTTAAGTGTAATTAACATGAATATAACTGTAGAATAAACTATCCAATTTTGTCTCCATAGGATCTCTTCCACATTCCTCCTTCTTACAAAAGTACAGTTACACTGTCCTGGAAACCCGTACAGAAGGCAGATGCAAGGTAAGAGTTCTTCATGTAAAAGAAAAAAAAGTACAGATTAACTCCCAGTCTGTGTATATATAATATACATAGCACATGATGTAAAAGTTTCACATCAAAAATAATGCAGAAAAAAATATTTTAGTCTTGCTTAGGGATACAATAGACTGAATCAACCGGAGACTAGCTTACTTCCTCTTCTGAGGTATTATTATTCAGGGCATATTCATTAGCTGCTGCTGGCTTCCAGTGGTTACTCTTTGAGGCTGAAGTACTATTCCTGTACTTGTCACCATAGAGGTGTAATGATGTTTTTGTTTTCTTCTGTCAGTCAAAAAAGAGCAAGTGAAGATACAACCTCAAGTTCACCCCCAAAGAAAGCTTCAGCGGGACCCAAAAGGGATGCCAGGCAAATATATAATCCTCCTAGTGGAAAATACAGCAGTAATCTGGGTAGTTTTTCTTACGGTAAGTTAGGCATCTTGGAAAAACCTTGTCTAGTGACAGTTGCATTTTGGGGTGGGGGAGCAGATATCACAATCTTGAAAGATCAAATTGTACTGTCACAAATTTGTGTGTGTAATGGTCTTTTCCTAGCTGTTGATCTACTGCAGTGTTTGGGTGTTACTATAAACAATGTCATTGCAAGGTAGTTTTAGTAGTGTTTTAATACCTGGAGTTAGAGAACACAGTAGTTCAATTACTATTATGATATACAGCATATGCACCAATGTCCCACTGGACAGGCCAGTTGTTGCAAGTGGCAGAGCTAGGTAACCTTCTGTCATACGACTAGATCTGTGCAGCATTCCTATTACAGCCACTGCTGATGCTGCAGACCTGATCCAGAAGTTCTGGGAATTGCCATGTTCACTGTGCATGCACACAGTTATGTCCTTATACTCCCAGTCACACTGATTCTGTCTCTGCAAGTCATATTTTTGGGTGAAGCACAAGAGCAGTTGTAGATTGGATGAGTAGGCCCAGCAATAGCAGCAGCCCATTCCTGTCTTCCCTGTAAGCCCATTGGTCCTTCCTCTGGCAAGTAAAGAGTATGGTACAACAAATTATCACTCGCGCTCAGAGGTTGAAAAACTGAAATTAAAGCACTGTCAGATATATAAAACAAAGAGAAGAGATAACTTCATCTGCAAATTTCTTACTCTAGACTTCAGGTGATAAACCCGTGTCCTGAAAGTATGCTTGTAGTCCTGCTTTTAGAGATTAGGAAGTTTTCAACCAGAAATGTTTTATTGCTTGCTACTCTTGTTAGCAAGATGCTTAGGCCTCTGGTCAGCTTCTGATTTCTGTACTCCTTAAAACAGGTATGAAGTTCTCTTTTGTAGATTAACATAACCTCTATTGTAAGATTGTACGTGAAGAGAAAGCATGAAATGGGGAATGAGGGTTTGATACATTTTCCAACAAACCCAAAGAAACTATAAAGTATTTGGGGAGTTTTTTTTGCTGTGATCAAATTTGTTCTTAACAAAAGGAAGGCAAAAATTTTCTACAGTTTACAAATAGTTTGTGTGGTATCCAACTATATCTAAGATTCCTAATTGAATAGTTATCAACCCAAGAAAAACAATTAATATGCCGGTTGATAACTTAAGGATAGAAAAGATAGAATGACAAAGTTGTGGTTTTCCGTCATTTTATCAAACACTAGTAACAAGTCAGACTAACACCTCAATATCAGTATTGTGTTATTGGACAGAAAGATGAGCTAGGCAGCCAATTTCCAATTCTGTGGTAATGGATTGCCCCAAATATAGTTCTAAAATACAGACACAATTATGTGTCACAGTATTAGTATGCAGAAAGACTGCACTTAATTTAGAGAAGCTAGTTCTCCTGACCTCCTTTTACAAGTAGTGGAGTCCATTTCCGATCAAAACATAACTCAGCGATTAATGGTATATAGGCAGAATTAACCTCAGAGACTGAAGTTAGCCTTCAGTATCTCCAGATACTGCTATTCAGTTTCAATCTGTATACAGCATAAAACATGCATGAAAAATTTCAACTCTTATTTCAGAGCAAAGAGGTGGTTTCCGGGGTGGACGAGGAAGAGGCTGGGGAGGACGTGGCAATCGCAGCCGAGGAAGAATCTACTGAGAAGAGTGCTAAATCTTCCATGCCCCTGAAGGGCTAAAGTGAAAGTGCTACTCAGCAAGTTTGCTTGGAGCATTGTTTTCTTCAAGGACTGCCTTCCACTAAGACTGATTTAAATGTTCTTTATACCTTTGTATGTATGATCTACTTTTCTAACGGACTACAACTTGTCCATAGTGAAACTACAACTGTATTTTTGGATGCTTACAGTCAGCAATTTTGGGTTCTTAATTTTGAAGTGTCTTCAGGATTCAAAATTGGAAAAGAGCATAGATGTTTTATCAAAAGCTGCATCTTGACAGTTTGTAAATTAACCTAAAAGTCAGATACCGCATAACTGAAACTATATAATTGAGTTTATGTATGGAAAGGCATGACAACAGAGATACGTGTCAGATAAGCTTAGCAGCTGAAGTAATCCTTTCCTCATCTGTAACTGTATTTTGCAATATGTGGAGAAGAGTACCATTGCTAAATTTGCTTTGATTTACATTTTTAATTGAATTGAATGAGATCCTTGCTGGTTTTTTAAAGTTTGCAACATGCCTGGAAATCTGTTTTGCTTGTAGCATGAAGCAGTCCTCTTACTTAGAGATGTGGAGAATGTGGCATTTTTTGGTTTGCACCTCTTACTCTTCTCCCTGCATTGTAATACAAAAGTGATGTTTTGCAAATTAATTTTTAATGTTTAATATGAATATGTGCTTATAGTTATGCCGTGAAATCTCAGTAAATGAAAACAAAACAATAAATGACTAGAATTATTCCAGGAATGGGTAAAGACTGATGCAGTGATTAAGCTTCATAGGCTGGAGCTGGACCATAGCAGTACCTGGCTCTTTTCTGTGTTTTGCAGATTTCTGGATTAGCTGGCACTTGAGGGTGGGTCGGTTGGTTGTTTTTTTCTTGTTTTGTGATTTTTTGTTTGTTTGTTTTTTGTTTTAACCAGTAGTTGCATTTAAAAATATATAAATAAAATTGTATTTTGGGTAACATTGAAAAATTCCAGGTAGTTCAATTCAGGTGGAAAAGTTAACAATTCCATGCTATTTTTTTCCATAGCAACTTGGGATTCTTATTTACTGGTGTACACCCAGAAAATACAAAGTAAGAGCACAATGCTTTTTTTTTTTTATTCTCACCACTCAAAAGTTTTTACTTCTCAGGTCATTCAACATTGTAAAGGAATTAGCATAGAGTAAAAAGAAGTTGGGACAGAGGAAAAGAATTTTAATTAAGTATTCCAGGGCATGTTGATGTAAAATACCTTAGGCTTTAGAAGAGTGAATAATACTTCCTATCCTGCTATTTTTTTGTCCAGCCATTTGATACCCACAGAAGGTGATGTCTCCCCACCCTAGTTCCATTCGTATTTCCTTGTGAATCTTGACTCAGGTGTTTTCATTAACACTCTTCGATATTTATCACTACAATCAGCGAAAATACCAAAATTATGTCAAAGTTAGAGACATTTGTTGATGC
This sequence comes from Dendrocincla tyrannina, assembly GCA_035047865.1. Classification (NCBI taxonomy): domain Eukaryota; kingdom Metazoa; phylum Chordata; class Aves; order Passeriformes; family Dendrocolaptidae; genus Dendrocincla; species Dendrocincla tyrannina. Next base: position 21,757,881 of record JAWWMP010000165.1, read on the forward strand.
TAAATTAGAAGTCTATTTTTGCTTAACTCCGGAACAGTAGGCAGCAAACTTTGGACATTCCAGGACATGTGAGCTGACTGTATTTCTGATTATATGCAAGCTGCTAAACTTTGATTTGTCACAAAACCCATGAAATTTGGCAAACAGCTTTCAAGGACAAATGTGTGAGACCAAAATGTCACTCTGAAAATAGGCACTAGATGTGTAATAAGCTTCCACTGGAGGAAAAAAGGAGGGAAAAAAAAGACATTTTGCACTTGTGGCTATAATTGGTGTTTTGAGGGGATTTAAAAATGTAATCTCAAAGACGAAACATAGTTTGTATTTAGACTAATATCTAGGTGCTAGCAGCTTATTTTCTCACTGAATTTTGAGTGAGTTTTCTTTACGTGAGTCCTGTATTTCAAAGGTGATGTGCAAAGTTCTTGTGGCCTCAGAAGTAGTTAGATTATTTTTCCCCAGTTTCACATCTAATTTTAATGCAGTGAGTTCTTGTGGAAACACCTGTTTATCATCCTGTTGAATTGTAAATGTTCCCTTACAGCTTTGGAATAAATTCATTTTGTAATTTTGTTTGGCTCATTGTTTCACAGTTACTCTGCAACATTTTGTGTTGGCTTAGTAAAATGGTTCTGTGGTACCTTTTGGTTGTAGTTGACTTACTCCTTAGATTACTATAGATGTATAGAGCTTTTTGCCATTAAGGAATAAATTGTAGCAAGAGTGTGCTAGCTGTTTGAACTTTTAAGTAGTTCAACTTCTAAATGCAGAGTTTTATGTAGCAATTTAAATATTTAGGAAAAGCTGTATGTCATACGTTATTTGGGAATCAGGGTGAAAAGGACTCAGTCGCTGTCTTACTAAACCTCCTAGATGTTGAAAGTGTGATACAATTTGTTAGTATCTTACAACAGAGTGGCTTGGAGTGGCAGGCAGCCTGGCTTTTTCGTGGAATCTGTAATATTTCTCATGTATAAACTCTGGCAGTGGTGAGGAACTATCATGCTTGCACAGCTGTTTTCTCTAGGCTGACAGAAACTGAATCCCTTGCATTGGTTTAACCACTGACACCATCTGGAAGCTTGGTTCACGTAGTGGGTGAGTTACAGGCGAATTTTACCGTTTAAGCGGTTCTGGGAAGTTTGGTGTCCCCAAGAAGCAGGACTGCAGAAAGGTAGAACAGGACAACATTTGAATGTGGCGGCTTCTAGATCTCACTCGGGACTGGGGAAACACGTGCTGGGTTAGTATTTACTGTTACTGGAATGGAAGAGAAAAAGTTCGTATTTTGCTGTGTAACTGAACAGCACTAGAAGGGGAAAGAAGGCATGTGTCTTTCAGAGTTACCTTCACCCGGCTCCTCGGGGGGCTGTGGATAGAAACCCTCGGGTGCGGTCTGGTTTACGCTGGGCGCGCAGTGGTTTCCGCGAGATGTCGTCGCAGTGTCGGAGCGTGCACTGGACAGAAATGACTTCCTTTCGGTGGAAGCGTTCAGCGCGGCGCCGCTCCCCGGCACTTACCGCCGGTACCGGCGGCGGACACAGCGCCGGCAAGGCCCCGCTGGCCGCGCCCGGCTCCCCGCGCGGGGCAGGCGGTGCCCGTGCTGCCCGGAGCCCCCGCTCCCGTGCCTCCGC
>JAWWMP010000165.1:21760424-21825290 GCA_035047865.1 Dendrocincla tyrannina
GGACGCGAGGGCGTTGATTGGCCGAGCCCTCCGTACGGAACATGGCGGCGCCCATACTGACACATGGGGGCCGCCATATCCCAAAATGGCGGCGGCGGCCGTTCCGGTTCCGGGGGGTGCGAGCAGGCCGGGATTGGGGAAGATGGCGGCGGCTGGAGCGTCCGGGCGGGGTGGGCTGGGGCGGGCGTGGGTCTTCTCCGGCTGGGCCCTGGGCCTGTGCTCGCTGCTGGCCTCGGGGACGCGGCCCGCCGCTGCCACCACCCACTGGGTGGTCACCGAGGACGGGAAGATCCAGCAGCAGGTGAGCAGCCCAGGGGGCGCGGGGCGCTGCCCACCTGCTGCGGCGGCACGGGGTGCTCCTGCCCGCGGCTCCGGCCTGCCCTGCCCTGTCCCGAGCGGCGCTGCCCGCGGCCCGGTGCGCAGCCCTGCCCGTCCCCCAGCCGCGGCAGCAGCCGGGCGACGGCGCTGGCCGCTCCCTGCGGCCCCGGCACGGGGGTCTCCCGCGGCGAGCTGGCGTCGCTCGAGAAACGCGGCTTGGATCCTCCGGAGCCCCGGGGCGGTGAGGGGCGGTCGGTGAGTCCGGGTCGGCCGAGGGAGGGTTCCAGCCGGAGCCGTGTTCGGAGCAGCGGTGGTGCGTGCCTATAGGCCGCCTCCGGGAGAGCCTCCGGCACGGGGCGAGTCCCGCTTTGGTGGCGAAAGCGGCGGGACCGCCACCGTAGCCCGCGGCCGTGACCCCCGCGGAGCCGGCTGCGCCTCGGCCCGGCCCCGGCAGCCCGGGGCACTCCCGCTCATCCCCCGGCACTCCCGGTCATCCCCGCTCATCTCCCGCTCATTCCCCGGCACTCCCGGCCGCGCCCGGCCTAGCCCGAGGTGTCGGTGAGTTTGCGATTTTTCACATCCCGGCGCCCCTGGCCCGGCCGATTTTCCTTCCTGCGGGAAGTAGGGAAGAGAAACGCGTTGTGTGTGCTCGGTGCAGAAGCACACGCGTGCCCTGTGCTGCGGGAATCTGGTGGGTTCGGTCAAAATGCCTTGTTTTGGTAGCGGGCCGTGCCTCACGTTCGCTACGCGGCTTGAGGGTCGGTATGTGTTTCACGTTTGGGCTTTTTCTTGGTTGCCCGGCTCCCTCTTTGTTGGAAGGGGAACAGCACCAGAAATTCACTTTCGTGTCAGATCTGCTCGGTTTCGCTCTGGAGTGGAAGAGTTTACAGCGGTAACAGGCAGTGTGTCCTTCCCCCTATAAAAGAGAGCGGAGAAAGAAGCGTCCATTAACATCACCTTTCTTTGGGAAGGTTTTGTAGTTGGCTCTCCTGTCAAAATGCAGTAAGGTCCTCAGACAGGTGGAACAGACTTTCTCTGCAGGAAGCTCATGCTGTCTTTATGGTTCCGGAGTACTTTGGCCATCTGTGTAGATCCAGGCACTCACACGTCCTAGTTTATCATGAATTAATAAATGGCAACACTTACAGTGCTCTCTCATCTCCTTTCCCCTCTTAATGTAGTAGGGTAATGGTGTGAGTATGTGATAATGGTCAGGAAGCATCTGTATGTGTATACTGATTGTATGTTATAAAATTTGGGTCAAGTATTGATTTTGATTATTGCATGAGAAGCAGCTGTGGCTTGAAAAAAATGTAACTAGGTAAACTAGCTTGAAAGTCTGATTAGTTAAATTCAGTACTGATTTTAAGAAATTGCATTTTGTAGTGTCAGCTAACTGATGGTGGAGGTAGAAGCTTCCACTGTACCATTGCCATGCAGTAGTTTTTTCTGTTACAGATCCAAATGCTTTCTAAGCAGGGGTATTCTGATGTTCCCAGTATAAAGTTCGCAAGGCCTGTGGCTGAGGTGATAAAACAATATCTGTGAAATAACTTCTCTTGCCAGCATGGTCAAAATTAATCCATCCATTCCAAGCAAGAAAACTGGAATTATAAGTATTATAAGTATTTGGAATAGGAGGATCCAGATTCCTCAGTTGCTGGAATGTAGCACTGCTAATTGTCCCGTGAGTTTTTTGTAATAAGATGTATTTCAGCTTCTGTTATTGTCATCTCCCTGGCTCTTAATACTTAAATGTGTGACTGAGAAAATTATACTTAAATTTGTGGGGTTTGCCATTGCCAACCCTATATGTGCACATATTTAATTTTTTCCACTTATTTGTGTTTTAATGAATTGCATGGACAAGTTTTACAGTGAACTTGGATGTTGTTTTAAATGCCAAAATGTAGCAGTTGTTCAGTAGTTTGCAGGAAAACTGGCGGATAATCTGCACTGTCCAGCAATAGGAAGGAATTGTTATTGTCCCACTCTACACTGCACTGATGCAGTCACACCTTGAGTACTGCGTGCAGTTTTGGGTGCCTCAGTGTAAGGGCATCAGACTATTAGACTGTATCGAGGAAGGCAACCAAGATGATGGAAGGTCTCAAAGGTCATACTTAGGAGAAGCAGCTGAGGTTACTTGGCTTGTTCATCTTAGAGTAGTGTGGGAAGACCTTTTTGCAGCGTAAAACTTCCTCAAGGGGGCAGCACATGGGGAGGTGCTGATCTCTTTCTGGTGACCAGTGAGACAATGTGAGAAAATGGAATGAAGCTGTGCCAGGGGAAGTTCATATTGGATATTAGGAAAAGGTTCTTCACAGAGAGAGTGATCAGTCACTGGAACAGGCTTCCCAGGAAAGTGGTCATGGCACCAAACCTGTCAGAGTTTAATCAGCATCTGGGCAGCACTAAGAGAATTCATAATTTATGAGTTCATTGGTAGAACCTCAGTATTCGAAAATATTTGAGCTATCCTTCTCCTAACACCAAGACCTTATTAACAGGACACAAGCCTAAAACGTCCCTGCGGACTATACTTTTACTTTAAATTTTCAGAATATTCTTCATTAATTTGTTATTTATCATGAGAACTCATTGGTCTGTTCCAACTTGAGATACTCTGTGATTCACTGGTAATGGGAGCCTCTGCGTGTGATGTGCCCCAGGGCCCTCACCACCTTGAATGGGCTTTGCTGGCCTTGAAACCATGAACAGAAAGCTAAAGCAGGTGCCTTCACATGGGTGCCTGGTGAAGGGGGATGATCACATCCCTCATCCTGTTGACTCCAGCTTTGCTACTGCAGCTACAGATGCAGTTGGCTGCCTCGGGTAGGAGGGCCCGCTGCTGGCTCACCCACAGCTTTATCCCCACCAGAGCCCAAATGCCTTTTCTGGAGAGCTGTTTTCCATTCAGCCCCAGTCTTTCCTGCTGCATGGCCTGTTACGTCCCAAGGGTTTATGCTTGATGTTATTGACTTCATAAGGTAGGTCCTTGTCAACCCATTTCTCCATCTCTTTCCCTAACTGCAGCCCTGCCTTCCACCATGGTCATCCCTGCCCCACAACATTTGCAGAGAACAGCAAACTTGTTGAGGTTCCTTTTCTGTGTGTGTCTTTAGTAAAGAGATTTTTTTTACTGTCATTAGTGACAGCCTGTGTTGATAAAGACTGGTATTGATCCCCGAGGGATGCTGTTGGTGGTCAGCCACTCTTGGACTTTGCACTGCTGATCACTGTGCTTCCAGCACAGCACTCTCTATGTGGAAGTGGCCACAGGTAACAAAGAGTGGTGGTATTAATTGGCATTTATATTATTTAATTTTGGAAATACTAGTGTTCTTAAAGTCTAAACCACATTTTTTAAAGCTTGTCAGCATTTTGCAGAGGGACAGGCTTACTCTTCACTTGGATTGCCATAGTTTATCTGAATGAAGCCTATATAAGTAAGATGTAGGCAAAACTTAATTGATAGTAAGACCCAGACGTTCCCACTGCTAAATGAGCCACTAGCTGTGGATATGCAGGTGAGCACCAATGATAAGTGACTTCCTTGTAGCTTTCAGTTTACTACTGTGAGCTTTGTTTTCTGTGTTACCGAAGTTCAGTTTGCATGATAAGCTGAAAGCAGGAGTCAGATATCCTGACCTGTATACAAAATATAATATCTGGAATATGTTTGAGGGAAGAAGGGTGCGAATATTATTGACCTAAAAGCTCTCTTAGGTGTTTCTGCTTATAGTGCAGCAAGGATGCAGGCATTTAATATGAGACTATGTTCAAGTGAGATTTACTTTTTTTGACATAGGACCGCTAGCATTACCCTGTCTGAGACTTGAGTTCCTAGTGTTACAACAACCTGGCAGCAGTTACAAATTAACACAGACTGAAATTTTCCGTATATCATCAAGATACCATATAGTAAACAGGAGTGCTTGCTAAGTAGGCACTGCTGTTCCAGTTTTTACTGAGCATTTATGAACGATGAAACACATTAATTCCTAGCAGTGCATATAACACTTCAAAGTTTCAGCCATCAAGAGAAAAGCCATCAAGCTCTATCTGTTGCTCTAGTAGTCAGTTTTCAGATCAAAGACATCATTCGCTGGCTCAGTTCATATTGTTCTTTTAGTCTTGAGTCCACCTTCAAATGCATGTTCCTGCGGAGCCAGAGGCTGAGTAATCGTCTCTCTTTAATGAGATTATAGCTCCTCAGTGCACATGTTAATAAGCCTTTTCATTTTACAACTCACAGTATAAAGTTCAGGCTAATATATAACTGATTTTAGACAGTGCTTGTCTGCCAGTAGGGAAACTAGTAACTCTACAGAAATACTAGTGTATTGAAGAGACGAGAGAAACTTGGTGTAAAGAAAGGACAGACAATTGACAGACTAAATGCAATGCAGGATACAGTTTCAGTAGTCATTCATGACTTTAATGGTGGGGACCAACTGCTACCGTGACTCAGAGACCTGGCATACCAGGACTGGGGTAGGATCTTTCTACAGATCTCTCAGTGGAGGTGATTAAAGTCGAGCAAGCTCGTCGGGATTCAAAGGACTGCCTTTGTGTGGGCCACTGGAAATGCTGAAAAAGTTATTTCAGAGTAATTAAAGAAGCAAAAAAACCTTCCAGACAGATGGTCCAAAGGAGGATTGGGAAAGTGTTCTGGGAGATTCTGGCAAGGAATCTTAGTTGGCAAAAAGTTGTTTTGGTTCTAATGTGTTGTCATGTATTTTGAAGTTCAGTAGAAATGATCTGGAGAGGAGAGTGAACGAGCTGGTTAGCTAATGCTGGTTAGGCTCTTGAGGACTAGGACAACCAGATGCTTAATACATGTGACATTGGAATTTCCTGCTGTGCAGTAGTGTGCTTAATTCTGGCTTCATGCACTGTAGAGGGGAGACAGTGCCTAACAGGTGTTCGTGTGGTTGTGGATTTGAATGCACGTGTACCTCAAGTAGCAGAAAGGCAAGTTGATTCATGGGTGGCTTTAGAGTTGGTTAATGCATTATTCTGCCATCTCAATGCACATGTATGCTAACAGATTGAGATGAGAACAGTGGTCCATATGCTCAAGCATATAGAAAAAGCAGCTATCAAATCCAAGGAAAGCTGAAAATCCAGTGAAGCTGAAAATCTAGTGAAGCCAAATAAAAAGCTGTTTGGTGCTTACAAAAGCATTTTCTGTGGTATATTAAGCAGTCATTCAGTCCTGTCTTGAAAATGAAAGGTGGATGTGTGCTTTGCTCTTTCTCTATTTGTTTGCTTGTTATATGACTTCTTTCTTGACTGAATTTCTTATCCTTCCAAGTCTGTTGTGTGCTAAACCAAAAAAAAAAGAAAAACAACAAAAAAACTACCAACTAAACCTGTTTATTCTTACTGAAGTGTGTAAGGTAGGATGTCTTGCCAAAAACAGACCTGGGCTGGAGGTTGGTTTGAGTGTTCTGTAGTTTGTCAGATGTCATCCAACCCCAGGGTGATGAGCTGAAGCAGAATAGTTGAGGCATAGGTCAGCTTATCCTCTGGAAAAGAGAAACTTTTTCTGCTTTAGAACTTCTCTTGGCCACTAAAGACTGTAGGACTTAAGCCTTCCTCTAGTGTGAAAAATAGTAATTTAAATTAAAAAATACAAAAATTCTTCCCTTCAAACTTTCAGAAGTGTACAAGGAATTTTTGACCCTGGGTGTTTTGGATATTGAATGGCTGAGATATTTAATGTCCTTGTTCCAAATGGGGACCTAGAACCGCACTTCACTAGCGCTGCCTGCTCACAGGGGAGCACAGCCTACACCTTTCTGTGTCACTGTGAACGTCACGACTAGATCTGAATTTGATAAAAATAGGCCTTGTGGTAGCCTGTATGTTGTGTGCAGTCAGAAGTGCAAATTTTTTGTTCCTTGGGGCAGGGGTGGAGAAGAAGTAGCTTTCACTCTTCTCAATTCAGTTGTGAAAGATTTGCATCTGAGGTGAAGGAGCAAAGAGGCAGATCCAAAGGCTGCTGAAACAGAGCTGTCAGTGTTCATGCCCCTTACACCTGCTGCAGTCTAGCAGGTAATCATGCCAGGTTTTGACTGCTGCAGAAAAGCTTTAGTGCAAAAACATCTGGATTTAGCCCAGCATAGTAATGTGTCAAGCTTGTTCAGTCTGGAAGTCCAGAATGCCCTAGCAGTGTCTCTGACTTTGTGTGGGCATGTCCTGCTCATTCCTCCACCCCCAGTGTTTTTTTACAGCCTTTGTCCTCCAGGCACAGTGTGCTCCCAGGTCCCGTTTGTCTTAGCATCATCACACTTAATTTCCCAGCCTCTCATCCTGTTTTGTGTTGCTTTTAAAAAAGGGGTAGGACAAACTGACTAGATGATATGAATCAACTCTTCCAAACTGATTATTCTGTGGTGAAAGTGCGCATGGTGCCTGGCATGCCTTCCCTATATTGTGAGCTTCACAGCTAAAGGGTAGCCTAGAAGTGGCCCCAGCATGAAGATGCCATCAAAGCCCAAAAGAGCAAAATCAGGAAGACTGTGAAATCCACTGTTACTTCGTGTAGCTGCCTGCTTTAAAAATACATGACTGGATAAAGTAAATTCCCTCAAAGTTTAACAAAAAAAATGAGTGTATTTTCTCTTGTACATTTGCTAATGAAATTACTGCTCAGATTTAACTTTCTTAGGTATCTTATAAGTTTAACTACTAGTTTTCCTGTCTGTATTTTCATGTATTAGATGAATTAGATGATTAGATTTCTGTATTAGAACATTTAATATTTTTAGGATTTGACAGAGAGCAGACATCAAGAACCAGTCTGCCTTTATGAAAAAAGTACTTGTTCATTACAGCTGTATATATGAGTGATCTCTTCCTCTCTTGCTTTGATTCAACTGAATGTATGGCTGGCATCTGGTTTCCTACGGAAGAATATAAACCTTACCTAGAATATATAAGCTGGAAATTTGTACCCTTAAGTATGAGCAACAACACATTGCAGTGTTGTTTTGCGAGTAAAGTCCTGCTTTCCTTTGATGTATTTAGATATTTAGATCTGTTATCTACCATATTCATAACTGGTGTGATCTCACTGAGCAGAGCTATTCAGTAATATTACAACTTTTTTAGGGTTTTTTAGGTATTAATAATATCAAAACATGTAGTGCTATTTGTTAACAGGTTCTGCAGCTGCAAGCTTTTAAATGCACAATACTTACTATAAAAACTTACCATAATTTTTCTGTATGAATTTTTTAGTGACATCCCTTGGAACAAGTATCTTCTGACACTGCCTACTCATCATTTGTATGAGTCAGTGAATTTATTTTGCAGTTTTGTAGCTTGTCTTGCACTGAAACCCATACAGATTTCTTGGCAGCTTCCTTAGAAATGCCTTGAAGCATCATTTTGGAGTGTAAGGTACTTCAATACAGCAGGAATATACCAAAAGACAAGCACCAGTTTTCAGATTGTTTGCTCACGCTTGAGACTGTAAGGAGTTCCAACCTGTTGGAGTGGGAATTGCCTTCATTTTGTACAGTGACCAAAGATCACTGACTATAAAATAAGCCTATAGAACAAATAGGAGGAGCCCATTTTGCTGTATGCCATCATTTGATGCAGTATGTTTTCCACCTTCTTTCTGTAGTAATCTGCCTTCTGCATGTAGTATAACACTTAGGATGTACAGAGGCACTAACAGCTGTTCTGGTTTTGCTGTGCCTGTGCCTCAGTTAACAGTGGGATTTCCACAGTACTTAAAAAAAGCCTTACTTAAAAATAGTTGATTGAGGCATTCAGTGACCCTCATTTTAAAAATTTGCTTCCTGGTATAGTATAACTGGATTGTTAGGAAAAATATACTGAAAAATTTGGCAAAACTTTTAAGTCTAATTATTCAGAGATTTTGATATATGCAGGAGACAAAGGAGACTAAAACTTCAGGGTTTGATTTAACTCTGATGTCTTTTTTTGTTACACAGATTCTCTGAGTTTCTTGCTGACTCAAGTTCTTGGTGTATTTTGTGACAGTGAATAAATTTGAACTATGCTTAAAGAAACTTTCACCTTTGGGCAAAGTTGAACAGAGAACACTTATTCTAAAAGTGTTTTACTGGCAGGCTTTCTGTGGTGTTACTACAGTAGCCATCAAAGGTTCAAAGAAAGCTTTTCAGCACTATTTTTTTCACTATTTACTGTGTTTGAATTGAAGTCAGATTCTTGCATTTCAGGCACTTCATCTGAAAGTTTCAGCACTTTGAAGGAAGAGTAAATGAATGTTGTGCTTTGCCATCAGCCTAACACATTTTGAGTTAAAAATGAGTAAGCTGGACCAGGCATCTCTTCTGGCACAGGAATTTGAACTCTGCTCCCCATGAGGCTGTGGTTGCTGTCTGTAGGTTGATGTCTGTCCTGTTTCATCCCAGCAGAGCCTTATTTACATTTTGCAAATGAGCAAAATGAGCTAAATCACAATATCTTATTTTTCTCTCATCTGACTCTCCAAATCAGATGATGAGGCACAACAGACTTTGCATGAAGGAGTGAAGGCAGCGTCTGTAAGAGCACAAGCGTGATGTGAGACTGAATGAAAAAAATGGTATCCTCTAAAATCTACCTAGAGTCTTAAGAGTATTTTTCTTGTGGGAAGGAAGGGGTGTAATCCAGAACAGTCTCCAGATATCCATCAAATACCTTTTATTTAGACTTGTGATTTTTGGCTAAAGAATTATTGACAGGTGAGTGAAGCTCTTGAGGGCTTTTCCAAATCATTGGTCTTTGTTGTCATCTCTTTAAATTTTGATAAGCAGAAGCTCACAGGAAAGTTCTGGTATGTTTTATGTTTTTATTCAGGGTATAATTTTCCTGCTTTGGGGTTGTGGCTGCACCGGAAAGCAGGAGGATGGTGGCACAAGCAGCACCAGGGCAAAGTGTGAGCACCCAAATAATGAGGCCTTTGGGACTCCAAAAGTGTGTTCTTGATTTCAGCACATCCTGCTTCCCATTTACCTTTAGCACTGCTGTTGCTCTGCTGTGCAAGCTACATGGATGTTGTACCTTTTCTACCTATGTACTGTGCTAAATTCTTCATGAGGTGTCATTATCAGTGGCAAGCACAGATTGGTGCTCTCCAAAATTGAGTACATCAGCTTTGTCTATTTCCAGCTGTAGAAATGGCTGGCACTGTAAAGTAAAGGTGTTTGATCTAAAGAGGCATGTCGTAAAAAGCTGAATAATGAACCATAAGTCTTGACAGTATTACTGGTTGGATCTGAGAGGAATAAGTTTTTGTTCAAAAGCTGTCTGTCACTACAGAGAATGCAGTGATGAAGTACTCACCTGAGGCCAGTTCAGACTGCCCTCCTGATCGGGCTGAAAACTTATTGTTTAATATTTTATTTTTCAGCTGAATTGTCTGGCCTCTTTCTCAGTGGAACTATAAAATTACAGATAGCATGAAAAGGGAGGATTCCCCTACTTGGCAGCAGGCTGATTTTTTTTGGATCAATCTAAACAGATCAGGAAATTGTGTTTTAAATTCTATGAAATTCTTAAGTTTGAGCACCATCACCTTCCAGCTGATGCCTCTTGAAAGCCGGTTGGCATTATTTTCCTCATTTGCAGGCATGATATCTTAAGATCTCCTGTGGGTTCTTTATTAAGAATCTGATTTCCTTTTTGTCATACAGCAATTTTTAAGTATCTGAATGCTTTTTATTTCCCCAGTTACTGTTTTGTCATGCCTTCATACTGTAAATGTATAAACTGAAGAGTATAAGAACTGATACTGTAGTTTCGGCTCACTTTTACAAACTGACATTAGTGCTCCGAACACGTTGGATGTGCTGGCTCAAGTTTTTTCTGCAAACTTGGCATGATGTCCAAGTGTAGCTGCTTGGTTTTTTCATTCAAATTATTTTTTCCAAAATTATTGCACTCAAAATGGATTTTTATTTGTAGGAGCTGATAATAGTCTTTACTCTGATAAATTTTTGAATTGGTCTTGAACTTTCAGAGTCAGAAATGATCAAATGGAAATAAATGTAAATTTGGATTTACTACTGTGGTGGGATGACTTTTGGCTGGATGCCAGGTTCCTACCTAATTTGTTCTCACTCCCCTTGTTAGCCACACAGAGAAGAGAAAATACAACAGAAGGCTCAAGTGTTTATATAAAGATAGGAGAGATTACTCACCAGTTACCATCACAGGCAGAACAGACTTGACTTGGGGAAATTAGTTTGATTTATTACAAATCAAATCAGAGTAGGGTAATGAGAAATACAACCAAATCTTAAAAACACCTTTCACCTCCCTTCTTCCTGGACTTAACTTTATTCCTGATTCTCTGCCTCTTCTCTGCAATGGCAGAGTGGAATGGGAACTGGGAGTTGTGGTCAGTCCATCCATCACACATCAGTTTTACCACTGCTTCCACCTCACGGGGAGAACTCCTTCCCCTGCTTTAATGTCATGTCCCTCCCGTGGGGGACAGTCCTCCATGCACTTCTCCCCCGTGCTTCCTCCCTGTGGGCTGTTACAAACTACTCCAGGATGGGGTCCCTCCCACAGGATGCAGTCCTTCAGGAGCAGGCTTCTCCAGTGTGGGTTCCCTATGGAGCCGCAGGTCCTGCCAGCAAATCTGCTCAAGTGTGGGCTTCCCATGAGTTGACAGCCTCCTTTGGGCATCCACCTGCTGTGGTGTGAGGTCCTTCATAGGCTTCAGGTGGATCTCTGCTCCACAATGGGCTGCAGGGATTCAGCCTGCTTCACCATGGTCTTTGCAACAAGCTGCAGGGGAACCTCTGCTCCCATGCCTGGAGTGCCTTCTCCCAGTCCTTCTACACTGACCTTGGTATCTACAGAGCTGTTTCTTTCACATATTCTATCTTCTCTGGCCACAATTACTTCTGTGCAATAGCTTTTTCCCTTTCTTAGCTATGTTATTGCAAAGGTGCTACCACTGTCACTGATGAGCTTGGCCTTGGCCAGCAGCAGATCTGTGTTGGAGCTGGCTGGAGTCAGCTTTGTCAGACATAGGGAAAGCTGTTGGCAGCTTCTCACAGAAGCGACTCCTGTAGCCCGTGCCTTTGAAAACCTTGCCATGCAAACCCAATACAGCTACTAAAGTTCTGGTTTAAGAGCTATGTGTTTACGCACTGGTAAGGTTAGCTTTCTACTAGGTTGAAAGGTTCTGCTATTATTCAGAAGTGCTTATTTGCTGGTGATGAACTGAGGTGAAATCTAGAAGTAAAAATCGGAAGCCTAAATTACAGTATGCCTAACCTGAGATGATTTCTGGGTGATTTGACATAACTTTATGAATTAATTCAGTGTTATTGCTGTTTGATTGTTGTTACCACTTTGATTTCTGCTGCTAGGTAATAGTTGATGGGAATATGGTACTTGTTGCATTGCTTTTTTGTCAACCCACACATACTGAGTTGGTAACATACCACTCTAAACTCCCAAACACTAAATTCAGGCCTAACTCATGAGGCTGTCTTACCAAAAGTTAAAAACAGAAGCTGTCCCTGAATATCATTCTGTTTCTGAATGAATGATAAACCAAGATCCTTCATCTTTCAGAATAAGGCTTTCTAATTGGTGATGCCTGCATGACTTTCTGCAAAACACTCCCTGGATGCATTTTGTCACTGAAGTGGAGCTCATTGTTGATTTTGCTCTGTGACTGTGTAGTATCATGCAAGCAGCCTTTAGATGTCAGATGTACAGTGCTGTTTTGGAACAGATGATGAAGTGCTTTAAACACAGTGAAACTTTCTCTTGTTTGCTTTGCAAATTCATCTCTCATGCATTTGTACATACCACGGTAGTTTCTCTAACAAATGAGGCATGAACAGGTGCTAAATTCAGTGCATGACTGTTTCTGTGTGCAACCAGTTCAAAGTGAGGTGGGGCCCACAGGAGGAAATACAAAATATGACTATAAATAAAATGCTATAGACTTTAATGCTTCAACTAACAAAATAGATTTTTCAATATGGTATTTTCTCTGCTTCTCTGGATCATAGCAGATACTTGGTCTTCCTTTATTGGCAGCAGTTGAATCCATGATCTCTGAATTCATAGTGTAAAAATGGGACTGGTGTCAGTAGGTCCTATTATTTTCTATTCATCTGGTGATATAAGAGAATTAGTCTGCTAAGGCAGAAAATAAGTTACGTATAAGTATTTGGACTGTGTAGATAGCATCTGCTAAAATGGCTCCATACTAAAAGAAGCACTGTGACTTTTGATTTGGAAATGCATAGTTTGCCAAACTTAGCCAAAAGCACCCTTAGGGATTAATAGAAGGAACAAATGTTTACATCTCAGAGGACAAGGCCCTTACTCAGTCGGAAGTTGAACACAGACTTGATGCTAGTCCAAAAAAGTAGGTATGAGCTTCTTGCCTGACCTACAGTTGAGAGAATACAGCCCAAGGCTTAATCTGTTGACAGGACACATTACAATGACCATGACATTTGTTGTTGTCCTGCTGGAGATGCAATTCTCTGCAATAAGAGAGAGTCACAGAAACGTGTCCAAGTTGTTTGGAAAGTTGGCAAAAAAATGAAGAGATGGAGCTCAGGGTTTTCTCCTGCACATGTATATATGGCAAACTTTTCCATTAAATTGCAATGTCACCAGATTTTCACATATGTCCTGAGGGTGGACAGCCCATATAGCTGTATCAGTGCTAACACACAGGTAAGTGCTCACATCTTTATGCAGTAGCTTCTTCAGTATCCTGAAAGGCTGAGTGTAAACTGAGCAGATCCAGGAACATCCTGGTGTAAACCATCTTACTGTAAGAGTAATGTTAACAGTGTGAGATCTTACTGTCCTTGTCACCTCTTTATCTTTTCATCCTGTCCATTTTCTTGTTTCTGTTCTCATGCTCCTTGAATCCTTCAAGAACTAATTTAATTTACTAGTTCAGATAGAGCAAATGAGGGAGTTACATCCTGTTTAACTCCTGAGTTTGAGTTAGCTCACAGCAGAGCCTGGTGGGCACCAGAGCTGGTGTGCAGCCAGAGTGCTGCTATCACACTGACAGATTGGAGAAAACAGGGCTGGAAGCCTGGAGGTGAGCCTTTTGTCTGTGGTGCGCCTTTGTATCAGCTCAGCTGTTCATCCACATTCTTGACTGCAGTGACTTTCCCCCACCCGGTCAGACAGCAGAATTGATTTGGAATGAGGACAAGGCCTGGGGTGTTTTAGCTGTGAAGTGCCATGGCTTACTGAGCCCAGCTAGCCCTCAGAGTAACCCTGATGCGTAACTCCTCTTGGCTGTGACTTAGCTCTAATGCCGCTCTTTGTGGAGCTGGGAACTCCTGCGCATAGCTGTGGAAATGTAGCATGGTCTTCTGTAACAGAGCTTTCATTCTTCGCCCGCTTACCTCTCGATTTTGTTCCTTTACTTAAACCTGGAGGCAGTAGAATTTAATGTTAGGCCGATGCGTTAAATCAGTTGCACAGAGGAGTGGAAGCTGAAGTAGTTTATGCCTGTTGAGGGACATGGTGGAGAAATGTTAAAGTTATAAAAGAAAATAATTTTTTGTGATTGCAATCTAAAGGTATCTAGTATTTCAGCAGTAGGTACTCCTGTTGTGGGAGATTTACTTGCCTTGTGCTTAGAACTTGGGTACCTGAATAAACTAAAATTGGTTTAAAATTAAAGCATGGTTTGAACTGGATTCTGAAATAACTATGTATTTTGAGGTACAGATTTTAATTATGGACATATTATGAATGCTGACTGGACAGAAAACCTTTGAACAGACAAACTAGTTGCATGTACATAACTGCCTACCTTTTAAAATCAGTCTAATTAGGAGAACGTTTTACATGATGGACTGTTAAAATGTCTTGCAGGTGGATTCACCAATGAACTTGAGAAACCCACATGATTTGGTAATACTAATGAGACAAGAAACAACAGTTAACTACCTCAAAGAACTGGAGGTAAAGCATAATATTAAGTACTAATTAATTTCTGAAAATACTTTTTTTTTTTCCCACTGACTTTAGAGTGATTGTGTTAGATGGGGAAAAGAATTGATTATTGGTAAAATTCTGCTTCAATGAAAGGATAAAAAATTCTTCAGATCTTAAGAATTTTTTGCCTCAAGTCTGCTTAACTGGTCTCCAGTTGCATCTTTCTCTGTTGTTAGCCATAAATTCTAACATTTTTAAGGAAAGTGATTCAGATACTAGAGTCTGTTGTACTGTGTTTCAAAAGAATACAGCGCAGGTCACCTGTATTTCTTCAAGCCCATTTATTATTGAAAAGGTTCTGAGGCCACCTTTTTGCAAAGTACTTTAGGGAACTTTGAACTGTGAAACTGAAGTTTAAATATGACAGGAGTAAGACAAGCAAACAGCTCACAGCCCTTCTGGCCATGCACTCCTTTCTCTCTTGTGCCAGCTTTGGTTTTGTCAAATTAGCGTAACAAGCTAACTGAAAAGTTAGATGTGCACCAAAAGTAGCTTTATGTGAATAGAAGTGGAAGGGAGCAAAGAAGCAGGACTGCCCCTTGTGTGACTGTATTCAACCAGTCTTTCTCATCAAGTCATGCTCTTGGTTTTTTTGTGGTGATGAACATTTTAGCCATGGATGGTATAATAATTTAAAGCTTTTCAGGACATGAGTTGTGGGTTTGGAAGTTACTAATGTCCAAGTTGCACATATAAGTGACTTTCAGCAGAAGTTATCTATTTTAAGTTCTTGTACAAGTTTCTACTACTGTATATATCTGTATTGTTGTATAGTAGCATTCAATCAAGTGTGTATGAGTTGGAATGCAATTCTTCTCCTTTCACATGTACAGATCCTTATGATACTTATTGTGCTTTCAATTTGCACATCTAGGTGAGAAGTAAATGCAGCTTACTGTGCTGTAACATATAATTAATCTATGTAATCTATACCTGTGAGCTTTGTGCGGCAAAAGGTAGCTCCTAAGGCACATCATAAACTCATCTATGGAAATTAGTCACAATTCTTGCATTTGCCTGCCACCTCAGTTGTACTTAGCAGACTAAATGATTAAGAAGATGGTTTTGTTTGCAATCTCTGGTATTATTTCCATGAGGTCTTACAGTGGAGGAAAAGGATCCAAATACGAAAACTATGAATTTGGAATGTTATTAGCTGTCCTTTTAGGTACAACAGAAGAAATAAGGGCTGTTTGAGTTGTATTATCTCTAATGAGAGTATTTACATTCCATCCAAATCCAAACGTCCTACAGACATAAAAGATACGAAAATATTCCCAAAATCTAATGAGAGTTTTTTAGATTTTTTTTTCAAATGAATTTTGTTTTAAGGAAAAAGTTGTACTGTTGAACTCCTAGATACTAGAGAGTTTGTTTTCATCAGTATATATTCTCCTGTTTCCTTTTTTCCCCCCCTACAGAAACAGTTAGTTGCTCAAAAGATTCATATAGAAGAAAATGAGGACAGAGACACAGGGCTGGAACAAAGGCATAATAAAGAGGATCCGGACTGCATTAAAGCAAAGGTGCCCCTGGGGGACCTAGATCTGTACGATGGCACATACATCACCTTAGAGAGCAAAGATATCCGGTAATAAGATGTTTTATATTCTAAGATTTTTACTGAATGAAAAGCATAAACAATACCTCTAAATGCAAGTAAAAAGAACAGTACTAGCACTGACTGACCTTTACATGGCAGTTGTTTTATTTTGTGTTACTGTGGAATAAAATTGAAACATCTGCCATTATTTGTCAGTGGTTGCAGCACAGAAATGCTGTTTTCCCTAAACTGTCCATGTTAGCCCTACCCTGAAACTTTTCCTTTCTATTCACAGTTCTACTACTGTTACTCTGTACTGATATGACCATACATGTAAATTAAAGAGAAAAGCATGTAGAAGGGGGTTGATTTTGCTTGAGTGTGTTTTAAGTGTTTTGAACTAGATACACCTATTTTAATGGGAACTTAAATTTGAATGAAATTCCATTGTTTAGCAAGCTGTTGAACCTTCTGGTCTTGTTTTGTCCCCTGTGTTATAAAGAAAAGGATGAGCAGAAAGTCTGCTTGACATTTGGCTTCACTGGTAATTCATCTTTAGGGCTGACTGTTTTGGTTTTGTAGTTTTATTTTTTTAACAGTCATATGAGCACTTGAAGTGGGAAAAGATCAATTTTATGCTCATATACCTTCATTTGGACTTCTTACCAATATTTGGTGTTCATTTGTTTGTTTCAATGGAAGAGTCTTCTAATCTGCATGGGTTGCCATTGGCCTGGCATATAGATCATTAATCATAGTAGTGATACACTAGGTTGATGCTGATACGTTTTGGAGACTATCCAAATGTTGATGTTTTCTCTGAAGCTGACAAATTTATTTACTTTATCCCATAGCGATGACATCCTGATACAGCTGAAATCTGGGAAGATACCAGAAATGGTCTAATGTGCTCAAACAGGATTTTTGTAATGATTAAATCAGAGTACTCTCTCTGTCAACTGCAGTACTATTTCTTAAGAACTTCAGCAATCTTTTAATCTGGAGTCTGCTGTGTTATGTTATTATGTCCTCAGCCCTGAAGACTATATAGACACAAAGTCCCCAGTGCCTCCAGACCTCCAGCAGCCAGACTGTACAAAAGTTCTAGATCTTCCATACAGTATTCATGCTTTTCAGCACTTACGGGTAAGTGAACAAATGCAAATATGTGTTTTTTTCCCATTAGGAAGAGGAATAGAAAACCCTTACTGGTAGTTCTAGTCAAAGTTAAAAGGTATTACAATCTTTCAAGACTGTTTCACACTTTTTTTAAACCACAGTTGTGCCCGATTAAAGTACCTGCTTATAGGAGGACAGTTCCATGAGATTCATACAGTTTCTCTTTTGGTATTGTTAACCTTATTTTAGAGGAAATTTTTTGGAAAATGGAGTATTTTATGTTCATAGCATGTTTCATTAGCAAACTGGTAGCTGTCATTGGAACTGCTACTAGCTTGTGAATTGTTTCTCCGGTTGAAAATTTATTTTATATACAAGTGTCTATTAGATTTTCTTACAGATAGACAGTGAAGTTTTATTAGCTCTGTTCCTGGATCTGTATGTATTTTTTTAAAGAAGTACTTTCGATTTGGGGGAGGGAAGAAAGAGAAGAGGTGTAGGGATACTTTAGTTGTGTGCATGTAGCTTGATAAACATAAGTTAAGTGCTTCAGTGGTCATTAGTGAAATCAGTAACTACGAGATACACAGTACTACCCGAAGTGAGTATTTCTCCTGTAGCACTCACAAGCAGAGGCTGCTTTTAGCTGCTTCTAATATTTGCCTATCTGTGATAATATGTATTATTCATCTCTCAGAGGTGAAATTATTCTGTTGATTCCCAAAGGTCCTGAAAGGATGGTAAGACTATAAAATAACCAAGATATCCGTTTTCCTGGGAGTTATGCTTTTGTTTATATCTCTCTGCTCTTAGTTAAAGTGTCAGCAAATTTCTGTATTCAATTTTTATTTTAGGGTGTCCAAGAAAGAGTTAATCTTTCTGCACCCCTGTTACCTAAAGAAGATCCAATATTCACATACTTATCACGGAGGCTGGGAAGAAGTATAGAGGAAATAGGTCATCGTATTTATGATGGGCTAATGAAGGTAGGAAACTGTAATCTAACTGTATGGACAAAAAGAGTGCTAGAAAGTTCTCAGATTATAAACACCTCTTACTTGCAATCAGATCCAGTACTAGTTTTGCATGTATATTTTTGGTTTACATTTCAGTTTCAAAAGGGAGACTAAAACCATTTTCTGCTAGGCAAGCAGAGGTAGGGGAAGGCATCAGCAAAGCCAGTAAATAGATACTTAACTGTCATCTTTATTGACTTAGGTTGTCTGGCAAGCCACATTCATTTCTCTGTCAAGATAATAGGAGCTTTTAAACAAAAATACAGGTACTTAAAGAACAAAAAGGAAACAACAGTACTGAAATGTGGATGTTTTTATTAAGTGCCTTCCTGCAAAATGTAGAAATCCTCATTGAATTCCAGTTAAGCTGCTGATGCTTAAACTAATCTCACCTCTCATTTCATCTCATTTTGAATTTTTTACCTGCCTGAAATGCAGTTCTCTTTCTTTAATACATTTATATGCTAGTTCACTCTCCTTGAACAGTCACAGCTACTGCCAAATGGCAGCTTTCCAGTGAAAAAGAATAACTTAGAGCAACTGAGCACCAACTTTGGTGCTCAACTTTTAATATCAGATTAACGTTTTAGTTCATGTCTTAGTACAGTTCATGTGTTTCTCTTTACTGCAGAACTCTTCTTCCTGGGTACTCTATAATATGGCTTCTTTTTACTGGCGAATAAAAAATGAGCCATACCAAGTAGTAGAATGTGCCATGCGTGCCCTTCATTTTTCTTCAAGGTAAGAATTGCTTATAAGGATTTCTTTTCAGATTGCTTTTCTAGTTATTCTAATCAGTAAACAGGTTTTGTTTTCTAAGACTGTATCCTAAAGAATAATCCATGTTGCTTGTTCTTCATCTCTGTCCACTGTACTAGGCATACAGACAGTTGAGATATTTTTCTCAAATTATATATTTTAATGTGTGACTGACAACTAACTGTATCCTTATGAATGATTCTTACACAGTTTGACCTTCCTTTGATGTGTGTTTTTTATTCTTTTAGGCAAAATAAAGATATTGCTCTGGTAAATTTGGCAAATATTCTGCACCGGGCTCACTTCTCTGCAGATGCAGCTATTGTGGTTCATGCAGCTCTGGATTACAGTGACTTCTTTACCAGCTATTACACCTTGGGAAATATATACGCAGTAAATACAATCTTTGTTTTCCAAAGCTTGAAGAAAATTTAATATTATTCAATCTTTTTGGCTTGACTTGTCATGCTCTATTCTTCTACAATGTGTCATGTGTTCCACGTGCATTTCATGCTTTGTGTTTAAAATTCTATCAGGATAGTTTCACCCAAAAGTCTGTCTTTCAGCAAGTTTTTTTTACCTGCACTTGGAAATAAATGCCAGAAAAATTCTTCTGCAGCCTTTCCTTAACAGATGTAGTAGCTTGAGTGTCAGAGATGACATGCTGCTTGTTACCGTAAATTAAAATTCAAGCTAGTGACTTTTTAAAAATTGAATATTTTTTATTAAATATTACTGAACAATGGCTAATTATCTCTCTCTCAATCATTCTTCAGATGCTTGGAGAGTACAACCACTCAGTCCTCTGTTATGATCATGCTCTACAGGCCAAACCAGGGTTTGAACAAGCTGTAAAAAGGAAGCATGCTGTCCTGTGTCAGCAAAAACTTGAGCAAAAATTGGAAGCCCAGCATAGGTAACTAAAGAAGTATCTCAGTGGCAGTGCATACAATCCAACATCTGTTGTTCTGTTGAAGCAACTATATGCTTTGCAAGAAGAATAATTGTTTTCTGCTTTCTGTATTCCTTTGACTGTGCAGTAGAATTAAGCATAAGAATACTCTAAGAAACCCAAAGTTGAAAACGTGCAACAGTGTAGGACAGCTGATATTCTAGAAAGCATTCAAAGTAAATTTTTTCTGTTAATTAATTTTCAAGATCACTTCAGCGAACATTAAATGAATTAAAGGAATATCAGAAGCAGCATGACCATTACCTTAGGCAACAAGATGTTTTGGACAAGTACAAGCTCATCCAGGAGGAACAAATCTTGAGGAATATCATTCATGAGACACAGATGGCAAAAGAAGCTCAATTAGGTATAACTTTTTAGTGTTCATGCTCATTAAAGCAGTGAAATATTGCACATACTCAAATTAATGTCAGGACATAACTTCTGTATATATTAAGATGGCCCTGAGTGGCTGTTGTGTTTTGCTTATTAAAAAAGAGATTGCGGTATGTTCTTGAACAGGGATATAGTTTTTTGGGTTTTTTTTAGTCTTTTGAAGCTGGAGTTTCCTCTGGACTGATGAAGTAAATAAAAAGGGGTTGACTTAACTGGGGGCAAAGGGGGTGACTGTATGCTGTCTTTGCCTCCTCAGAAACCACACTTATGTAGTATAAAAAAGTATTTTGTACTCTGCAGGGAACCATCAGATTTGTAGACTGGGCAACCAGCAGCATAGCTTGCATTGCCAGTGGGACCAGCCTGTTCGTTATCACCGTGGAGACATTTTTGAAAATGTGGAATATGTTCAGGTTTGTCTGTGAATTGATACCACTGCTCTAAGTTGCATCCCATTTACCTTATTAGCAAAACAGTTTTTCAGACTTGACAAAGACAGACATTTTGGGTGTGGTTACAGTGAGAAATCTCTTAGTCTCTTCTCTAGAGTGTAAAGTATTTAATGCTAGTTTCTTTTGCAATTAATACAAGCCAAGATTGACTGTGAATTGTAGAAATACAGTGTTTATTGCACAAGGCTTTGCTTTACTTAGAGAACTCTTAATATTATTTGTAATGAAAAAACTTCATTTTAGTCCAAAGTCTTAGTTTTCTGTGATTACACCAAGGAAATTGGATACAAGAGTACCGAGAAGTTTTGGAAGCAGGGTATGTACTAATACTGAAAATCCAGAATGACAGCCACCCAAACAATACCTCTCCTATATTAGAACTACAGATAAGGATTATGGTTTCAGTTATTTTGCAATGTAGAATATGTTCTGGACTTGCCCCTTAACTAGTTTAAGAAACAGGAATAATTATTTTCAATTATGTTGTTTTCTTCTTGGTTGTTTTTCCTATCATAGTAATTATAAAATCAGATTACTGAGATAATTCTGAAAGCCATGAGTCTTAGCAACTCTGACTTAGTAACTCGATCTATGCAGTTTAGATAAGTAGATTTCATTTGTGGTCTGTTAGGAGTGTTTGCTTGGTACCTTTTAGCATTTTTTCTTGATTTGCACTTGTGTTTTCATTGTTGACTTATTTACAGCATGAATATTAGTTTTCCATAACGTGAGTAGGTCAAGAGCCTTAGATTTCTTTTTTTTTCTTTTTCCTGCTACCTAAATTTCAGGTCATCAATGAGGCTTAAGTACATAAATGGTTGGGGGGAAAAATAATGTGCAGAAATTCAGCCAGTAAAGTACCATCTCTTTATTGAATTTTGTGTTTCTGTTGTTTCTAGTTTGGTGAGGACTCTTCAACTTCTAGTATGACCTCCATGAATTTGGATCTTCATGCAAACCAGAGCGTTCACAGGATGTCCTTGCAGTCTTCCCCTGTTGCTCGTTCTATTGTTTCAGTGTGGAGCGTAGAATCCAACAGAGTGAGTGAAGAGTAGATAAGCTTTGCCCTTTCAAAAAGGAGCAATGAAAGTGAATTTTCTCCTTGTTCATGTGAAACTTCTTAGCATTTAGCCTCCACTTTTGATATGTAGCAGCACTGGAGAATACAGCATTCTGAATTTCTTTAACATACAAGCATCTCTGGTTTCTCTGTACTAGTTTCCCATTCTTTGAAACTCTTCTACAGCACAGAAGGAGTTGTCCTGTAAATACCTGCTGCAAGTAAAGCAGAAGAGAAAAGATAGAAATTTGAACTGCTGATATTCCAAAAAAGATGGAAAAATAATACTTTTAAAGGTCTCTGGGGTTTTTCTCCTTCAGACTGTTCCTTGTGTTCTCATTAGCTTGCTAATTAGAATATTCAAAATGTTGAGAAAATAGTAAAAAACAATACCTTTTTGTCTTAGGACAAACAGCATATTCTGTGGCCTCAACGATCAGAATGCATTAAATCTTACCCCAAAATTCCTGACCCAGAAGAACTGCCAACTTATTTCTTGCCTCCAGAAAACAGGGGATTCAGGCAAGTGCTGATTTTTAAAAAGTGTATTCACACTAATAGCTTAATGAGTATTTTCTTTCTGGGGAGGATGGATGTAATTAGTAATGATCAGCTCAGGTGTGCTCAGACCTCTTTCTGTGGCTGTTCCACAGAAGGAAGGCATTTTCCTTAATTGTTGTCTTTGCTGTAACTATAACAGTCAGATCCGATTTCATGGTGATTCTTCCCTGACTATTAGTACAAGGTGAATACATGAAATATTGACAGTATTACTAAAAGAACAGAGGATTTAAGCACAAGGCTGAATATCTTGTGAATTATTTAAAAAAACAATATGAGAGAGAATGAGGTGAGTCAGTTGATAGATAGCTGATTCTTATGTTTATATGTAGTGATATGCAGCACATGCTGTTAATTTATCTTGGTTCTCATTGTTAGAATCCATCCAATCCTGAGTATCCCAAGAGATACTGTTGAGCATGGAGAAACAGAGGCACCAGATTGTTCTTCCATTACTGATGCTCGTAACAATGAATCTCTAAACATACTGGTCAAGGAACTAGACACTAATCTAGATTTGAAATTCAGAATGCCAGATGATCGAGCAAGACAAGTAAGAAATGTTTTCTTGTTGGTTCTCTTCTGTTTTAAAATTCTCCTCTTCATTGCCTTAAAAGTCTTACTTAGAACATGAAGGATTCTAATATTTAAATTCCTTGATATCACAAGGTAATCAGTACTTCTAAAAAAAGGTGAGAAGGTGGTTTCAAATAGGAACAGAGAAAGGGAGAACTTGTCTGACTACTTTCAAATGCTTGCCAAAAGCTCACAAAATAGGAAATTTAATTTTCTATTTGAAATTTTTAAGTCTTCTAGCAGTTGGTTGACATGATTTATCTTCTTGGGGTGTTTAAGAATTAATGTATCCTACCAAGTTGGTACATTAAAGGTGCAATGAGTCCTTCATATTGCATTGTGGAGGTTGGCTGCTTTAAGTGTTACGTGTTCACATCCTCTGTTTATAACAATATCCTTTTCTTCCCTTTGCTAAAGGGAAGACTTAAAGAAGCAAGACTTGAATGGCCTGTATAGATGTAGACTGTAAAATTTACTCAGTTGTTTTTGGGGAAAAAAATAAATCTTTGTGTTTCAGGTTTTGCATTCTCGTATCAACAATGACTCTATCACACAGGCGAAGATAGGAGTGTTTCTAAATCATGCCATGAAAAAGGTATGTCAAGCTGTTGCATGAGAAATTCAAAATTCTTGAGACTTGTTTCTGTATTTCTAAAGTAGTCAGTCAGTCAGTGGCATACAAGAAATAAGTTTATTTGCTGCCTGTAACCGAGACAGAACTAGCTTAAAAATCTGTATTTGCAAATAAAGCATAAACATATAGAGAAGTATCTAATTTAGCTTAATGTGGACCAAGCCCTGTAGTTACTTGATCCTGTTACAACTGCAGGACGTGGAGCAGCTATATATTAGCTAATTCTGGCATCCATTTGCTTAATTGAGAGAAATAGCTTGGAACTACTCCTCCATGTCACCCCTCCCTGCATGTCTGCCTTTTGCTCTTCCTCCTCCTTCCCACTACCCTGCTTTCCCCACTACTCTCCCTCCAAAGAAACCAACCCTCTGTCAATCTTCTGTCAAGATAATTAGCACTCTGGGGCAAAGAATGTACATCTGTGTAACACCCGGTGGAATGCCACCTCCATCTTGCGTGGGGCCTTTGAGAGTCATCACAAGTCAAATGACAGGAAGCATTGAGATAGACGTTGACTCTTTTTGGCTTGTCAAGCTGATATTTCTCAGCTTAACTTTCTTGTAGAAGTTGTGTCAAGGCAGTATATGTATGTGTATTTTTTAGTTGGAAATCAGTACTTTTTACTATGTGTATCTGTCTTACTGAGAAAAGAATTGGTAGGAGGAGTTGATTCCTATTACTGTTTTTCAGAACAGTCCTATATGTGTCTAATGTTGTCCTACCATGCAGTGCATGGGTATGTTGGTTTTAACTGTTGCTGTCATGCTGAGAGGCTGAACTCCTTGGTCATTTAGATGGTGATGTCAGAACAGTGTTTTGTCATGCCTGTTCTGCTAATGATAAACTCCTTAGAGCTTGAATGCCACAGTTTGTATCTTTGTATTGGGAAAGACAAAATACTAATGACTTGCTGAGGATTTAGCTAGAGGGGTCATTGAGACCTGTGTATGGAGTGGAATTCAGTGAGGAGTTTGGAATGAATAACATGCAAGTAATGTTATGTATGTGCATTGCAAAATAGAAGTCATAAATACTATAGATTACGTGAGGTACTCCAAACAAAGAATACTGTTTCCTATTGATATCTTCCAGTTCATTTAGAACCATAGTTAAAACCCTCCCGTGTGAGGGGTTTTTTTAAAATCTGGAACAAGATCTTCTTACTGACTGAATTTTCAACACATATACTACTATAATGCCAGCTCCGTTGTATTGATACAATACTACTGTAAAGATCTGTTTTCCTTCCTTAATTCTAGCTGCATGTTTCCAAATGCATGCATTTGGGCTTCAGATGGGTATGTTGGACTGGACATCAGTTTCAGTTGTTGTTTTTACACCGTAAACTCTTTGTACAGAATTGGGTAATGCATAAGGCTGAAAATATTAAAAAATAGAATATGTTTTTGAGTAATTTGAAAGTGCATCTGAAAGTGGATGTTTTACCTACCTCTGTCCACCTACCAGTATTTTAAAGTTTTGCTATTTCTCCTCTAGGGGGTTTGTTTTTTTCCTGTTACAGGTGAAAGAGGAGGACAGAACATTCAATGTGTATTTGACACTTCCTCCATTCTTCCACCTGCCCTCACTTATTGCTTACTATTTTATAATCTTTAAATAGTACCTAATTCATGTCAGTTGTCAGCTTCTGTAAGACAGATAACCAAGTCTAAGAAGAACAAAACTCTGAAATCTTAAATTGTCAGGGAAAGGTAATGTTGAATGCAGGATCTGGAAGCATATCTAACTAAAATTTAGTAGCTGCCCAACCTTCAAATTAGAACATTGCTACATAGATTTTTGTTAGTATAATTTTAAGACTCGGAAATGGCTCACAGATGCTCCTTCCTGAAGTGAACTAAGAATTATCACTTGTATATTTGATGGGATTTTGTGATCATGATATAAGGCAGTCAGTCATATGAGTAGTGTGAGCAACAGCTGCTATGAGCTTACAGTTCAGACTGTAAGTGGTGTCAATTTGAGTAGAGTAGAGCAAATTGAATAATCTGCTGGCAGACAGAACAAAGTCTAATTTGTATCTAGTTAATAAGATAGTATGCGAGAATGAGTTCTGTTTGCTTCTTACTAAATAGCAGGCAATTCTGTCTCCCTGAGAGACCTCTTTGGGGGTGTTTTTATCCTTTTTCCTGACTCTCCTATAGCCAGAAGATCCTTTATGGCTTGTGCTTAATGAAGCTGGATTGTATTGGCGTGCAGTTGGAAACAGCACCTTTGCTATCACCTGTTTACAAAAAGCATATAATTTGGCTCCACATGAGTATCAGGACATCCCTCTGGTCAATCTTGCTAACCTCTTGTTTCATTATGGTCTTCATTTGGATGCCAGCAGGCTTCTGCTAAATGCTTTGGCCATCAATGCCTCTGAGGTAAGATGATGGGCTTTGTGTTTATTCAGCAGTGAATATGTTTTCCTTCATTATTTTCTAAATATGTGTTACCTGGGCTTCCTTACCTGTGCACAGAGTTCAACTTCCAGCTTGTGATTTGTAACAGATGTTAATTTTCATTTAAATTCTTGATCGTACCAGGGATGATGCTAATTGCTGAGAGTATAAACATTTAGAAAAGTTCTTGTAAATCAATGACCAACGTTTAGTCTCCCAAAACCTATATTATCAGTAGTACCTCCAAGGAATTTAATCCTGGTGTCTGGGAACGTTTTTATCTAAAACAGAAATCAGTAATGCTGTCAGCATTGTATCTTGATTCTTAAAACCTTTAAAGTAGCATGTATGTCACCAAGATCTTTGTATAACATTTTTCTGTAACATTTGACTTTTTAGCTCTACTGTTTTAAATGTCCCTAAATTTTGTCTATATACATGGAGGAAAACCTGTGTTCTGCTTGGTGGTTTGTTTCCAACTGTAGATTCAAACCAGGTTTTTGTACTTCTGAACAAACATTATAAACACTTTGTAGGTTGTCACCTATGTCTTACAGACAGATTTCTGTATAAACTGAACTACTGGACTGGCCAGAACAATTGTGAGAAGAAAGGGGAGGAAGAACATGGCATAGTAGGGTATAGCTTTCTTATAGCAGGTAATCTGAGATCATTTGAGATGCTTCAATAAGAAGTTCAAGTGACTTATTCCTGTCCTCTGTAGTTAGATAAAACAGTTTAAACCTGCCAGGCCAGCAGCCATCTAGCACATAAAAAAGCTAAAAACAGAATAAGATTTTTCAGTATAGCCTTCAAAAACAAATTTTCAAATGTTGGAAAGGAATCTAGCCCACTTGGGTGGCAGGTAAGAGTGCAAAAAGGAACTGTAGAAAACTATGCTTTAATGATGTGCCTTAAGAATAATATTTGTAAGAACAGCCTTGGAAGGGAGGAGCCTAGGGATCCTTAGGACCATGCTGTGTGATTAGGGCTTCTGTTCAAAAATATTAGCAAATCCTACCTCATTACAGTAATGCTTGCTCCTTTTTTTTCAGGTGTACTCAGTTGTGTAATGCCTATTATAACAAAAAAACTAGCAGAAGACTTTATACTTGAATAGTATTTCCTGGAATATAGTGGAAAGTAAATACAAATCAAAATGTATTGCAGCTTCAGGGAGTGAAGGATGTACTATATTAGCGAAAGCTGTTAAAAAAAAAAAAAGGGGTCCTGTTGTTCAACTTGGACTGTTTTCTGAATGCTGTTTAATAATACAAACTAAGATGAGTTTGAAAAATCTTAAGCCGCTGATCAATCTCCGCATTTTTAGGTAATGAGTGTAAAACTTTCGGTGGGGAAAATTACTGCTAAATTCCAACACTATAGTCATTGTTCTAGCATTATACTCTTAATTGCATCAAATTACTCCATGCAAGTGACAGACTTTTCAGTTAACAAACAAAATATAATGCCTTAATGTGTGCCAGTATTAAAGTGCTGATGAAGTTCTATCCAGTGAAAAAGGTGTTTATAATCTTTACTTTTTAAAAAATACATATTTTAGCAAGACTACCCAGAAGGAGTGGACAAAAATATTGTTCTATAAAGAATTGAAAGGCATAAATGTGTATCCCTAAGCTAGTGTGACATTGATGTTTGCGGTAACCTAGTTCTGCTAAGGTAAGTCTGAATACTCTTGACAAATAAAATTCATCTGGCCTTTTAGAACAGTAGGAATATTTTTACTTTTTTTCTGACTTTTAGTCATTATAAAATGTCTTCAAGCATTTCAGTTTGGTTGTTTGGTATTCTATCCAGTAAGCATTATGTCACTGATGGTTGTAAGTATTTAACAGCTGTTTTTTTTATTGTAGGAAGATGGAATTCTTAACACAACCCTATGTCAGAACAACTTTTCTGTAGTACCAATGCATTAAGCTATTAGTGCTCCATTTGATGAACAAACAGGCCCTGTTTCAGAAGTTTTCTAAGTTCTTTCCAGCCAAGTTTAGGAGGGTGTGGATTGAAAAGGGTTTTTCCTACTTGGCTTCAGTCTTAAACAGTGAACCTACTTATGCTGCTGTGCGTTGCTTTTCTCTTTACAGCCCCTGACTTTTCTGAGCCTAGGAAATACATACCTGGCTCTGAACAACATTAGTGGAGCCCTCCAGGCCTTCAGACATGCACTGGATTTGACAACCAAGTGCTTGGAGTGCGAAAGCAGCCTGAAGATGATCCGCTGTTTGCAGTTTTATCCTTTTCTGTACAACATCACCTCATCTATGTGCAGTGGTAAGCAGCTGCTGAAAGAAGGACCACAGGTCAAATAATGTCTATCTGGTTTGGGTGTTGCACCCTTTTTTCCAAGGATCCGTCCTTTTGCTTTACAGTGCTTTGTACCCTTAAGGATCAAGGTTGAGACACTGCTTTTAATGACAAAGTTACAGTCCATTGAATAATTGCTTGAGGGTGACTTCTTAAATGTCTAGAGTACTTCCACTGAGTGCAAATTACTTCCTGAGTGTGTCAGTAATATCTTAACAGCCTCACCAATGCCTCATACTGGTAAACGAGGAATGCTGGATTCAGTATTTATGGAAACGCACAGCTTCTGTTGCAAGACTACCCAACAGCCCCCTTGTACAACCTTTTGGAGATGGATTCTTTCATTTTAGTCAGTACCACTGAGTATTTTCAGTATTTTGTCTGTACTTGCATATGGCTAATATGTTGCTCATGAGCAATCTTGAAGAACATTTATGAATATATTTTCTAATCCACTCTCTCAAATTGTTACTAAATGAAAACATCACCAAATAAATGCTTTCTCTGAGGGGTTTTTTTCATTCCCTCTCCAGTGAAAAGACATGGAGAAACTTCCTCTGATTTAGCATCTAGAATTGTGCTGTCTAAACATAGATAAGAGGCTGTCGTGTAACCTGGTACAGTATGGATGATGCCATTGTAGGTGAAATTTCAGGACTATGCCATTAGAATAATACTATTTTTTATGTCCTTATGCATTTTGCTCTTATTGACAGTACATCAATTGTGTGAGAAATTAATGCCCTTTGGATAAACGCACTGTAGTAAGTGGTGTTATCGCCCATCTGATGGGTCTCTTACTGATGCCCATAATGTCAACTCCTATCCTGGTACCTCTTAATGAATCTCTTAACTTCAGATTGCTCTTCTTACAAAAATCTGAGTAGATACTGTAAGCAGTAATGGACCTTGCACATTTCATCACAAGAGACACTTTCACTGTGCTAGGAAAAATAAAATCAAATTTGCTTACTTTTAATTAAGACCTTAAAAAAGTCTGTAATTCACAAGGTTAAAGTTATTCCAGTCAAATCTTAGTAATAGCTACTTCAAAATAAAGTTAAGCAGAAAGTAATTTAAAAGTATATTTACAGAACGGAGATGAAAACAAACAATATCTGTATCTGAACTCCAGAGTGATCTTTGACATCTTTCTTTTGTTTTGTATGCTTTTCTTTCTTGTCATAATCTAGTTTGGTTGATTCTTGGCTGCTGTTTGCATTGATTGCTGTTCCAGGATGTGCATTTTGAGGTCAGCTGTTACTGCATATGTCGGTTAGAAAGTGTCTGGTTCTTGAATGTGAGGGAGAACTCATATCAAAGGTGCTTCTGAGAAAAGTCTTATCTTTCCTTTTTTTTGCTGCTTTGGCCACAGGTTAACAAAGTGAGCATGAGTATATTCATCTGGTACATTGGGGTTTGGGTTTTTTTGTTAAGGAGTCTGTGAAGCTGCTAAATTATGAGGGAGCTGAGTATGTTAATTTGCTCATTAAATTTCAGTATTCCACTAGTTAAGTTTTTTACTCTGTATTTTTTCACCTTTTTCTGGGACTCATCTTAATATTTCTTTTTCGTTTTTATTTATACTATCCTTTAGGTCATCTTTTGTCTGAGTGCAAGAAACCTGAAAGTACGAACCTGACAAGTAGAGTAAATGTTCTTTGTACATTCTTGTGCAGAGTGTAAAATAAACATACTGGTTAATTCAACCTTGATGATGATTTGTGGTTTAAGTGAAAACTCAAAATGAAAAAATGGAGAGGTAGATGTACCTATCTTATTTTCATAAGGTTGGGGGAAATATTTTTTTCCCCCACTGTAAACTTCAACTGACTTGAGAGGAACCTGGGCAGGCTGTATGAAAGTGAGGTTAAGTCTCTGAAACCAGAATTATTTCAAGAATGCATACTCAGAAACCATACTTCGCACTTACAAGTGTCCTGAAATACTGGGAATCTTCTATTCATCCTTCAGTCCAAAGAAAACAATTGAAAAGAAATTGTAAGTTTGAATTTTGACTTTCCATACTAATGCAATAGTATATACAATTTTTCAACCACTACATGGAACCTGAAAAACGCAAACTGCTTAGGTGCTAATATTTAACTGCTGCACTTACAGCATTTGTTAAAATGTTAATGTAATGTAGATTTGGAAGATTCATAAAGCAACATAATCAGTGCTTGTTTAACACCATGACAGACTGCAAGGCATATTTTGGTGTCAAGGTGCAAGCTGAACGCTGCTTTCACACATCCTTCTGAATGAGACTTTAGGTATAGAGCTAATGAAAAACATTCATAATTATATGGATCAAATGTGTGCTTGACAATCTCAGTATCACTGGATTGTTGCTTCAGGAGATTCTCACAGCCTTTCAGTTACTGTGTTGCTGCTCAAGGACATCTGATACTGAATTTAGTTTGTCCTCTTGTTATTATGCACTTGATGGCATGTCATAACTTTTTATATCCTTTGAGATGAATATGGTATGCTAAAAAATGTACCAAGAAATTGAAATGTTAATTTTTTTCTCTGGTTTAATATCTTCCTTTGATAAGCATTCATTCAGTATTTCTGAAAGTAACAGCAATAGGGTTGCCTGTGCTTTGAGTTGTAGGCCCATGTGTTAGCTGTTTTTTTGTTTCACCTGTCAAAAGCCTCTCTTCATGAGAACTGAACTAACTAGCGAGACACGGAATTCCTTGCTCTGCTGCCGTGAGCCATCGGCAGAATCCAGCAAATGGTCAGT
The DNA here is from genome assembly GCA_035047865.1 of Dendrocincla tyrannina. NCBI lineage: Eukaryota > Metazoa > Chordata > Aves > Passeriformes > Dendrocolaptidae > Dendrocincla > Dendrocincla tyrannina. The sequence goes on from JAWWMP010000165.1 coordinate 21,791,294, forward strand.
GGGAATTATGTGCTAGCATGGGATGGAATATGGGATCAAAAATCTGAATTTATGGTCTGATTTTTGATTACAGTATATGCTTGGTGTTTATTTCAAATAGGTGAAATAGGCATTTTCTCAAGCATGCTGGGACATTTGCTGATAGCACGGGACTTTGGAAGTGTGACACACTAACACTGACTTGTTGGATGCTTGCCTGTATGCTCCTGTCTGTACTGCTGCCTGGTACTTTTTTTTTAGTAACTTACCTCTGTTCTTGGTACAAATTTGTATTTCAAACCCAAGTCACTTCATGCACATGAGAATAGGATTCAAGAACCTCATACCAACACTTTCCTATTTAGCTTTTGCCTCCTATATACAAGTTTATGTAAATGTTTTTCACTGTAAAAACATTTCGAAATCTACAGAGGTTTTTGGTAGTGTTTTTTCTTATGGAGGAAGTGTGTAAGGTGTCAAATTACTACAACGCTATCCTCTGCGACATGTGTTTGAGACAGCTGCAGGAGTTCAGTCAGTTCCATCTAATACAGATGCTGTACAGCAACAGCCCACACACTGCCTTATTCCCAAATACCTGAGCAAATGGTTGGAAGACTTCATTCTTATGGGATGACCCTGTGGTGGTCCTTCTAGAGGTGACTTGGCAGAGTTAAGGGTGTTGCTACTTCAACTGTTATGTTACTGGCAAATCAGTTCCTGAAGCAGAAACTTAAGTTACTTAAGTAGCAGAAACTTTGTGTTGCATGAAAAATAACTTAAACAGCCATATCTGACACACAAATAACAGGACCAAGAGACTTGCATAATGAGTGTAAAAGCTTAATGTGAAAAACATGGTCATCTCTGAGGTTCAGAAATTAAATATTTGGGCTACTTATTAAGCTAGTAGAGAAAGCCAGCATCATTTTTGTGTGAAACTGAAATGCTGCATTGCTGGGATTTGTCTTGCACACTTTTGTGGCTTAAAATATTGCAAGTAGCTTTTGTCATTTGATAAGGTCTGTAGAGGACTGTCCAACTACAAGATTGTTCGTATGGCACTTTGCTGGCTGATGTGAACGTTCAGATGTTGTCAAGCCTTATTAAAAATAGCTTACAGAAGACTAGAGCCATATTTTTAGTGTGATGCTCAGCTGGCTGTTGAAACATGCTGATTTGTAAGTAGCTCTTGTTATGACTTTTCCTTATGCATGTAAACAGAATTGTTGCCCGGCAAATAGACGTAATTTTAGATGTATTTTTGTCAAACTGTAAGCATCTACCTCTGACTAACAGTTCCGATTTGTTATGAACTCATACACTTCACATTCTTTTAGACAAGACCAAAATTCAAAATCATAATAGACTGGTGGTATTCAAAATGTGAAGCACGACTCGTTTCAATCTTCAAGTCTCACTCTCTTTCATCCTTGGCAGGGTAGTGCTTTTACAAAAACCTTTGTGCTGCTCTGCTGGAAGTAGGGTGAATGTGAGTACATTATGAATGTATGTGCATGCCATCAAGAAACCTGAATACTTTTCTGTATGGAGTATGTATTTTTGTGAAAGCAAGGCATCCTTCTTAACTCTGAGTTCTGGAATGTTTCCTGCAGCAGCATAAGGATCCACTTTAGGTATGGCTTCAGTGCCCTCTTGTGGTACAAATACTCGGTGCCACATGAAGTCAAAAGTCTTGGTTAAGTTCATGTACTTCTTAAAATAAAACATGGGGAAATGTATTTCATCTTTTAAGTGTATGGATTTTTCTTTATGCTCCAGCATTTACGTTCTTACAAGTCAGTTAAAGTTAATAAGCTTAGACCTTTAAGCAAATTGACCTGAAGAGGAGATGTTGACCTGAAAGCAGAATCTCTGCTTGAAACTCTAAGCTTATGGACAGATTAAATAACGTCCTTGCATCAACATCACAGTTTAAGCCTCTGACTCTAGTTTGACAACTGTAGTCACCTCAAGTTCCTTATAGTGATTTCAGATGCACAAACACTAAGTAAAAGCATCATATAATTTTCTTTATAGTAGTGTGTTTCACAAAGATATGAAATACTTGGCATTTTTAAATGCACCTTTCACTTACTCCATTATTCTCTACAAGTTATGACTGACTTGACAGTTGCAGCAATGGACTGCTAAATTTTGTTTTCACTTCCTGTAGAATGTCCTTTTAGACATTCTTATCATAAGAGTAATTTCCTCCTTCTCAAGCTGCTGTATCTTGTTCCTCCAAGGAGTGCTCATCACTTACAGTGTTAGTAGGTGGAAAGAGATGTTTACTCTTGGGGCAAAGGGTATAAAGCTTAGTTCAGAATTTAATCGTGATTTAGTTGAAGCAAAAGGCCAGAATCTATACCAATTATATGGGATTCTGAACTGAACACTGCTGTATGTTTAAAATGCAGCTTTTTCTTTCCTTGATTTGCATATCATGTAAATGCAGAATTCAGGAGTGCTCCTGAACCTTAGTAGAATGCCAGGTATCTTAGCACTCTTACTTATCTGATCGTATTCGTGAAAGTGATAGGGTTTGTGACCATTTGTTTCTCTGTTGCTTTTGCTCTGTCTATTGCTTTATGGGAAGGTTCATCTGTATGGACAGAATAGTCAAAGCCAGTAGGGTTTTTAAACAAGCAGAATTCTATGAAGCCCAGAAAACAGCTTGTCAGAGCTCTCAGAAACACATCGTGGCAATAGTTGGCATTGTCGTTTAACAGTAGCATAAGGTAGGTTCTGTCTTAAACAGTGGTAGTTCTAAAATCAATGTTATCTTTTGAAGTTAAATACTCAATTGCTCATTGCTACCCCTTACATGCACAAGTGCATCCCATGTACCTGTTGTTCACCCTGCAAGTTCTACCAGGAATCTGAAAATCAAGCTGGATTCTTTCTCCCTCTGGCAGTCAAGCATCTCTGGCAATGGAGATCATACAATGTTAGTCCATCTAAAAGATCCAGTGGGTGCTGCACAAGTGGAATCTAGGTCACCAGTTTTGGGCTCTGCAGTACTAAAGGAGTAAGAGGAGGTTAAATTGTACTTGTGTAGAATGAAAACATCTTGCTGAATGCAGACAAGTGGGGAGATAGTGGAGAATGAGGACTGCTTTTTGTCCTGGTGGAAGCAGACATCCCTAGGGACTGGAGGTGTCTGGAAGTGTCAAACATGCCTCTGACTGAGAGATCTTGGAGAAGTCCATGTAAGAATGTGCTCTGTGGGAATAACGTGACCCAGTTATTCTTTCGGTCTTGTGCTACTGTTTCTGAAGCACTAGCCCAGTAAGGGAAGAAGCAGTTCCTACAGTCCACCTTTGGTCCAGTAATTTCAGAATATTAGTGACATAATCTGGAAGATAGTTGAAGGCTTTCTGATATTTTCACTTCTTGATACCTGCTTTATAAATCATATCTTTCCCTGAAAAATCTCTGTCTAGTGTCTCTTGGGTGGCTGAAGAAGTTGAAGGTGAAGGACCATGCCCTGTTACCAGTATGCCAAACTCATTTTGAAATCTGTCTTTCCAAGATCCATGTATTTTTTCGTCTCAAAACTACACAAAGATATATAGATTGAGATTCTTAAAATGTTAAACATGCCATTTTTAACTACACCAGTATTGAAAGGCTATATACCCACTGCTCATGCGTGTTGCTTCCAAGCTGTTGCTTGCTGGAAAGCCATTACAAATCTTAAAGATTTCTGTAAACAATGCGTGCTTTCTTAAATATATCTCTGTTGCTCAAATGTCACTCTCTTTTGCATGTGTTGAATATGCTAATGGGTGAGTTTGGTCTGCAGTTTCTTTCATCGTGTAAAGTCTGTCTTGCTAGCTTAAGTACTTAAACTGCTTATTTTCTGCATGGCAGTGTCCCTAACAGCTTCTCCCAACAGTCATCTGTCTCACTTTGCATCATGCTTTGTTGAGAATGCTATGCCTGCAATATTTAGTGTTCTGTATCGGTTCTTTTACCAGGATCAGAAGGCCACAGGCTAGCAGACAAGGAAGAAGAAAATTATGGTCTCAGTAGCAGAAATAACTGAAGAAATGGGAATTGCACTGTGGAAGGGAATTTAGAATTGTAGGGGAATTCAGTGAGAAGTTACTGATACAAAACCATGTCGTATGAAGACAAAGCAGTACAGTATTGAAGTAAATATAATGTGACATGTCCCGTTTTTATCTGCCTTTATAGTGCAAAAGATTCTTTCTCATATGTTGTCTGGATCCGTCAGTTACTTGAGCAATAGCTACATGTTGATGTAGGAAGAGGGAATTATCGGGGGTTGAGTGGAAGGGAAAAGGTTCTTTCCAACTACATATTTCAAAACTTGATACCTTTAGTTATCAGATGTATTAATGTTTCTCTGTGATGTTTTTGGTGCTTTTTTGTGACAAGAATGGAGAGGAAATGAGACATACTTGTGACTCTGTGTCTTTCTGTTTAGGAGGCTGCATTTGCCAGTGGCAGTTACTTGCACGTAGCTACTAAAAATTCCTACTGAACCTGAATAGTGTGCTCTGTCTAGAGCTGGACCTTTATAAAAAGGTCCAACAACTGCATATGTTCAACAGCGTTTTTAGGAGGAATAGTAATTCCCCAGCTACATCTCCAGGAAGATGTAGTTTCATGAACAGCTTCATAGTGGAGCTATACAGACCGAATTAATGGGTTGGTTGAAACATGTTTGGAAGAGAAAAGAACGTGTGGTTCCCATGTATGGGAGAGCTCACAATGCGTAGTTTGGTGTCATTAGCAACTTGCCAAGACCTTGAAGGCTGTATTCACTTGGCTTAAATCTGAGAACTTGTAAAGTGATGTGTAGCCTTACCCTGTAATGAGTCATGTTGAGATTGTTTCAAAGCAGCATGCAATGCCATGTGCTCAGATTGAAATGAGCACTGCACACTGAGCCATGGAGTGCCAGGCACTTAACTACCCCTGATCTGTCTGCTTTATTGATTTGTTTTTTTCCTTTTAACGTTGGTGGCCTGGTTCATGTGAGTTTGTGTTGTACTTTGATTGTCCTCAAAGCTTTAAATCTATCATCTGTTCTGGCTACTAGTGATTGAAGCTAGAACAGTTAGGAGTTTCCCTAGAGGAATAGATTGAAGCTTCTTGAATGCAGCAGTTTTGGGGAGCAGGGACATTCTTCAATAATTTCTAGTCTTTTTGCAGTCATTATTCTGTAGCTTTGTACTGTTCTGGCAGTATAAGGAGGGTGTTTTCCCCTTGAATTCTAATCTAGGGTGGTTGGCAGTAGTTTTATCAAACATAACTTTCTGCAGGTATTCCTTACTCGAGAAAAGACTAATCTGGTTCTTGATCAAAACCAGGATTTTCATTTTTTTTTCTTTAGATCTTATTTACAGCAACTGTTCTGCTTCTTAATAGAATTGCATAGAATGTGCCCCCTCAGACAAACTGCCAAGCACTTAAAAACTATCCTAGATTTAGAAGAGACATGCCTACCTGACCAGTTAACACATTAGTTTGCTGTTTTTGTCAATATCTCTGCTTTGATGTCTACTTAGGATGAAGATTGCATGAATATCTATCCCACACAAATCTAAATTTTCATGGATCAAGTCTGACTATTAATCTGCTCTTGCTGAGCACTTTAACCTAGTAAAGAGGCACACAGATAATAAATAATAATACACAGATAATAAATACAGCTTGTCAAATACTTTCCCACAATAAATATGGAATCGGGTCCGTGTGGTATAATGTTTAAAATTCCAATATATGGCGTAAACCTTACAGGCAGAACGGTAATCAAAAGACACTTAAGGCCTTAACTTGCCTTTGGAGTAGCAACCCCATATACTGAGAGAAGTGGAAAGCCAACAGTGGAGTACTTAACTGTTGTAGAGTTCAACTACGTGATGCCATTTCTCGTGAATGAGTTACTGTTGTACTTACAGTCCTTTTTAAACTTCAGTTCATGGGCACTGTAGACTCTAACAAGATATACAGAATATATGATGTTTAGCATAATAAGAGGTATGTGGAAAGGAGGAAAGATTAGAAAGAGAGGAAAAAAGGCCACTGTTGCCTTCATTTATGCTAGTGATCCTAAACTAAGAATTTCCTTGGCTTAATCATAAACAGAAGTGTGTTGTGTACAGGGAACTAAATATTGGTCATTCGATAGTCATAGCATATGTTATACTTTGATCTACTGTGGGTGAGTGTTTATTTTTAAGAAATTCATAAGTAACTATTTTCTTATCTACAGTAAAAAAAAAAGTCTGGCACATAGGAGAAGTCACTGAGGACAAGCATTTATCTTCAGAACTTATATGTGCTTGTTTCTCTTGCTTTCTTTCCCTCTTTTCCCAAAACAAACAAAAAATGTCATTACACTTCAGGCACAAGCTGAAATTCAGGCTGGAGGGCTACTTACTTTTCTACTCTATATACAGGAACAGTATCCTCTGAAAGAGGTATTTTCTAGTCTTCTTTTACCCACTTACAGGATTGGAGGGTTTAAATTCAGATGCTTAGGTGTTTCTAATTTTTAGGCATATTCCCAGGCATATTCCCAGGCATCATAGAGCAATTTACTCCTTCTAGATGTGCATCATGAAAGAGACAAGCTCCTGTTTTACTGAGTGGTGAGGAAGGAGAAGAGTGAAGGTTTTAGGTAGTCAACTTCTTTGAGTTTCCCCTCCCTGTTGTTGCGGGGGGTGTGGAATTGACATTTTCTACTCTTTTATGAAGTAACCTACTGAATTTTTCAAGATGTTTTGCATGCATGTCCCTTATTAAACTGCATTGTGTTCTAATTTACATGGGTTTGTCTTTATTTTTTTTCCATGTCTTATTTATCACTTCTTTATATTTCATAAGGAGAATTTTTGTGTCCATTCAATATGATCAAGAAATCTGGTTATGTATTGTTGGCATTTGTATGTTTTGAAAGGTTTAATCAGAACTGCTGTAATGAGACAAATAGCTAACCTTTAAATCTATATCTAAGCCAATTTAGAGGAATCTTCTGGCTACAAATCAGATTTTAAAACTCTCAAAGAGTGGGAACAGTTTTACCATATAATCCTCTTAATTGAAACTGTCATTGGAATAAATAATAAAAAAGAAAGAACTTTGTATGCTTCATTTGGTGTGCTTCAGCCTAAATTTTGATGACATAAATTATCATCCTGTTGTTTGCAATGTATCAAACCAAAGCTTTTCTGACTCTTGTGTGTTTGGAGCATGCCTCTTACCATCTTTGAAGAAGGGCCACTGACCATCTAGGGGAAGAATTAATGAAAATCAGCATTTGAAATATTTCATTTTGCTTTTCGTTACTTGTTTTCTATACCTAACTTTTTCAATCAGCAATTGTCCCATTCTTTGAAAATGTTTATTTTTGTCCTGTAACTTCCACTTTTTCAAAGGAGGGTTTATATTAAAGGAAGAAGCTAAAAATCAACAGTGTTTTTGTTTGGGGAGATGACACACCGAAAGCTTAACCTAAATTTGGGCACTGCACTCCTCATTCTTTGCCTGTACCCATACTGATATTTAACTTGACTAGAGAGGGAACTTAGTACAGTCTGTCTTTTATTATTCCAGAATAGAAGCTATGATGATATTTGGATAGTAGATACATCTTTTTAATGATTTATCCAATATGTTACAACTGTAAAAGGCACTGGAGGTACACCAGTGTTACTGATAAGGAGTCTAGTCAGACCTTGTTGAAAGCAGCAGTGATACTGTTGGGTTCAGAGAGAGCAAGACTGACTGGTGTGTGGGCTGCTTGGCTTTGCAAGGCTGCAGCAAGGTTTTAAACTGTTTTATGCTTCTGCAGATGCGGGTTTCCCATCTGCCTTGTATCCTTCCTGAGTCCTGTAGTGCACAGTGAATATGTAGTAGAATTTGTGTATTTCTCTTCAGCTAAATACAGACCTATGAAACGTTCACAGGTCAGTATTGCGTAGCCATGTAATTGTAATTAAGAACATCTAGTTTTCTCTTCCTTTTACTTTCCTGCTCTATTTGTCACTTTGTTCATCATTTTTCACTAAAAATGAAGTGAGAATTCTTTAGTTATATTTTTTTTTATTCTTGTATGTGTGGAAAACAGCAAATTTCCTTTGCTATTGCTTCTGGAGTTCAGTGCTGTTTTGAGGTTCAAGCAGTTATGGCTTGTGACCTTTCTGTAGCATTTTTGAAAGCAATCCTGTTCAGTTGTAAGTGTTCTGCAGTTTCTGCTTTCAGAGCTCAATTATGAGATGCGTTTTGAAATATATATTTTTTTCAGGAAAATCCTAAGAAAGGGAATGCATTAACTTTAAAGCAGAATCTTACTAGGACTGTGTTAATTATGATTAAGGTAAGCAGAGCAGCAATAGCTGCTAAAGATAGGTCTCTAGATACTTCTCATCCTATTGCTTTTAAAATTCATCACAAAATAAATGGCATGGATTTTTTTCTCTTGGCAAATGTTTTGCAATCAAATATGTGTTCATATGTGATTGGAATAACATGGTTGCTGTTAATATCTCAGAAGATCTTTAGGAAATGATCATGTTCACCTTGAAAGATCAAGGTAATTAGAGTATGCAGCATGTTAATCACCAGTGTTAACATTGCCATGAAAGTCAAAACTTGTGTTTTATATGTTGTGTAAAGGATGGTCTCCCAAACAGCACTTCCCCTGTAACACTACCTGGGCTTGTTGATGTCATATTGTGGTGAAGTCACTGTGGTGCAGAAAGTAAGACAGTTCTTCATGCACTAGTTTATCCCAAATTTTGATGACTGAGATCCCAGTAGTTTTAGATGCACAAAAGGGATCCGGTAGGTGAGTTCGTTCATTCCAGATTATTTTTCTAAATCCTGCCAAATTATATTGCTTGTGACATGAAACACTGAAGATGACTTGTTCTCTAGAAGTGATGGGTGACAGTGTGCTGGTTTTCAGTTTGATTTCTGCAATAAGTGTATTTTATCCTAATTGTAAATACACAGTGTCGGCCAAGAAGTGAACACACCTAAATTTTCCACAAGACCTATGAACGGCATTGATAGTTACGCATTTTCATGTGTAAAGGGGTAATACACCACCCCCTTTGACTTCTGTCTGCATCTGCGTGACCAGTGATTAGCAAAAGTAAAAAGAAAACTGCTTATTCATGCACTGCTTCTGAGATGTCTGCAAATGAGACCATTCATCTGCATGCAGGGGTTGAGACTTATTTCCACTGAGCTCAGTGATGTCATCCTGCTGGGAAAAAAAAAAAAAATGAAAAAACATCACGTAACTACTGAATTTCACTGCGGGGAATACTAGTTTTAAGCATGCATAAAAATAAAATGGAGTTAATGACTCCTGTTAGCAGGTTGGTTTCAGTTTGTTCTGTACTCCAACAACTCAGGTGTTGGGCTGACTTACATCTGTATTGAGTACAGTTCTCTTTGCTGTGTTTAATTCTAAAGAGGCAGATCATTTAAGTGACATATATCTCCAGATAACTTGAATTTTGCCTAATCTAATGCAAGTCACTGAATACTGCAATAGCCCTTGATTTTTGTAATCATTCAGGAGGTAATCCAGCTCTGCTTATTCCAAGTGGAAGGGAAAAGAATCAGTACCTAAATTTTAAATTGCTTGACTTTTAGTTCTGAATCATTATTCTGCCATTGTAATCTCCAACTATGTCCCAAAAAAATTTTAAGGGAATTATAGTCTGTGTATCACCAGAAGTTAGGAGCCAATAATTTGCGTAAAACTAGTATGTCGGAACATAGATGGTGGAGTTAGGAATGCCATATTTTGCGAGCTCTGCCCTGACAAAAGAACAAAAAGTCAGTAAAAACTTTGTGTTGAATAAAGACCCCTGGAGATAATTTTACTTCTTGTTTCTAGTGCTATTGAAGACACCAAATCATCTATCTTAAGTTGATACATAGGAGTGGAACAGTAAAAATATTTAGTGAGGCCTCATTCTCTCTGCCGGATGTACTACAAGACACAAACAGCTACAGTGGCAGTTAATTCCAATTTTTAAAACAACCAATGCCCTCTTTAATGGTGAGGTTTGATTGCATTCAAGACCATATTCAAGGTGCAGCACTTCCATGTGATACACTAGGGGTGGTGTTTGTTCATCTTACATCTTTTCCATACTCCTCAAGTTTCTTTCCACGCTTTAGGTAAGTGGCTTTCAATGTGATGATCTGGGGTCACCTAAATTGACAGAAGTTTGCTCTTAAACAAACAAAAAAAACCAGCATCAGAAAAGTTTGTATGTGATAAGGGAAGTCCACGATTGTTTCCAAATCTGACTTCTGAGAAATGTGGTAACACTAAGTATGGTTCAGAATAAGTTTTTTGATCTATTCATAGATGGAGGAAGTCTTCAGTGTCAGTTACTGCATCACTTCTTCCTAATCCTTCTCCTTCCTTGTGACAGGTGTCAATACTCTGGGTGCTTCTCTCCTTTTTGCTAGGTGGCTTTCAGCTTAGGACTTTGAAATCATTCTGTTCTTAAAGAAGAACTTAAGCCTGACTTTTTGTTTAGGATTTTTTAGCTCTACTAACTGCAGTAGGTACCATAGCTTCAGTGGGTATTCAAAAGGCATCCTGAAAATCACAAAGGTGGTTGATACTAGATTAGATGGATGATCTGGCAGATCTTTTCTTATTTAAAATTTGTTTTGTGCTAATGCTGTACAAGTGTGTTCACATTGGCCCCCAAAAAATTGCAAGTTACAATATGGGAAATAGATCTTTAATATGTAATAGTGTGTTCTGCTTTTGATCTCCAAGAACTCAATGCTTCAAGAGTTTGCTTTTTTCCTCCAAAGGATTTGGTTTCTAAGTTAGGAACTACTCTGTGGGGTTTTTTCTGCCAATTTCTGTATTAACCTGGCACAGTCAGATTATTTGTGTTATTTCCATCACTTAAATAAAGGCCCAGACACTTGCTTTGTATCATCACTATATCGTTTTTATTTCTCTGCCTGGAACATGGTAACCAGGTCTTGTCATATATAAGGTTGGACAGACTGATCTACTTCCCTCTGAGCTTTTTTGCCTCTGCAAAATCAATAGAAAAAGTGGCAAATCTGCTCTCAGAAAAATAAATGAGCTAGAAAGTGATCCTTCTCTAGTAAATTTTCAGGATGGAGTAAGCTGAACTGATCAAGTGCTATGCAGAATTTTTAGACTTCCAAGTCTTTTAGCTTCAATAGCACTATGTTAGGACTTTACACCTAAAATTCACATGTGCAGATTTAGACAACAAGAATATGTGTGAAATATTAACAATACATAGCTTAGCATTTGTAGGTCAGCATTCACATTTGTCCTTTGCACAGTTAAGGTGCTGTAAGTATTGCAGTAACACACCTAACGTTCTGCAGACCATGAATGTGGCTGGAGTTTGGGGCTGTGTTGTTCCTTTGCTGGTCCCACACTCTAACCTCGTGGTTTTTCTGGTTGGGCTTCAGGCATCTGGCTGATTCAAGCTGTGAAGTTCTGACTTGCAGTATTTCAGTACCACCAGCTTCATGGTAGTCATCAGAGATCTTCAATTTTCATTGGTTTTTCCAGTAGCATTTTTTTTTCTCCAGCAACATCAGACAACTGAAAGCAGCAATTTGAAAAAATTAGGTCACTCAGTTTTCTATATATAGCAGCTCTCGGATCCCAAGAAAGCCAGAAGAGTCATCTAGACTGTTTTTAGCTGTCACTGTTTGTAAATTAATACTAACAGAGTTGGTGTTAAGTAGAATTTTAAGTGCCATTATTTTTTTCCTTCTGCTTGGAATTTCCAGCTTTTCTTCTTTTTTTTTTTCCCTTCTTGGTATTTTTATTTCAATTAAAAATAGTTGTCTGCTTTTCTGCCCCTTTGCTTTTTTCTTTGTACTAAAATGAGCAGACCTGCAGCAAAGGGAATTGTGGTCATCATATTACTGAGAAGCACCTGACCTGCATTAAAATCAGGCTAGTTTAATGTCAGGCAGGGGGACTAGTTTCAGCATTAGGGTTCTGTGCAGAGCATTTCTCATAAACTAAATATGAAGATCTCCATATATGGAAGTGATTGTTTTATTTATTTTTTGTAATGAAACCAATTTTTTACTGACAGAATGGCAGAGGTGGGGAGAGGATTGAAGAAAAAATGAATGACTGATACAGTAGGAAAGGCTGAGTGTAACTGTATGAGAGATGTTAGAAGACTTCTATATATTTACTCATAAGATTGTTTGGCTTTTTCTATACAGCAGAAAAGATAAGAAATAATTTTCCCAGAAGGTTTCTGAATATAGTTTAATTTGTTTGACTTAGGTCACACACACAGTCCCCAGAGAATACTGGTCTGTTTCTCCTCCAGAGATGCCACAGGAGTGTTCCCAGATGCAAAAGCAGAGAGCATACAGCTAAAAGCTGTAGTTTCACTTTGCAGAGAAGCAGTGGAACATGAGAGTTAGAACCATCTCTCATCCCGCTGGCCTGATAAAAGAGTGAGACCTAAAATTATTCTTTTATAAATAGGATTGTTGTGTGAAGTAGAAAGAAGTCACTGATCTTCTTTATTCACATTCTTGATAGTTTATGCTGCTGTTGAAAAAAATAATGCCTTCCATATGCATGAAACAATACAGTTTGCATTCAGGAGGGTAGAATGGGGAACATACTTGAGAATCTTGCATTTAGGTTTTCTTACATTTGCTGTGGGCTTCTTAATTCATTTATATATGTGTGCCATTTTCACTCTAAAGTGATGTAAATGAAGGAGGGGTTTGAGAGTAGCAGTTTGGTACATGGAATGTGTTTTTCTCAGTGGTGACGAGCTTCCCATGTGATGAGAGGCAGGTGCCGAAATCTATGTCTCAGCCGTGTAGTTGTGTTGTGGGGTTTGGGGCAGCTCCCAGCCTCTTGTATAGAGAATCATGTCATTAGCAGGTCAGCTGGGGGAGCAGCTTCGTAAACACCTCTTGCCCTGAAAGATTGGCAAGTTATTATTAGGAAATATGAGATCTGTAGTTAAAATGTATTTAATATCAAAGATACTGTTTCAAAGTTTCAGGGGGCCACCCTTTAAAACCTCTGAACGCTTAATAGTGTGGCATTGAAGGATGCTCAAAGGCTAATGTTGCAAGTTTGCTCTTTCTTTTTGTTTCTGCTCAGTACTGACTCTACCTTTGGATTTTTTCCAGTGTTATTCCTAGAGATTTGCATTTGGTGAAATGTAAGCTTGGAACCTGACCACAGAACTATAGATGTTTAATTTTCAGCTGAATAAACTTCTGATTTTTAGCACATACTAATACTCGTAGTTTTTGTCTGTCTGTTTAATGAGCTGCTCATGCCAACATACTGTCTGTTGCTGGTATAGAAGGTCAGAGTCTGGCAATCCCAGACCAGTCTGAATTGGCCCTTTTTCTCTTGCATGTAAGCATGATGAGCATTATGGTGTCTTAAGTGAAGTTCATATGGCAGGCACCCCCCTGCATATGGCGCATTGTCACTAAAAATATGTCTTGGGAGTGCTCATTGGAGTGGCTACCGGCACACAGTAATTTCTCATGTACTGTGCCACTTTCCCTTGAAAGACAGCTGATTTTTTGTTTCATTAGTAGTTTACAGCATATATATCTAATAATACAGTTTCCTGTAACTGTTTTACATGATTTGCCTTGTCAAGAAGCAGATCAACTTTTTAATCACTTAATGAAGTTTTTGATACCTTATAGCATTATGCTTTCAAACCATATGTAGAAAACTAGAAGACAGTCACTTCAGCAGTACAGCATCTGCGCTTGTATCCAGGAGGAGCATTCGTGCATGGTATATCAGTAATTTTTCTGTTTCAGGCCACTGTCATGAGAAAAGTACAGATGGCAGTTATGGCAAGGAGAAATACTTTGATGACCACTATGAGTCAGTTACAGCAGTGACAGAAGGACACTCTGAGGGAGGTACAGAAGATCCACAAGTCCTTACTCAGAGTTCAGCAAGGGATCCCTCCTTCTTGAGACTGGAAAGTAAGTTCAACATTACAAAATCAGTGCTGGCAAATTCATTGGTTTCTAGATTTTTCAGAAGAGCTGTCTTCCTTCAAGAAGCTGTAATTTCCCTCTCTGTCCGCAAAGTAACAAGTAATCCATAAACTGGTTTCCTACTGTTCATGTTCACCAAGCATAACATGGATGCTTATTTGCAGTGGGGAAATCCGCATTCTCTAGTTCTCTTTATTTACAGTGTTCAGTGAGTAGTCAGTCATACTTCGTTTGTGTAAGTGGAAAAGTCAGGTCATAGAAAAAAAGTTTTTATACAATTTGTGAAAGCAGCAGGAAAACAATTTTGAATTTTTATGGTATTCCCTTTTAGACACAGTCACTGCAGAAAGCAATGGTTCAGAAGGAGTAGAGGGTTTAGAAGACAATCATATGTCTGAAGAGATGCTGGCTTTGGTGGATGAGTTTGAAAACTCTTGGCCTCAGGAAGCTTTTGAAGGGGCACTGGAAGTAAAAGGTCGTCGGATGGACTTGCAGGGAATCCGAGTCCTGAAGAAGGGATCTCAGGATGGACTGGCTAGCTCCTGTTTTGGGGACTGTGGTGATGATGATGAAGCTGAATGGGTAAGTTTGAATGAGTTTACTTAAGTCTTGTACTAACTTACTGTTGTGGAGGAGGGAAAGATGAGGACAGTTCAGGGGATTTAACAGTGGGAGATATCGATGTATGAACAATCCCTATGGACCTAAAAGATATGGTTGATGGCTTGTGTAAAATGAACAAGTAGTTTCAATCCATCACTAACTGACATAATAAGTGCTGAAAATCAGCAGCAAGAGCTTAGGTGTTGAGTGATACTGGGAGCCTTCAAACGTCTTGCTCACAGTTACAAAGGAAAGAAGATTCTAAGCAAAAGTTCTGGTTAGCATGAAAAGAAAGAAATACCTGCTGTCATTATATTACAAGTAAAATACATAATGAAAAATGCCTTTCAGGTTTGCAGCAGTTAAATTGGTTTTCTCCTGTGTTAGAGATCAGAAGTTGTGTGTTTTACGTGCATGGCATGATGCAGTGAAAGGGAGCAGGCTTAGGCAATGGGTCAAGATGGGGAGGGAAGGAGGAAGACAAAAATCTCATCTGTAACGTCTTTGGACTAAAACAAGGAGTGCAGTGGGGGTGATAACATTCATGGTGTTTCTTACTGTTACCCTTGCTAATGCTGTTCTTTTGGTAGATCACTTTTCAGGTCAAACGTTTAAAGAAACCAAAAGCAGAAAGCCTGGATCTGCAGGAGCCAGCTGGGAAAAATGTGGAAGAAGGGACTACCGCAGAAAATGAAAACTTTTACCAAACTGCCCTAGAGATCAGTGGACCAAAGATACCTTCTCCTGGACCAATAGGTAACCTACTGCTTCTAGAGAAAGTGAACCATTTGCAGCTGTTTTATTGTTATGGTTGGTTTCCTTTTCAGCCTTTATATTACACTGGTTTATTACTAAAAATAAGCATCACAAAGACTACATAGTGAAATGTGCCTTCTAGATGAGTACATGGAAAAATAAGAAAACTCCTCCCTCTGCACATTCTTGAAGAAGTAGTGCAGCATAACTTTATCTATTGAATGAAAACTCTCTAGTTAATTCCCAGAATGTCTTAGGATGATGTGGGAAGAGTGGGGAATGAAAGAGGTTTATACTGTGAATAGAAGTAGTAAAAGAGAGAGAGGGGTTTAATGATCTCTTTTGATAAAACTGAATGAGCAGAGAGGTTAGTTTATCAGGATGCAAAATAAGAGCTTGGAGTGATTACTGACTAAACATAAGACATACAACTCAAAGACTAAAAGCAGAAAACTTGGTCTAATAAAAATGAAACAAATAAATTCAAAATAAGTGTTCTACTATAATTGCTTGGTGATGTTATAAAAGAAAACTTAGAGACTGCCTTCCAGAAAACTGGAGCTGTAGAAAAGCAGAGTTTTGAACCAACATAGATGAGATTTGGAGAGAGAGGTGGAGTTTTTGCTGGTTGAGTAACAAGAGTTGGTGCCAAAGAATAAACCTAAGTAATTGGTCCCCATTCTTTTTGACTTTCAATGGAACTAAAATGTTATTGCTGTAAGACTGGCGTATAAGGAAAGATATGTTCTACAATACATCTTAGACCTTGATGATTTGATGACCTGGAAAGTGATTTCACATTTTGAAGGCTTTTACATGAAAACTTTAACAAGCTCCTTTTTTAGTAACTGACAAATGTAGGTTATTGAATTAAATATTTGAAGGGGTGGAAGGATTCCATAAAAACAGGCTATCATTTGTGAGAACATACCTGTCCTTTCCTCAGTGTTTATCTTCTTTCCTTCTGAACTACTTTTGTGAATTTATTACATAGCATCTCTCTATTGTAAAGTAGTTCTCTTCCTGATGTTCCTGTGAGGGTCTGCTGACATCCTCTTTGCAAGAACTAGATCAATACGTTACTTAAATTTTGATGAAGGTTATCTGGGGAGTCCTTGGTAGAACAGGGAAAGGATGGTATCTGTCCTGTGTTTGCCTGCCTCTGCAGCATTTTCATACTGCTTGCTGTCTTTTCCTGTTCTTGCCAATAAGAACTCACAGTCAGATGGTTCACAGTGGTGGTGATGAGAACTGATTATTTGTCTCTGAAGTTTCTTAGTGTATCTCAAAATTAATTTTCCTCTTATCACAGTATTTTACAAAACACATGGTATTATAGATATCTTCATTATTTTACAAAATTATGGTGAAGTGGTTTACTATAACTTGGATGACAAATAGGATTTGCATCCAAATGGGCAGTATTTCAGGTAACTAGAAATAAGTACTGAAATGCTGTCTACCTGGCTGGTGCAAGAGACTGGCACGGTGTTAAACTTGGCTTCCTACTGTGCAAAATGCTGTGAGGTTTGTTTTTTTTTTATATTCCAAATAGTTTGGGTCTTTCTTATTAAGAAGAAAATGTTTCCTAACATTTAACACAGCCTGAATTCCTAGGACTTAATACAGTATCCACCAAATGTAAGGGAATGTAAGATTTCAGTAGGCTTTGGTTCAAATATGAAGATTAGGTTCTTGTTTCTCCTGACTTAAAGCTAGTTATTCAACCTTTCCCTGCCTTGCTTATCTGAAAAAGTGGGAGGGCTAAGGTGTAATTGTTTAATAGTTTCAGAAATGCTGCTTTGTTAAGTGTAAGAATGCAGTAAAAGCCACTGACTCTCTTAAACAGTACGCATTGAACAGAAAGGGCAGTATTTTTCACCTGGGACTGTCAAAAGATAGACCTATCAACTTTTATTCGTTTTTACCGTAGCTGTAGAACATAAATGATGACTCAATTATGAACCTTTTTTAAGCACATTTAAGTAGAGATATTACTTGTAAACAAGAGTGGCAGTTGGTTTTAATCTGTAGTTTTAGAAAAAGTGTAATGAAACAGGTTTTGAAACTGCATCTCCTAATCTGTCTTGTGTACAGTCTACCTCTGTCTTTGCATCCTAAGAGTCCAATCCACTTAGGTTCCAGAATGTTCTTAAAGAAATCTGACTGCAAAATGGTGATGTTTATAATGCAGGGAATGGTATAAAATATTTTATAAATCATTGTACTGAAGTAGAATGTCTTTCTGCTTTCCGAAAGGTTTTTCTGTTTTTATTTTACTTTCTCAAGGCAAAAGACGGGACTATCGTAGCCTTGGCTGGCCGAGTCCTGATGAATGCCTGAAACTCCGCAGGCTAGAGCTTACAACTGTAGCCAGCACATGGCTTGCAGTTTCTGCTAAAAACATTGAGTAAGTATCTTGTATATGAACATTAAATAAGTTACTTACACAAAGCAAGAATGTTACATGGCCTTCAGTGTGCATAAACTGAAGATTTTGTTAGTAAGAAAGAAATTTTAGGATTTCAAAGAAGTTTCGAAACATTAAGTGATATTTCATCAATAGACTTGCAAAGAAAAGTGCAAGTGCAGATGGAAGATCCAGTGTCTTTTGCTTCTTGAGCTACTCAAATGAGATTCTGCCATGTCCTGGGCAGTTTACTTTCACTAGAGAACTTTGTAATGACTATTCTGTTTTCTTCTCTTCACTAGTTCAAACGTTTTTTATTATATTTGTAGCATTACAGAACACATTGATTTTGCCACACAGCTGCAAGAACCAGCCATGGAGCCCCTTTGTAACCCAAACCTACCAGCCAGTATGCATACTTTGGACCACCTGCAAGGTGTCTCTAGTCGGGCCAGCTTGCATTACACTGGAGAAAGTCAACTGAAAGAGGTATGCCAGAGTTGAAGGCTGTCATAAAAAAATGGCCATACCATGGCAGATTCAAAGTGCATTTAGTTCAGTGCCTTGTCTCCAGAGGTGACTTTCAGTGAATGAATGCCTGGATAAAACCGTAAGAACAGTGCAGCCTGAAATGTTACCAGAATATTTTCCCAGCCATCTGCAGTCTGGCCTGAGGGAAATCCTAAAACACCATTAGTATCTCTGTATTTATAGCTCTTGATGGATGAATCAGTGGAAGAAAAGTCCAACTCACCATACTCAGAACTTCTAGCATTCTTAGTACTCAATGCCATGGAGTTACAACACAGTGTGATGATACAGATAGTATTAACTCAAAATAGACAATGGTGTTTAGGTTGAAGCAGGTTACAACGTTTGTAAGAAGCTGCATAAAAAAAGCAACCAACGAGCAAGGGACATCTCTTACTAGGTACCAGCATTGTAAGCATTTGTACTTCCTATTCCGCAGGTGCTACAGAATCTTGGCAAAGACCAGTACTCACCACAGTCACTAGAACAAGTTGGTACTCGAATAGCCAAAGCTTTGGAAAAGGTATGTGTGAATGATAAAAATGAGAAGTCGGGGCTTACTACTCGTGACTGACGTAGTGGTCAATCCGGTCTCAAATCATTTGTCTGAAATCCCAATCAAGGAATGTATTAGTACTTGGACTAGGGATTTGTGTCTGTTTAGCATCTGTAATGCTCTCACAGGTATTCTGTTGAGGTATATCCTGTGCTTACACCATCAATTCTCTTCCATATCTCTCTACTGAAATTTAAGCTTGTCAAATTGTGTTTCCTGCCCTGTAGTGTGCAGCATTGCTGATTACTGATATATTAAATTATTTCAACAGTTCTCAGCCCTCTTCTTTCTTTCTATGCTACGTTGACTTGAGCTTATGGAAAGTTAAGCCGTGTGTCACCTCTCCAGTGATGCTCCTGGCATGCAGCAGTCAGACAGCTGATAGGCAGGATCTTTCTGATGTTTCAGCCTGCTTCTTTTACCTTGTGCAGTATTGGGCTGAAGTGTCAGATGTGTTCAGCCAGAGGTGTGGCACCATGTGCAAGGCTGCACTTCTGTTCCCCCTAGAGAAACCCAAGCTTCCTGGCTAAAGGCTGCTAAGGACCTCAGCCAAAACAGTTTGGTGCCCCTAGCCTATTCTACTGAAAGCCATCTGAGGTTTGACCTTACTGTGCTGTGAAACTAAAGCCAATATAGCTTTGTCCATTCCAAGAAAGTAAGGATGTTACTCTTGTCCTCATGTTAAAAGACTTGGTTTCTTTTCACTTTAGATGTATACTAGCTTTTTCTCTTACATGCTAGTTTCCCCTGCAGACAAGCTTTTTCCAAATAATCTGAAAATTTAGTGCCAAGACTAGAAACAGAATTCTCAGTGTTATCTGTGTTGGAAATAAAATGCAGTTCTTCTGTCTACCAGTCTCATTGAGTATTCACAAGAGCTAGTCAAACAAATCAAAATGGCTACTTGTCTAATTGCATATGCGAACATAAACATTGATTTACTGTATCTGAGTCCACAGAATTCAAACATGTAGTATTTTCCTTTGTAACATGGAACATGGTAGCCAGCCAGCTACAGGCACCAAAGGTTATCAGTTGGGCTTTGTCAGGCTTCTAGTCTGAGCTGCATTCCAGGGCATCCTTTCTCCTTCCAGTGATGCAGGGAGCCTACAAGTCTAATCAGCCAATTTAACTAAGCTTTTCCCTTCATATTGGGTAATGTATGTACACATCTAGATGCTCAGCATCAGACAGCTGGTTAGAAGCTTTTGTAGCTGCTGAAACTGTTGCTGCTGTTGAAAGCTATTTACCTGCTTTCTTTTCCTAAGAAAATGACCTTGCATTTAGAACTTGTGTTTTATTTGGCAGTCTCATTTACCTGGCTTTTGCATATGTGTTGTCAGATAAGAATCTCTTTGCTGCTTTGGAATAGTTTAATTCTATTAAGTGTGACACCGTCTACCTCAGTGTATCAAATAAATTGTAAGACTGAAATATAGGAATACCGTTCATGGCAGGTGTTTATATGACAGTTTTTCCTGTTCTTCTTTTGCCAGAATCAGACTTCATGGGTCCTCTCTAGCATGGCAGCTCTTTACTGGAGGGTGAAAGGCCAAGGAAAGAAAGCAATTGATTGTTTACGGCAAGCATTGCACTATGCACCCCATCACATGAAGGTGTGTACTCGTGTGCCCACTAGTCAGATGAAATAATGCTTTGCTTGTCACAACAGAGTTTTCACTGTCTATTGTTCAGGCCAGCACTGTGTATGTCAAGTGTTTATACCGTATTAGATATTAGCTAGTTGAGGTGAAACCTCAAGATTTTCAGCACCTGTTTAGTTAGACTGTCTCTTTAAAAAAAAAAAAAAAAAAAAAAAGAAACAAAAAAATAAAAGATTCAGTGATATTTCCTGCAGTTCAGTGGGTTTGACACCTCTCTGGGCATTCTGGACTTGAACTTCCTCTTGCTATGCAAGACTGTGAGTCTTAATCAGCCTTTGTCTGGACAAGTTTTCTAACCTAAGACGTGCGAGTATATTTTCTGGCTATGCTTTTAAAGAGGGGAGTATCTTCTAGTTGTGCTTTTAAAGAGGATAGGAGGTGATACCTAGAGGAATTACTTAAGTGCTTAAATCTTAAATGTTTGAGCTGTGAATCTCAGTTGGATACTAGTGATTGACTTTGTATGGCAGTTCTGTACTTCACTCAAAGAAAAGGCAGTACTTTGGATATCATCTGTTTAATGTTTCAGTTGGCTGAAGTGCTTTGTACCCTTCACCTTGGCTTTGTGCTGTGCTGAGCATTATAGTGTCTTTTCTTACACGCTAAGCTCCCCCTTGCAAACTGATAAAATGTTCCTTAATCAACATTGTAAATTTTCCTTTGGGACCTGAGCAACAACTTGTGCAGCTTTAAAAAATGTATACTCCTTTCTGAATCTTGGTCTTCAACCCTTCTCTGAAAATTGGGAGACAAAGTAATTTACACTTCCAGGATATTATCAGGAGGATTTAGCCATTAACAGTACAAATGCCTCAACTAAGAAATGCAGATCCCCAGTGCAGATCCTGTGTATGTCTTCTATAAGTCTGTTTGTTTGCGTTGTCCTTTTAAAACAAGGTTGGAACCAAGATTTAACATATCAAACTTGTGCTTATTTTCCTGTCTTTATTTGTAATGGGGAATGATTCCTCAGAAATGAAGCCCTTAGGTCTGTGATTTGTAAGGGTCAGAGTACAGATTGGAAACTACAGTTTGGCAAGGTTATGGTGGAGTAGTGCTGTTTTCTAGAAATATGATATAAAGTTGCTTGAGACTGGATGACTCCAAATTTGTGCCTTGTTTTTGTCCTCTATACTGAAGCAGCCTCCAGATAAAACTGGATCTTGTTTGTAAAGATACAACTGCAACTTGTACTCAGAGTTAGCACTGAATTAAAAGCTACTTAGTGTTTTAGCCTCCTCTTTGCTTTTATGCACTCTGGCTGCTTTCTCTTGACTTTTCTCATGTAAAGAAAAGGTTATTAATTTTCCTGTGAAGTTCTTTAGTGATTTTGACTTCTATAATATCTGCTTTGCAAACCTGAATGACTTATCCACCAAAGGTACTCCTTGACATGTGGAGGTCAAGGAGGCAGGGATCACATCCAGAATGTTTTAGTGTCATGTTGAGGGAACTTAAGACTTGGCACTAAGCAATATTTTGTCCTTTGAAGGTGTGAAGCCCAGCTCCCAGAGAGTCTGCTATGGCTGCCAGGGCTCAACAGTTTTGCCAGTCAGACAAGGTCACAGTCTGGAAATCCAGGAAATAAAAAACATACCATCAGTGACTAGCTGAGAAAATTTTATTTATAGCTGTTATTCAGCATCAGAATAAGAATTCTGTGGCAGAGGCAGGACAAAAAATAGTGCATCTGTTGCACTCCTGGTTAAGACCATATTTTCACTTATCTGCTTTTGTTCATATTCCTTCTCTTATGCAAGAGCTGAAGGGAAGTATTCAAATAAAACAGCCTCTCTTGTCTCCGACAAGTGCATCTCATCTTTGGAGAGAAAACTAGTGTAAGAGCTTCTAAAAACTAAATGTACACACTAGGACACTTAGGTGAGCTCATTTTTGAGTTGTTTTTCTATCCAACAGTAGTGTTTGTCACTATTGTGGTTAGACACGGATGTGAGGATTTTTTTGTTTATAACTCAGGCCCAAATGCCTTTTTATAGTAAAATAGGTCTGGCTCATTACTTTCAATGTCACCAGAGAGGGAAGTGGGTAGGAACCAAGTGAGAGTGGCTGGGTGGTGGAGTCTTCAGACAATTTCAGTGGAAAGAACCTCACTGTTTGTTGCTTGCTCGTCTTTTGCAGGATGTACCACTAATAAGCCTAGCAAACATCTTCCACAATGCAAAACTCTGGAATGATGCCATCATTGTGGCCACCATGGCAGTGGAAATAGCGCCACACTTTGTGGTTAATCATTTCACACTGGCAAATGTCTATGTAGCAATGGTGAGTGTGCTGTCACCCAGTTATGTCTGTCTTTGGTACAATATTTACATGTATGTAAAAATCTTATTCTCACAAACAATTCTGAAGAGCAACATTGAAGAAATTGGGATAGGATCATCAGGAAGGAATATCTTCTGTGAAAGCCAAAAACTTCTATTACTCATTTTACTTCTATTACTCATTCCTATTACTCATTTAGTACTTTAAGGCAAACATTTTTATAAACTGGTTTAAGAATGCTGTATACAAAGCTTTGTTAAGACAGTAGCGAACAATTGATAATTTGTGTTGGCTACTCATCTAAACACAGGATGTTTTTATAATACTGGAAAATTAATGATAAATTGGGTCTCCATACTAAAGAGCTAAGCTTAGAATAATAAGTAAAACCCAATTCACAGTTGTAGGGAAGAAATACAAGGGAAGTTCAGTTTCGATATCTGGATTGTCAATGCTCAATGTAATTTACAGATTGAACTCAAATTTCTTCATACTGTCTATTTTATTAAAATAGGGTTTTTAAAAAATCAAGACTTTACAACTCACTTTGATCTAATATGGCTAGAAATTATTGCTATCTCTACTGTACAACTAAAGTTACCGAGAAAAGGAACTTAATGGAACAAAAACAGTGTTGAAAGTGACGGAAAATCCCAGAACGTTTTGGGTCTTTTCACCTCTCATTTTTCTTCTAAGACATTATAAGATGTTGGCATGCTTTCCTAGTTAATGAAAAAACAGGGTGGCATAGGCAATGAGATTTCAGCTGTATCAAAATAGATGCTATTTCCACATGAAGGCTTCTAAGTGCCAGTCTGAATCCAGCTTATCAATTGAAATTGTCTAGCTATTGTATGCTCTTTAAGTGTTGAGAGTTTATTGAGTTTTTACTCTCTACATTGAGTAATATCTTAAAAATAATTTCATGTTGTTTCTAAAAATGTTAGCTTTTCAGAAAAGTTGATGATTTTGCGTTGGTCATGATTGTAAAGATTTTATGTATATAAATTCTGACTGAAATCTGCTTTTAAAAGTTACTTTTACGGCAAGAATGCTAAGGTGTACTATTAAAAGGAAAAAGCAAGAAGGGAAAAAATCCGAAACCACAAGGATTGGTTCAATTACTACTGTGCATACCACACTACACAACTACTTCAGATGGGAAAGGCATAGAAAACCTGTTTACTGTTTTTAGAACCTGACTCTTTGCACTCATATTTCTTTCTTTACAGGAAGAGTTTGAAAAGGCGATGAAATGGTATGAGTCAACACTAAAACTTCAGCCGGAGTTTGCCCCAGCAAAGAATCGAATCCGCACCATTCAGTGTCATTTACTTATGAAAAAAGAGCGACGATCTCCTTAGAGATCAGCATCTTTCTCTTTTTTAAAAATGTCATTATTCTCTATTCTGCTTTTAAGTGTGCTAAGATAAATTGAGGAATCAAAATTTTTAACAAGACTTTTGAAAAGAGATGGGATTTGGATCAAGGGTTCTTTTATTATTTTTTTTCTCAAATATAGGAGCATCTTTGGAAAATACATTTCACAGACCGTAATTTTAAAACATCCTTGTAAATATTAAACCAAGAAACTTCCATGAGTCCATGACCACCTGTACCAGGACCCAGGCACTGTTAGTTTTCCCTTAATGCTCAGATTGGCATCGGCATCCAAAATAACTTGCTTCATGTCTTACAGTCTAAGCCACTGGAAATGCAAAGCACATACCTGTACCAAATAGTAAGAAGAGATAATCAGCAATTCATCCATGTGAAACTCATGCTTTGTCCAGTCTTGTTCACTCCATATCACATTACCTGCTTTTTTGGAAGGAGAGGAACAGACTTTTAAATGTTTATAAAAAAACATGAGAAACATCAAGCATTTTTGGAATTGTTTGTTTCTTTTGGGGGATGAGGAGGAGGAAACAGCAGGACCCTAAAGTCAAAGTAGTTTTTAATCTTACTTGCAGAAAAGAAAAATTGGTAAAATCCCAATAAGATGTTTTGTATTTGTCTATATATTCATAGCCCTCTGCCTCCCTGAGTGGTTGATTTACTAATTCTTTGTTCACTGTATTTCTAGCCGTTTCGGAATAAGGTGCAAGTTTATGCTCACTCTGAGCCATACTTTCAGCTGCCGAGGAGGAGGAGGGAGACGGTGTCAAGGTATCAACAGCAAATAAGTCAGGTGGAAGATTTCCAAATCAGTTCTGTCTTTGGTTGGTGGAGGACATGATTCTCCAGACATCATTGATGAATCAAAAAGGCACATATTTGAAATAAAATAAATTGTTTATGAAGAACTCACAACTTCTCTAATGTGTGTGTCATGCGCCATTTGCACGAGTCTGGGCTGGTCTAGAGGAGCTACAGCCTTTCCTTGGGAGCAGATGGAGCTGGGAGGCATGAAAAGCTTTAACACTCCTGATTAGACAATGATTTCATGGGCGCCCTTGGAAAATTCCCTGCACCTCTGTGTCTGACTCTGTGGCAGGGCAAAATAAGGGAAAGTTAACTAAATCAGTTGTCATGTAACCTGCCCTCCAGCTTTTACTGTTAAATGTGCTTCTTAGTGATTCTTTTTGAAGAACTAACAACACTTATGAACTTACACTTCCCCCCCTCAATATTTTTCCTCTCTCATTAATGCAAATTAAGAGCAAGTATGGCAGTGGTGGAAACTTACCACACCAACATAATTTTTTATAATACTGTAACTTAGTACTTCATAAAAGGATTCCTGAGTATTTTTATATATGACTGAAGATGAGCAGTTCTGATGCAAATTTTACCTCTGTTTTATTGCAAGTAATTTTCATTTATCTAGAAAGCCTGGCAGAGGTATGAGCAAGTGCTGCTGTTGAGTAGAATTTATTAAAAATAGGTGAGTGTGTTAAATTTTTGTCAAAGTCAACAGCATGTCAAATTTTTTTCTCTTCCCAAGGCTGAATGTTGTTGGCTAGAGACAGGCATCATTGTATCTATATATAAACTCCAAAAGGAAGGTCACTGTGGAAGGTCTGATACACCACCACTAGGATTGTGAACTGGGATAAGGAATTAGAGATTTCTCACATAATGCTGTCGGAGGGGAAAACAGGCAGGTGCAAGTAAATGGAAAGAGTTTCCATTTCAGCTAGAATAAAAGAGCAAAGGCTTCTTGAACTAAAGCAATGTGCAGAGAGGCTGCTTTTATTGTTTTGTTAATTGATCCGCTTTACTTCCATAGTGGTTGATAAATACTTGGTGTCACTTAAATATACTTGGTAAATATTTCATGTGCTAATTTTAAAATGTAGTATGCAGAAACTTCCCTTGGTACAGAGGATGTACCTTACAACTTTGTTTCCTAATGTATCACATGGACAAATCAAGTGTTTGCCATGTGCTGAACTCTTTACTGCGTCTATCTCTCTGACAATGGGGGATGCCAGGATTTAAGTGAAGAGTAAGGTTGGTCCTTAAGAACCCTAAGGCAGCAATATGTGGAGCAGAGGTGGTCATCCATGGCTTGGACAAAAGATGGAATTACAATAGACCTTTTCTGGATCACCAAGGATTATGCTTATAGACGACACTGGTGGGCACACTTAAAATTGCCTGTTAATACTCATGTCAGCTTACATCTTGCTTACTCCAGTGTTTATTTTTTTTTCATTAAGAAATGCAGCAAGATGTACTGTATATAGACATCATAAAAAAATATAGGAAGACTAAGTTTTGCTGTGTGACCATGCTATAAATTGCTATAGGAGATAGCAGGATCCTGCATTTCCAAAGAATTTGCATCTTATAAATGGTTCTTGAAAACTGCAGTTGTCTAACTTAAGGTATTTTTTTTCTGAATCTTGGTTAAGTATTTTAGTGTGTACTGCCTTGGTCCCAAAAAAAAACCTGTATGTACAGGTGTTCCATTCCTACTTACCTACTGTTTGCTCTTTCTGCTGTACAATCGATTTTAAAATAGCCTATGTTTCCCTCTTAACTGTATTCTCTGAGATTTTAGGTAATTCCTAGGTGTGTACTGCATAAACACTACATCAAACTGAAAGGTGGAAGCAAAAAGATCTACTTGAGAGAGTAGATCTTGACCTAATGCTGTAAGGATTTCATCAATTGGGGATTGCTGGCTTCCACCCTTGGAGGAGGCTATTGGAACACTCTTATCTCCATGCCTTCAACCCTCTGATATAAATGCCAACAGTCATGGGTTTGAGTGCTTTCGCTGTGTTCAAATGTTAGACAATTAGAACTAATTATGCTGATCTTACAAACAGCGAAGAAGTTGGGCAGCATGCTGAAATGGAGGGCAGGGAGTTTATGGGGCAAAGGTGTGATTCTCTGTGGGATGAGCTGGCTATTTAAGGACTACACTCATCTCCTTCCATTTAAGCTATTTTAAAATAAGCTAAGATAGTTGTCTAGGCTCTGTCTTCGATAAATGGAAAAGATTATTATCTTGAGAGGGTGATCTACCCTACCTGTTGCAGAGCGTGACAACTTGCCTGTTCGAGCTGCCTGTTCCTTTCCATTGACTGTTGAGATACCTTTGACAAACTGAACTTCAATATGATTTCTAATAATGAGGTTTGGTAACTCATTTCACATTGACTGGGTCTGCTAAACTTATCACTGAAGTATTCTAATTGAGGGATGACATAACCATAGGTAAATGGCAAAATCATCTCTCCTCCCCACCCCCAAAAAAAGGTTTTTTTTTTCTCAGCTGTTTTCAGAGCATACCCAGAAATTAGGTATAGATGTGGAAAATTCTCTATTAGTTCACAGATAACATCCTCAAAGTCCTCAGCATCCTCACAGATAGCCTCTAAAGTCCTGACATCCAGAGAGGCTTTTGAGGGCAAAGGCTACAGGAAAAGAATCGGATACTTCTATCAGTGGAGTGGTTGGTTTTGATTTACTGTTGATGTCATAGTTGTACTGGGCAGAACTGCACTGATGCCACACAAAAAAAGGAAACCCCTAAACTCTATATTGGCATCCAAGATGACCGAAGGATCACATTCAAGCAAGAGGTTTTACAGTGCAATGGAAACAGATCACCTATGGACACCTTTGATCACCTATGATGGCAAATTTTCATAACACATGGAAAATGGTAATCAGAAGAGATTTCTGATTCCGCTTATAACTTCTTTCCCTACTCCACAACCCTCCTTCCTTCCCTCTTACAGGAAAAAGATTATAAACAAACAACAAACCCCTAACCTCTCACTAAGAATTGCATGACATAGCCAAATATGCTAATTAGATCTGTTGCAGTATTGTGATGCTTTTGCTTCCTGCAATTTGCAGTGTCTGCCATGAACTTTTCTGGCTGGCAATTTAGGACCTCCTGGGTTTAGACCTGCTTCATGAATAGTAATGTTCCTACCCTTGTTGCTGTCCTCTTGTAATGACTTCAGGCAAGGCATTTCCCCTCCTTGCTGTACCTCTCTTCCTCCCACACATTGTCTGATGTCTTTTTGGAACATATGGGGTTTTTTGGAGCTGGAATTATTGCTGTTTATGAATTTGTATGAGAAACAGTTGCAATGACAGAGAATACAAATAGTAGCAACACAAATTAAAAACAGTGTGGAAACCTAGGAAACAGGGAATAGGAAGAGTTTAATTGTCTTTGTATCAGCACTGAAAGAGTGAAAATGCTTTAGTAGAACTTGCCTTGGCATTCAGAAAATG
Organism: Dendrocincla tyrannina; assembly: GCA_035047865.1. NCBI lineage: Eukaryota > Metazoa > Chordata > Aves > Passeriformes > Dendrocolaptidae > Dendrocincla > Dendrocincla tyrannina. The sequence goes on from JAWWMP010000165.1 coordinate 21,819,816, forward strand.
CAAGTTCCTCTTCCAGAGCTCCTGCATGTTCTGTGGCAGGTTCAGGGGGTCATCCCATCTCAAGGATCGCTTAAATGTGTCCTCCTGGAGTGCTGAAGTGCTGGAGTGTTGCCTTGATTTCTTAGAGGACCAACTGGCCGTGTTTGGGTCAGTGAGACTCTCTTAAAAGAAATGTCTCCCACAAGTAAACTTTATCACTTGTGAGATTGGTTTTATTGAGATATTTTTTCTCTTAATTTGCTGAATGTACTCAAGTGTGCCAGTATTGATTCAAATAGACATTTGAGTCTGAACACTGAGGCTTATGAAGCTTTCCTTATCAGGTTGTGGTGGTCTTGCTGAGGTCTGATGGGTGGTCATATGTGAGAGCCAACAGAAAGTTCTCCAGCAAATGACTTCCAGGAGAGGACAGTTAGTGAACTTGAATGCAATTTGGTTTTACTACTATTTTTAGGGAATCTGCACAAAAGTGGTGCAACCTATTTTTCATATAGAACATTAAGAAAGTGACAGTCTGAACGAAGAGAGAGGGTTCTTGGACTTCAGGCTTTTTTCATTTTTAAATACTGAGAAGCTCAGGATTGATTAGGAAAAGTGTTTTGATATGCCTGACTGCTTAAGAAAAAAAGCAGCCCCTTGAACTTCTGCAAGTAGATGGGGGTTTTTTAACTTTTTAAACCTAATGATCTACTTCTGGGTTCCAGAGCAAAAATAATAGTATCTGAGTTCAGAAGTCCCAGAGGAGGTGCAATGACAGTTCCACAGAAGGAACATTTTTGAATACAGATGAGCGTGAGCTAGCTTTCTAGTATTTATAATCTAGGGGGATTGTCTTAAGACAGGTGTTTTGATTTCAGTTTTTTTCTTTAATCTGGTTTCAGGCTGCTCCTTCTATTTTCAGTCCTTCAGAACTGGGTTATTAGTAGTCTAACAGAGTATTGCTGTTTGTATTTATTTGTGCCCACAGCATGCCAGGTATTTCACAGAAGAGCCAGTCTATGCTCTGAAGAGTGTACAGCCCCAGACACTGGCCCACAGAATTTCAATGGTCACTGATGCCTTAGCCAGGGATCAGACAGTTGTTGAGTCAAATCATCTGGCCACAGACTTTCCATGGTAGCACTGCTGTTGGTTTTAAAATCCAAGGAATCCACATTTCTTTGAGAATACTATTCTGCCAAATCAAATGGTCCATCATTCTAGTAGAATTTAATGGATCACTTTCAGCTTGAATTTTTGCCTGTTCTGTTTTTTTATCTAAATCCAGTCTTGTCCTGTGTCTCTAGTAGTCTAATTCTACTGTTGGTTTGTGGAAGTTTTTTTTGAAGAAATTATTTCCCAGAGCTGCGGCTCTTACAGATTACGGCATGATAGCATGAGTTACCACTATGTCTTATGAGTGCTTTTTGTTGTACCCTGTCTTGCGATCCATATGCTGAGGAGCAAAGAAGAAATATATAAAACTCATTAAAAGACAATAACTTGTGGGCAGATGCAATCCAAACAAAATGGATGGAGGAAACTAGTCTCGTCCAATTACCATGCTAGGAGCTAAGGTAGGAAACCGTCTTCTCTGGGAAAAGGGAAAAGAAACCGGGCTTTAGTGGTGAGACACTTGAAGGAGGGAGAGAAGGCTCCAGGGAGAAGCAAGGAAGCCAAAGTTCCTTCTTTTGTAGCATCAGAGACTGTTTCTGATGGCAGGACCAGACAAGGTAAAAGGACAAAGCGGTAGCCTGAGTGGATGGTTTCTTCTGGTTGTCCAGGGACATCATCAAAGAAGGACATTGAGAAGCTGTGAGTCAATGCTGCAAAACTGCTGCAGACAGTGGGCCACTTGACATTGACACGTAGTGCTCTGCATGTTCAGTATGTTCCTCTAGTGTTTGGAGGACGAGAGCTCCTCAGCCTCCCTGGCCAGCACAGGTGGAATGGAAGCTCCCACAGCACCCTCCCAGCTCCAAGTGCTGAGGGAGGTCTTGAAGCCTGGGCCAATGTGCCTGAGAGCCCTCTGTTCTGCCCTACCACACCCACTCCTGGGTGTGCTGACATCTGTCCCTTTGAATGTGGTAATGTAACACTGCAGTAATGACTTTGCTAGTCCATTGTCTGAATCACAGACATTTTAGCATCCATGGTCACCTATGGCTGAGAGATCCAGAGTTCAGTTTCCGGTGAAGAAATACCTCTTCATTTTGAACCTGCTACTTCTTGTCGTATACAAGATTATGAACAATTTTTCTCCCTCACCTTTTCTGTGACTCGCTTATCTAAGACGTGCGTTCTTGACTAAACAGAGGCCTGGCCAGAATTCGTTTGGCTTTATGCCTACTGACTTATTTGGGAGGGTAGACTTACCTAAAAGCAATTGTATGTTTTTTATAAGGAGGCTGTAAAGCATCTTTAATCTGCTTTTTTTTTCCTGCCTTCTCCACCTATATTGCAGTTACTGCTGGAAAAGAAAGGTCAGGATGTGACTCAGGTAACTGAAGTGTTAACACCAGGGTGGCCAATCTACGCTTCACATATGAGACACACCTTCTGGCACAGTCGCTCTTGCTCTCATTCTCAGGGACCTGCAGATAGTGAGTTCTGTGTCTTGTGTGGCACAGGGAAGGATATGTCTGCCTGTGGGGTCATCTGAGGAAGAGTTTTCTGGGCAAGTGACATGATGATATGTGTGTATGTCCCTAAGCATGGGTGGACACATACATTCACACAACAAAGGGTATATGATGTGCCCTACCTCATTCACTAAACCAATTCTATTAACTAGTAGACTGCCATAATGAAAATTGTGTCTAAAATCTTTTCAATTTGCTCATAATCTGTTGTTTACATTAGTGCTTTACAGTCTTTTTCAGTGATCTGAGAGAGGTGAATTGAATGATCTTGCAAACCCTACTTAATTCCTGACTTGTCATCATAAGGCAATTTTAATTATTTGGAGCAGCTTAGTCAGCACATCAGGTGCTGCAAAGAGCTCTGCAAAGGTTCTTATCCTTGTCACTGTAGGTTTACGTGGGCCTTCCTTTAAATTTCTATAGTGACATCCCCTCTTGCACCTGTATACAACAGCCAAACTTAGCAGGAACACCACTAAAAGCTCTTAAAAAGTGACTGCAACCTGAGTGATAGCATTTCCTCAGGAACAGGTAGGATCAGTGCAGCACTGCTGCTGGTCTCCTGACGAAGAGTCTTGTGTCCCTTTTCATAAACAGGGTGTTTTGTGTCTTAAGAAGCCGAGAGTGTTTCGTATGAACTACTTTCTCCTAAAATGTTTCAAAGACATTTTGACCAGAAGAACAAACAGTCTGGCGTATTTTAGTGTAGGCAAGGCTCGCTTTCTTCAGTTGGAGGACTTTCAAGAGACAAAAAAAATAGGGAAAAAAAATCCCTGGTGGGAGTTCCCTTAGAAACTATTCAGAACAGAAGCCAAGACAAACCCCTTCTATCTGCCTGGAGTTTCAGCCTTCCTCAGTGCTAGACAGAACAGCAGAGCCTGCCCATGTGAATCGAGGCACAGGGCTTTTATTGTCTTTCCATGTTTTCATGTATTGCTGTAGACCTGAGCTTTTTTTTTAACCTTTTGGACTGACTGTGTGGCAGTTGCATTTCTTTCAGTCTGGATAGCATGTCCTAGCATATCAAGTTACTGTCATTTGCAAGACACAACCCTTCAAGTCAGTCAAGAAGTAGAACAAGACTTTCTAAAATTGTCAGCATGGCTTCAGGAAGTTTGAGAGGGAAACAAGAAGTGTAAATGAATTCACAATATTAGTTTAAAAGTTGGTATTTGTAGAATGAATGCAGGTAAAATGGAAATTAAGTCATCACGGTGATCTTTCACTTCAAAGTGTCACCTTTGATTACACTCTCAAAGACTTGCTTGCATACTACTCACAAGATCTCCAGCAAAATGGATCCTGGCTGGCACAGCTTGGTTTTGGTGGAACAGCCACTGAGCTTTACTACCGTTTGGGGTTTTTTTTTTAATCAATCCTCCCTGATTCGGAACAAAGTGACTTCTTCCCAGGGTTGCAGTGACCAGCATTAACTCCCAGGCACCCACATTTCTCTGCACCCCACTTCTTTCACATCATGCAGCTCAGTCACCTCTGCAAACTCTGCTGCCAACTCTGAGCAAATGGAGGAGACAGTGAAGGTCGAAGGAAGATGGGGCTCTGGAAAGAAACCAGGCAGTGGCATCTGTCAGCCTCTGAGTGCTTCCCCTGTTTCTTACTGTCTCCTCCAGCCTCTTAGAGCTGCTGTGTGGGAGGAAAGAGCAGCACCAGCAGCTGGAGGAAAGTGGGAGGAGTGGGAGGAAGAAGAGGGAAGAGCACCTGGGGGCTGAGATCCAGCCTCGCTGTCTGCTCCCTTTTGCAGCCCCCTCCAGCTGTGCTGCTGTCACCCACCTAGTAGCCAGAGGGGTTGAGAAGCAGGTAGTAATGTGAGCAGTGGCTTGTGGGGCAATCCCCACCACCTCCCTCAGTTTTACCATTCTTCTGCCTTCCTCCATGCCAAGAAAAGCACCGGTACTGATACTGAAGCACTCCAGCGCCGTCGCGCCTTATTCCCTGTACCTCTAAGTTAATGAATGGGCAGCTGAAGCAAAGATGAGAAGTAGCCAAGGACAAAATTCGTGTTGCCTTCTCTCTGGACGTGTTTGGATTTGAACAGATGGTCTGGTCTGTCTTACTAGGAGCAGGTAAGAGTTGTTCTATCCCAGTACACCTCTCCTATTCCATCCCACAGGCTGTCCCAGCACCTTCCCTGGGGGAATCAGTGTGATGTGAGGATCTCGCAGCTCTTTGCCAGTCTGGGCATACCACGTTTGCTGAGCTGTGCTACCTGTGAGCTATGCTCACCATGCTGCCTGTCCCCCTACTGTGTCACCACAGTCTTGGTCTCCACCGACAGAATCACTTTCCCAGGTCCCAGTTTTTGTTCTGCCTCTCTCTGTGTGCCAGCTTTGGCCCTGTGACTCCCTAGTTGTGCTGGAGCCTCCTAGGTACCCCCACAATCCGCTTTCCTGACCTCCCAGGGGGCCCCTATTGAGCCCCTCGCTGCTGATGCATGGCAGCCCTCTGTCTATCCCGTGTGTTCCTTTCCCTGCCCGGCTCTGCCAGTGGGGCGTGTGCTGGGGTTGGACACTGGACAGCGCGGCCAGAGTAGCGCTGATTCCCGAGTTCCATGGTGAACTGACACCCTGGGCAGGAATCTTTCGTGGTGGGAGGGGAAGAGGGTGTCCGTGCCACAGATGTCCCGGTCTGTCCCCGTCCGGGGAGCAGTTGGAGCCACCAGAGACAAAAGCTGCTCCCGCCGCAGTTCGGCGGCCCCGGCGGGGCGGGGGAGCCCGGGGCAGGGTTTAGGGCGGCGGGGGAGCCCGGGGCAGGGTTTGGGGCGGCGGGGGAGCCCGGGGCAGGGTTTGGGGCGGCGGGGGAGCCCGGGGCAGGGTTTGGGGCGGCGGGGGAGCCC